>CM060568.1:4682500-5882500 GCA_030625065.1 Alectoris magna
TGCTGAAGCAGTCATTTTGGTTTCAAATGACAAATTCCTACAGTTTGACAGAGAAAAGTTCTATCCTGGTGCTGAGAAGTCCAAAATGGTACTTTTCTACCTGACCATTTTCTTGGTTTGACTAATAAAAAAAACCTTGCAGTTTATTCCCTTTTCTTTACAGGATTTGTTTGATTGGTTTTGCTGTCCAAGTGCTTCAAATAGTCAGATTAGTTTAACTTGGATGCAGTTTAAGAAGGCAGCACTTACTGTGGGAGGAAACTGCATTCAAAATCTCCAAATCACTTTAAAGCTAAGGTTCTCTGAGCTTGTTAGGTTATGGAGAAGTTCAATAATTAAAAATAAATAAATGGAAGCAGACAACTGCTTCCTCTCCTGCAAAAAGGCAGCACGGGATACCAACAAAGCCAATGGTTAGTTCATGCTGATGAGATCACTGCAAACTACACTGACACTTTCCCTGCCAAGAGCAATTCTCTGCAGAGGGACTTCCGGGACAGATAAGGGGAGAGAAGCCTACTGTGTACATTGCTTTGTGAAGCCTAACTGATGTGATGTACGGACACTGAGCTACTCCTGCAGACCAGCTCACTTTGAGGCAGCCAGAGAGAGACCATTTCAGAACAGCACCTGCTTATGAGAGCTTATGAGAGCTGCTATGGGTTATGCAAGGTCTGCCATGATGAAATAATTAAGTTTACAGTGTTGGTGCAGTCTTTCCTATATACCTTAAGATCATCCAAGCAAGGTTATATAATTAAAGACTGACATAAAATGTCATTCAACTGCTCTGCATTCATAGCTCTGATCAGCCCTGCACCCTTGACAAGGACACAGCTCAAACACTGGAGATCCTTGGCGCTCACAGGCAGTAGGTTTTTTTAATGACTGCCTTTGTTTATAAAAGTAGAGTCAGGAACAAAAGGGAAAAAGTCAGCGATTCCTTTCAGACAGAAGTAGTGCTCTTCTAGAAGGCTCCTAAACATCTTTCTCATAAAGAACTGTAAGGTCAATTAACATTTTAACGGGACTTTAGACAGCTATTACAAAAGTCTATAAAGTTCCACCATCTGCCTAGATTTTAGGGATTCTGTGACACTTTCTGCTCTCTTCAAGGCTGCATTCAAGCTTGCTAAGGATGGCTTTCTCCTTCCCAAAGCACCCTTTCTGTTAAACAAGCCAGTCTCCATTTGCTTCTGCTAGCATCATTTTCTTATTAGAAATGATGTTTTTATTACTATCCTATCATGCTGAGCAGTGGGGGATATTACTTCTCCAACAGCTGGAGTGCAAGGCCTCTTACCCTGTGGGGATTTGGCAGTTACCAGTTGCAAACTAAGTGGAGCAGTGAGCAAGCTCTGCAAAGAGGATGTCTTTACTGTCAGCTAATAGCACACAGATCACTCCATTCCTGCAGAACTAAAACCAGGCCACTATTTTGCTTTTCAAGAGACAATAGGTCTCTTTCTCCCCTCCTCCAAAATAAGGCAGGCACAATAGCTCCAAAATGAAAACCTTTTGTGTGCACATATTATTTGATTTCAAGCTGCCTAGAGTATAATGACGATTTTTTCAGCTCCTTGTGGCAGCTGCCAGCTTTTCTGACAGCTTTTCTGACAGCCAGTACTACGAGATGGGATGACTGCGTGGCTTTGTGTGTGTTATTTGCCATGATTTTAAAAAGTAAAACTTCCAAAAGACTGTTTAAGAAATTGCTGCCAGCCCTTCTGGTAACCCTCCTGCCTTTTCGTTATGGAAGGAAGTTCAGCAGGGAAAGCCACCACTCAGCTTTACACAACACGAACCTACTCTGTGCTGCACAGCCTAGGGGAAACTCTGGAGATAGAAGGAGGGGAGGAAAAACACAAAGCCTTTCAAAACAATAGAAAGACTGCTGAATGTCACTTAAGAAACATTATTCAGAAGACAGTAACACTCAGTTCATTTATTTTACTCTTTTTTTTTTTTCCCCACCTCAGTCCCTTTACAAGAGAGAGGGAAGCTTTGGGAACTCACCTTCCATATACTCGGTGTGTGGTTACAGCCAAGTGTGAGCCATCACTGTTTCCTCAGGGGTCTGGGTATTTAGGAAGCTCTGCAGGGTTTTACATTTCTTTTTGTGGGTAAAATTCTTTTGATGTGTTCTATGTAAGTACCAGCTAGGAAGGAAATTAAATATAGGCATTTTATGTTGCTATTGTTTATTTTTGCTTCAGCTTTTTTCCAGTTGTACTATAACCTTACGGGGACTTTTCAAATAAATTAAGCTCTGCTGTAGCTTGTTCTGGTGAGAGGGTAGTGAACAACAGCTGCTGACCTTCCATGTCAGTGCAGTCAGATAGGCCACCACGTGAATGAATCCCTACACTTTCAGTGCTGAAGACCAGGCATGAGACAATGTGGCTTTCCTTTCTTCTCACAGGATAGCTCTGTGTTGTATCTGTGAGCTTGCAAAAAAGCCATCCCAAATCTTGCTAGATCGATGCTTCTCACCATAAAATTTTAATATTTCCTTAATGCTTTTTAACTTCACTTGTGGTTTGTTTCTCTCTTGTGGGAAATGATAGAAGTCCAGCCCATAGGAGGTGCTGTAACTGCAGCCGCCTTTTCTTCCTAGGGAAAAAAGACTGATGGTTCATTACATCTTGCAGCACTGTGGACTTCATTGGGTTCCCCACTTGTTCTGCTGTAGCAAACCGCTTGCACTCGTCCAGGCACACTGCTTCTTCCCTCATTGGTTAAAATACCTGTAGCAAACCTTAAGGCATTTCTCTAGGCACAGCATGTTTACTAACTTTCTGAAGCTCTAAATTACTTGTGAAGGACAACTCCTTGCACAAAACCACATACCAGGCTCCAGAAAGCTGGAGACAGAATCTCAAGCGACGACTCTAGATTGAGCCGTCTAGATTTAAGGTACAAGGGTGTAATTCTCAAGTGCCTGGATATCTGCACAAATGGCTCTAGAAATCCACGCTTCGGCTGTCACAAGCACTGAATGTCTTAGAGTAGGGTTCTGAGAGCAGTGACATCTTTTTGTCAGCAGAATTTACCATGTTCTCAATAGTAGGACATTCAGAGGCCTATAATGTGGTCTCTCAACCTCTTGTAGCCAGATGGAAGAGTTCACCTTTAAACTTCTATGTGCTGTCACTTGCTTCTAGGAAAGCCATTAATCATGACAATTCAGACTCAGATAAAACAGAGCAGGGACTTCACTGCCTCTACTTTCCGCCAAGACATAAGAATGGGACAGGATGCATTTTGTTTTCTGGCACAACTCCTTTATCAAAGGTTAGACACCTGCCTTTCCAACAGATTGCTGACCACTAAATGCATGGGCTGCCTCTCAACCACATATACAAAGACCAAATTAAAGTCATCTGATGTTGAAGAGTTGTCAATAAAATGTCTCAATGGGCTACAGAAGAAACCTTCCTAAGGCCACACTTACACCACAAAAGAGGGTTCTGTATTGTGCTTTGACTTGTGGATGACCCAGGCAGGTGATGGAGTGCACCTCCAGGGAGCATACAGCTATCTTTATTGAGCACTACACTTAAGCTTTGCTCTTCCTAAAGCTTAAGAACCTCATTACCTCAACTTTGGCATACGAAAAACAAAGCAGAAGTGATTCATTCTGAGGAAAGAAAGGTGGTTCTTGCAAAAGGCTAGTGGTTCTAGCTCTGTCCTGTTCAGAGGGAGAAAAAGGAAGAGAGAATCCAAAGTCAGGGTGCTGTTATGTCCCATTTTCACAGGGAGAAAGGATTTGAGTGTGTTCTGGCTCACAGCACTCAGGTGGAAGGTTCCTGGCCTCGTTGAATGGCTTTTACCTCAGACCTACCTACCAGCTTATGCAACCATTCCCAGCATGCCGTCACAGTTCAAGCCAGGGGCCTCCTGCCTTGTGATTGCTGATTTCAGTTCATTTCTCTGATTTACAGTTTCCCGATTTGTAGGTTGTTAAAAATACTTGTAAAAAAACACTGGTCTGGAAAATGTTCCTAAATAATTATGTTGATGACTAAAAATCAGCCTGAAAGGGCTTTAATTCATAGCAGCTTACACAATAAGGGAGATTTAGGGAGAGCTTTTATTCTCATCTCATATTTTTAATGTTTCATTCATGTTCATATCCGGTACTACAGACCTCTAAGTGAGTTTATATGGCTAAACTCTAATTCTACAGTAAGGAACCAGTTCATTTTCTGGAAAGCCTTTCTTAAGCAAATAAATTCTTCTATCTGAAGGCTAGCGTTGTGTTTATGTTCTGGAAGCTTGTGGGGAATTACGAGTCCTTTTGCCTTCAGAAGGGAATAGTGGGAACTGAAAGGTTAGAGTTAAAGCAGGCAGTCTGAGCATCAGGGAGAAACTGAGGTCAAAAGTCTGCCCTGTTTACTTATTGCAAGCAAAGATCATGGCTGAGTCTGTGCAAAGGGATTTGTGCAGCACAGCCTGAAACATCCTGGGTGTGAAAATGAGTGACACACATCCATGACGATTTTCCTTGTCACCTTTGGTACTGACAGGAGAAATACCTGTTGCTACTAGCCCCAGCTAAGGTTCAGGCCTGCAACAATGTCATCCCAAGTCTCAGGTTTCTTATTTAACCAGTCCCAGCTGTGTCAAATCCTGCCTGCAACAGAACTAGAAGCTGGAATTAACTATTGAACCTCCCAGCCCATCTGACTAATTGACTCTATTGTAAGGCCTAGTTAGAAACACTTTGACATGTCTTCCGCTGAAAAATGTCTTAGTTTAAACTGTACAGAAATGCAACTATAGCTTAATTGCAAGACAACTCTGAATATCTCAAACGAGGCCTGGCCAGGGTGGAAGATGGGCTTCACCATATCCCAGAGGAATACATTTGGTCTACTGTAGGCTGTTTCTGGTTTTGTAATGACTCTCAGCAGGGAAAATGTTTGAGATTCCCAGTTGTCAGGGAATGAGAGAAACATTCTCTGTTCAGCTCTGTTTGCAAGTCTTAAGTTATTTAAGGGCCTCAGCTTGCAGCACAAGAAGTTAACGCAAATATCTGGCTACAGTCAAACAAGCTTAAGTGGGGCAGAGCAGTTTCTGCATTAGCATAATGGAGAATGACACATTTGCCTGTCAGATGCTGGCAGCCCATATGTAACAGAGGTATCTTCATGCAGCACTGAAGACCAAAGTGTGGGTATTCACATGCTCCCACGCATGAGTGTGGGAGAGCCCTGAGGTATCAGAGGTCAAAGCTGAGATTTTACTCATCTACAGAGAAAAAGAATTTCTGAACATCTTGCTAATACAACTTCCCTGGCTTGCTTAATAGCCAAACATATTAACAGGAATACAGAAAGAAAATAAAAAAGACCGTGGCTGGTTAGTGCAGGTGTCTGCTTCATCAGCCAAGAGGCAGGCATGAAGGACAGCATTTGTTTTCAGCTGAAACTAATTACCTTAATGAGTGAAGTAACTAAAGCTACAAAAAACAGTGTCTCAGTACATTAGAAAGTCAGATGTGCCCAACATCTGCATTTTTTAGGACAGATTTTAAAAAGATGACCTACCACCTGCTATGACTTGCTACGTTCTTCTTTGTAGAGCACTGCATCCTCCATATCCTGCTGTCAGGAAACATTTGTCAGCCAACATTCGCTTTGTTTCATCTTTACTTGTTCCTCCCACTACATCACCTTGTGCTAAATAAGGACGCAATAACGCACCGTGCTAAATTCTTGAAGTTGCAAGTAGATGGTCTGATAAAATGATCTTCAGCAAGAAGGTATTCGTGAGCTGTGGCTGCCACAGCCCTCCTGAAACCTGTTTTAAAATTGCAGATCCATTGTACGGTATTGAGGCAGTTCATGGTGCCAGTTCTGCTGCACAGTTGTCTAAAATGACAACTGTGTGAATTGTAAGAAACCCAACAACCTTCAAGTGTTCAGTACATGCAGAGTCTTGTGCAAGCCTTCACTGAGGGAAGAACAGTTGATGATCCAACCCATTACAGTAGACCTAAAGAGAGTCAAGAGTTACAGACTTCGTAACACTTTAAGGGCTCTGCAGCAACTGTACCAGTAACTGAGCAGAGCTGCAAGCAATCAGCTTTGAAAACAGTACACGGGAGGAACGTCCTTTGATACTGCAAAAAGTCTTTCTTCCTCTCTTAAAAACCTTAATCTACTAGTAGAATTAATACAGCAGTGAAAAAAGCTCTTATCAATTTTTGGTATAAAAGACAACTGAATGGTGGGAAGAAAGAATATTGGACATTTTAAGAATTACCATATCGTGGCTGAAAAGGTTATGATGGGCAAAATGGAAGAGAATGGCATGTTAGTAATCTGAGATGAATCTGGAAACTACATGCATGTACTTCCAAGGGACAGACGTATGACTTACAATACTCATAGTGCAAGATCAGCTGACCTATTTGAACAAAGCGCTGAGATCAGCAAGTTCTATCCTCTTCCTCAGCAGCATCAGCAGTTTAATTTTTAATTACCACCTTGTATGCAGGTGAGAATGAGACTATGGCATGGATTTTACCACTAGAGAAGAGAGGCTTATACTGCCCTTTGCTTTATCAGACCTTTTGCCACTTTTAACCCTGAAGGGAATCCTTAAGGAACTACCAAGCAGGATACAATGCATGCTGAGGCTAAGTGTTTTTAAAAGCCATTTCCACTTTGTTATTACCATGTGCAAATATTGGATCTTACTATTTCCTCTTTGATTTTTATGACTATTACTGATCATTCAAAGGCAAATGGAAAAAAGTATTTTACTGCCTGGGTTTGTTTTGTTTTTTAAACCTGTAACACTTGAAAGCATCCCACAAAGAATTCCAGATTATAATAACAACAGGGACAATGAAAATAAGCAATTTGTCAACATAACATGATAGAAAGCATAACAAAATAGAAGAGAAGCAAGGTCTTTAGCTACAGCAAGTGAGAATCCACTCAGATATGATAGCAGGTGGCATAGAAATAAAAGAAAGAAACTGCTTCCCTTCAGAAGGCCTGTAAGATGATCAGGTACACAGGGATCTCAAGATGAGATGCCCTCACCTCCACTGCCAACCCTTAAATGAGGTCTGGGAAGAGGGTGATCCTGTCTCCATCCCTTCCGGTCACTCAGGTACATTGCATGCACCTGAGCTTACCTGTGTTGGCCCTGCCTTCCCACCAGGTGCTCAGTCACTGGTTCAAGCCCTGACCTAGCATCTCCACTACAGTTAAAATCTGAATGCTACCATAAATGGAGCTGTAGGGGTCCACTTGGGGCTGTAAGGTCAGTTATGCTTCCGAGAGCCCATTGAAATTGTTATGGAACTACTGATAAAACCACCCCAAATGTCTGCCAGCTTTGCAAAGGCTCCCTGAGATCTTCAGGTGCCATTCCATAGCCAGGCTGGTGATTTCATAGAATCATAGAATGGCCTGGGTTGAAAACGACCACAATGTTCATCATGTTTCAACCCCCCTGCTATGTGCAGGGTCGCCAATCACCAGACCAGGCTGCCCAGGGCCACATCCAGCCTGGCCTTGAATGCCTCCAGGGATGGGGCATCTCTATAACAGGTTTTCTTGGTATGTTTCCACATGTTTCTGATACTTCTGGTTTTGCTAGGAAACAGATGTGCTTGGAGTACTTAACAATCTCATTTTGAACAAGGGACCAGGAAATGAAGAGCACAGAAATAAGAAACTTTTTCTTTTCTTTTCTTTTCTTTTCTTTTTGGTTGCACCTGATTATTCTTGAATCTCAACACTGGGGACAAAGATTTGGGCAAGGATTCAAACTGGCTCTTCCCCTTGAAATCTATTCTCGTGTCCCCACATGCACATTAAGGTGAGCATTAAGTCTAATGTTTCAGTTTTAAATCTCAATTCCCTTCCTCAGGTTTGAGGCCAAACATTTGCTAGGGGAGAGACATGCACAGCAGATCAGTAACCTTCTTTCAGGATACCCGTCTCTACTAAATGTGTGAAAATGTTGAAGTTTATACTGGATGGTCCTGGATGCTTTGGCCAAGAGACACTAATTAAGCAGCAATGTTGCCCCACCCTAATAAAATATATCTGTTTTGCTTAGCGCTCTTCACAAAACATTGCCACAATGACCTGAAGTTGTTGCCCATGCTATCTAGACAGCTGTGTCTTCAGCTCATAGTCTACGCCTAACCACCTCCTTTGATGGGAGGAGCTGCTTCAAAGGTTGTTTGAGATGGGAAAGGGATTTTAAAGAGCCTACATTGAAATGAAACACTGGCAACTGCAAACTCTAGGCTGTACTCATAGCTATTTAAACACATTTTTTCCTGTCAAGCCTCCCTTTTTCAAAGAAAGCACTTTGGCCTACCGACCCATAGACACTTGCATTTAGTTGTTTACCTGATGCTTGAGAACTGAACTTCATTTTTTGTGTTGTAAAGGTTTCCACATACATGCTGTTAAGAATGCTTCTCATGGCTTCAAGGATCATCTTACCGGCACAAAATTAAGGCTGTTTAGTACACAAATCATAATAACCTATGATAATGTGATTTGAATAACCAGAGAACTAATTCAGCAAAGCAGGCAGCACCTGATAAGATTTGTACATGTTTTTAAAATTGGCTATAGTCAACTGTACGCATGTTGGATATAACTGTAAGGCTTCTGGACCTCTGGGCTCCCTGAAAGAAATGTGACTCCATAGGTATTCCTTACAGCTTGGCTACTGACCAGTTTAATATGAACTGAACACACCATCCAAACATGGGGCTCCTAGGTGGACCATCAAAAATATAGGTTGATTCCAGAGCCCTTGGAAGGGAAAGCAAGTGAGCTGTGGTGCTCCGAGGTTAGAGGTGAACAGCCAAGAACATAGGAAAGTTCGTTTCCTACTGTCCTACTGAAAACAGTGCCCCACAGATGGCATGCAGGATATAGTTAAGCGGTTTCATTTTTTCACCTTTGTTATTTCACCCACCAGAATTAAGCCAGTACCACTGCAGGAGGTGGCAAGGTTACAAACCATCTAGCAGAACTGAGCCACATGAAATTGAAGAGAGGAAAAAGAATTAATTGTGCTCTCATACTTGAGGAGCAGCATGGAATGAAGCCTGTACTGCTGTCCTGTCAGCCCATGGTCACTACTTGGGGGCCTTGGATTTGTCAGTCAGGTGGCGGCAGTAGTATCCCTATGTTGAAAGTGCTTCTGCCATGCCAAGCCACTCCTGCAATGGGAATTACACACAAATCATGGCAGTGCCCTCCACCAAAAGTTCTGTAGGAATAAAAGGCAAAACAAGTACCAAATGACTTAAGTGATGCTACTGGCTTGCTTCAAATTATTCCAAATTAAGTCATTTTTGAACTTAAAACCTTTGGTTTAAAATAAACCAGAGAGTCATCAGGAGACAAAAACCTGAGTGCCACAAAAACTGAGCTGTGAGTTCAAGAATATGATTCATTTTCCCCTTTCCTCTCCATACGTTCAGGAGCCAGCAAAAATCCATCTCTCACCCAGCCATTCTTTTCTTTCAAATGTGGAGTAATAGGAAGAACAGTGGAGTTAATGTGACAGCATGTTTGCAGAAGGTTTGCCATGGGTGTCCTGCAACTTGCTCTTGATATTCCTCAGCTGGTATTCTGCTTCTTTGGGTACAGACAGACGTGTTGTAGCGAAACAGATCTTGTGGCTAAACAATGTGCCTGTATAGTATTAATATGGGGTTTGGACTAAATCATGCCTCTCAACTTCTTTTAAGCTATTATCTCTATGGCACCCCCACTCCAAACATGCACACCTACAGAGTGTGCAAATGTGCAACCTACAGAGTGTGATGAACATCCGAAGAACCTGTGATTGCTTTTTTTATTGCTGATGCTCGTTTTCATCACGTCTAATATCTGCTCCAAACTGACCACTTCTAAGAACATCACTCTTTGCAACATGTGTGGACATTAATCTTCCAAAGAGGAATTTAAATGGCAGGGTGGACCCCTCAAGCAAATATAAGGGAGGTGATGCCCTGCCTGGTTTTAATTAGAGCTAGCTTTCTTAATGAGGTAATGTTCTGTTGTGCTGGGTTATCTCCTAGAAGACAGGGCAGCGGGTGAGCTGTTGGGGAGGGACACTTGAAAAACATCAGAGGCAAGCTGTGTAATGTTAGTGCTATCATTCATCACCCAGCTCTTCAGAGAGTCTGACAGACAGAGCACGTCCTGTGGGGACTCCATCAGCCTCTGGAGTGCTGCTTCATGCCGTTCAGCCAGATGTATCAAAGCGGCAGCGAGACCTTGTTATTTGGACAGCATTTATAGCATCCTAGGCAAAGAGTCAGGAAATGTTCAATGATGTGCCTCACACAAGTGTGGCAAGAAGCAGATTCGTAGAATGACAGGGTGCCAAGAGCAATCCTGGCAGTGCCTCCTTCCAGCTTTTAGCCACATGCTGGTTTTGTTGTTACTGTTTGAGGAGTCATGTTTTTCAGAGCTGTCCCAGTCTTAGGTTTCCAAAGACCAGGTTGAAGGTGACTTGAATATGCCCATCTGGTTTCCCACCAGCAGCCACAAGCTCTCTGCTCATGATGCAAATGGAATCAGAGATGTCTGTGCAATCAGTGCAAATGTCCTTACAGACAGGGAACGTAATGGAGACCGTGACTACACCTCTAGGCCTCAGAATGGGATCCAGCTTTGTACCCTACAGCCTCTGTGTTAGGGAATTAAATGGGAGCTCTGCTGTGTTCTGCAATAGTTTAAGTATAGCTCATTGATGCTTAAATAATATCCATCCCCAAATCTTGCAGTCTAGCATACCCATGGATGAGGCCCTAGTTCTCCTCCTGGGGAAATGGGGTGTGTGAAATAGCACCAACAGTTACACAGCAGGAGCACTGCTCTCAGGAGAGCAGAGACCTGGGGAAATGGGGTCAGCTCTTCCCACTCAGCGTCCCACTGCCCCACTGCTGCCAGGTACCACAGAAGTTCTAGCCATGAGCCATGCAGGTGCTGACAGCTGAGTGTTCTTGAGAAACTTTGTTCTGCTATTTATGTCTCAGATTTCTTTGCCAGCAGTGAAAAGAACAAGGTTAAAGCACTGCCCCAAGGGCTGCTGGCAAAAAGACACTGAGCCTCCAGGGGGAAAGAGAGGGCTGTAATGTGTATTCTCAACCAAAAGGACAAAGCTTCATTAAATTCCACTTGTCCTTAGCACTATTTTTTTTTCCTTTTTTTGGCAAACCAGTAGTGGAAGGCTGAAGCAAGGTTCTCCCCCCCATCACCTTTCTAAGGAAACCCACACTTGTGGGAGCCAGACCCCCAGCTGGGTGAGGGACAGACACAGGTAGCCAGGCACCTCCCCATGAGCTGCAGCATCAGCTTCACCTCCAAATTCGGCTTTGGCTCAGGGCTCAGGGCATAAGGATGCAAAATCCATCTGGGCCAGGAAGCCTTGGAAAGCTCTTTGATGATAATTCCAGCAACAGAAACGTAGCATATGCGAAGCCTTGGATCCTGTTGCTAATAGGTCAGCTTTTACACCACTCTGCTCCACTTATTAACTTTCATTTACATATTTTCCCTATAATCTTTTTAACATGCGACTAGATGACCATAAATCCCAGAGGGTGAGGAGTGCAGGGTGCACTGGAAGAACAAGTGCTTGGGGCCCAGTTTAACCCTTCCGTTACCACCTGGAAGGCCAGATCCTGAGCAGCTGTGTCCCGTTATCCCATCAGAGACAGGCTGGCAGGGAAGGGTGAGTGCTTCGACAGGAACAGATTTTCTTCTTGTGGTGTCCCAAAACAAATACAAAATTCAGTGCTGCTGCCAAGTCCTGAATGCAAATTAATACAGAACAGGGCACTTGAAAATATTTTGCTAACAAGTACATACCATGGTTCTGCAGTGATGTTTAGCTGTTGATGAAAACCCATCTGTGGATTTTGCAACCAGGTTCACCAAACCAAATGGCTTTCCGCTTTTCATGGAACATGATGAGATGAAGGAAGTCTGGTGTGAGTTGTTCAGGCAGGATGGAATGGGGGCAGCCAGTCAGGGCATGAGAAATGCCACCTCCCACTACACAGAGCAAGTGCTCAGCAACGTCCGCAGCCAGGTACTCCCATGAAGAAACAGGAGATTACCCTCAAGGGCAGAGAGGGCACTGAATTTGTAGCTTTTATTTCTCTCTCCTTGGTTTGCAGACTTCCTACTGGGAGAAATGGTGACTACTAGAAAGACTGTGCAATATATATATTTAAACATATATATACATAGTTGTTTCAAATTACCCAGGAATAACAGTTTCCCCTGTTGAGCCAGCTGCATGGCTGAACAATTTGTCTGTTCAAACATATTTCAGTCAACTTTCCCTAGCTGATTTGGCAAGAATTTTTCTTTCTACAACTGGATCTCCTCCAATAACAACTTAGACAGCCTTTTGACTTTAGGTCATGGATGCATGACACTGGAGGATTCCTTCCATTTGTCTCTCTACAAGTAATGGTGCAAAAACCAAAGGACTGTCACGCCACCAGTTGAGAATGGAGAGTTTGTTTGTACCACACACACAAATAGACTTGAGTAGTGATGAGCATTGGGGGAAAGGAATCTCAGTCCCTGGCAACCAAGCAAGATCTGAGATACGATCTAAGACCTGGCAGCAGCAGCAAGAGTGAGAAGAAAGGGATAGTTTGACTATCAGGAGCCTGAGATCCTCTCCACCTCTCCCACTATCACCTTTCTGCGACAGCTGTATTCAGACAGTGGCCATAAAGACTGAGAGCTGAAGACTCTAGACAGATTACAGTAAATGCATTTTACATGTGTAAATATATCCTGCTCTCCCTAAAACTTCAGCTTGGAATGACAACCACTTGCAAATGTTTCAGATGGCCCAACTAAGACACTAGAAGGAAATGTGGCCTTGATTAGTGTCTGTTAATCAATTTCCATCTCAATTAAATGTTGTTGTGCCAAATACAGGGTGAGGCGTCTCAGTTTGTAATGTACCAAACCTTATGTTGCTGCTCTGCACAAGCAAACAAAAGCTCAGTCTTCAATGCTGTCATCCTAGAGACTTTCAAGAGCAGTAAAATGTTATTTTTACAAGATCAGAGCTTCACCTCTCTGCAGCTATTTCCTTACTGACTTAGGACAGATGACTTTGGGCAGTCTCCTGGGACTTAGAGTTTGATAAGGGCCCCTAATCTTCATAATGCAGCTTAATCTCCAAAAGCTGGATGTCAGCACTACCTAATCACATTGGGCTCTTTTGCCCTTGCCAGTCCATTACATTGCTGTGGGGTTCTAAGAACTTGGTGGCATAACGACATCTTTCAGACCTACCTTTACTGTACTGACAAACTCCAACTGTAATTCCATGAGGCTCAGAGCCTATAATATTATTTTAATTGCAAGTTCCCTGCTGTAGGAGCACTTTCTTTCACAACTTCTATCTTGCTTGTAATGATGAGATCTCTTGCAGATGCAATTAATCAGAAAGATTACAATCACCCTAGAAACACCTGCACTAGAAATAAGTCTGGCTCTTATTAATATGAATTCCTACTGCTGACAAGCTCTGGGAGGAGAGGATGGGGAAAAACCCAAGATCCTGTTGCACAGCTGGAGTATATACGTGGGTTTTTCTTTTCATTTATTTTTGTTCTGTAAATGATTTAGCTGCTATTGATCAAGATTACCACCAAATAAAAAGCAGAACCTACTAACTTGTGCTGTTGTGTGCAACATCCTCATAAAGCAAATCTATGCCACCATCACTGGCATAGGCCGTCCCCCTTAATATGGTATGTCCAGAACTGGATATACTATTCATTGTCAGGACTCTGTTAACAAGCCTTCAAGAACAGCAAGGATCCCATGCTGGGACTTCATGTTACACGTGGGAGATAAAACAGACATCCAATGCCGTGCATCCTCTTTACCACTAGGATATTAAGGATGTAAAAGGCAGATCTCATAAATTGTAATCAGTAGGTACATGAGGAAGGAGAAAAGCTTGCTGTGGGTAAAAAAGATAATCTTAAACCTGACACAAGTATTTTAAATCATATTCTTATTACTATGAATCTCTGCTTCCTAACTGTTGGGTAAGTGCTGACACGTTGTATAAAAGCCAGTACTCCTTGGACACAAAGCCCTGCAGTGGTAAAGGTGACGCAGTGTTTCACAAAGCCAAGGTTCAGATAATAAAGAATCTTGTAATCCTGGAAACTGGCAAGCCTAGAATTAAAACACCATTCTTTTTGGGAGACCAAATGGCATTCAAGTCTTTCAAGTGTCCTTGAAGGCAGGCAAAAGCCCAGGGAAGAGCTCAAAGCGTTCACATTTATTAAGGAAGATTAATCTACTGAACTCTACAATTATCCTGGGCTCTGGACCCAGGGACAGAACCCTTTAAAACTGAACAGAATCACAGAACCATTAAGGTTGTAAAAGGCCTCTACGACCATCTTGTCCAACCATCCACCTACCACCAATACCGCCCACTAAACCATGTGCCACATTGACCCTTTCCTTTAACACCTCCAGAGACAGAGACTTCACCACCTTCTAGGGCAGCCTGTTCCAGTGCCCAACCACTCTTTCTGAGAATGAATGAATTCTGAATATTCAACCTAGACCTCCCCGGGTACAGCTTGAGGCCATCACCTCTCATCCTATCACCATCACCTGGGAGAAGAGGCCAATCCCCACCTCATCACAACCTTCTTTCAGGTAGTTGTAGAGAGCAGTAAGGGCTCCCGAGTCTCCCCCAGGCTAAACATTCCCACTGCACCACATTTAAAAGCTGTGAAATACTATTTTAAATTATTTTTAAGACAAAAAAAAAAAAAAAAAGCTGGAATGGCAACAGTAATGCTACCTGTGGCCCCAGCACCTTCAACAGGAAAGGTGGAGAATCATCTTCATTCATCCCAAGTTATCTTCTGATGTCAAACTGAATAGGTATATTGGAAATTCCTTGGGCAAAAAAAGGTCTGAAGCTTACCTCTTTACCAAATGCTATAACTTGAGGCCTGTGTCACAGAATGCTGTCACTGTTGTGGCTCCATCTGGCTGCATTTTAACAGAAGACCCATCTAATGGAGCACCTCAGCACCACCACACACCAGACTGCTGTGAAGTCCAAGTTGGTTAAATCTAGCCTGCAGGTAATGTTGATTAACCTGAAGTAATGTTGTAGGAAGTCTTTCAGACAACCTGTCCTCTCTGGCATTGCTCTTGGCAGCCTTTCTCAACCTTCTCAGCAAGATGGCTGACGTTGGTGCCAGTTTTGGGTGCCTGACTCTTCATTCAGCGCAAAACTGAGTTCCTAACATATCAGAAATGATGATGCAGTGTTTCTCACTGCATTGGTAAATGTTCAGCTGCCACTAATAATCACTCATTCACTCATAATCAATCTCCATTCCTTCTTCCCAAGGTTGTTTTACTGAGGAGAGTCAGAATGCAGTCTGCAGGAGCAGAAGGACTTTGCCTAGTAGGAGATATTATGTCACTGAGGTAACAGCCATTGCTGACTTCAGTGTACTTAAGTCAAACTTCGCCTGTGGTTAAACATACAGGTCCTTTGCCCTTTAAAGCTTAAAATAAATTTCTCTTAAACTACTGCATTGGCTTACATTACAAGATAAATTATGAAAAATTAGTTGGCCTCAAAGCATAGCTTTGCTTAGCTGCTCTGGGCATGAACCATTTCACTTGGACTCTGTTTTTCAGACCACCTATCTCCCTCACCAGATGATGAAGAGAAAATAATCAAGAGGGGCTGGAGCCTATTTAGACAACTGGCCAGCTCCTTGCAAAGGACTCCTTCTCGGTGAGAAGACAGAAGATCCACCACAGAGGCAAAATAAAACCTGCAAAAGGCTCAACATGGTAACGATGCAATGGTATGATGTTACTGGATCACTGGTTTAACAAGGAACCAGTCTAGAATTAGAACCAGGCTAGAATTAACCAGGGTAGGATCAGGATGTATACATTTCTTTTTCCTCTCTCATCCTCCTCTTTCTCACTCACTCTCACCTTGTTTTCTTTCTCATCTTTACTACTACATCTATGTAACTGCTGAGCATGCATGCACTGCTGCGTAATACAGCTTTCTTCCTTCCAGTTACTTGACAACAATGATCCCTGTGCCCTTCATGAGACCTGTAAACAATTAGAGTTGAAATGAAAATGAATCTGTCAGTATAAATTCTTGAACTTTACAACTAAGTAAATCACATGTACATCCCAAATCCCGTCACACAGCACAATCTAGCTGATTGAAAACGCACACTGTATTAAAATACTGACACAGTACATCCTACACTGAGTCTAAGGAGAGGAAACTAGTCAACAAGAAAGACACCTCTGTAATGGCATTACTGCACTGTTACTGAGTATCACCTTTTAACAAGTTAGTCAGCTCCCTTAAGCTTACTTCCGTACAGAAATACAGTGTCTCTGACTCCTGTTCCCAAGTATGGCCCTGGGTTGTGCTACCTTCCCAAGTTTTATCACAGCTCCTCAAAGGCGGCTCCCTCCTCTCGATCTCATCAGCAAACTTTCATTAATTGCATTGCTGCTACCTCTGTTGGTCAATACAGGCAACTCTGAAACAGCAAACAGAACTCGCTGCACCTCACTGACACTTAATACGTACCCTATCTTGTGTTTCTGCCTAGACTTGAGCTACGAGAAAAGAAAAATTAAAAAAGAATTTATGATCTCATGAACCTTGAGAGGAGAGGCCCTTGAGCCTCTTGTGAATGACAGCAGCACTCTTAAGTCTGGATCCTAGCCTGAGTTTAAATCCAAGAGCACTGAGCGATGTTTGGAATTGCACAGCGAGGAATCTAAACTAAACCAGGTGTCTTCTCAGTTTTGCCAAAAAAATAGTTTGACACCTACTAGCTTATAAATAGATGGTCCTGCCAGATCAAACAATGATATATTACACTGACCACTCAAAAAGCCCAACAATGAAGCAATTTTCATGAGGATGCAATACTTTTTTACTTTTTAAAATAGAAAATAATAAACAGATTGGGTTGTATTATCGTGAAAAATGTGCTAAAGGGTAAGGTCTGTGGAGAAAAATCTGACAAGTCAGAGGTCATAAAAGTTTCAGTTCAAGCTTGTTCATATTATGCTGAAGTAAATTATTGCTGAAAACTTCTTTCAAAGAGTTCCTTTTTGATTGAGTCTTGTTTTTAAGATGAGCAAACACTTTAAATGTGAGCTATTTCATCATTTGTGAGCAATAAACAACAGGCTGAATAGAAAAGCGGGGGCCATAGGTCATTCCCACTGGTGTAAAAGAAATGCTACGCAGTTTTCTTCCAACTGCAGAATATCTTTTACCTAACTACAACTGCATACATCTTCTGTCTACCACGGGTACTTAAACAGGGATTTCTCAGCACCATACAAAGGTTTTCTCGCATTCACAGGTACCCACAGCCCCACTTGGCACTTGCACAAATCAGGCTAGCCAACGCAAAGCAGCCATGGCTGCCTGCAGCACAGCCTGGCAGCTGGGAGGCACTTCAGGAGCATGATAAGTCTTTTTCTAAGGCTTAACTACTTTTACTGGAACTGTTTGCCATCCAGATCTCATTTTGTTCTCTCTAAAACAAGACTGGTTTGCTCATGATGTACAGTGTCTCAGAACACAAGGGTTCTGAGTGCAGACAGCGTGTAGATCAGTATAACTGCAGCAAGCCACAGGACCAGAGTGCTTTGCACTTATATCTGTGCAGCAGAACTACTCAGCACAAGTGATTCATTGAGAAACCTCTTTTTTTTCCAACATAGCTCCAGAAAGGTGCCTGAATACGGTGATAAGGAGCTGAGAGAACCAGACATGCTCAGATGCCTCCAGTTCACCTGAAGAAGCAGAGAAAATCTCCCACATCCAATGTCTTTGGGACCCTTCCAGTCATGCCTTCCCCTTCTGACCATATTCCACCTCCTCAGGACTTGCTGTCCTCCTGAACATCACTCTCCACTTCTTCCTTTTCTAAAACAGTCTCATTCTCTTTCTTCATTCTGTTTCCTCCAGGAGGTTCCTGGGGAAGAGGCTGCAGGTGACACAGTGTGTATGGCTCAGCCATGCTGAGTCTTCAGCTGGGACTCACACTGCTGTCAGCTGCACATCTTCCTTTCTCAGAGACCCGCTGCATCCTTCCTGACGAAGATTTTACCCCACACGGCAGCCACAACTCTCCCACAGTGGCTGTTTCTAACAGAGAGGCCTGAGCTCCAGCATGCGAGTGCTCTAACATACGGCACATAATTTCCAGGCTCCACCGCAGCGTCAGGCTTAATGAAACACTTAATTAACAGACCTCAGTACTCTGGATTTCCAAACAAGACAAATGGATGTCCTGCATCAGAGCCTGGCTGTGCAATCCTTCCTCTGCTCCGGGGGACAGATAAAACCAACAGGCTGAGAAACAGAGAGGCTACAGAAAGCACGCTTATTGATAGGAGTGAGGCTACACTGGTAACGTGTGCTACGAGCGTAAGAAAAGTCTGGATACAGCATCCAAACAGCTGCCTGGCCTCTGAGAAGCAAAGAACAAATCTACAAAAGCTTTCTGGTACCTAGCTTGAGTGCATCCAGAAAGATAAGCCCCAAAATGCTGGGGGAAAAGGCAACATGGGAAAAATCTCAGGAAGTGTCTCTGTCAAAATTAAGAGTCCAATTCATGCTACTGCTCTAAGGTCTACACGATATACTTTCTTTCAGGAGGGCTCTGTAAAAGTCTCTGCCCTGTGTTTTACAGAGGCAGCCCTAAGCATTAGTCTAAGAGCTAGAATAGGAAATACTGAAATCACTGCATTCCTTGATTCAAGTTGTATCAAGCAGAACGGGGAGATCTGGCTGGAAGAGAAGGGTCTGGGATGACTGAACACGAGCAACAGACACAGACAAGGAGGCACCACTGAAACTGTGGCTCCTGCCTCCGTTTCCACTTTCAGATCAGATCAGGGAAGCACACCAGCAGGTCTCTCCTGGCGCCAGGGCGAGGGACCAGACACATAGAGAGCACTCTAAATTCTTACCTCGCAGAAAACAAAGCATATTCTCGGCCAAAGAATGAGCACATCAAACCAATGTTGGTAGCATGCAGTTTTCACCTCATCCATGTCACAGAGCAGCACTGGGATTTTGCAGCACTGACCATTTGTCTTGTATTGAACAACCTGTCCAGAAGTCAGATGCACATTGTTTCTCCTCCCAGTCTGCCAGCCACAAAACACTCACCAGCTTTTGTTTGCACCACAAATTTAAGATCTACCTGCAAGAAATAAAGAGTCTCCAGCATGACAAGCATGCAGAACAAGAGCAGGAGAGCTTAGGGCTGTCACCACCGTCTGTAAATCTCTTTGGTAGCTGGGAATTTGTGAGGTGAAAGGTTTCCAGCACTGATCTGCTGTTATCTGAAACGGACTGTGTGCCTCACAGGATTTTTCTTAATCAAAACTGTAAAGCACAACAGTTTTAGTTAGAACTCTTTCAGGGTGGAGTGGAAAACAAGAAACGATTGCTGGAGAGTATCTGGTGTTGATCACAAGGAGAATAAGTCCTACTTGCTCAGAGAAAACAAGATTTTTTCCACTAACCTCTTCTGCTTTCTCAGCAAATTTTTCTGTTTTCTCTGCAGCCCTCCCCTAGCCAGTAAATTCAATATCTTGTGAGATCTTGAGAGAACAAAGTGAGCATTAGACAGACAAACAAGGAAGGGGTCAATTACTGTATTAAAATCCCCAAGAGCATTGTTTTAGCACAAATTTCACATTTGCTTGTGCATGCTTTTAAGTGATTCCTTATTTTTTACCTTATAAATGGGCACCAGATGCCAGAGAGAATGATTGAAATTGCAGTGAAATTTGAGATCAAGTAAGCTTTAGCCTTACCTAAGCCTACTTACAAAATATCCCATAGGCTTTTCCCCCTGAAGATTTAACAACAAAAAAGCATCTCTCCTAATTTGTCACCTGCACATGACCTGCAGAACCCCAGACTTTGTCACTCACAGGCGCTCCCCTCCAGAGGCACTAAAGGTCTGGAGTTATATTCATCCTAAAATCACGAGTTGGCTTGGCTTTCCCAAACCCAAACATCCAACAGCTGTAGAAATGGCATCCAATCAACTGCTGACTGCCAATTTTGCAGTGTTCCTGCTCACGTCCATCTGCCTCCTCCTGCCACGCCGCAGTGCATCAGCGGTGCAGCGAGGAGGTAGGGCAGAACCTGGCTTGCTCTCCATGTGTGTGGGCCAGTAGCCAAGCGGCTCCACTTAACAAGCTGGCCCCAGATCCACCTTTCATGTTGAAACATGGAGAGAATTAGGAAACTTTTTAAATTAAATAATTCTACATCGATACTCTTCTGTTGTGCTTTTTTCTTTTTTTCCTTTCTTTTCTTGAAAACTTGTTTTTCCAATTTTTAATTAGAAACACTTTATTTCTCTCCTTTTACAGCCCTCCTGGACTGAGTTAGTTGGATCAAAGAGCAGCAAGTCCTATACAAGTAAGATCATGTTAAGTTACTCAGTCTTTTTACAAACTATCTGGCTGCTGCCAGTGTGGCTAAGAGATTTCAGCCACCATATGAACTGCAGAAAGACTGCAAGCCTTTCAACAGACATTGCTTTCTAAGTAAAAAACTTCTTTTAAATATAACCTGTTGCCCCACACTAACCTCAGGCTCTCTCAAAGAGTATTCCTAACTATCTTTTAAACTATATTGGAACCAGCCTTCTTCACTGCCACGAAGCCACAGACATCCAAGCCAAGCCCTACACGGCCTTCTAGATGGTGTAACTTCTGTTGTGCTGTAAAGGACCACTGATGTCCCCACTACAGAATGTCAGAGAAGCTTCATTTTCCCACCCACTGGACTGAAAAAAATGACAGAACTGGGCATACCCATTGTTTGTGTTTTGCACAGTTTAAACTGCAAGATGCTGCCAGGTTTTCTGTCAGTTTGCTGATCCTAAAGATGTGTTCCAGCTATAGCACACCCTAAAGAACAACAGACTCCAGTAACTGAGGGAGAACCCCTCTGGTCCCACCACTGTACCCTACAAATTAAGAAAGCTACACTTTGCATTATGTTGTTCTAAGCTGAAAGAACCAATAGCAGACCACCACCATGTGTTGAGTTCCCTTTGGGCAATGGGATATGGCTTAGCTTATCTACAGCAGCCAAGGAAACAGAAAGAAGAAATGGCATATAGGCATCAAACTCACAATTCTAGTATTGAGCTGTGAATGCCATGGCAGAAATTTCTTCTTGTTCCTCACAGAAAATGGTAATTTAAAGGAAGCAGTAGAAAAAGACAAGAGAAAGAAAAATGAGAAGCCACTGGATGGCAGAGCTGTGACACACCAATGAGTTACTGCAGTGTGAAGAACTACCACACCCCCATTTCCCCCAGTCCACATGCATGCTGGTGTCCCTGGGGGACCATCTGTTAACTATAGGATAGTGTTCCCACGAGTTAAAGAGCAAAACACTAATTATTTTCCATTTATTGTGGATTGTCACAAGGTCAGAATCTACCAGCAGCAAGTTAGTGCTGGGCAGCTGACAGATGCTGGCTTGTGTGTCAGCCTCTCTAGATCAGAGGCTAAGCTGAAACCTGTTCTATTTTAAGTCAACCAAATTTCTCTGAGCTCTAACATTCTCAGTAACACTGCATCTTAACTGTGAAGCACTGGGGATTGCCTACGTTAGACACCTGGCTTTAGGTTGAATTCAAGTTATTATAGTCTTAAAATGGAGGCTTTGCCCTTCAAAAATCCTGCTTCACATTTTGCCATATATTTGAACAGCACAGAGGCACAGGAAATACATTTGGAAAGTCGCTTGTGCAATTTCTCACTAAAACTCTAAGGTCCTATTCAATAACCTCTCCTTTCGGAAATGTTTGTGTGCTGCTGACTGGCTAGGAATAGTTGGTTGCATCAAAACCTGATTGGTTGGAAACTTGCCTCTTTCTACATATAATGTACAACAAAATAACTTCCGCAACTGAAGCTGCTGAGAGCCAAACCCTGTCACTGGGAGCTTCACATTTGCTTCATTTAAACCCCCGTGTGGCCCTACAAGAACAATATATACTTTATAATTAAAAGTTAAACTCTGTGTCGTTGCACAAAATATTTTCTCTCCAACTGACAGAGCTGGAAAACTATGCCCTCTACAGCACCTCTGCACTTGTATTCTATATGAAAGCCTTCCAGATGCTCTCCTTCCCACAGGGTGGTGGGCTCACTTTGTCAGCCTACAGTTTTGCAAAGGAGAATGATGAATTTACTACTTGATCGTAGCAACCACTTGAATTCCACTCCCAATTAAAAGATCTCTTCTGCTTCAGAGAGGACCTCACAGGATCAAACTCTTCCAACTGCTTTGATGACTTTTAGTAATTTGCACGACCAGAAGCTATTTAGAATAGAAAATATTCTTGGATGACCCACCACTAACAAGTCATCACTATACATACAGCTCTTAATCCAAGACTACACCTCTGATGTGCCGGTAGAATTTGGCATTTCAATCTACTGTGTAAAACGTTTGGACTCTCTGGAATTCAGAACATTTAACTTCCAAGTTCAGCCTCATTTGCTGGCAATGGGTAGCCTCACTATGTCAACCAGTTTGTTTAATTCCAACAGGCCTGTCCCATATCCTGTCTTCTGGAATGTTTATAAGCACCCTTGGGATGCTCACTGCAGACAGAACATCTGAAATTCAGGTCTTACGCTGGAATTTGGAAACGGAAGAACATGTCATTATAGCTGTGTGGATGCACTTTAAACTACCCAATGGTCAAAATACCACGGATGAACATTTTTTGCCAGGTTTCTGAGATGGACTTTGCTGCCTTCTTAACCTTCACAATACCACAGCTGGACTGCTACCAACCAAGGTGGCCCACCTGAAGTTACTTCCCGATGCACCTACAGACACAGCACAGCCATCACTGCTGCCGCATCTTAGAATCATAGAATCATTTAGGCTCGAAAAAATCGCTAAGATCCTCAAGCCCAGCCCACCCCACCAGGCCCACCAACCATGTTCCTCTGTGTCACATCTCCACGGTTCTTGACCACCTCCAGGGACAGAAACACCATCATCTCTCTGGGCAGCCTGTGCCAATGCCTGACCTCTCTTTCTGACTAGAAATTTTGCTGTGGTCAGATTGCCAATGATTATAATCCTGCTGCAAATCAGATACTGCAAGCAAATCTACACTGGCTAGCCAAAGCCCCCCAGCAGTGCTTATAATCAGGGCCAGAGCAGTTATTAGCAAGTAGATAGGTTCCTAAGGCACCAGGCTGCTAAGGGGCAGCGGAACAGTCTTCACCCCTTGCAGTTTCATTTGCCTGCGTGGAGTCCTGGGAAGCCAGACTGGCTGGGAAAAGGACAGGATAAAAGCATATTGTGACAGTGTTTTGAATAGACTGAAAGAGAATGGGGTCTGAACAGCCGCAGGCAAGGAAGCTGCAGCACGGATGAGTGAGCGAATCTGGACAAAGGTAAACACAGAACAGTAAATAATGCACTGAACAAGGACACATCAGAGACGAGCTCTCCAACACGAAACATAGTTCCCACAAATCTGCACACAAGCTAACATGAAGGAAAATAAGGGTCTGTAACTGCGTGGTGGTGGCAGCAGGAAAGGAGAGGCTATAGCAGGACTCGCTGCTCGTGCCCAGACCTGCCGTGCAGCTGGATTCAGACTCACAGCATCATCACTTTTCTGGTCTCAGCCGCCCAAACCTGCAGGCAGCCCCTCACAGTGATCTGCCAGACCTTTGCTATCTAAACTTTTTCCCTTGAACAGCCTGATAAGGGGCCAACCTGTGCAGTAGCTTCTCACCAGGCCCCGGAGGGAGAATACAATGAGCCTATAAAGCCAATTGCACTTGTTCCCCGAGGCGGCTTTTGAACTCTGCACAGAGAGGCTGGAATGCCCCTTTCCACTTAGCAGAACAAAGGGCAGCCAACCTGCCGGGTTTTAAACCTGAAAGTTAAACACAAATGTGATTAATGCGCAGCTTTGAATTTCGTGTATTATTGAATTGTGTACATTACTCCAGGCTTGGAGTCCTTTTTTTTCTCCCTTTATACTGCAACACAAATGTATGTTCCGTTTGGGAGGGGTGCAGAGAAGAGAACACCAGGCAAAAGTATTTCCATATGTATTTCCCACATTCTCTGCCTGAAGGACTTGAGCGAGCTGGGATTTATACTGTGTTCCACTGACCCTGAAAAAAACAACTTAAAACAGATTTAGAGAAGATTCACTGGAGCTCATTGTAATTGAAATGCTGGATAGTTATGTGACAGCCTCCAGGAATCCTTCCAGATTCTCCCTTTCCTATGAATCTGCTAAAGCTCCAGAAGATTATCAGAGTTAAGCTAACGTGCAGGATGCTGGGTTGGAAGCGATGGGTTGCCCCTGGTAAGAGTCATATAAATGATCATCTCTTGTAACCAGCGCTCTGACTCAAAGACTGAGTCCTTGATCCCATTTCAGTCATAATCCTCAATAGGAGACAGAAAGCTGGACTGCATCACTCCTGTGTGATCTTCCTGGCTTCAGTGGGATGCTGCATGACCAGAAGAGTATCCTGCATTTTACTACTGGGGAAATATGCAACTTATTTTTAGAAATGGTTAATTAACACCATTTGTGACATCCGAGGCACAAATACTTCCTCATTCTCTCTATGGCTTAGGCTAAGTCTTACGATTTACGACAGCATAAAACAAAATTAACAAAGGTGCTGAGAAATAGTTGACATTTTTATTTAGGGAATATGGTTCTTCATTTCCATCATCATAACGTCCAGTCTGAGCTGGCCTTTCATGAGATGCCTCTCACTGGGCTGAGCAGTGAGAATCTGGAAGAAGTGAGAGATGATACAAAGATTTCTCTTTATCCAGAGCTCAGATCTAGATGGCTTCTCAGTTCTGCACACAAAACAGCATCTGGAATTTCATTTGCTTGCGGAGTTCAGCAGAGCTATTGCAAAAGGAGAGCTCTGCCTCCAGAAACTTTCTGGCTCAGGAGGATGACTTATCTTTGTTCTGAACAGGAATATGACCTCCGTTACATTGGGACACTTCTGAATCTGTGTCTCCTGTGCTTTAACTATTATTAACCCTGTGATTTTATTCTAACAGCACCAGTACCTTTCTTGGCTTGACAACGATTGTTAGAGAGTAATTTTTCTTTAATTTTTTTGCTTCTCAATCAAAATATCTAGATAGTGGATATGGTACTATAAAAGTAACTCTGAGACCTGTTGTATGTCCAGGACTAATTTGGCTAGAGTCTTGAAATATTTATTTGAATACTGACCAGTTAGAAGATCATATCACTGATTCACGGCCTGAGATCAGCCCTGCAACATCATCCTCAGCCTGAAATCTGGCAAATGTTGTGTGCTCACAATGAGCTTAAGGAATCCAACTGAAGTTCTGATCCTTTAAATGCAAGGACTAAACCCACTGCTTTATCCAGCTCACCTCGGTGCAAAGCAGATGCAAGTCAGACAAAGCATAACAAACACATTTCTGTCAAACAAGTGAAAACACGCAGCATGGTTCTTTATCCTGGCTGTTCAATTTATGCTTGGGCCAGGAGTACAAACTAGCTTTGAGTGAGGGACTGGGCTAGAATGATCCTAAAATTCTGTGATCCTAAATCTAGCTGTAACTTAAAATGCTGCAGACACATTATGACTTACTAGGCCTGAAACCTGCCAGAATGAAGTTACTCCTCCAGATAAAAAAAAAAAATGCTGAAATATTGACCCTGCTGAGAAAAGAGTGTAATGCGGGACCTGTTCAGTGCTTTGCTCTGTTGGCTATGACAGCACTGCTCTGGTATCAGGTGCCCCAAATCGTAGCCTGACAAAGCAACTTTCGGGGGAATTCTTAATTCTACCATGTATCAACGTAGCAGTCAAATGTAGCAAAAATGTACAACACATTTTGGTCCCGCCTCCTAGAAACAAAAAAAGCTCCAATGCTTGCGACCCTCACATTGTGTTCCTAAGACCAGAGAAATGTCTGTTTGCTGGGGACAATCACATCACTTTTCCTATTGCCTGCTATTGAGAAGGCCTGACCTGCTCCTGAACTCATTCCAGGGATATTTCAATAAATCTGCAGTTTCCCAGTAAGCCCTAAAGTCTTTGGTTTGGACATCCCCGTCTAGCACGGACTAAACCTCTCCCAAACCTCTTTTGGCATAGCCAGCCCTCCCCCATCTCTCAATTAAATGTAACAGGAAAAAGAACAGAAATCCTGACAAGACTGACCGAGTGGCCTCCTTTCTGTGTGCTCCTGTGGCTCCACTCTTGGAGGCTGACCCAGGGCACAGCTCTGCCCTTCCACGTGTATTTTCCAGTGGAAGCATTTTTTCCCTCACATAGATTTATTCAGACTCCAAACTTCGTATTCATCAAAACTGTCATGGAACATTTGCAAAATGGGAAGACATTGTGGGTCCAATCAGTGTGGGTGTCACAAACAATTAGCTACTGCAGAATGATCCCAATTAGTAAACACCCTGCTAACAGGCTGCCTCCCCAAGGATGCTGATTGCCTGTGACAGTGCTTTTTTCAGGATGTCTGCCGGAAAACTACAACTCAGGCCTCTGAGGGCTGCCTTCTGACAAATACCTCGTTAACACTACAAAAGAATATACACATGAATAATTAAAAATAGATGGGAGTAGAAATGCAGAGTGCATTTAGTTTTGTCACCCAAAGCCTTTATAACAAGACCTACTTCTCATCTGGATTAAAAAGGAAATTCTGCTCTCTCTCTTGGCTTGTACAAGACACTCACGTTTTGATGCTTTGCTCTAGGCCTTTGGAACTAAATAAAGACTTCAATATGAACTCCCCCTTCCACTTTCTCCTTTATTCTCTCCTTTTCTGTTCATTCAAAACTGTTACAGAGTTGCCTGAAGGACCAAGTTCAGTAAGTATCTGAAATCTAGCTGCTTACTGCTTGCTTAAGGCATTTTCTACTGTGTGCCACTATGTAGAAGAACAGCCTTTAACAATTACAGAGCTATTTTTATGGATGGAATCATATGCAGGCAGCAAACTAAGCTTCTTGTTGTTGTTAAGTAACTTTTTGACCATCCGGTTCTCTCCTGAAGCGGACTGGAGAGCAATCAGTCACTTCTTCACCCAGATTTACTACCAAACCAAAAGACAGCAAGCCCAGATCTGGTGTGACCCAGGAACAACGTCAGTGCAGGCAGTGGAGCGGCACAGAGGCTGAAGAGAGAAAGAATAGAATTCTGCTTCCCACCATGGTGCAGCAGTATAAAAATCACACTATGAACCAACTGCTTGGGTTAAGAAATAGCAACCAAATGGTTTTCACACTGAAAGGACCTCCTATCAGTGTTACAGCCAATAAAGCAGTGGTTACAGTCTGATCACACTTGTCCACTCTTTGACTAACTTTCCTTTTGAATGCTCTAATTCCCACATCATTCGTTCACACTGCTATCAGCAAATACTCTGGAAGACCGGGCTGCTAAATGCTACATAAAACAATATAAAAAGCCATACCTTGAGCAAAATACATCAAAGAGTAGCAGTAAGTTGCAATTTCCTCACTACTGGTTGCTGAGATGGGCACAGTCAGCATTTAACACAAACTACGTGGATATCAGATGGGAAATCCTTCAGAAGCAGCAAGCCAAGCTCATGGATGCAGGACTGTTTCAGGTTTAGCCCTTCCAATCCCACAACGCTGACTGTATTTTCCAGTGCTGGAGGTGGAAGCTCACCCAGAGTGGATGGGAGTGATGAACAAAGTACTCCTATTCTCCAACCAGGTGGTCAGAGTTTTACTGGACGCAAATTGGACAGAGAAGTACACTTCTGAGCCACGTACTTTCCTTCCTGAACTGAACACGATGCGAATGATCTGCGTGCATGGAAGTCTCCAGGAATAGAAGCTTAGTATAGGCTATGAGTTAATGGCAAAGTCATAATATCTGGACTCCTTGAATCATGAGCGGTCACCTTTCTGAAGGAAAACCTTGTACTGAGCCACGATTGGTTGGCCTATACACCATTCACATCTATTACAGGATAGAGTAATTCCTCCTTCTGTGGGACTACTGGGTAAAATCTCATGACCTGCTTGCAGTGAAACCTTAGCCACAGCCCACAGAGTCCAATTATACAGAGGTAGAAAGACTGATGTGGTCATGAAGGCTGCCTTCCAGCCAGCAGTCTTTCTCTCCAGCAATGGGTTTAGTGCCATACTCCATTTCCTTACAAGTGTGCCAGCTCCCCCACAATGCCCAGTAACCCATTGTACCTCTGTGATTTTGGCAGGCTCCTACACAACCTCACTTCTCCAATGGCCTGGGGTAAGCAGACTTTCTTCTTTAAACGAATCTATTTCTCCCTACATATTAACTTACCCCTCTTTCTTTCAACTCTCATTTCAACCCAATTGATGAGTAGATACTCTGCAGTAAATTCTACCCCAGTACACCCTCGATAGGAACAAACTGTCAGGCATTATGGATGTCATTGGAGTTTTGCCACCCCAGTTACAGTCTGGCCCAAAATCATGACTTCAGTTGTCGGCCTGTGGAATGCACCTGACTATGCAAACCCAAACTACACACAGTTCGCTTTGCTGTTTCTCACAATAAAGCTTCCAGAATTCCTCCTTCCCAAAAAATTTTGCTTTCAGATGGTTTTTCCAGGTAGAAAAAAAAAAAAAAAAATCCTAAGTTTCAGTGACTTCCATTATTTTTACCCATATGAAGTTACCAAACTTCCTAGTTTCTGCCATATTTCACAAGCAGGTACTCATTAAGTTCTGTGAAATTAGTGCATCTAAAAAAATCATTAAAAATGTTTTTTTCTGCTCTGGTAATGCACAAAAGGAGCCCTGAGTAAAGCAGGTACACCAATAAATGGTATAAAATCTGTGTGATCAGAGCCATACATCACTTGTCATTTCTACTAATCCACATGACTGAGTTCCTATCCAAGACAAACCAAACAATTTCAGAGGGAGCACAAGATCTTATAAGGCCCGATATCAAATGCTTTACTAGGCTCAAACTACAATATATCTCATAAAATCCCTTTGTCCAATAATTTTGCCTTTGCATGATCAAGGATGAAATTGCATAACTACTCCCTTCCAGACTCTCCCCCAAGGACAATACCCTGTGGTTTGGAGCAATTTGAGTCTCAGTCCAATAATTTGTTTCACTTTTCTCTCATCCTGGTGGTCCAGACTAAATCCTAACTTTCTCCTTTGCTTTGTTATTCCTTCCTTCCCAATCCATCACTGCCCAGCACCCAGAGCTTTACCATTCTTGTCCTTCATCTCTAGACTACAGAGTCATCAGGACAAAATGCGAGCAAAGATGTGCAATCTGCCATTTCACTTACACAGATGTTAATGGTGGTTCTGCTTTTCTGCCGGGGGCTTTGCTATCCAACTCCTTCTTTCCAAAGGAGGTTAAAAAGATTGGGTATGGCTGTCTTGGTTGAAGAGACTGTTTAGGCCTCTGTTAAACTGCAAGGGATACAGGCACTCGTGAATTCAGAAAAGCAGGCTGGCTTTCTCTCACAGGAAGAGCTTAGCACACCACACTGAAGACAGAGAATCTGGCCCTATTTTAAAGAGAGACATTGTTCTATTTCTAGCAGGGACATTGTGTAATTCCCAGTGAAGTGAAAGGATTTTGCCCTCAGATATCCAAGAGCAGGAACAGGGCACCATAGAGCCAGCCTTTGTGCCAGCTAAAGCTAATGGAACAGCCACCCTCCAGCTGCCCTTGCAGCCACAGAAAGATTTATGACCCAAAATCTGAACAGGAATTATCATTGTAACCACTGCTGATGCCAGGAGGCATTCATTCCCTGCGTTATCCATCTTGCCTGGCTCATGGATCCCAGTGGTCCTCCTCAACACAGCCGTGCAATTCGTGTGACAGCACTTGGCTTCTGGGGATGCCATGAATTTTCTGCGTTCCCTACTGTGCATACTCACCAAGGAAGTCCAGATTTAGCTACAGTAATATCTGCTGCCTGTTCCCACAGAGAAAAATGTTTATTTTATAAGACCTGATCTGAAACTGCCCGCTTCTGCACCAGAACCAGGTACTGACCCAGCCTTCTGCCCAACAAGCACAAATTCAGCCAACTCCAGAAGGGCAGGAACAGCCCAGCTGCCCTGACCCACCTGTCTGCCTTGTGTTGGTAGGACTGCACATAAAGAAATCCTGGCCTGTAAATTTGTCTTGAGAGATGATGAGAGATGAGGGAATTGCACCCTCAGTAGGACAGCAGGCTCTAATTGCCTTCACCACTGCAGATCTGATATATGCTTCCAGGGTCAACAGCTTTGCAGAGCCTCGCTCAGAGTTAGCCAGCAAGTCAGCATGTGGTTATTGGGCTTTTTCTGCAGCAGTTCCCCAGCCAAATGATCCTGAGGCCTGTGGGACACTCTGGTGATGGCTCATGGTTTCATTTCTGTCAGCCCAGCCAGGACACCAGCACTGGAGTTTCAGTTTCAGGCAGCTTGATGAGCCTGTACCACTACAGCTAATGGATCTACCAGCATGGTTTAAACCAGCTTGTACAGGACCAGCATGCTCTGCCATGTGGCTGCAGTGATTTGGATCCAGCACTAGCAGCCCTAAAGGCAGATTTATGGTATCACTGGGGCGATGACTTTTCTTGAACTGCTTTGGCTGAAGCCTTGATTTAAACTAATGCATAATTCATAATGGGGCTGATAACAGATGGCAACTTGTTAAGCCACAGGAACTCAATCAGTTCTGATCACATGACAAAACCCTAAATAATTCAAATCATATCTTACTGCAGGAGCTGATCTGCTGAGGCCCAGTGGGATGGAGAGACTCCATTGCCACACTGCGGGAGTCACCTCACAAGGCAGTTGTCACCAAGGCCCCCCAGTCTGCAAACAGACCAACCGAGGCCCAAGGAGCATGCTCCCACATTCTTGCACCTTGAGAGCGGATCGCTGGTATCTTCCTGCTCCTCTGCACCAGATCCCAACCACACAGCCCTGCTCTCTCCTTCTGTCTGCACTGTGCATGTTTACAGAGATACTTGCAATTGCATCTCGGACAAAAAGCATTTCTTGCAAAATGAGCAGAGGGTTACCTGTGCTCCACAGTTTCAGCACCTTCCATAATGCAAACCGTAAGCATCATTAGCACAGCCTCCCACCTCCCAGCACATTGCAAGGGGGTGCTGCCAACACGACTTCCACCCTGAAGCACCACTCGACTGCCAGGCCGCTTTTACACCTCACTTCTAAAATCATCCTCCTTTTTCTTCAGCACTTCAAGTACAAAAGAGCTCATGAGCTGACCAGCTAAATTATCCCACTGTCACTGTTATGGGCACTTCATCTCCTAATAGAAAGGAAAGTGTCCAAGTCACAGAGGTGTTAGGCTGACCACAGTGCACAGAGTTCTTCCACATGCTAGTCTCCTCCAAAGCCTGAGTATGAGCTTACGTCTGATGTATTATTAGCACTTGGTGAAATTATTTCCATCATTATTACATAAAAGAAAGCCTTGTGTATACAAAATAGACATGATCCTCAGCTGGACTAAACTCTATGAGCCCAAAGCACTGAAAGACATTGATAAATGATAACAACATCCCTGCCTGATCTTCAGGCAATGCTGCAAATCAGAATGCACCTTGTACCAAAGAGGATCCAGAAAGAAAATCATCCCAAAGCTCCTCAGACATGAAGCAGCTTCATGTTCAGAACAAGACTCCATAAAATATCTCCGTGCCGTCTGGATCAGGGTCAAATTCTCTATCACTTTGCAAAGCGATTCCCAAAGGATCGAGAAACCGAGGCCAGGGGCAGCCAGTACCAAAGCAGGAAGTGTGAACTGTGGCTTTAACCGCAGAGAATCAGTCAAGATTGATTTTGTACATCTGAGTTTGGATCCAAAGAAGACCTCTCTTTGTAAGAAAACTCCAGTTTTACTCTCTTTGTAAGGAAAAACTCCAGAACACAAAATGCCCAGACAATCACAGAAGGTGTCTCCTGCACTCCACCCCAAGGGATGGCCCTTTTTACACACAAGTTATTCAACTTGCCTTTCTCAGAAGGAAATCTGCAGGAACACAACACTCTTAAGCCCACCTATTCAGGCTCCTTAAGGAACGTTTCTTTCCATCTAAGGAACAAACCTGACTAGTTTGTTGGGTTTTTTTAAATTTCAAGCAAAAATGATGTGGCTTTATTATTACACAAAGTAGCGGAGGATTAACTTCAAAAGCCACGAACTTACACTTTACACTTATTACAGGAAATAGAGATAGGATTATTTTTTTTTTTTACCATGGGGAACTGGAGCAGTCTGAACCCAGACTGAACTTAATCTCCCAAACAGGCCTAAACCCAAATCTGTACCCTGAGTGCTCCCAAACTTCAGAGCAGGTTGCATCTGGTTTATGTCCCCTGTCCCAAGCATGCCAAGTGCTGCAGATCCATGCAGGTCCTTGACACGCTCCCAGAAAACTGGTGTATTGGCTACCTGTCCCTGGGGAAGGGAAACAGAATGAAAGGCAAGATACTGCAGCTCAGTGACCACATACGATAAAACTGCCCAAGGCAAATGAACAATCGGCATTGCAGGGAACAGCTCTAAGGAAAACAGCGCCAGAGCAAGGAGTGCCAAGGACAAGGATCTTAACGGAGGAAGGTGGAGGGAGGGAGGCTGGGGATCAAGCGGAGACAAAACAGAGAAAACCAACTGTCAGCCCGGGGAAGCGGTTATAGGCTATCCAACAGTGTCTCCTGGTGGCTGCAGCCCCAGCCTGCATACAGTTGGGCATCCCTCCCTCCTAGGCAGCCCGGATCCACATAAAATGCATGTCTCTCTATCTTCTAATTACAGAGTGACTAATGTAAGTGGATAAATAACAGTTGCTAAGCCATCTTGCCTGTAGCTATAAGGTCAGGGTATGGTTTTGGTCAAGTTGAAGCGTGAGAACTGCAGGACAAATTGCCGACGTGCACTTACATGTTCCCGCTTGGACTTCCCCGTGGTACCTGCAGGCCTGCATGGGCTGCTTGCTCCCACACTGCCTTACTCAGCAAGGAGCCACCTCCACAAGTAAATGGATTTCGTGCAGCTGGCCAGCAGTGATTCAAGGCTGTCTTCAAAACCTGGCTTGTTGCATTGGAAAAAAATAAAATCTTTTGGCTGTTTTTCCAGCTTTCCCTTTTTATTTTAGTTCTAAGGAAAAATCTGGTTCAAAGGCTCTACCTCAGAAAGGTGTAAATCACTATAAAAATACCAAGTGGAGATTTGGAGTGAAGTCAGGCTTGAAGAACGCCTTTCCCTTGAGTTAGCCCAGAGAGACAGTACCAGCACAGAGCAGCTTACTGCAGCAGCAAGGTTACAAAGCCATGGAAAGAAGCGAGTCTGGGCACTAAGTCAGAAACTTTCCACTTTCAGAGGCCTGGCTTGGTTTCTCACCTGCACAGAAGCAGAGAAATCACAACAGAGGAAGCAAACCACTGATACCTACTCTAGAGAACCTGCTTTAGCAGGGGGTTGGACCGGATGATCTCTAGATGTCCTTTCCAATCCTTATGATTCTGCATGACATGCAAGCATTCATTGCATCACTCCAAAAAACCACCTCAGAAGCCACACTGGTGGCATATGCATCTCTCTGAAAGAAGGGATGGAAGAGCAGAGGCTGAGGAGATACATATATCATAAAGCTGTTTCTTCCCATGACGGCCTATCTGTGCTGATTTACTTTCATGGAAAGGCTCCCTTTCCTGCCACGCCAACTTCTCCCACCATAATCTGACTTCTGGAGGTTGTCATAGGACAACAGGAGTCGGTCAGACAACCAGCTGCGGGTTAACCCAATGTTTCTTGGCACCTAGAGGACCCCTCGGGATTCAGGATGCCAAATGAGGCACCTAAGCATCCCTGATAAGCATTAGGCATAAAAAAGTATATATTTCGTGGAGAGGGAACTGGCAATGGCAAGCAAATAGGAGGCATCACTTGGAGACCCCTTCCTCTGACACAAGATAGGTGATGTGTTTGGGATCACAGCATATATTTGTTTTCAGATTACTTCTTGACTAGCTTTATGGCTCTGCTTGCTTTTATATAAACAAGGATCTACCCATCAGGTTGTGCAGCCACAGGACACTTGCCAATCTGGGACGCTCTGACCCAAGTACTATTTCCACCCGTTGCTCGTTCAAGAGTATGTGCAGTGAGAACATACCCTTCCAAGTCACAATGGGTTTCCTTGCTGAAAACAATCATTTGATAAAACACGAAACAAAGAGACACCATTGCTCTGAAAAACAACTAATTTTTCCTAGTCCCATCCATGTCACTGTAACATGAACCCAGATAGAGATAGTGCAGATTAATGAGGTTCTCCAGGACATAAAAAACACAATGTCAGACACTGCCAGTCCAGAATAACTGCACACAAAGGCTGCAACAAACAAAACATGTAGCAGAAAAGTCAGAATGTGAAATCATTACATCCCATGTATCAAACTACCAGCACTGAGTAGCCCAGTGCTCAGCTTCACTCCAAATCATTCTACAGACCCAAAGGGCATCTCTGAGATTGAGTGATGTCACTTTCAAACAAGTTGCTGTTCTCAGATTTCTCCTACAACTCCATAGCAACTGGAAATGTAAATTCCCTGAGATTTTTATATCATAATTAGGATTTTCCAACATTTACATCAAACTCTCTCCTATAGAAGGAACTGTAGGAAAGTCTCCCACCATGTGTTCAAGAATGCAAATAGCAGATTTCTGCAGATTCTTACATCATCTGTCTTGTGGTAAGCTAGTAGTAGGCTTTTGTGTGTTTTTCTCACAGTTGGTTCCATACAGTTCTGAAACTCCACATAAACCCTCTCATGAATTCATGGAGGGGGGTCTTGGATTTGCCTGCACTGTTTGTAACACTGACTTCACAAATCATATTGCAAACCAGGTTCCACCACAAGGCTGCAGCAGCCCCCTTAGCCACAGGGACACTCGCAAATTCCTCAGCTCGGGTCCAGAGCCCATGCAGGACCAAGAGAGGGCAGTGTGTGCTGCAGATACAGCCCACACATCAGGAGCCGTCCGACACTCCGGATAAGAGGCAAGAATCCCTTTTGCTCACTGCAGTCAAATATCATTAGTTTTGTTCATTATGGCAATTAGGCTCTCGCTGTCTCATCCTGCTTGGGATGTTAACTCTAACCAATCCTTCAGTCAGCCCCAACCTGACACTGGCCTGCAGGTAGATTATACCCCTGTGCTTCATGGAAACAGAGTCAAGCAGAAGAACCATGTTCCCAATGAGAACAGTGAGCCCACACAGGAAAGGCAAAAGGCAACCAGAGATGCTGGAAATCCAGCTACACTAACCTTGGTTTTCAAGAAACTGCATGGTTTAAACAGTGAGGAAATGAATGAAAGCAGCAGCTATACCTCCTTGTAGAATATTCAAGAAGGGCAGAGATTAATACCTATGTTTCAGGGACTGGATTGCTCCAGGAAAAGACCCATTCATCCCTGTACACCAGGATGAATTCACTTCAGAAAGGAAGTGCAAAAGCAAGACTGAGGTTGAATGCAGCCCTGAACACCAATGTGTGCATCAGCTGTGTAGAGGGAGGGGAAGACGGAAGAGGGAGCTACTCAGCAGGAAAACTCCCTCTCCTCATCCTGAAGTTGGGACGTGATGCTGTAACAGGCAGTGCTAATAAGGCGACAGTGTGTCCGTTCCCCACTCCTGCTCCTACTGCCATATATCCACCACAGCATAAAGACACTGAAGCTCAGAAGAAATTGATTGTTTTCAACTCTGCAACAGAGCTGCCTTGCAATCCAAGGCAGATTCTCCCCTCTCTGTGGTGATCACCCTTGAATGTGAGTACTGGATGCGGGCTCTCTCTGTGCATTTATTAATGGCACACCTACACATTTCACGAGAGGGGAAATGTCAAAAAGGAGACTTAATGGAAGCCCCAGGAAAACAGCAGCAGCAAGGAGACACCACTTCTCTCCAGAGTGTCCTCACTCCCAGCATCCATCAGACCAAAAGACAATTAAAGCCTGGCAGGAAGCCTTAGGATGCTGCTAGCTAGCAACTGTAGTCCAGGCCTGATATACAGTCAAGGATAAGTAGTTATGGATCTGTGAAACAGCACAAGATCAGCATCTCCATTCCCTGTTTTTTTCTCGCCCAGGAGCCTGGACCACATCTCCTATGTTTCCAGTACCAGGCTGCAGCCCTTCTCCTGCCCACACCCAGGGCAGAGCTTTTAACCTACTGCACAGTTCTGCATGAATCACAACATGAGAGAGGGGAGAGGTTTTCGGGCATAAATAAAACACACCCAACATGGCTTGTGGAAGGAAAAGTGATTTGTATTATTAAACTGTGTTAGGATCAGCCAACTGTGGTCAGACCTCGTGGTGGTAGGGCTGTGCCACTTGCCTGGACCCCACAGGAGATAAATACTGTAGCCACCAGCATTCCCTGTATTGCGTGACCAAGGTGCAGCAAGTATATCCTCCACTCCAGAGCCCAGCCAAGTCCCATCCTCAAGCATAAAGACAAAATAAATTGGGTCCACAACACAACAGAGGGAATTCACTGCCCCATAGGCTGTGAGGTGGCACGTGTTTTCTATGCCAGTTTCTGCCCCAACTCCTATGAGTTTGGAAGGCTTTACTAGGGCATCTGATTAAACACCATCTTGAGCAGAAATAGCTCAGATGCTGCCTTTGGTCTTGCTTACAACACTGCTACGATTTTAGCTCATTTAAAGCAAATATGTTTTGAACTACTGTGTTATTTCTGCTTTTGTCACTTACTGCCCCATGCCCCAATAACTTCTTAACCCATTTGCCAGCTGCAGACATATCTGACACCAGAGCAGAGGTCTTACAGCTATTGAGCAATAACGAATGTAATGAAAATAAGCCAATAAATCCTGCTGAAGTAGCCTCAAAGATGCAGTGAGGCTGCAACAGAGGCTGCAGTGTGGGCTCAACTACTGGGCACCAGAAAGCCTGTGTGGAAGGAAGCCACATGAGTCAGCTACCAGAAAAGCTCTGTGCTTCATTGGGCAGCAGAGACCCCTCTTCTCAGGAAGGAAGTCTCTCTATCTGGCCTATCTGATGTCTACAGTATCAGGCAGGATTCTCAGCTGAACAACTGTAAAACACAGAAAACAAAGTTCCATCAGTTCTGATGCATGCAGAGAACCTTTCTTTCCATCGAGGTGTCTAGCTTTGACAGAACCAACCTCAAATTAAACAAGATTCAACCTGACCAGCAAAAGGAGACTTTCTGCTGCTGGGCAGGACTCATTACTGCTCAGTACCATCAGGATTCACAGACAAGGCAGGGCCCACAATGCCAGCTGTGGTACAGATGGAGTAAACAGCCCCTGCCCCACAGTTCTGTAAAAGCAACAGCCAGATAAATGCACAAGAGAGAAGGAAGGAAAGAATTAACTATATTATAACTCCGGGCTATACTGGTGTCTGGTGGAAATGGCCATCTTGTTACATAAAGTGACTTGGGAGGACAGAAAGAGGCTTCTACTACGATTGCTTGAGAACTGTGGGGAACCTACCTGAGTAGGTTTCATGCATCAATGTATGGATGTACTTGGGAGAGCAGTGAACAGGCAGCAGAGACTGCAGAATTCATGCAGTGATGATAGCCTTGCACAATGTAATGCAGCATAAAAATAAAATTAAAAAAACAAGGAAGTTAAGTTACTACTGCAATACAGTAACAGATCAAAGGCTGGGAGAACTGAAGGAGTAAAAAGGGGAGCTGATAACCCAGTACAGTAACAGGGCCGGCGTGTGCAACCCAGCCCTGAAGCACCTTGCTGGTAAAGATAAGAGCTTCAGATGAGTCACTGACAGATCAAATGGATTATTGAAGGGACAACAAGGCTGCCAGTGCCAGCAGGCAGACGAGGCAAGAGAAATCCAAGGCTTTAGGCTCTCACGGCAACATTAAAGCTCTGAAAGGGCGAGAGGTCCTTCCATCCCAGATCCTCTACCTAAATAACCCAGATTTTCTGTCACTCCCCCCACCTCAAAACTCCTGTGTGGGGCTGCTGGTGCCAAGTGCCTGCAGTGCTCCGGTACAAAACCCTGGCAGGAGAAGCTTGAATTCAGGCCTCCACACCACTAAGAACAAACAAGGTACTGTTTCCAACCGGAGGCAGAGGTGCCTCTTAAGAGCAGGAGAGGATCTGTGAACAAGCATTTAGTACAAACCAGTCTTTTGTGTTGATTTAAGCCCAGCACCACACAGGTCTGTGTCGCTGTGAAGCGCTCCCTCACACCTCGAGTCCATTTGGTGTTTTCCTCCCTCAGCAGACCCTTCCTATCTACTCCGTGTTTCACTAAGAGCTCACAAAATCCCCCAGCTTTCCAGCCCTGTTTCTCAAGCTGCAATGCAGAACTCAGACAACCAGAAGCTAAAGAAGCAGGTCTTGCTTTAAAGGTCAAAACATAATTCAAAAGGAACCTGCACACAGGGCAAAAAGCCAGCAAGGAGTTCCCTGCTGCTCTATCGCATTGCACCACATTGCAGCCTACATCAAGGAGATGCCAAATGGATATCAGATACACAAGCTACAGAAAACAGCATTCACCCTCAGAGCACTGCATGTTACTACAAGCACTGCTGCCACACAGCACTGCCCTTAGCTAGACTGCTATGGTCTGTACGACGAGCGTATCCCATCAGCGTTGGATCCACTGCTTTGTTTCCCACCTGCCTGAAAAGTCCCTGTGCTGTTCCCTTCCACAGTTTTCTTGCATGTTCGCATTGAATTGATACCTCTTTTCACAGCTCTCTTCATTATAATGACTGCCAAGTCTGAAAATGATTGGATTTGTATCACAGCAGCCATGACACCTAGTGTATTGTTTACCACAGCAGTGTAACTTCAGTGTTTCTGTGTCACAGGATCAGAGGGATCTCTAAGGGACCAGCAAACAAGGCTGGGACAAACTGTGGACAAAAAAAAATAAGCACACAGAGGCTACCCTGCAAAACGGTGGTGCCTCACAGGCTTGCTCAGTAGTACATCGGGAACACTTGAACTTTCCATGTCAGTCACTCCAAATGTTTGCCTCTGCACGAGCTGAGCTTACAGCCTGCTACTCCGCTGAGTTTCCTCAGCAAAGTTGGCTGAAGGACAGAGTGTGCATTCAGGTGCCTGCCCCAGGGTGGGTCCCTCAGGGGTGCCATGGCAGCCCTGCACTGAATATCCTATTTGTATTGTTCCTCTGCTCCACCGGCAGCTCAGCCAGGGCCATTCCAGCATCAGAACTAATTCTGTCATTGCAGCTCATCTGATACTGAGCTCACATGTCAGCACACCATTTATCTAAAATGACAGTAAAGAATTGTAACCAGCCTTAGTAGAGAAATTATCTTTAAAAGTAAATTACCTAGAACCACACATATTAAAAATGGATTAGTCATAATTAAAGATCTTTTCAGGGCTCTGTTCCAAATTTTATTTTACTGAATAGCTTCACTCCGCATTTCGGCACCTTAGCGCTTTCAGCTTGATTTAAAATTCAGCCTCGGCTTCATTTCCCATAGCTTATGAGGCCTGTTTCAGGAAGAGCGTACTCCCTTTGAATTGTTTCTCTTTCTCAGCCCAGAGCTGCGGAGCTGTGTTGTGAGCCCCATGAGATGCTCTGAGTCGAAGAGCTGAAAACAAACCACACAGTGAAACAGAAGGAGCAGATCTGGTCAGAGCCCGGAGTCAGTCATTCTCCCCTTTTGGTTGTTTCCCTTCCCACACTGTGCCACTCTTTTCACACTCACATCATGCTGCTTCCATTCAAGGGAAACAGTACAAACCTTCATTTTTGTATTTGGGAGAACAGCGGGTACTCAAGCTTTCACTGAAGAAAAAACAGTCACAGTTCAGCTGCTGCTCCCTTTGGACACCAGAACAACAGGCCTTGCTGGAGGAGGCACACCAACACCACAAGATCTGTTCACCTTCCTGTTTTCCCTCTTAGCTCCGCTACAGTTAGTAGCGGTTATAAAAATTAATACATGCTGAGGAGCTAATGATACCCCTCCTTTCCCCTATGAGGTGTGTTAGATATCCATCTTAAAAGCACTGTAATCGAGCTAAATATTGTAATTATGATTACTAGTGTACGTGAGTAATCCCAGCTTGAAACCAAGGTAAGCCGTCTCTTTGCAAATCACTGCTGACAGCAAGCTTTGCCTTGGAGGTTATCCCAGTACAAATCTCCTATCTAGCTGGCCAAAAGCTGTGAAAGCAGCAAAAATCCACAGCACAGACAAACTCTAAAACTATGTTACATGAGTCTGTCAGCTGGTGGTCCCGAATAGACTCACACGCTCCTTGTGTTCATTAACATTTATTGTTTTCTGTGAAGCTGCACTGTTCTCTGAGACCTCAAATGCATTTATGCACGTACTCTGTTATCTGCCCATAGCAGCTGTATTTCCCAGCAGTTTTACAAAGACCTTCACTACACCAATTCTTTAATCCCTCTGCAGAAGGTATCATCTTTCGTCAATACCTACATATAAGAGGTGTGATTTCCAGTAATTCAGGTGTGTTTGCGCTCCCTCAAATCCCACCTACTACATTTAGCTATAAATAAAGCAGAAGCAGGAAACTGGAAGAGACTGGGTGGGACAAGGAGCAAACAGAAGGAAGGAAGGAAAGATAAACCCATTACAGAAAAGCTATATTAGTGCTTCACAATACTACATAAAAGCTGGGTTTTGCAACATCTCACATCCTCTTTCTTCAAGCAGTAAAGACTTTCTGTGCCACAACTGCTAGCTATACTAAAAGCAAGAAGCACCTTGCCCACCAAAAGTTTAAGACTGGGGAAATCCCTGTAAACATGCTCCTCTTGCCAGGGCTTGGTACATTTAAGTGTACAGAGACAGGATAGCTCTCACCAGAAATTTACCTCTTTGTCCCCAATTGGTGGTGTGATTTCCTGCAAGAGGGTATCGTGATTTGTTGCCTTTTCAGGTAACACATTTCAAGTCGACAAGAAACATTTGCCCTGTGGGCTGTGGGGAGCGTTTCTGTTTACTTGGCAGACAGGACAGAGCCTCTTATCATCATGAGATCCAACTATACTTCTTGCCTAATCCCAAACCATTAACATCAGTGAGGAAAGCAGGCTTCTTCCCTTCCAAACCAACGAGCTGCGATTCATAAAGGCACACACTCATGCAACAACTGCAGAGGAATTTCTTCCAGCTACTGTAGTGCCAGGTTTCACACAGCTCTTTCTGCGCTTAAGTACAAAGTGATAGTGGAGAACTGCCATTAAATTTAGTCCCGATTTTGAGCTGTAAAACACAGGACCGGCTTGTAAACAGTTTAATGAAGAAAACCTTTAAAGCGTACTCAGCTAAAGAGAAACTAGCCAAACACTCCTACAGTCATACCTCTGCAGAAACCATTGCCATGTTCCATCAAACCCTCTTTTTAGGATACCTGGCAATCTTTGAATCAATGCCCACACCCCACCCCCTTCAATGTCATAGCAGTGAACTTAGCAAAAGTCACTTACCAAAAAAGTTGTTTCTGCTCCAGAATGTCTCTTCTGTAACACAGAGGCTATTCGTGCCCAGAGATACCTCAGGGTACACACGTAGGATGCATTTTGCCCAATGTAGCACAGCCAGATAACTAACAAACATGTCATGTCAGGCTGGTGACTACACAGTTGTAAACTCCAAGTTACCCAAAGGCAGATCATAAGGGAATTTCTCCTTCCTTCGGCTTCTTTCCTTCCCATGTCCCCATGCACCTCCTGATGCCCCGGCTGGAAAGACCCACTCTACATTTCTTATTCTTAATTAAACAGCGTTAGTGCTTCTCCCTGAAATGTTTCTTCATATAGCAATGGATGAAAAACTTCAGCAGCTGGGACTCTGAGGCTGAAGGACGCATCCAGTCCTGCACCAAGCAAACAGGCTTTTTTAAGCAGCCTCAAGGCAAATGCTGACAGAGAACGCTGCTATGCCCTGCCGTCCCTCACTGTCACAGCTCTGTTAGCTGCTCCGTCCAAGTGCTACCCTCATTAATTCGAATCCCCTTCATTCAGGACAGCTACAGAGCATTGGTAACTTAACTGTAAGGCATTCAAGCACTCTCTTCTGCTCTTCATCACCTGGGATTACCATCAGTTCCTCCATTACTCCTGCTATGCCTTCACCACTTAGCTCAGCACGAGGTGACGGGATCCCTTCCTCACCTAATGAAAGATGTTACTTTTTCCCACAGGCTTCTCTTCCACCAGCTGAGGAAATTGCTGCCAACTGACTTCATCAGGCCGTGAGGTTCACATCATGACTTATAACGCACTTTGAAAACAAGAAAATGCAATCTAAACGCTAGTCACATGAGTAAGGAGTGAGTCGATATCCAGAATATTAATTGAATGCACTTGAAGTGCTGTTGCTTTTTTTTCCTTAAGCCTGCCAACCTCGAGCCACAGCGCTGTCTTTTGTGATCGGAGGGCAGCGTGACTGAAGGATCCCCCCCTTAGGGGTCCCACAGGTGGACGCAATCCGTTACTTTTGGCGGGCTGCCGTGAAGCACGCGCTCCGCCCCAGCAGCCCAGCAGCCTCGCGGCCACGCTCTGCTCTGCTCCACTCCTCCAAGCCCGGCGGCGGGCAGCACCATCTCTTCTCCGGCCGCACGCGGAGCAGCTGCGAGGAGCCGCGTGCAGCGAGCAAGAGCTCGAGGCCGGGCAGCCCGCACGGCTCGAGCCAGCGCGAGACCACAACCGCCTCGAGACCACGCCAGGACCACGCGCGAGGTCCGACGTCCCGTTCCCATGGCGACGCCGCGCCCTCACGTGACCGTGTTCGGCCCCTCCCACCAGCACCCGTTACTATGGCGGCGGCCGTTCCCTCCCCCCGGCCCCATTCATGCCCCGACAGAACTTCCCCCCTCACGTGACGCGGGCGCTCCCCAGCCCAGCTTCGCCGCCGCTTCCGGGCCGAGGGCGGGACTGAGGTGGGGGGGGCGGGGGGCCGCGTATGTGTGAGGGCGCGCGCGGAGGGGGGGCGGTGGCCGCGGCGGCGGCTGAGGGGAGAGGCGCTCCCGTCAACATGGCGGCGCGCGGGGCGGGCAGCGCCTGAGCCCCGCGCCCCTCGGCCCCGCCGCTCTCCTGCTCCGCCATGGAGAGCGAGGAGGAGCAGCACATGACCACGCTGCTCTGCATGGGCTTCTCGGACGCCGCCGCCATCCGCAAGGCCCTGCGCCTGGCCAAGAACGACATCAACGAGGCCGTGGCGCTGCTCACCAACGAGCGGCCCGGCCTGCACTACGGCGGCTACGAGCCCATGGAGAGCGGGCAGGGCCCGCCGCCCGGACACGGCTCCCCTGCCGGCGGGCAGGGCTCTCGCGACGGGGACGGCGGCGGTGGAGGTGGCAGCGGAGGTTTCGACCCTCCGCCCGCGTACCACGAAGTGGTGGAGACTGAGGTGAGCTGCGGCTCGGCCCCCCCCCGGCACTCCCCCCCTTGGGGCTCCCCCTCAAGGCCGGCCCTGCCCCGCGCTCAGCCCTGCCGGGATGTCTGCGAGGTGGGGGCACCCCGTGTGTCTGCCGGCATTCGAAGAATGCGGGGCTACCCGGGGTTCTTTTCGTCCCCTGTGTCTCCTTGCATAAGGAGCGTGTGTTATCTTGGAACTGTTTGCTCCGTGCGAGGGGAAGTGCGGTCTGGGTGTTGCTTTGGATAAGCCGTAGTGCTTTTTGCATACGGTTTTCTTCGGATAAGCCAAACACGTTCAGAAGTAGGCATACAATGAGTTCAAATATTCTTCAAGCAAAGGCTTTATAAATTATAGCTGTGTTTGAAAAGCACGCCTGGAGCAGCAGGGCTGGAGAACATCAGCTTTCCGCAGCAATCCTTGTTCTGCCTTTCCCTTCCATGCACTCCCCGCACCCAGGGCTCCCTGCACTGCAGGTCCACCCGTGGCTTTGGGTGCTGCCTGGAGTCCTCTCCAGGTCTGCTCTGTCCAAAACTTCCCACAGCACTCATGGAAGGAGTTGATTGGTGATGCCCAGACTCTGGAGCTCAGGGTACGAACAGAACAGCTGTGCTGTGTGATACCTGCAGGCCATCCTGCACAGCCCTCTCACGGAGCTTGAGCATGAGAATAAGGGTAAAGGAACTCATGCACCCTTGCAGACTGCAGTGAGCAGTGTCCTAGGGGTGTTCTGAGCCAGAAGTGCTCTCTTCCAGTGTATATAGCTAAATAAAAATATCTATACACGGAGAATATGTGTGCGTATCTACTAACTGCACATGCACAGATCGTCTGTATCCATGGTCTCAGAATGCTGTCTCAAAGTGCAACCTTTCAGAATAAAGATGGGTGATTTTTGCACTGAATTGCTGGTTCGGATCCTTACCTGAACTAAGAAAATGATAATGTAAGGGGAGGGAAGTGATCTGTTGGACTGCACGTGTGCTGTGCAGGAGTCAAGGCACGTTACTCATGGAAGCAAGAGGGAGCTGGTTTCCAGGCTCTGTTTTGAAAGGCTGTGAGTGAGAGTTCTGCTTGTTCACATCCAGGTCTTTGTAACTGTGGGGAGGGTGGATTTTCCTATCAGCTCTCTCATAGCTAACCGATAGGGCAGTCCAAGCTGTCAGTGTGGTGTTTAAAGAGAAGCTGTCACCTTAAACTTCAGAAAGGCGCTTTTTTTTTTTTCTCTGCTGCTGTTCCTATTACAAATGGCACTGACAATTCTAACAGGGTTTCTTCCCTATTATTGCAGTTTGTATGTCTGATCAAACTAACTTCACAGTTTCCTTTGCCGCTCATGTTGGTGTTTGCTTTGTGTTCTTAATAACCTTCAGGAGGAAAACCAAAGCATTTGAATACAGGCAAATGATTACAAATCCACAAAATAAGCGTGGAAGGATTAAAGTATCTTGCTACATTAACCTTTATGTAAACTCGGGCCTCAATTTAGTAATTGGGGGTATTTGCATATGAATATGTCAACTCCTGCATGTGTATACGTTACATTTTAGTAATGCAATAGTTGGGCCTCTATAAGTTGTGAGAGTTGGGATTATTTCCTCTGCTTGTCTAACATCGCAGTGCAGCCTAGCAGCTTTCAACATGCTTCATAAAATGCCAGGAAAACAAATTATATTTAATTGCTTTTTAGTCTTTCTATTCTCCAAATTTAATTTGGAAGTATATTTAATAAACTACAGCTGCTATTTAGGTGGTTAATCAGTAAGTAGTTCCCCATACAGCACAAGCTTACGGCCTGTGAAGCTGTACAGAAAGCCAGGTACACAAACATCTATATTATTCATTGTAGTCCTGTACATGAGGTTGTAGTAACCACATGCTATCTTGTAGCATGGAATTCAGATGTTACTTCTGCTTATCTTCCTGCCGGGAGAGATCCTTCTAACAGTATGCATTCCTCTTTTTCATCATAATGCTGATTCTTAACATTCACTTAATGGAGAGGTAGCACTGTATTGCTTGTTTTGGTTCTTGGATTGTATATGCCAATAATATGCATGAAAAAAGGGCACGGTTCTTTTTATGGCTGAGTGCAGTTTACCGTGCATATAAGAGTAGATTTATGGATGATTAAACACTTGATGTTTTCCCTAACCAGTAATGAACCCATTATGTTTGCATATGCTGATTTGGATTCTATTACATAATGTTAGAATCTGTTCTGCTCGGTTGATCAAAGAAAGCTTCATCTGTTGGTGTTCTTTGAAAATATCACGACAACCAGATACATATCTTACTCATAAAAACATCTTTCATTCGGTAAAGTAATAAAGCCAGTGTGACTCCTCCTTCAGTGGTCCATGCTGCTGATCTTCAGGGCACCTGGAGGTGATACAGGGGGCTGAATTTGGAAGACAGCTGTAGTGTGCTGGCCCAGTATGTGCTCTGTGTGTTATATGTGAGGCTTGACATAGGAACAAACATAAGCTCATTTCTACAAGGGCTCAAATGTCGGAATCATCAGGCTCGTGTTTTCCACACTGATTCCATTTGAAGTTAACACCTGTGACCTGTGCTGTTAGCATGGCCGTGCTCAACTAATTTGGAAATACAGATGATTTTCACGTTTCCTTGTGCAGCTTTCCTGAAATCTTGGGAAGCTGATCTGTAAGTTTGCATTTGGCTCAGCGTTCTGCCCTCTGCAGTGCCAAACCACTTTGACAGGCTCAGATCAGCTGCTCTTTTATAAGAGGTAGCTTTGCCTGTTTGATACGACTTTTACGTTTCTGTCTGTTGGCTGAAGTAAATCTGATAAGTATGTTTTGGCAAGAATCTGAGCTTCTCTTATTTTTATTCCTTAGGCAACATAAAGATTTGTCTTGTGATCCTCTGGAGCAGAGGAGAGGGTTATGCTCATCTTTTCGTGACTGACGAATAAGCTGTTATATGAACTGCTGCTGAATCCTTGGGGTTTATGATGAAACCATACATGAATGTGATGACACTGTCTGCCAGTTTGTCCAGGAACTGCCGCGAGCGCCCTGGGCGCTGACTTTAGCAAGCCACAGAGAAACAGGATAGAGAAGAGCAGGACAAGCAAAAGCAGGGCTTGTGGGTCCGGGTCTTAACATCTTCATCCTTGAAATCGGTTGTACACAAATGTCCAGACATCCTGCCAAAAAGCAGTGGCGTGGATGAGATGTGGTTGTGAGGTGAGGGATATTTCTCTCTGCTAAGAGAGATCTTCTAGAAGTCTGGTAAAGAGACATGATCAGATTTCACTCTGAGTTGAATATCTGATTGCAACTCTGTTATGTTCCATTGGATAATTCACGGGTAATGTGTTTGTGTCGACTGAAAATAGGGTCACAAAAATACCAAAAAAAGATTATTTTTGTTTTTAAATCTTGAAACCTATTGCAAATTCCTCTGTCAAAACTGAAAGCAAGGCGGTGTGCTTTTCACAGGACTGGGTTCAGCCAATGAATCAAAGCACTGAAAGTTACAGGATTTGTCAGCACCGCGCAAGTATTCTGAGTGTTTCTTCAGCAGTGAACGTATTCACTTAGTAAAGTATTTTATGAAATAACACAAGCCTAAGTTTAATAAATAAGAAAACTTCCATGTCTGCTTAATAACAAAAACTGCCTGTCTTCACATGCAGGTGGGTGGAAATATTACTAGCACTCACCATGTTGTGTTTGTTGTATGGCACAAGTGCGTGTAACTCACGTGGGTTCTGATCTGACTGTGTGCGTGGCTGATGTGAGAGGCAGAGCCTGCACTGCACTCACCTCTGCCACATCCCGTTGTCACCTACATGGTCCATGCTCAAGCTGTGCGCAACCTGCCTGTGCCAAATATCCCTAAAATCACGTAACGATGACAAGAGTTTGCAATCTCGTGTCTGTCCTGGGCTGCACACAGGCTGCAGGTTGGACGTGCTTGGTATAAACCTTCCTAAAATGAGATCTTGATTTGTTTTTGGACTGCTTCTGAGAGTCATTACTGGGACCTTTTGGGTAAACTGTTATTAGTGGATGGTGTTACCATCTAGCTATCCCTGTCTCCTTTAGCATGTACTCTTTATTTTAATTTTAGTTGAACTGGATCAAAAGCTTACATATACCAGGTATTTGTAGGTAAGGTTTATTGTACAACTCATCCAAGAAGCTTTTAGAAGAGCTGTTGATGTCAAGAGAAACAGCTCAGCAACTGCAGCGAGTGCCAGTGCCAGGACCCATTTCTCACCGCTATTCTGCAGAACTTCTGGGTCCAAAACCCATTCCAGCTCAGCACGGAGGGCTGTGCTGCATCGCAGAGGGACTGCAACAAAGCCGTGTAGCTACTGGCTTGTACAAGGCTTGTACGAGGAGGGTAATGGCTTGTGCTGCCTGCAAATACCATGGATGTTAAGCTTGTGGAGTGCTTTGGTTCTTGAATGGAAGGAGCTGTATTTACTTAAAGACAAAAAAGCTATTTAGGAAATGCAATGGATTTCACAGTTTTGTAAATTTAAGTCGGTCTTCTGTCTTGTAAGCAGAGTGGAGCTTTGCAGAAGTGACTATTTCTGGCATTCTCAAGTGGAAGCTTTACAGTGTGGCTTGTCTAGAAATTGGCCTTGTAAAACAATTAAGCAATCAAATAAAGCTCTGTGGTGGATTCTGGCGGTGAGTCCCTGGCTGGGTGCCATCGGAATGTCAAGTGGAATTAGTACTTTAGCACTCTTGGTTTTCAGCATCTTTGTTTTCAAAGATTAAACCAGCTGTCCTGGTGTAGAACTTCATTTTAGGTTCTGTCTGCATCGGTGCTGCTTTGGATTTGGAAAGAAAATTCCCCATGCATCATCCTGGAGACACCACTAAGAACAAGAAGGTAGGGAGGATTGGGGTTATGCCGGAGGGGCAGTTTGCTACCTTGAAAAATAAGCCTTGTTTCAGAGAGTTTGTAAGCCTCTTGTTGTGTAATGTTGGAGTAATCTTCGCATTGAGACTGACACCTCTTAATTACTGCAAGGGCAGTGCCTGTGGAGGCAGCTCTGGGCAGGCATCCCTCAGCTGGGCAGGAAGCTGACGCGGGGCTCTCTGGAGGCATTTGCTGGTCATCTTCCCAGCTTCAAGTGCTGTTCTGTGGCAGCTGTTTAACAAGGAAGTGAAATACTGAGGAAGAATGAGAATAAAAACAAATTAGCCAGTGTTAGAAGTTAATTCCAGCAAATCGTTTGGCTTGCTTTTGGATTAAAGAACACTAGCTCTTTGTGTGAAGAGGGCAAGGATGGAAAGGAAGTGCCCCTTTCTTTTGTAAACTCTTAATTTGAAAGAAATCACGTATTTCTGCTGCCATGGAAATAGCCTCTGGTATGTATGTTTCAGTTAAACTTTGCGGGCCAAATAAAAAGAAAACTAAACCCCAGTGTACTGAGTGCTTCATGGCACCTGGGCTTCCTGCTCACAGGGTAACAGCAGTTTTCACCTCTTCTGCTCTGACACCCAGCAGAGCTGTCCTGGGAAACGTTTACGGGTGGGTTTCCTTAGTGCTTGATCACCAATTTGTAATGATGTGCTATGGAACTGGAATTCAGACTCATTCTCGGCTTTGTTGTTGTTTTTGTCTCGCTGTACATCTATATAAGTAGAACAGAAGTGTTCGGGGTGTGTTTAGCAATGTTGGTAAATAGTTCTCCCTTCCAGAGCTTGAATTTTGGCCTCTGAAGTGTCAGAATAAATACTTTATCTAGTGTTTCTGCAGCACTTCTCTGTTCGTGGCTGGTGGTGCTTTGCCAAAGGGGAACAGACGTATTGACTTAAGCATTTGCGATCTGTTGTTTTATTCTATTAAGATGTTTATCTGATTCCGCTCAGTTATTTTGAGTTGTTTGGTAATAAGCAGTGGATTTGGTGCTTACAACAACCGAAGGGTTGAGAAGAACAGTGTTATCGCTTTGGTCCTTTTTGCTGGGCACTGTGCTCCTCCCTGAGCCACAGGGCAGGTACGTGGGGGGATATTGCCCTGCAGCGTTGCACCGTGGAGATCAGGGGTGCAGTTCAAGCAGTGTTTTAGGAGACCCCAGTTAATTTGTAGCTTCAGTGGTTTCTTCCCTACCCAACTTCATGTTGCATTCTTACTCCCAGGTTTATGTAGTTCTTGAGATATGAGAGATGGGGGAAAGCCATGTTTTTGGTGACTGGTTGTCTTATAACCCTTCATGCATACTGAGGAGGCTTCGTTCTAACCATACATTCGTGATAACCTGCTCGTACTGTTCCCTGTTAAGGTCAGAGCCCAAAACTTTGCGTGAAAACGTTCACCAAATAAATCACTCCTTTTCTCAGAAGGTATTTATGGTGGGGATCCAAGTTGGCTCCAGGTAAGTGCAGGGTTTATTTTCCTTTAGTGACAGACTAGGATGGGATCATTGCTTTGCATTAACATTATTAAATCCTAATATTTTTTTCTTATGACAAGCCTCTTTGCTTTGTGTAAAGCAGTGCATAGCAAAAATATGAACTGAAAGGCTTTACTTCTATGCAAGAAAGAATGAAAGTGACATATCTATCAACAAGCTCACTTAAGTTGTAGAAAGCATTCCTTTCTGGCAGTGCGCTCAGAGATTTTTGCGTATAGGTTATGTATTCCCTTGGACGAGAATGTGAGGGCATGATACTGTATCGGCTTGAGTTGTATAACAGTTACAAACTGTTACTGTGTTTTGAGATAAGTGGCTGTTTAGTAAGTAAGTTGTTTAGGGGTGGTTCCTGGTCTGCAGCCTGACCAGAGCTTCGAGTTCTTTCAGTTTTATCAGAATGAAGTAGGTTCCAAGTAAGAAAATGTAACCGTGTCTTTAAACCTTGCCTTCTTCAGCCTAAGAGTGAAGTGGTAGCTTTTGATTTATTTGAAAACCTTTATGTTCTTACTTCAGTGAATCAGTTGTGGGTAACAGGTATCTTCCTCCTACGGGTTAATTAAAACGAGGAAGAAAAAAAACACAAATTGACACCCAGATGTGAAAGTAAAAGCTGCTTTAATCAGCAGTATGACAAATAGACCTGCAAGTCATAACTGCGGGACTCGTGGCTGCTCCCAGAAGTTGATGGACGTGGTAGATGAGTGAGCAAAGAACTGCTCTTTCTGGTTGTATGGGTGTTTGATGCAGGGCCTCCACCTGAGTGCTGGGCACTGCTTTGCACTCAGCAGTGAATCACACAGCAGTGCTGTGCTGGAGGGAAGTACTGCTATTGGCACTTGGCTGCGAGGGCCGCTGGAGCACTGAGCAGCTGATCCTTATTGCTCGGTAGATCTGTGTTAAAAGTGAGAGGTGGGCCTCCCATTTTTGTCTTCTAGTTCTGGCTGTAAGGATATTGTGTTTCTTCATTCCAGCTTTTCAGAGCAGTTAAACTCGATCCTGTTTGTTGGTATTTAGTAGCAAAACAGAGGTCTGTTAGCAATACAGCGACACATCACGTTCTGTTTGCTTGGCTGTAAAATCATTCATGGAAACCACTTACTGGAGAGTGGGGGACAGTTTGATTGTAAAAACTCTGATCCCATCCTTTATTAAAAGAAACATGGCTTTCTGGTTCTGTTTCATTAATTATGTAAGATTCAGGAGCACATGGCATAGCTTAGCTCTAGTGACACTAAACTGCATTGATACCCCTCTCTCCAAATCAAATTAACAAATTGAATTTATAATCTGACTGTAATTTAATTCCAAAGAGTGCCAATTAACATCAAAATATACAAGGAGCTCTTGAGCTCCTTGTTGCTTTTTGGAAAGTGACCAGCATAGGGAAGTGGGTGGCTTTCATTGAACAGCTTGATGAGTCAATTAGCTGAATGCTGCAGGAATGCATTTTGGAGCCTTGAACCACAAACTTTTGGCAAATAAAGTTAACTTCTATCTCACTTCTTATGCAAGGGTTAATCTTTTGTTCTGTGTTAGTCTTCGTGGCAGGCTTTACTCTACACAGAAGTATCTCTTCAGACTGCAAACAACCTGGGGAGGTGTCAGGTCTGCTGAGTGACAGTCCCGAATCAGCACTTAAAACTGTTTAAGTGAGGATATTTTCTCACATACTCTTCTTCCCCAGGTGAAATAAAGGCCTGTGAAGGCTACCAGTAGGTTCTCCAGTGACAGTTCCTAGCCCCTTGGTTACAAAGCACTAATAGACAGCTGTTCGGAGCTGTGGTGCGTTCTTTGTAAATGTCAGGAGAGCAAATAGGTCCTTCAGTGGGTGCTGGTTAGCGGGGAGCCAGCGTAAAACCTTGGAAGATCTTACGCAGCACCTTGGCACGGCAGCTGGCACTGCTGAACCCTCACTGCAAACAGCAGTGCGCTAATTGCAAGTTGGATGGTGAACAGTTTGATTTTTGTACACTATAGTTATGAAAGAGCAGCAGTGTGTTTTCAGAGTTCATACTGGGTAAGAGATGAGATTCATTCGGCGGTGATACAAACTGAACGTGGTGGCAATCTCCAAGGATATGAAACTTGTTAACAGTTTGGAGTTTGAGTTTGACGCGGGCATTTCTCTGAGCCTGTTGTGTGTTTCATGGCAGCTGTGAGGCTGCTTTTATGTGACGCGTTCTAAAATTAATACATAATTAAGCTTGACACTTTCTGGGCAGGATTTTAGTTGCGGGAAATTGATGTGTAAGGATGACTTGTCACTTTAGTGGACAAAATGTGCCAAAGATGCACTCCTCCATTGCAAATAGTTCCCTTTGTTGTCAGGGCAGTGTTTCCCTGCCGCACCCTGCTGCTGGATCACAGTGATCTTGTCACTGTGTTGTTGGGAGACTTGGTACAGCAGTAGAGCATCATAATGTAGCTGCTATGGTAATGCCCTTATTTGTGAGCACACCGTGAAGAAGATGTATTGATTCACTCATTATGGGTTTCTGTAATACAGCAGGTGCTCCTGTGGGGAAGAGGTGAATAAAGAGCAGCTCTGCTTATTGGGATGCAAAGCAACAGGTGCAGCTTTTCAACAGTGTCGAAAGGTCTGCACTGCTGTGAGGCTGCACCTCTCAAACACTGATGTTAGTAGTGGATATTTAATGTGGATGCTCTGCTGTAGGGAACGAAGAAAGCACAGCTCCCTTAATGTAATCATTTGCCAAAATGTTGTTTTGCCTATGCTACAAGTCCAGGCTGAAATGGAATCTGAGAGCTAGCAATGGGATGTTTGCACTACAGTCAGGCTTCCTTTATTAAACTAATTGTTGTGTTCTGTGCAGTTAGCATTAAGGGCTTTCCTTATAAATTCACATTCATTTTCTGCAGGAATTGAATCATGTTCTGAATGGATATCATCTACAGAAGCTGTATCACTGCAGCAGGATATTTCCTAGAGAGCATTTGCTTTTAAATCTTCAGTATCTTTTTATTTGGACATTCAAACATCCCTTCCCCAGAAGTTCACGAGGGGTGATTTACCAGATGTGAGCTACGTTAGACTTCCTTGCACAGTACTGGATCAGGGAATTTCAGTTTCAAAAGCTGGAGATCCATACAGCTTCCCGTAATGGCAAACTGGGGACTGAGTGTGTATAGAGCATTGTGGGAAGGTGGCACTTTCCCAAACACAGACGTGTTGTCTTGCCCGAGTACTGTTTTGCATTAGGCTCCTATAAATTGTAGTGCTGTTGTCAAGAACCCATTATTAAGTACAGCCACTGTGTGCTGTTGTCACCCATGCCTATTAACTTCATAGCGTAAGCTCTGTACAATTGCTGTTTCCTTGACATAATGTTTCTGAATCGCTACCAAAGTGAACAGGATCCATTTACATTTTAATACACAGGTCTGATCCTGCAAACAGTGAGTGTGGTGAGAGCTTGCAGTGCCCTTCTGCACAAACTGATCCCGTTCCTCATACACAGTGTCCTCTCCAGTCCAGTCATTTCATTCGGCTTACACTGCGTGTCCCTGGCTCCCCTCCGGCTGCGATCCTGTTACCCCCATGACACTTGTGTTTTCCTCAGACAGTTGCTCCCGGCTGCTGCCAGGCTCAACCCAGACATTCTGTCCTTTCTCCTGCTTCAGTTGATCGCTGTTTTGAAGCCAGAGAAAGTCTCTGTGAACTCTGACACATGGGCTAGATAGCGCTGATGCAGTGTGAAAAGAGTAAACAACGTAGAAGAAATAGATAACTTGCCTAGAATTGTGCTTGGCACTGCTGAGGCAGTTACCTCGCGTGGCACCTAACAAAGGACAGGGGCTGGTTCTGAGTGCTGCCAGTGCACAGAAATAGCTGCTGCTCTGTGCCGCAAGCAATGGGACATGGAAAGCTGAGCTGCAGCCTTCTGCTTGCTTTTTTTCTGTTTGCATTCCAGAATGCTTTCCAGTAACTTATTTTGACTTCGGGAGAAATACAATTGTAGTTTCCTTGCTGGGCAACTGTAGCTGAATTTCTTATTTTTTTTTTTTTATTTCTTTGGCTAATCCAGCAGATTAGTCTTGCTTGTTTTCAGTGTGATTGAGTGAGGGATGATGAAATTAACCTCTCTTGGACTAAACTATTCCACGTTCAACTGCAGTTGAAAACAGGATTAGCATGCATAAATCTCTGAAGATTGGTTTTGTGCTCTACAATCTCCCAGGGACCAGATGCTCTTAGCACTTCTTTCTGGGATCCGATATGCTAAGGAAAAAGATTTGGCGCTTAAATTGCCAGTTAGTTAGCAATTAGTTATGTAAACACAATAGTTATCACCTAGATGAGATATGTAAAGGTATATAATCGTGCCATATAAAATCCTACTTTGAGAAACAGAAGGCATCTAAGAACTGTTAAGGATTTCACCTGCTGCTTAAAGTGCAACTGTGTTTTCCTAAACTACGAAATCCTTTACAATGTCTAGGAGAGGTAAAAATTGCTTCACTTGAGCTTCTTTTTATTCACAGAAAAATGATGAAAATGGGAATTGCTCTGGAGAAGGCATCGAGTTTCCAACAACCAACTTGTATGAGCTAGAGAGCAGAGTCCTAACAGATCACTGGTCCATACCCTATAAGCGGGAGGAATCTCTAGGCAAGTGCCTGATTGCATCCACATATCTAGCAAGACTGGGTAAGTTCTACATCTGCACTTTTATCTATTTGTTATTAAGATTACCTATCGTTCGTAAGGTTTCAGGGATATGAAGTGGGCAGCTACAGCTCTTGTATTAATTTTGCAGCTGTTTACTTAGCTCTCTGTAGAATGATCACGTCTCTGTGGAAGTGGTTACCAGTCGGTTATTCTACCTAATGCTGTACTAGGAGTGTTGATCTTTTCTCTAAAGTAATTTGTTTACTTAAGCACATGTTTCTTTATGTTCTAATGACTGTAAGAGTTGCTGTTTTTTCAGAGCTGAATTACTGACTTGTTTTTCATTGTGCTGGTTATTTTCCATTTGTGGAAAAACAAGCTGTCATCGAAATCCGTGCTGTACCAGGCTTGTGTAACTGGTTGTTTTTTTTGCTAGTGAAATGCTTAGACTGCATTAGACTTAAGAATTTGGCTGTTCTGTATTCAGTACTTGGTCTGTACTTGGGCTGTGATTGAGTTTGTTAGGGAGGCATCATGCCCAGCTAATGGCGGAATGAGAGTGCAGGTAGTTTTTCCATCATGCCCAATAGCAGCCAAAAGGGAGGTAATAAGATGTGGAGGTTGCTGGTGCTTCTGGTTTGTGTTGCTTTTAACCTGTGTAAGAAGACCTTGAGTGGGTTCAGTTTTGGTGGGGCACATGGAAGCCTCAGTAGGGATCCGAAGTTACTTGTAAATTTGGCAGGGAAAAATGCGTGTTTTACTCATCATGCTTGAAGAAGTTGTAAAAGATGAACCAGTTGGAAGCATCATAGTTCTAAAAGGAAAGTTCTTTTGACACGCTCTTCTGCAACTGAGAAAGCATAATGCTTAATAATGAATGAATAGCAGCACTTCTGCTGGTTTTCCTTGATGTACTCAAAAACTTACACTGAGCTTCCTAAACTGAAAGCATGCACACTCTTTCCTTTCTGTAAAGGTCTTTCTGATTCTGATGAGAATTGCAAGAGATTTATGGACAGATGCATGCCTGAGGCATTTAAAAAGGTAAGTAGGTGCAAACACTAATTCCTTGTTCACATTTGAGTTGTTCATGGTGGAAGTATTGTCTTGGAATCCAGACTTTAGAAACTGGAACCAGCGTGTGTGTTTTTAGGTTAAAGTCATACTCTTAAGTTGTAGTTCTGCAATTCTTGAACATCTATTTTTTTTCTCCTTTTTTTTTTTTTTTTTTTACTTAAACGAAGAGCTCTATAGCAATTAGTGGAGCCTAAAGGCAGGTTTGAAGATAGTTGGATACATCCTTTAGTTCAGAATCAGCTTTCCTTTGACTCTGTTCTTTCTGCTGCTTCTTTGGAGGATTGCGACATCCTTACTTCTTTTCACCTCAGTGCTTACCTAACCTGCTTATCTGGCTTTTCTTCTCTTTGATTGTGAATCTTCTCTATGGAGCTTCCCAAACTAGTTTTCTTCCTACTGTTCTGTTTTGGACGCTACCTAAATTTCTTGCCCAGTTTTTAGTCCATTTGTATACAAATATGTATACACCTTTAAGAAAAAAATCATTTGGTCCTTATCTTAAAATACTGAAATATGTGTATTTAAGAAAGGTGAAGATTTAAGGGGAAAAAGTATTTTTCCGTTTGGCTACAGGAGTAATAACCTTGCATTTTGTTCTTGTTTACTTGGCCCTGTGTGCGCTTTAAATAGAAGTGTAGAACGGTTCTCTAGAAGAAGAACCTGTAGAAATCAAAGTTCAGAATGTGCTAACTTAAAATCTGCTGTAATTTTTTCAAGCTGCTTAACCTGATTCTATTGTTTCTTAAAATGGTACAGAACATCATTATATTTCAAGTATAAAGCTCTTTAAGCAGAAATTAAATAACACATGCAGGTGGATGCTTTATGCCCTTTTTTAAACAGCTAGATTAGACCATAAGGAGTATGTTTCATTAGGAGAAAAGGCAGCAATAACACATCTCTCTGTTCTTTGTTTTCCAACAAAAAAGTGTGAGCTGATAAATGGTTATTACAGCTGAATCAGTGCAGCGTTGTGGAACAAGTACTTGAAGATTTAATAGTCATGGGTTCATTTTGCAAACAGTTGCATATTAGTTATTCTTTACAAAGGTTACAATCTTTCCAGTGAGTGGAAATAGAAAGCAGTTTGCTTTGATAAGTATTTTTTGTCACGAACTGATTTAAGGTGTTCTTCAGTTGAATTACCAATTTAATTAACTCTTAAGCCATTAAGTGCAGAAAGCATCTGAAATAACACACCAGACAGTGATTATTACTACGCTCTGGGGAAACATTTGCTCTGAAAATAGTTGGGGCAGGGAAGGCTGAAGGATTTCACCTGTTCTATGTGCTTTTGCTCAAACTTGAAAACAAAAACAAACCAAAAAACCCTACTTTTTTTTTGTCTTGGTAGTTATTGACATCCAGCGCTGTTCACAAATGGGGAACTGAAATCCACGAAGGAATATACAACATGCTTATGCTGCTAGTAGATCTGGTTGCAGAAAGAGTAAAGCAAGATCCTATTCCTGTGGGCCTGCTTGGTGTGCTTACAATGGTATCTGTCTTCTAATGACTGTGGTGTTTTAAGCAATAAAAACTTAATATAAGTGTCTGTTTAAGTAATAAAGAGGATGGCACTAGTGTAGTTCATTGGCAAATGTCATCAAAATGTTTAAGTCTCTACTGATGATTGTCTGAAATTGTGTCCTGTGTTTTGTATGCAACTTAGGGTATCTGGCATTTCATATTTATTCTGCTACTGCTTTTTCTCCTATTTAAGTTGTAGCATATTGTCTTAAACATCTGCAGCTATTGTTTACTGCAGATTTTTAACAACCAATATGCAGTTCAATATGTGAATGCTATTCAAGCTTTCTGAAAATCAGCTCTCAGAAATACTTCAAAGCTGCTGACGCATTGCTGTTAATTTTTGAGAAGTGGTACCTTATCTCCCCTTTTATATGGATATCTGTCTCATATGGGTATTGTCTGTGCAGAATTGAAACTTCAGAATGCTTTGTAGAACCTGAGGGATGGAAGCAGGGGTCGTTTTTTAAACTTTGTTTTTTGTTGGATCTTTAACTGTCAAACAGAAGAATGTTCAACTGGTAAAAAAAGAAAAAGTCAAATGTTATCAAGGTTTGTTTTGAAACTATGGCATAAGTCATGCTGCTCATTTCCATGGGTTTTTCTTTCAAGGCATTTAACCCTGACAATGAGTATCATTTCAAGAATCGAATGAAGGTGTGCCAGAGAAACTGGGCAGAAGTCTTTGGGGAGGGGAACATGCACGCTGTGTCGCCCATATCCACGTTTCAGAAGGTAAGTATGGCCGTGCCCTAAAACCTGCTTTTAGGGTAGATGTTTCTCTTCCAGAAGAGACTGGTTAGCACATGTTTATAAATTAAGAACGTTACTTATCATCAAGAATTACAACAAGTAAGAGTTGAGTACACATTGGTCTGTAGAATTGTATTTCCTGTCATCTCAAATTGTCCGAGTTCTCTATTGGAGCCTGAATCTAGAAACTGGAGTACTTTCCTGTGTAAAATATCACAACAATCAAATGGGTAGGTTTGTTGTATCTGAGGACTGACATCTGTTGAGTATGGAATGACCAAGATAACTCAAAGTGTAAAGCTCCAGTAGGGAATTTGTGCTTTCCTGACACCCACCTTTAGGGTAACTTTGTCAAACACACTGTCAAGGAATTGGGTTTTTTGGGTCTGTGCTGACTTGTCACAGCTGTTCCAGACAGGTGGGTCTAAAAAAGAAGCCTCGATGTTGTAAATCTTTTTTCCAGGAAACATGTTAGTGGCTGTAGAAAGAAAATAATCTTTGCTGCTTTAGGAAAGGTTATTTAGTAATGCTCCACACTGCTAATGTGCTATAAATACAGTTGCTTGTGAGTCAGCAGCCACAGTTTGTATTGTTACCACAATGCATGGTCAGTGATGTGAGGGAGAATTCAAAAATGGGTGATGTTAATGAGAACCTCCCAGAGCTCCAACTGCACGCTTGGCAAAGGAGCTGTTATAAACACATTTCTGTTTTCTGTGAAATAACAGTGCATGCATTTAAGGTCTGGGTTTATTGGCTGAATTTATCTATGCAAATGTGTTTCAGAAGGCAAATGTTTGGCATTGATGTTGCATTTGCTAATTCGTTAATATTTTGATTGTTCAAGGAACCTCATGGGTGGCTGGTGGATCTGGTAAACAGGGTAGGTAAATATAAACCAAGCAGAATTGTTACTTGTCACTTGAATTTGTTGCTCATCAGAGATAATAATTTCTTCCTCTCCTCTCCTTGTTTTTTCCCCTTTTTTCTCAGAGGGTTGTAATGACAAAGGATTTTAATCCTTCCTGAATCTAGGGAAAGGGCCATGCTAAATGCATCTTGCTGAGTTGCTGCCTTTTCCCTTGAGCACCTTTATCATGAGATGATAATTGTCACTGAAAGAAATGACAGAGCTCAGCTTAGGCTTCAGTGATGTTTCCCAGTCATATGTGTTAGCTATTTCTTTGTGGTCTAGCTTTCTTCCCTATGTCAGTTTTTTACCTGAGACAGTTTCAAGCTCAATGTTTAATCTGGTACCACACAGAATTGCATTGCGTTCCCCACTGTGTCCCTGAATTCTCATGAAAACGTAAAGCTTATGTTGGTATGTGATGTTGCATAGTGAGGGATAATTGTTATCCCGGGAACTCTCACTGGAGTATTTTCTATAATAGCATACTTGGAAGATAAAATACTGTAGTTCGCTGACATAATACTGATTATTTTATTTCAGTTTGCAGAGTTGGGTGGATTTTCAGCAATCCAGTCCAAACTCAATTCAGAAGATATTGAGCTTGGGGTAAGTTCATTATCTGTCAACAGACTTCTCTCTTTCCATTACTCAACTCATGTAGAACCAGTAACATTGCTTTTGGCAGTGCTCTTGCCTTGCTTTGGTACTGGAGCAATAGTGAGAGCCCTGGAGAAGTGCTGTCGGACTGGAGGTCAGATGAGGTTGTATGTAAGAGTCCTGATTGAAGAGACCTTTTGAGTCCTCAGAGAAAAAAGGGAATGGTTAGTGTACCCTTCTGTCTGACTTTCAGTCTCACAGACATCAGTCAGTCTAGTTCCACTTTATATTCACCAGTAGATCGCTGATTTTCTGTTTCTTTCAACTCTAGCTGCGTTTAGCAGGAAGTGAATTGACTCCCGTCATTCATTATAGAAATTATTTAGGAAAGAAGTTCCTAGGAAGACAGATACTGTTTAATCCTAAGCAGCCCGTCAATAGCTGTGTTCAAAAACTGACTGGTTTAGCAGTTCTAAACTAATTTTTGGTGGCGAAGCCTAATTTCTTTTGTTTTAGTTTCCTAACCTATATTCAGGAGACTTTGTATCTTCTTTCAAGCTGAGATCAAGGAAAAACTATGTCATTTAGAATTTGGTCCCCAGGTATAAAATTAGCCTGTTTTCAATAAACTGACATTTGGAGAAAATTCAGCTTTTCTTAGAGTATTGATACTTACTGCTTTATGAAAACTTAAACCCACAAATGCCTGGCAGAGGAATAAGGCAACTCAATTTCAATCCTATACTGCAATAGAAACTTTGAATGAAAAATTGTTTAATAACTAATAACTGCTTACTTACGAAAGAAGTCTGGTTCAGCATCGCTAAATTTAGGCCTTTGATTGCTGCTGGACACACTTAATTCGCTAAGTTTTTGATCCACTCTTAGAAGAAACTACTTTTGGTATTCCTTGTTGGCAAATAATTGTCTTTGCACTTAATTTACTGATGATAAATATTGCTTGAAAATCATAGAATATCTGAGTTGGAAGGGACCTGCAAGGATCATTGAGTCCAACTCCTGGCTTCGTATAAGACCGCCTAAAAATTAAAACATATCAAAGCAGAAACTCTATATGACAGGTACCAAAGCCAAGACCAGATTCTTCACAAACGCAAAGGAGTGATTTGGGGTTGTGGCATTTAAAGAGAATATGACTATACGGACTGACACTTTGGTAGAAAATGCCTCAAGTCTGCATTCTTTCTGAAACATGCAGCTAATCTGAACTGTCGAGGAGCTACTGTATGGTGTATTTAAAATCAAAACGTAAATCCAGGGGAGCAGATAACTTCTCAAGAAAGCACATTTCAAATGCTCTTCAATGTGTCAGGATGGATGATCATCAGAACATGCAGCTTTTCTGGCAACTGGAATGACTTTCTGCATATTCCTTCTGAACTTACAGTGGAGCTGAGGAGAATAGAGTTATCTGAACTGTCTCTGATGTGTTCTGTCTTAATCCTGGACCTGTTTGCAGAATATAGATGTAACAAAACCTTCCTGTTTCAGATCAGGAAGGATTTCCTCCCCACAAGATAATATTAATTCACCTTCATCTGCCTCTTAAGGTATAGATTGCTAACTCTGAAAAGACCTTGTAAATGTGCACCCAAATATGTGCTGGTTTTTGTTGGTTTTTTTTAGGCAATCTCTGCATTAGTTCAACCATTTGGAGTTTGTGCTGAGTATCTTAACTCTTCTGTAGTACAGGTAAGATGTCTTTGTTATGATTTCAGCAGAAAGTAAAGCCTTATAAAATGTGACTGTAGTCATTTGCGCAAATTTAGATGGATCTCTTCATGTTGCAGTAGGTCTCAAGCAGTACAGTGTCAGGAAAATATGTACATGAGAACCTGTTTTTTTCATCATAGCAATTTGAAATATAAGAGGAATGAAAGCTGTTTTATGGCTGTGTTGGTGTGAAAGTGGTGACTAATTCTAAAAGCCTTCAAAACTCACACTGGATAAAGTACAAGAACCATTCTCGGTATCCTGGAGGTGCTGAATAGAGGGTTCAGATAATGATCAGGCTCTTTTTCCATCACTAGCTGCTAATCTACATTTGCAGTGGTGTGATGCACTGGAACTGCTGTTAGTAAGCTTTCACACTGTACAGTATGTGGAGAAGAAATATCACTTGATAGATAGATTTTTGTTTTTAATTTCTGCTTGTGGCAGAGGAGCTCATGATAATGAGAGTTTAGACCGGAAAAAATGTGGTGGGGGGGGGGGGGAAAGAACACAACATGATCTGTGAATTTGCAAGTGTGCTGCAGGGTTCACACCTACATTCGCTAATAAAAAGTACCGGTTTAATGGGTGACTGAAAGTCTTTATTTGAAGAGGAGGTAGTTAAGGGGGACAGAGAGGTATATGTATCTAATAACCAATGCATTTTGAAACGGGTTTGGGGTAGCCCATTGTGAACCATTTGTTGTGATGGTCTGAAGTGGCTTCTTTGTCTATCTGCTTCTATTTCTGGACTTATCTAGCAGGGTAGTTTTATGTGTGTTGCAGATGTTGCTTTATAGCTAAGATAATCGTGAGCTTTCAGCTAAGTATTTCATTTTGCTGCAGCCAGATCTTCTCAGTAATGTAATTGATTTCAGGAAACATGAAATGATTGGCATGCTTTTTTCTCATATTCTTTAGCCCATGCTGGATCCAGTCATTCATAAAATGATTAAATATGTGCAGAATGTAGAAGAGAAGGACTTGAAAGACAAGGTAATGTTTTATAAGTATCCAAGAAGAATTTACTGTGTGTCTTGGAAACGCTGGCAGTGTAGACTAGGACAAAATCTTGCTTTCATTGACAACAGATATAGCCTGTTCTGTATTCTGTCTGAAATTCTTAGCCCAAAATACTGGAAAGTGGCTACCCTGCGTTTACCCAATTCTACGTGAAACTCTTTTCAGTAGACTTCTGATGTTATGGCCCTTTTAAAAATATTTTCCCATTTTCTGTGAAAGTTTCCATGTAACTTGTGACCACCTCTTACACTGCACTGAATTTGGCATTCCGCTCTAATAAATTTGAGTGTTGACTTTTTACTTAGACGTACCTTTGTAAATTATGTGCTAGAAAGTACACACAGGTTACGTATCAACAGAGAAGCGTTTTAATGTACCCTATTTGTAGTAGAGTGTTCACTGTTTAAACCATAGGTTTTGTTGTCTCAGAATTTCTAGCGTACAAGTAATGCTTTCAGATATCCATCAATTAAACGGTCTGTAATGGTCACTAAACCTACTCTTTGTGCATCACTGACGTCTGAAACAGAATACCAAAACCAGCAGTGCCTTTATTTGTCCTTTTTTTGTTGTTGTTGTTTGTTTTGTTTTCAACAGAGACTAGTCAGTATCCCTGAGCTCCTGTCTGGTATTAAACTGCTGTGTATGCGCTTCCAACCTGATTTAGTAACTGCAGTAGATGACCTACGGCTGGACATTCTGCTGCGCATGTTAAAATCGCCTCACTTCAGTGCAAAAATGAATTCCCTCAAAGAAGTAGGTTTGCGTCGTGTGGGTGTGTTTGTGGGCGCGCTCACGCGTGTGTGTAGGTGGGATGGACTGTTTGTAAGCTACTGAAACCACAGCCTTAAAATGTTTCCTAACAAATTCTGTTGCCATAGCAAAAGCGCTTAATACATGCAAAAAAAAAAAAACCAAAGAAAAAAGACAGGAGATATTTGTAATATTAGTAGTCATTGCAAAGACTGCGGTCTCCCAGTTTGAAAATTAAACAATATTTGAATGTTTTCTAGGAACCACGAATCCAGATCCGTTTATAAGCAACAGTGTATGCTATTCCTTCGTTGTTCTCTCTGAGGTCACCCTGAGAATTCAGAGCATCCTATGGGATGTTGCTTTTCTCTTTCTTTCCCATTGTAAGGAGGAAAAAAATAAAAAGGGGGGGGGGGAGAGACTCAATCCTAGATTAATCCAGCTATATCAGATAATTATACAGAGTATTTTTTATTTTTTACTATGATTATTCATGGACATTATACTAGTGTTTAGGAGCTGTTTATGGACTAGGGCTAAACTCGTAGATGTAAACAGAAGAAGAGGTGTTTTTTCTCCTAAGACTTGTGATTTAAGTATAGGGTTTTTCATTCCTCTCTACTTTCCAGAATTTGTTAATTAAATGTCCCCAGGAAAGGCTCTTTTTGTTCTGCAGGCACTGTAAGGTGTTCTAGAGTCCCTTTTCTGGGCTTTTTGCTTGTCTGCTTAAGGGAAGTTTGAGCTGCTAAACCTCATTGCTCAGTGGTTCTTAATTATAAATGTTTCTTTGGTGAAGTTATATAAGTACAGCTTTCAAAGGCCTTAGCAGAAATGTATGCTTTCTACAACTTTTCCCTAGAGAGAGAAGTCTGTATCAGTTCTGTGCTGGATAAAAATAGGACACTATTTGAGCATCACAGGCAGAAGCCTGAGATCACCCACTTCTGCTGTATCTCTAGAAATACACAGCACAGGCAAGCTTTTCTGTGTCAGACTGGGTATGAGATTCCACTGCATCAGACCAGTGCCTAGGAGGTGGGTTAGGAATTTTGCCTTTAGGCAGCTTATTTTTAAAATAAACAAGATACTAATTACTAAGAAAAAAACACCTCCTGTGCTTAAAATATTTCAGCACTCACACTTCCAAGCTTCATAGTAAGCATTTTGAATGGATTACATTATGTGCATGTATATTTGCATTTGGAAGGCATCATTAAAATGTCAATGTTTTGCAATTTCTAGGTAACCAAATTAATAGAAGACAGTACTGTGTCCAAGTCAGTGAAGAATGCAATAGATACAGACCGATTGCTAAACTGGCTGGTAGAAAATTCTGTCCTGTCAATTGCTCTAGAAGGTAAGTGCTTTCACAAAGACTATTGACGTGTGCTTTGAATGTCTTGAATGTAGAATGTGGTCTGTTCTTTTCAATACATTTTAATTGGGCACTACTAGCAAAGGAGTTAAAGGATTTTGTTGTCATCAAAAGAGAGTTAGGAAAACTGCAGATATGCCTGCTGTCACCTGATCCTCTGACATTTGTGCAAACATCTTTTACTGTACCCGAGGTTTTTACTCTCAGCTTAATTATGTATGTTTTTAAGCCTGTAGAGATGAGTGAAATTGATGGATATTTACATAGCAGTGGATAAAGAATTTTAAGATTAAAACATCTTTGTTCTTGACCCTTTTAACATGGTTCGTATCTAATGATTGAAAAAAACTAATTCAGTTGCTACTTGTTATTTCATAGGTAATATAGACCAAGCACAGTACTGTGATCGTATAAAGGGAATTATTGAACTGCTGGGCAGTAAACTGTCTTTAGATGAACTCACTAAAATTTGGAGAATTCAGGTAAGGAATCAAGACAAGGTGGCTGTTTTTAGGCTGTCTTGTGAAAATAAGTACCTCTTATTACCAAGTTCATTAGCTGGTGGAATGTTAGCTATTCATTATCTGCTTTGTCATATTTGCTTGGCTTATTCCCTGGGAGACATAGGACATTGTCATACACTTTTGTATCGGTATAAACGCTATTAAATTTCATTCTCACCTTTGCTAACTTTATGCCTACCTCAAAAATGCCACTTTCTGGACGAGAACTTCCTCACAAGGCTTCTGTCAGCAAAGAACTTTTCACCATTCTGTGGCCTGAACTATTAAAGAATCAGTGAAACTGATTTTTCTCAAGCCTTGGGCTTCCTACTTGACAATGTAATGCACTTTGAAGTATTTAGTTGCAAGAGAGCAAAAAAAAGTATGAATGCTGATATTGTAATATTCCTGGGAAAAATCTGGAAGTTCTGAACTCATGACATTAGTGTTTGTAAATAGAAATAAGTGTTTCAGAGTTGCTTGCACTTCATGAGTGCCTTTAAATAACGAAGTAAATGTGTGGTGTGGAGAGGAAGGTGAGCTATTGCGGTCGGCAAGGCAGGGTTGGCGATTCCAGATAGTATCATTAACTTCCTGTTGAAGTCTTAGTCCTTACATGCGTGTTTTAGCTTCATCAGCTGATGAAAGACAAAATGTACATCTGACTGGGTGCTGTGTATTCCTCATTCTACCTCTGAGTCTTCTGCCACAATAATTTATTCAGAAATATCATAAATATTTTGCACGGTGTTCTCTAAAGCTTGTTTACACCTGTTTGAAAGCACAGACTCAGCACTTCCTCAGATGGACCTTCCTCTCCTTTGGTGACAAAGCTGTTTTTTGCTTCTTTGGCTGAACCACAGCAGACTAACTTGTCCTTGCCTGCTTTAGAGTTGTTTCTGAAAACTTCTAAACCAGTGGAGCAAGGAACAGAGTCAGTTATTCCTAACTTGTGGTTCTAACGTGTCCAAAGCAGTTATCTTTTCTCCTTAATGGGAATAGTAGAATAATGCTTACGTTAAAGATTTTTCTCTACCTCATTTGAGATTAAGACCTACCTCCTTTTGTTTTCCTTCCTCTTCCCAGTCAGGACAATCTTCCACTGTGATTGAAAACATACATACCATTATTGCTGCAGCTGCTGTGAAGTTTAGCTCTGATCAGCTCAATCATTTATTTGTTCTAATTCAAAAGGTAGGTTTTATCTTGAATTTGCCTTCTTAAGGAAGAGAATTGGTTAAAAAATACTTGTGCATCCAGCCTATCGAAAGGCACTAGCCTTACATGTGCTTATATTTTCTGTATAAACGTAAAGTAAAATGTATTTGTATGTTATTTAGGAAAGAAGTTGGCCATAGAACACTTGCAATATTAATTTTTCATTAACCCAGAAGCATGATTACTACCGTACTGCTGGTTGACTATAAGTTGATTATAAGTCCACTATACATGCGGTGCTAAGGTACTTATAGGAGATCAGACCTTGATAATAAAATCTCACTTTTATATTTGAAGAAGGATTTGGGCAAACTAGTGCTATAAGAGTCGGTAACAAAAATGAGAAAGTAGGCATGAGTGAGCGTACTTGATTTGCGTTTCAGTTGTCCTGCGGAGTAAAACAATTGTAAATTCTTTTCTTGTGTGTATTGTGTATCCTGAGACTTAACAGAGTGCTTGCTGCTGTAATAGTGAACATTATTTCTTTGCTGTACAGAGCTGGGAAACAGAGAGTGATAGAGTGCGGCAGAAGCTGTTGAGCCTGATAGGGCGCATTGGTCGAGAAGCACGGGTGGAGACAACCACTGGAAAGGCACGTGAATGCAATTTCTTTTTTTTTTTTTTATTAGAAGTTGGGTTTCTAGTCTTTGCACTTCCTAGGTCTAATTTTTTATTTTCCCCACTAGGTTCTGGAGGTGCTTTGGGAGCTGGCTCATCTTCCAACGTTACCATGCAGTCTTATTCAGCAGGCCTTGGAGGAACATCTGACAATCCTCAGTGATGCCTATGCAGTGAAAGAGGCAATCAAAAGAAGCTACATCATCAAATGCATTGAGGATATTAAGAGGGTTAGTTTATTGTTTTATCTTTTGCGAAATGAAGCATTATCTAGGCTTGTTGTTGACATTATTTAGCCTTCTTTCAAGACACAGACTGTGTCCCATCTGTAAGTTCTTACCTTGAGGATTCCACAAAAGGGGCAGGCTTTGTGTGAGCCACTTTGTTGACCTTGAGACTTGTACTAAGTCTCCTGCCTTTGTTTTCAATAAATTTTCAGCACAAGGAGTGATCAGCTTATAGGAATCTATCAGGATGGGCCCAAGGTTAGAATTTACAAATGGAACTGCTGTAAATATATGTCAGTATCTTAACTGTTTCATGTTCATGTGAAAGTTTAGATTAGTTTTCTTAAAGTTAAGCACCTGCTCTAGCGTAACCATTAAGTCTCAAAATGTAAATCAATATTTAAATCATAGAAATTTTGTATTATAATAATAATTAAAAAAACCTCTTTTCACCTAATATGGAAGAAGCCATTCTCAGACCTGTCTATGCTAAGATATTTCCTGGCAGCAGCAGACATGTGCGTGACTTAATAGACTACGTACTCTATCTTGCACTGTTCACGTAGTAAGAAGTTTTCTTAGAGGGTAGGAGAATTCCTGCGAATGTATTTCCTTCGTCAGAAATACATCCAAATAAAAAGCCTTGAACTCTTTTTCATCTGTTCATTTCGTGGTAAATTAGATTTTGTCTGCCCTCAGTATTTGTAGGGGATTTTAGTTGTTTAAGAAACATAGCATGTTGCTTCTTAATATCGATCGTTCTTTTTTCTTTTTCTCCTTTCATGTGTGTTTGAGAATGTAGATACCTAAGTTTGGGTTCTTTAAGTCTGTAAAATTTGCAGCTTTTTCTAATCTAATGCTTTCCAACTCTTGCATTCTTTTTAATTACGTTCTGGCAAGGGCCTTAACAGAGGTGCTGCTGGGGAGCACTAACGGAAAGCTGTAATTATAGGCTGGAGGTGATTGGGGCAAACGTACAGCACATCTTTAAAAGTACATCATTTGCTTATTTCCCTACATTAGAGAAAATGAAAACATAAACTGGGAGGGAATGTAATATTAAGGCAGTATTCTCAAATACATGAGGAAGTCTTCATTAGAGCACTGTTATTGCCAGGTTAGTTTAGTCTCTCTTAGTGAGCAGGTGGTATTGGTCGTTGTCAGTATTTAAACCAGATATCACATCTCTGAATGAAAACCCTCAGTACTGGTTTGTGTGGTCAAACTTTACAGAAAATGAAGCCTCCCAGAAAAGCGATGAGCAGTTCTAACAATGAGGTAGGATCCTTTGTAGGATCTCTTTCAAAATGCAGCCTAAATAGCCTTTGCTTCCTATCAGAGGGCTCCTTGCAGCACCAATCAGGCATTTCTTCTCATCTTTTAACCCAACCCTCGGTAGCACTAAAGATTATTTTTCTTCTGTTATTCTTGCCTTAACAATATGTAATTTCATTTTACTGCGTTGGCCCTTCTAAGCTCTGACAGGCCTGCTTTGTCTCCCGTAATTGAAGAAGGTGGTGGTTCCCATTATCTCTCTGGTGCAGTTTAATTTGCATGTTCTCTAGCTAGGAGGCACTTTGGGCTTAATAGTGATAGCAAAATGGCATGCAGGTGTATCGAAGGACTCCTTGGAGAAAGTGAAGAAGGGTACCTCCTATGTATTTGAAAAGGGACCAGCAAGAAGTACTGAAGCTTTCTGAGATAGTAGTTGCCTTTTTGAAACAGGGGCGTTAATGGAAATCATTATGCTTTAGGAGTCTAAGAGGAAAATTAATCCAATGTTGAGCATGTACACATGTGTAATTCTTTCTACCTTTCTTATCACTAGTCATCCCAGCACAATAATCCTCAGTTTGTTTGGGTGGTACCAGCATTGCGTCAACTCCATGAGATCACACGTTCTTTTATTAAACAAACTTACCAAAAACAAGACAAGGTAAGAATGTATGCTGAGATGATTTTGAAGCCCTTGTTGTGTTTGTATGGCTCTACTTCACTAGAATGTGGAAGTTTGACTTTAGAAAAAGGAAAGAAAAATTGCTGATAACGACTGTTTGTTACAAGCAGAGATACAGCCTTGTGTGCTGTCCATTTCTGTGCCTGTGTGCATCTGTGTATAAATAAAGTCTGTTTGCTGTGTCAGGTCTAGTTTATTTTGTTTGCAGCTTTATGTAAAATAGTTAACAAGCTCTTTTGAAAAACTGCCAGCTAGTTTGTACTTGTGTTGACATAGACTCTTAGAAAACAGGCTGAAATACCAGCAAGTCATGCGTGCTATTCTGTGGCTAAGTGGGACTTTTGCATGCGATCTGTAGCATGCCTATTTCAGCATGTGCTGAAAGTGGTTAGGCTTTGGATACTTGCAAGGAATACAGCTGACTTCTTCCTATAAAAGGTATATTACTGTAGAAGACCAGACTGCTGAATGTGTCTGTTTATGTATTTTCTTGAAAACTGTTCTTCTCTGTTTGTTTTCTGCCAAGAGCATTATTCAAGATCTAAAGAAAAACTTTGAAATAGTGAAGTTGGTGACAGGAAGCTTAATATCGTGCCACCGTTTGGCTGCATCTATGGCAGGTCCTGGAGGGCTTGTTGGAGCAACGTTGGTGGATGGCCGATACACTTACCGGGAGGTACTGAATCCTCATTTCATGCTACCTTACGTGTTTGAAAACACGGTGTAGTCTCATATAGGATGAGGTGATGCTTCATTTATTTGTTTATTCAATTAATTTACTTGTATTCTGTTTAGAGAACATTTGCACTGTTTTTTGTTTATAATTCTGACACTTATCAATTTAGGAGTTATTATAGCCTTGTTGTTACGTTCCGTGGCAAGGCTAGAAAACATGTAGACACTATACAGGTTTCTTTGCAAATTCTCTTGTTAGTTGGGAATGAGATCTCCATCTCAGGAGCTCATGGCTCCAAGCTTGTGCAGCCTTCAGCTTCTCTGCTTCAGTTTGAGTGATAATCAAAAATAAAGGGTTAAAATGTGTGTGAAATACAACAATGTTCATTGCAAAAACACTTTCTAGTTTGCCAGGCTTTGTGAATTATGCTGTTATTTAACAACAAAGTTTGTCAAAAAGTAAAAAGAATTCTTATAGTTCTTATTTTGGAAAGAAAAAACTGAAACTGGAGTTTTTGTTTCCTCTTCCTCAGTATTTGGAAGCACATCTAAAATTTTTGGCATTTTTTCTGCAAGAAGCCACCCTTTATTTGGGCTGGAATCGTGCCAAGGAGATCTGGGAGTGCCTCGTAACTGGCCAGGATGTTTGTGAGTTAGATCGAGAGGTAAGAAACAGTCAAAGTTATTGTCTGCAGTTGCAGAGTGAATCTCGAAGGGTTACGAACAGCACATTCATTTGTTGAAACATGTGCAATTTAACTAGTGAACGTGCATTATACGGTTTGTGTAAGCTAATGTAACCACTGTGAGGTGTTCACTTACAACTAGAATGCTCTCTTAGCTTTAAACTTGACTAGAAGATAAATGTCGGTGAGAAGATTAGTTGCAGGTTTATGGATGCTGGCTTGGAAAATGTTGCCTAAAAGCTTGTCTGTCAGTAGTAGGAGGCATTCATTGATATTTGGTTCAAGATGACTGTCAAGCTTAAGTACCCCAGTGCTCCAGTACAGCTTGTATATTACGTTCAGAATCTCATGGTAACCTTAGCTCTTGCTGCAGATCAGACTTCTATGTGATGTGTTCCTGTAATATCTGATGTTGTCTTGTACAACCAAGTAAGATTCTTGCAATGACAATAGAATAACAGTGTCTTCTGTTCACAGATGTGCTTTGAGTGGTTTACCAAAGGACAGCATGATCTAGAGAGTGATGTACAGCAGCAGCTCTTCAAAGAGAAAATTCTTAAACTGGAATCATATGAAATTACTATGAATGGTATGAAATTTGTTGGACATATTTAGTTTTGATGTGTGTTCCAGCAGTTTGCTTTCTAAGCCTTCAAATTAAACATCAGGCAGCTCTGTCAATCAGTAAAACAGAAGGGTCTTTTTCTATCATTCTTAGTTTTCATAATTGTAGAAGAAAAGGATCATCGCTTGCATTTGATATCTTTATTTAAATAAGATAAAAAGCCTAGAAACTTGGCTCTTACCTGAATAAAAAGCTTGCACTGCTTTTCACTTTCAGGTTTTAGTTTATTTAAAACTTTCTTTGAAAATGTGAACCTGTGTGACCATCGACTGAAGAGGCAAGGAACTCAGTTGGTGAGTGTTCTGACAAGTTCATTCTTGTGTACTATTTGTGGCATCTTCAGGATGGGAGGAGGTGAGAGAGATCCTTTAGCAGCCGTTTGATCATGTTTGTATTAGTATGGAAATGGTCTTTCTGGTCTTAATGTTGTTAAATTCTGAAGCTAGAATGTGAGAATTAGTATAGGAGGAATTCAGTCGTTGGTTGCTGACAGCTAGTATGCAGCATCTAAAACTTCTCAGAATAAATGAGTGGACTACTTGTTTACTAATAATCCTAAATTCTGGTATTGATTTTTTTTGTTTTGCTTCTCCTTGACAGGGAGATATTTCCTTTCTTAATTTTTCTTCTTTATTGGGGGTTTTAGGCATATCATATTCAAGTTCTTATGTTTTCTTTTCAGCAGTTCTTTTTAGCTTTATGATCCTTGACTTTTTTTTTTTATGTCGAATTAATGGTTATATTCAGTGATATGTTCGGTAGTTTTCCGAAGGCATTCTGGATCTTTATCAAAGAGAGAGAATGCAGGTGGTTTGGGTTTTTTGCTTAATACTAGGCTTACAGTAGGCTTTATGATGCTTTATAATGTGGTTAGTTACCGTGTTGACCTTTGTGCAACAAATTCCATTCCTGATTTCATTTCTCAGTGCTTTTGAAGTCTTTAATTTTTCAGTAGATTCGATTGATAGTGTTCTTTGGAACGTGTTTATTCACCTTTAAGAAGGAAAAAAAAAAAACTAGTAAGAAAATGTAAGCTTGCAGATATTGATTTCTCTTTCCAAGGTGCAAAAACTTAACAGCATATTGGAAAAGAAAATTATTGAAGTTAACACAAAGTGGTACTTTTCCAGCAGATGGAAAACTTTTTTTCACATGTTTTAACTCAATTTCATGCATGTCCTGCTTTACTGTTGCTCTTCTTCACACAGAGTGTAGAAAAACTGGAATTAATAGGAATGGATTTCATTTGGAAGATTGCAATGGAGTCACCCGATGAAGAAATTGCCAATGAAGCTATTCAACTGATAATAAATTACAGCTATATTAACCTCACTCCTAGACTGAAAAAGGTAACCATAATATTTGTATGAATGCTTTGACATTTGTAGAAGTTTGGTACTCTGACTATTAAAATGTATAACTTGTAGAGTTCTGTCAGTTTATCAGTAATTCCTACGGCACTGGTTTAAGTTCTAATTCATTTGTCCTCTCTATCTCCAGGATTCAGTATCGCTGCACAAGAAATTCATTGCTGATTGCTACACACGATTAGAGGTAAAAGACAAATATGACTTGTTCTCATACCTAGATCCTTTTTAGCTTTTTATCTTCAGGTTAAAGTAACTGATCATTTTTTGTTTTAGTCTAAAATAAAAAATTATTCCATGGATATTTCCTATTAGCTCTCTGGGATGCATCAATTGTCTGTTGATGCGAGCACTTAAGTACTCTGCATTATATTCTAGGCAGCCAGTTCAGCACTTGGTGGTCCAACATTAACACATGCTGTTACAAGAGCTACAAAAATGCTTACGGCAACCGCTATGCCTACAGTAGCAACATCAGTTCAATCTCCTTACAGGTAAGCCTGGTTTCAAAATGATAAATTTGATAGTAAATATTAGCTCCCAGCTACTTCCCCCTTGATTCCAATTGGTAATTGAGATGGCCAAGATGACTTTGTGTCAGCCAAAAACCTCTTCTTCCATGCTCACTTACTGCTGCTAATTCTGTATTCTGTTACAATGTAATTTGTGTTCTGAAAAGATTTTAGCAGTGCCTGGAATGCAAAAAGTAGTAATTAAAAAATACAAGAATAAAAAGACTGAGTATTCTTAAAAAAAAAAAAAAAAAAAATAGTCTTCAAAAGTATTGGTTTACTAGTCTTGTTTCTTGAGCAGTGGGATTTCTTGGGTTTTGTTTCTTTGGTGGTGGTATTTTTTTGCTTTTTTTAATTAGGGGAGAGATGCGTCTTCATCCTTCCACTTAATTTATGCATACTTAAATGTGTATAGCTTAAATATATGAACACGGGGGTGAAGAGCTCTAGAAACATGAAGCTTCTGCAGTTCAGTGTAATGCAAAGTTCTTGACCCGTTTTCCTAGCTTAGTTTGACCAAAATACTCCTGGTTTTAAGGAGCTGCATTTAAAAACAGCTGATCCACAACTGCTACACATGGGCTTGGGAAAATTAACCTCTGAGACAAGCAACTGACTTTGGATTTTTACCCCTAGGTCTACTAAACTTGTAATAATTGAGAGACTGCTGTTATTGGCAGAGCGTTATGTAATAACAATAGAGGTAAGATGACATGTTCTTAGCCGTGCCTAGTAAAAAATTTCCTTAAAAATAGTAGAAGTAGTTTAAAACCGTGTAGCTCTAGTAACTTAGCTCTATACCATCATAAAAATGCATTGTTCACAAGAGTGACATTTACCATTATCCTTCCCTTCCAACAGGACCTTTACTCTGTGCCCCGAACTATTCTACCTCACGGCGCCTCTTTTCATGGACATCTTTTAACTCTTAATGTTACATATGAATCTACCAAAGATACCTTCACCATAGAGGTATGTATGCACAGGTTGCGTGTCGTGCCATGTTGAGACATAGCTAGCTGAGAGTCTTTCTGATACCTGGTCTTAATAGAGGAAGTTGTTTTTAAGGACTACAGTCAGCTTGAAAAATCTATTTGAAAATGCTGAGTGTGTGTAGAAGGAAGTGTCTGTAGCATAAATGGAATTGATAATCATTGCAGTATGAGGAAAGTTGTTTGCTTGCTGTCAGTGAAAGAGCATTTCTCGTGCTGTCTTACGTCATCAGTCTTTTTTGCACCTTAATACCTTTACCACTCTATGCAGGGAAGCAGGAAAATGTTAAAGGAAGATTTTTCTTTTTCTCATGGGATTTAGTACTTGAGCATACTTTAGTAAACCAATGTCTTTTACTTTTACAGGCTCATAGCAATGAAACTGTAGGGAGCATCAGGTGGAAGATAGCAAAGATGCTGAATTCTCCTGTGGATAACATACAGATATTTGCCAATGACAGCCTGGTATGTTAACTAGAATTTTCGTTCTTTATAAAATTGAATCTCTCTTTCAGAACTAAATTATAAATATATTCTTGCAGCTAACAGTAAATAAAGATCAGAAATTACTCCACCAATTGGGCTTCTCTGATGAACAAGTCCTTACAGTGAAAACGTCAGGCAGTGGGACACCTTCAGGGAGCTCAGCTGATTCCTCAACCAGTTCCAGCAACAGCAGCAGTGTATTTAGTTCATCCTATGCAATGGAACAGGTACAGTCTAATAGTCTGAAAGCTTCCCTTAGATTTGGAGGGAGTGGGGAGCAGAGCAGCAGTGGGTGTAGTACACAGCTGGGGTGGTGGAATGAGAACAGTCAGCTGGGGCAGCAGCTGTTCATATCAGCTTGAGCATCCAGTCCTTAGCAGCCTGGGTTTCCTCTCAAGAATTGGAACAAACCATTTAAGTACACTTGTGCTCTTAAGCATGTGAATTGGTCTTCAGAAGAACAGTTTTGTGACTTCGTGTAGCCTGTTGGTGCTTGTTTTCTCTACAGATCTTTTGTTAAATCTTATAATTTTGAGGCTACATATTTGGCTGGAGCAGAGATTTCCAGACTTATGCTGTTAATAAACCTGTAGTGTGAAAGTAAACTCATAAGTATCAACTGACATGTTCAGTGTGCATTATACGTGCATGTTAAATAATAGTTGACATCAAAACTTAGTTATTATAAGGGAAATGATATAATGGCAAAATTCAGTTGTTGTTTCAGTTGAGAAAGTAGGTGGAACTTCACTTGGCCAGGTTGACATTAACATTGGTTACCTCGATTAAGAGCGCTTTTAAATGATATAGAACAGAGTTGGGACAAATAAACAAATTGTATTTCTGCTTAATTCTCAGGAGAAATCCCTCCCTGGAGTAGTCATGGCTCTCGTGTGTAATGTGTTTGATATGCTTTACCAGCTTGCCAATCTAGAGGAGCCAAGGTAAGCAAGCTAAGTAGTTATTAAATATTGCGGAAATGCTTATGTTGCAAATTTCAGATAGTTGCTTATTTTACAGTGTGTGGGCACCTACCTGGCCACAGTGTGGCTGCCTAAATAATTTCTGGTAACTTTTCAGAATAACACTGCGAGTGAGAAAACTTCTGCTCTTAATTCCCACTGACCCAGCTATTCAGGAGGCACTTGATCAGCTTGATTCCCTGGGAAGGAAGGTACGTATTGAACAGTAACTAGTCTTGGAGAGCTTAACAGAAAGGGTTTTACTAGTAGTTTTCTTAAACTGTGTTTAAGATGACAGTTTGTGACAGGTTTGAAACTCTACTACGAAGCAGTACTCATCTTAAGGATTGGTGATGTATTTCTGAGCAGTTAGAGGCAAGCAGGTTATTACAGGGATTATGTGAGATGTGTTGGCAATTGAAACAAAATGCGGTAGTCTAAAAATATATCCTCCGTGGCATATTCCTCCTAGAAAACGCTGCTATCAGAATCAAGTTCTCAGTCTTCAAAATCCCCATCCTTGTCTTCAAAACACCAACATCAGCCCAGTGCTAGTTCAATACTGGAAAGTCTGTTCAGATCTTTTGCTCCAGGCATGTCTACCTTCAGAGTACTCTACAATTTAGAGGTAAGAAAACAAATTTACTTCCTTAACTTATGTTTCCAAATGCTAAGGCTTTTACCCAGGTCTGTTTTGGCTGTGCACGCGAAGTGTATGGAATACATATAATTTTTTTAACCCAAAATACTCTCCTGAGTAAGTTCTTTATTCAGAACTCAAAACACTGGATTGGACCCTGTAAAAAAGACTCTTCCTAAGTGCTCAGTGCATGGATTTTTAAAGAGTGTAAGAGAGTTCAGGTGGTGGTGTTGTTACAACACATTGAAGCACGTGCTGGGAAACTGGACAGTTCCTAGTTATGCACACAGATCCCACTCTTAATAAGGACTTATTCCAAATACTGTCTGAACAATATGAAGTTGCAGGACTGGTTGCCTGCAGCTTCAAATACAGACAACAAGTTACTGTTCTGTCATTTTCAGTGTATTCTAAGATAGTTGTAGGAATCTTTTTGTAGTTGCTTTCCTTTGAGTTTCTGCAGTCTTGGCATTTGCTTGTCATCTTCCCACACTCTGATATCCCCATGCAGTGTTAGGATTTCCCCTTTTTCTGTCCAACTGGAATGAAAGAGAATAGTATCTCTGTAATACACTGACAAGTTTTACAACCGAAAGCGAATGTCTTAACATATCACAGCAAGGATACCTCGTTGAACTGTAGTTTGTATTACAGTATGACAACATGGCTATCTACTTCTTTTATTGCTTGCTTTCGTTATTTTATCTGATATAAATTGCCTGGTTTTCTGGCAATGGGTAAGTAGTAGTAAATTGGATTAGATGTGTTGATTTTTTTACAAGTGGACTTACACCTCAAATCTGATCAAGCCAACTACAGTTCTGACAGAAAAAGGTAGCATGATGTTTTATTCCCCCCAGCTGCTTATCTGTCAGAGTTATGGGAACCAGTCTGGAAAATGTGCACCACAAATTTTAGAGCATGTGAAAGAGATGAAAATGTTAAAGATGTTCACGGTTGTATTATGCGGTGTTGTAATAAGCTTTCATAACTGGAGCTCTGTAAACCATGCTTCTGTCCAGTGAGCATGGAAAGGATATATCATGTTTTTCTGTTTGTAGCATTGTTGGCCATACATATCAAAGGCTCTTCTCAAGAAAGTAAATAACACCTGGATTTTATTTATTTTGGTGAAAATGAAGTGAAATGGATTATGAACGTGCATGAAGTCTGACCCACAGAGACTGCAGAATTCCTTACGGCCATATTTCTGAGTGTAATGGTGTTTTGTAGAGCTTAGTGCTGGTGGACTGTAGAATTATCTGGACCATGTGAAAAAAAGTAAAAAGAATTAGAGTACAGTTATGTTTCAGGAGACATGGGATAAGTAATCCATCTGTAGGATGTTTTATGGGATGCTGAAAATCTAAAAGGGAGAAGGATTTGTGTTCTTAAAGGGCTACTTCTGAGCCTGAAGACACATTTCACGTGCTAGAGTATGCACTTCATCCTGTTAGTCAGTAAACAACAGTGAGGGAAAAATGCCCTTTGGTACAGAATGAATATCTGTAATGGATATTGTTGTCCTGGATATTAGTCTGATTTATCTTAGCAAAGTAGAGCTTCATGTAGCCGTGTTGTTACTTTCTTCTCTTCTTTTGTAGTTTTTTTTTCTATTTTACTTTTGATCTTCACAGTAAAAGAATACTAAGGTTTGTGTGTGGATGCTTCATTTTAGGTACTGAGCTCCAAGCTGATGCCAACTGCAGATGATGAAATGGCAAGAAACTGTGCTAAGTCCTTCTGTGAAAATTTTCTCAGAGCAGGAGGTTTGAGGTTAGATTTCAAAATCTTGACTCCATTTGTAACACTTCATGTAGATAGCATTTCTGTGTGGTTCTGCTTTCTGTGATGCAGCACAATAGTAAAGCTTTAAACTTCTTTTCCAGAGGAAAAGTCCATCCAAAGCTATTCTCTCATTAGTGAGCATCTGGAAAGGTAGCTGTAGCTACCACTGTAATGTAATGGAGTGTATGTTGTTAAACCCCAAAATAAAGGTAGGCACAGATAAGCTTGTAAATCGTAGCTTATACTGAAGTAGTTGATGTTTGGATAATTACCATTTAATTATTTCAGTTCAAATTTGCAAGTGTGTTCTTTACGCACACTGTGTCCTTCATAGACACCAGCAGACAGTTTTTAGCTGTCAAAGGATAGATCCTGCATTGAGAACAATTGAATTTGACCATCTCTGAAATCCAGACCCTTCAGATGGGTTAAGATACAGTGTGAGTAGTTTGGAAGACCTAGCATTACCACTTATACTTGATAAATTTGATACAAGAACATGTTCTTAAGTCATTTTTGCACCCCAGCCCCTATAGGTCCTGAAATTCACCACTGGGAACAGAAATCTCCAATCTGTAAATGCTGGAGAGTAAAATGGGGATGCTAAGTCTCCAAAGGTGCCCGAGTGGCAGTTTTAACTGGCATTCAGCTGACTGAGTAGGAGGAGGGAAAAATAAAAATAAATTAATTGCAGCTCTCTCCTACTGTAAAATACTTTAAAACGGAACCTGTGTTGTTGATTTCTTTTTAAGTTTGGTGGTGAATGTGATGCAGAGGGATTCCATCCCATCAGAAGTAGACTATGAAACCAGACAGGGGGTCTATTCCATCTGCCTGCAACTTGCGAGGTATGTGATTTCTTATCATTAGAGACAGTGCTGCTTTCTTGGCTTTCGGAGGGTGGTTTGCCACGTTTAAGTTAAACTGGTACTCGGAGTTCTTTTTCACTCATTTGCTGTAAGCATTGAAAAATAAACTTGATGTTTCTGCTCTGTAAATGTAGGTTCTTACTTGTTGGCCAGACAATGCCTACCTTACTGGATGAAGATTTTATTAAAGATGGAGTAGAAGCATTGTCCTCACGCCCCTTCCGTAATGTCAGCCGACAAGCAAGTAGGCAGATGTCCATTTGTGGAACACCTGAGAAGTCATCCTACCGACAGCTCTCTGTGTCTGATAGATCCTCCATTAGAGTAGAAGAAATCATACCAGCAGCAAGAGTTGCCATACAAGTAAGGAAGCGTTTGATCATTTATGATGGTATAGCAGTGGGCTCTTCAGTGACAGCTGTATAACTTCTAGATGTTTAGTCAAAAGTCTACCTTCTATACTGGTTCTTTGCCAGCCTCCATTTGAAAATCTTGGAAAGTCTATACCATCGGTCTCTCATTGTAACATTCATCTGAATTTTAACATTTTACTTAGTCGTTGGAATTGTTTTTGATCTACGAAGGGAAGCAGTACTCCAGAGCTGCCTGCAAGAAGTAGAGATACACAGAAATCTTACTTGTGATTTATTTTCAGTCACGCTTCTCAGCTCTTAAGACCTTATTCTCCTTTATTTTGGGGGAACAGAAAGGAGAGAGTTCTTGCTTGAACTTGTGGTTTATAGGTTTGTGTGTTAAATAGCTCTATAAGAAATTGCATGTTTGATTGGGGGTAAAAGGGGAAACTTCTTTTTTTTATATATTTTCAAAAAACAGCTGTTTTTCCCTCTATAGGAGGGAAATTACATCAGTATAATTTGTCTGAGATTGATTGTAACCTGACAGAGCTCAAACCATTTGAAAGTCATATCCGATTGAAAGGAACTTTGTAGTTATCGTAGTGATTATGCTACATTAGGTTCTTAGCCAGTGCTTTCCAATTTGGTGTGAATGAAATTAATGTGGTTAAATTAATAATTGCAGATAGGGTAAAGGGTATGTGAAGTGGAGAATTTAAAAACAAATTACTCCCTATCCAGTGGGCAATAGAAATCTCCCCTTGTCTGGCATAAAAAAAGATAGAAGTATCTTTGAGCCTATTTAGAGGAGAGGAAAAGAAAATCAAATGGGTATTTGACCTGATCCAGAAGATACGTTCCTCTTATCTCTGTGATTAACAAAAGCTGTTGAAGATCACAGAAGTAACTGCTGTTTCTTGTTCCTTCAGACTATGGAGGTGAATGATTTCACTTCCACAGTGGCTTGCTTCATGCGACTCTCTTGGGCTGCTGCTGCAGGACGACTGGACCTTGTAGGAAGTAGTCAGCCAATAAAAGAAAACAACACTTTATTTCCTGCAGGGATTCGAAACAGACTTAGCAGCTCAGGTAGGTTGCTGTGCTTCTAAACTGTCTTGCTGAAGGAAGTTGTTGGTTTACTCATAATTGAACTTTAAAGAAACTTGATGTTGAATTCATTCAATAAATGAAAATCTGAGGAAAATGCTGTATGTTCGTATGGCATTTAGGGAAGATTTTTAAGTTGCTGAGAACTGACCAGAAGCTGAAAATATCTGAATAACGTGATGGATTATAGAATTTCTTCATTTCTTGATGCAGGAAGTAATTGCAGCTCAGGAAGTGAAGGAGAGCCAACCGCACTGCATGCTGGTATCTGCGTGAGACAGCAGTCCGTATCTACCAAAGATGCTCTGATTGCTGGAGAAGCCTTGTCTCTGTTAGTAACCTGCCTTCAGCTACGCAGTCAGCAGCTAGGTATGAAATAGAATTGGATTACTCGCTATTTGGAATGTGAGAAGTGGTTGAAAGCTTTTGAAGGCAGAAAAAAACCATGAAAACTTTGTTGAGACAGCCCAAGTGAGAAATACACCATTTCATTTTTAAAAAGCAGTTGTGTTTTTTGGTATTGTTTTTTTTTGTTTGTTTCCTTTTTCCAGAAGACTAAACAATAAGTGGTATGAAACAAGGCTTGTAGTGCTGTGCCTTAGTGAAATTCACTGGGAAGGCTAACGTAGTGCCAGTATATAAATATTTGTACTGGCCTTGAAGTAGGGAGTTCTGCACGTGCTGCTGTTTGCATAGCTAATGTTTAGTACTTGAACCTTTGTGTACAAGAACTATAAACCCTGGAGGTGAGAGAAGGAAAATGCTGTTACGAGGCAATGCCACTCAATGGCGAGGGAAGGAAATGAAGAAACATACAAATATCTGCTACTGCTTTTTGGCGTTACAGGAGGGGGAGGTACTCTCGGTCCTGTGGTATTTTAACATAAGACTGTAATGAACTGATTTTAAACAATTAATTTAGAAAAAAATGGCCTGGTGTTGTTCTGTTCTAGGATCTTTTTACAATTTGCCTTGTGTTGCTGATTTCATTATTGACATACTGCTTGGATCACCGAGTGCTGAGGTGAGCCTCCTGCTTTGTCTGAAAGCTTCTTAAGTGTTTCAGTGAAATTTGTATACTTTGTTCATTTAATGCAGTTCAGAGATAATATTACATTACAACTATTTGAACATTTTTTTGCATGTGAATAAATAACCTGTCTATAATTTTTTTTTTTGTGATTTGACATTATTACATTATTCTGGGCATTCCAAAATTGAAAGGGTTTTTTTTCCAAGCTGTGCTTATTTCCTTTCGTTGCATCCCAAGCATTTTTTATGAAGTTATTGCATCTTTCACCCCTTATCTGAATAGACAGTCTGTGCTTAATAAGGCATCAGATTTAAGCAAAGGGATGAAAGTGTATTGCTGAGTCCCTATAAACAGAGAAGCCCTGGCTGGTGGATGTGGAGCACATGCTTTCATTTCCGCAAGATTTTCAAAGTCTTTTTTTGTTAGTTTTGTAACCAAAGGGAATTGTGCATTTTTGGCAATCTTTGAGTAAGGTCTAGTGCCTGACAACAGTGCTGTTTCAGATTCGTCGTGTTGCTTGTGACCAGTTGTACACCCTTAGTCAAACTGACACGTCAACTCATCCAGATGTACAAAAGCCAAATCAGTTTCTCCTGAGTGTTATCCTTGGTGCCCAGCTGCCTCTTTGGTCACCGACCAGCATCATGAGAGGAATTAACCAGAGGTGAGTCATATGCACATTGGCTAAGGAAGGAAACTTATCGTGCTTTTACATTAGTAGTGCCGTGGAATCTCTAAGCTATAACTGATTTGAACGGTCTTTTTGTAATTCTGTGGGAAGTACACATCCCTACTCCTGGAAGTTTGGGAAATAGAAAAATTCAGCTTTATTTTCCTCCAGTTTCTGAGGTACAACTCCTCCTCTATGAACTCTTAAAGTCTGGCTTTTTTGACTTATAGGAAGATCTAATTGCGAAGTAGGCATTCTCTTACCAGGATGTTCTTATGGTAATCAAAACCAGACTGCAGTTCTGCAATGAGGTGTAGAGGCGATGGGATGTATGACAGAAACATTGAATTTATTTGATAGTATTCCACAGATCAGAACAAAAATTGAACGAGAAAGCCCCAGCCCTTTTAGTGATGCCTGAAGCAAGGATCTCACCTGTTTTCTTGCTGTTTATGATAATCATTACAGCTGTAAGGCTATAAGTGTCAGTCCTGTTGACTTGTCTCTGACTGGACAAATGTTGAGTATAACGATAACTTTGAACAGTAATTTCTAGAGGAATCTGAGTGAAGAAGTAACTGAAAATCTAAAATTTGATGTTATTTGATATGTTGTGAAGTGAGGGATGAAAGCAGGACTAAATATCCAAGAAGTTCAGAAGCAATTCGTTAAAGCTGTAGTGTGCATGCAAAGAAGCATACCTAAATAGCTGCAGTATTTTTGGTTAGAAGGACAGAGCACGAGGGCCTTAAAGTTAACTGCACAGAAAAAAAAGTTAATAATTTGAATTTTAAAACCTTTCTTCTATTTGTAACTTGTCTAGACTTTTGTCCCAGTGTACCGAGTATTTTGATCTGAGATGTCAGTTATTGGATGACCTCACTTGTAAGTATGTTTACATTACATGCATGTCATTCTGCTTGCAACTTCCAAATGTGCCCTCTTTCTGTAGATGAGATGTAGAATGTAGACTTCATGAGGAGGTTGTTTCACCATTAACTTGATGTGCTGGCCATTCTGTTGTTAATGCCTGACATGGACCATTCTTGGTGTTTTAACTGCAAGGCATCTTAACTCCAGGTCTCATTGTCTTTACAGTACCTAGGTAGGAGTTAGTGCATGAAGGTACCTGTGTTTGAAATTGCTGATCATGATGGTGTGTGTGTTGATTGTCTTACACGTGACTAGATGCTGTTCTTGCTGAGAGAAGAATCTGTCTTCTAAGTTTCTGTATTCTATTTTTTCTATAAGTAATGCACAAAATGTATCAGTTGCAGATAGTAAGCTCCAATGCTATGATCTTTCCTATTTGTGCCGTGCCTCCTATTAAAGGGGCGTGTGGCATTGTCATTACGTACATTAATTACTAAACTACTTGAAGTTCTTTGTACTTAAATTCTACAAACTTAGGGCAGGGGGGTTCTTTGGTCTTGTAGCATCAGAAATGGAACAGCTGAAGATAAGCCCAGCTGCCATGTTAGAAGATGAGATTACCTGGCTAGAAAACTTTGAACCCAACCGCACAGCTGAGTGTGAGACGAGTGAAGCTGATAACATCCTATTAGCAGGACACTTGAGGCTCATCAAGACTCTCCTTTCACTCTGTGGGGCAGAGAAGGAAATGGTTGGTAAGTATTCCTTTTTCTTCTGAAGTTTGCTGGACTACTGTGTATATTTGTACAGCACTGAAAAATGACTTAGAAAATGTTTTAATCAGTAGAAAGTACCTGTGAAGACATTATATTGTATCATTGGAAGTGGCAGAGCTGAAGGAGAAGTAGTGTTGACTGTATCTTTATTGTACTTGTGACTTTTGGTAAACCATTTGGATGCAGTTTTGTTGATGTGTTGATAGTAAGTGACCTTACTGTTACAAAGGACCTTTTGACATTTGCAGTAACGTGTTTAACAGTAGATGTGGGTTTGTGTTGCAGGTTCATCTTTGATTAAGCCATTGTTGGATGACTTCCTCTTCCGAGCATCCAGGATTATTCTGAATAGTCATTCTCCTGCAGGCAGTGCTGCAATCAGTCAGCAAGACTTTCATCCAAAGTAAAATTGCTTTTTCATTAATGTTGGGTTTTGTCCAAGTGGTGTTCATGAATGCAAATGTCAGCCACACTGGGGCTACAGATACAAGAAGTTCATACTGATGTTGGAGTACTTCTTCAGAGTGTAACTTTCCGATTTATGCATTTCCTATTTCATTGCCCAAATAGTGTCTTTGTAAGTTCTTTTTGAAGAATTTCTCTATGTTCTTTTGTGTGACTTAAAATCTTTGCTGTTCTGTACTTCCAAAGGCTATGCTTTGCTTGTTAGATAAATGAAGAGCTGCAAGCACAACTGCATGCTGATTTCATGAGGCCAAAGGGGCTCCTTTTGTTCACCTTCACTTGGGAATTTAGTTAAGTTGGAGCACAAGCAGGAGACTCTACAAGACCCTTTTAAAAGAGGATCTCAGAAATTCCTTTAACTCTTCTTTATCCTTTGGAATAACTGTTTTTTACAAAAAAAGCTAATGCTGAGCAAGTCTCCTGGTTCCTAAGATGTTCTGAGCCACTACAAGCTATATTAACTGATTGCTTTCCTTCCTGTCTCCCCAAGAAAATAAGAATACCACTTTACAGTTTCTCAATTTTTTTAGCATTTAAGCTAGTTCTTTTGAGCAATTGCCACTTGTTCTAAGTAATGTGGGTTTCTAGAATTAGAAATAATTGAGTCATCTACAAAATAATTCTCAATTGTGGTTTCTTTTTTAGGTGCAGTACAGCAGATAGCCGATTAGCTGCCTATGAAGTGTTAGTAATGCTGGCTGATAGCTCACCTTCCAATCTTCAGCTTATTACGAAAGAGCTGCTTTCTATGCATCATCAGTGTGACCCAGCTCTTACCAAGGAGTTTGATGTGAGCAAGTAGCCTTTTCTTCATTTGTGTTCCTGTGGTTTGGTTAACTGCTTCATTCATTAAAGTTCTGTAGTCTTCAATTTGAAATGACAAGAAAGCAGACAAGTAAATTAAGATCCATTTGAACCAAGTGCTCTGAGTCTTTGTCAATTATCTGGATGGGGAAAAAGCATTGCCTAACTACCAATTTATAGGTGTTTTAGGCTGTTCCTTAAGCTTTCTGCTAAGTATTAATTATATAAATGAACAAATATAGCTCTTGTGATGTTTCATAATTGATATTCCTGGTTTTCCATGAAATTGCTTTTGACAGCTCATGTAAGGGTGATTATAAAAGCTGTAACATTTTTTGGAGTCTTGTGCGTTCCATAATTTACTGGGACAAAAAATGTTTCTCGTTTCAGTATCTTCCACCAGTGGATAGTCGCTCCATTTCAGGATTTGTGGGACTAAAGAATGGTGGTGCTACTTGTTACATGAATGCTGTCTTCCAACAACTGTATATGCAGCCTGGTCTCCCAGAGGTAATTGGTTCAGTGTTCTCAAGGTCATCTTCTCAGAATCTTCAACATCTTTATCAGTGACATAGAGGATGGAATCGAGTGCACCCTCAGCAAGTTTGCAGATGACACCAAGCTGAGTGGTGCAGTCAATACATTAGAGGGAAGGGAAGCCATCCAGATGGACCTTGGCAGGCTGGAGAAGTGGGCCCATGAGAACCTCATGAGGTTCAACAAGGTCAAGTGCAAGGTGCTGCCAGGGCAGTCCCAGGTACTCGTATGGGCTGGGGGAAGAAATCATAAAGAGCAGCCCTGCAAGAGAAGGGCTTGGGGGTCCTGGTGGGCAAGAAGCTGGACATGAGCCAGCAGTGTGTGCTTGCAGCCCAGAGGGCCAACTGTGTTCTGGGCTGCATTAAAAAAGGGGTGGCCTGCAGGAAGAGGGAGGTGGTTGTCCTCCTTTACTCAGCTCTTGTGAGGCCCCATCTGGACTACTGCATCCAGACCTGAGGCCCCCAGCACAAGAAAGATGTAGAGCTCTTGGAACAGGTCCGGAGGAGCCCCACTAGAGGAGGGGAAATGGCTGTTTACAAGGGTGGAGAGTGATAGGACAAGGGGGAATGGTTTTAAACTGAGACAGGGGAGGTTTAGGTTAGATGTTAGGAGGAGGTTTTTCACACAGAGGGTGGTGACACACTGGAACAGGTTGCCTCAAGGAGGTTGTGGATGCCCCATCCCTGGAGGCATTCAAGGCCAGGCTGGACGTGGCTCTGGGCAGCCTGGTCTGGTGGTTGGTGGCCCTGCATATAGCAGGGGGGTTGAAATTGGATGATCGTTATGGTCCTTTTCAACCCAGGCCATTCTATGATTCTCTGAATTACCATGGCCTGAGATGCAAGTTCATTTTAGCACTGTTTGTGAACATTAATTGTTTTAAAAAATAAGAACAAAAATGTATGTATGTGTGTATAAATAGTGCTCTATGTGTATACAAACTAAAAATGTATACAGGCTCAAATAAATTATTACTGTAAGTTGTCAGACTGTTGTGAAAACTTAACCTTATTAAGTTGGTTCTTATCAAAACTACTGTATTTGTTTTTTCCTAGGCTCTGCTTTCCATTGATGATGATACCGACAATCCAGATGACAATGTGTTCTATCAAGTTCAGTCTCTTTTTGGTCACTTGATGGAAAGCAAATTGCAGTATTATGTACCAGAGAACTTTTGGAAGGTATTATTTCTTTTTGCTCTCCTATTTAGTGAGAAGTCTCTTATTCACTGTTTTCTCATTGCAGAAGTTCTAGAGATTTTTTACCTCAAAAATTCAGAATGTGTAAATATAACATTTATTAAAAAAAAAAAAAAAAAAAAAGACTTGTGATATTTCTGTGGAACAACTACCTCTTTAAATATGTGTATACTTTGTTTAGATCTTCAAGATGTGGAATAAGGAACTTTATGTTCGAGAGCAACAGGATGCTTATGAGTTCTTTACCAGTCTTATAGATCAAATGGATGAGTACCTCAAGGTAAAAACTTCAGGGATTTTTTTTCCTTGTATACATTCATCTTTTTTATACCTTTTCTCTGTTCTCTTTTTTTTTTTTTTCTTGGAAAAGAAGGCAAAGAACTGCTGGAATTATTTTACAACTTAAGTAACGTTCAGGAGATTAAAATTCATGTTGTATACTTGGTCTTTTGCTCTGCCAGTATATACAACTGATGTATAACTTTACATCTCCAACAGAAAATAGGAAGAGACCAGATATTTAAGAATACTTTTCAAGGTATCTTTTCTGATCAGAAGATCTGCAAGGACTGTCCCCACAGGTAATGTTAAATTTGGTGTGTTAGATATCAGCTGATGTAACTGTTAAAATACATAGGTCGAAGCAGCACTAAAAGGTGGGATGATATTCCATTGACTGTAAATATCATAGCTGTTGATAGTTATAGGGCAAACATAATATCATTTCATAAGCACGTGTCTTGTTAATGCAAGTTGAATGGGTTGTACTCTGTCAATGTATTTACCATCTTTCCTCTTGAATCTAGGTATGAGCGAGAGGAAGCCTTCATGGCTCTCAACTTAGGTGTGACTTCGTGTCAAAGTTTGGAAATATCATTGGATCAATTTGTTAGGGGAGAAGTTCTGGAAGGAAGTAATGCATACTACTGTGAAAAATGCAAAGAGAAGGTATTGTTCTTAATGTCTGTGAAAGAACATTCAGCTGTGGTTTGTTGTTTTCATAACCATTACGTGCTCGTATGAAGCCATACTTTTTGCTTACTCTTTCATAATCAAAAAGTTAAATCCATAAACAAATGCAGGTTGTATCTTGTACTGTGAACTGAACATTTAGAGGGATGGCAGAACAGTAGAATGTTTTATTACATACCAGTCTACTGCATGAACTCAGTGCTTGTAATAGTACCCTGTCTGTCGGCGTTAGAGTTATCCTGTCTCCAGTAGCTGTATTGTACACCAGTTCAAGGTGGCTGGAATCAAACGTCTACAGGAAAACTGGAACATGTTTGAGGTACACAGATTGAGACAATACTTTTTTTCTTCTTTTTTAAGAGAACTACAGTGAAGCGCACATGCATTAAGGTCTTACCAAACCTTTTGGTGATACATCTGATGAGATTTGGCTTTGACTGGGAGAGTGGGCGTTCTATTAAATATGATGAACAAATAAGGGTAAGAATACTTTCCATTATGCTTCTTTTTTCCATTCCTCCCCATTATCTCCGCTTAATGAAAAGTGGAAGCACTCACACTTCCCAGTCGTTCTCCCTTCTTTCCTTCATGTTTTGTTACTGGGCTTTTGAACATATGGTACAATATGATCACGGTAAAGAAAAGAAGTATTTTTCCTTTGAATCCAAAAATTGTAGCACCGTGCTTTCCTGTAGTATTATGATGTGGGAAGTATTAATACAACTCATAAAATTATTACACTGAGTGAGTGCATGACATAAGCTGTTTAATCTGAAATATCTCTTCAAACAGTTCCCCTGGATGCTGAACATGGAGCCTTACACTGTGTCAGGGATGGCTCGTCAGGACTCATCCTCAGAAGTGGGGGACAACGGTAGAAACATGGATCAAGGAGGTGGAGGGTCCCCAAGGAAGAAAGTTGCACCTACAGAGAACTATGAGCTTGTTGGTGTGATTGTTCACAGTGGCCAGGCTCATGCAGGGCATTACTACTCCTTTATAAAGGACAGGAGGTAACAACCAAGAAGACTCACATTGTGAGTCTAAAGACTATGTGTTGTAGGAAGGTGTAGTGAGCCATTCAGAGCTCTGCTAGAAGCACCATTTCTTTCTTAACACCCAGTACTGCTGTCAACATTATCAAAGTCTCATGAATTGTTATGTATCTTGTGTTGCATCCTGAGTGCTTTTTGTGACGTGTAGTTGCAGATTATGGGCTTCTCTAATGTTTTTAATCAAGCTTAATTTTTTTTAATCAAATTTTGTCATTGAGATTTGTTTTGACATGAAATGAAAACCTATGTGAGTTAAGGGCCTTCCTTTCTATGGTATTCCTCAGTGATTGTTTTTGCTGCTGTTTTTGGCTGAACAGTCAAATAACATGGTTTCTGTTCTGACAACAGGGGATGTGGAAAGGGAAAGTGGTATAAATTTAATGACACTGTTGTTGAAGAATTTGAGTTAACTGATGAAACCTTGGAATATGAATGTTTTGGTGGAGAGTATAGACCTAAAGTCTATGATCAATGTAAGTAGAATTGAAGATTAATTTATGGTAGCTTTGTATGTCATACCAGTTCTCAGTAGTGTTGGATCTGAGTCTATATCTACTTTGCATTACTTGGTCTAATAGTCCTTCCCAAACATTTTCTAGCCAAAGCATTCTATTTTACTGAAGGACATAACCATTTATATATGACCTAATATTAGTTTAACTGTATTCACTGTTCAGCTCTTTGTGGACTTAATAAGGAGATTCAGAAGTAAAATGGCATGTTGTTAAAATAGTTTAAATAAAATAGAAACCAGATCTTATCTTAGGCTAGTCAGAGTGTGCATAAAACATGGTTTGGGATCATAGTTAAATTTTTTTAGTGCTCTAAGGAATTAATTCCAACTACATTAATACCATTATTCACTCACTGAGTAATTCTGATGATTATCATCTTAATATACATGTTCTTTACTTTTGAGCTGTTTTTCTTCTTCTCTAACACAGACTGATTTTTTTGATCCAAAAAGTAACTCTGTACTGCAGTCTTTAGTGCTTGCACACTCCGTTTTACTCTCATATCAGAATGAAAAGGGTACTAAACCTCCAAAGGTTTATCAAATGCCTTTTCTCTCATCAGCTAACCCTTACCCTGATGTGCGTCGGCGATACTGGAATGCCTACATGCTGTTTTATCAGAGAGTGTCTGATCAGAACTCTCCAGTCTTACCAAAGAAAAGTCGAGTGAGTGTCGTGCGTCAGGAAGCTGAGGACCTCTCACTGTAAGTTTCTCTTGTATCCATAAAGACTTCTCCTATTTTGGTGTATAGATTCATCCTCAGAATGAAGGCCTGAGCAGTATTTGTTTGACACAGAAGTATGCTTATCCCCCTGCTTTTCTTTAAGCTGCTTAATGAATAGCATTTTATTTCATCTTTTAACTTCCTCTTACCATACTCATGTCACTGTTGGAATAAGTAATTGAAGCTGACTGACAGCTTCAGAAATAATCTAGACTGTCATCTGATTTTGCCTTAAGGTGATACTGGCTCTATTGGTATTTTAAGACTTGATCTTCAGATTTGTCATAGTTACGTTATTGACTTTGATATTCTTACGTTTTAGATCTGCTCCATCTTCACCAGAAATTTCACCCCAGTCGTCACCACGACCCCACAGACCCAACAGTGATCGCCTGTCCATCTTAACTAAATTGGTCCGAAAAGGTGAAAAAAAGGGACTTTTTGTAGAGAAGATGCCTGTACGGATATATCAGGTAGAGCACTCAGATCCAGTTAAATGTTGTTCATACAAAGCTTAAGCTCATGATAAAAGCGAGACAGAAACTTTGAAGGTGACGTTGAGGCAATTCCATTACTGAACACAAAGCTAGAAAATGACTGGGATCAAATATAAAATTAACAGGCTGTTCAGTGATGCGTTATTCTATGTTTTGTTGTTACTTCTCCCAAAATTGACTCATAATTTCTTGGTTTTACATCAGTCTTCTAAGTTTCCCATGTATTTTTTCCCCCCCATTGAAGTAGTGATTCAGAGTATGAACAGAATAGATCTGACTCTGGTTTGTAAACACCGTATGTATTTATGTGTAAGGTCAAATGTCAGTTAAATAAATGCTTTTTTAGCAGTGTTTTAATTTTTTGCCTTCTCTTTAAAAAAAAAAAAAAAACTGCAGATGGTGAGAGATGAAAACCTGAAATTTATGAAGAACAGAGATGTATACAGCAGTGACTACTTCAGTTTTGTTCTGTCGCTGGCTTCACTAAATGCTGTAAGTAATGAGACTTTTAATATTTAAGTACTCTGAAAAGACTGACTAGCAATAGCTAGAGAAGCCCCAGAACAGGAAATCTAGAAGAGAAGCGTTTGGTATGATTTTGCTTTTCAAACAGCTATTCTTTGACTCCAGTAATTCTTCACACTGATGGCATCCATCTCAAAACTGACTCCAGTCTTCTGTTGTGGGGAAAAATGTCATTGTGCCATAATAATTTAAAAAAAAATAAAATTAACTGATGCAAACAGAGCTCTACGGGGACAGAAACTCCTCTGTGTATGGAAGATACGAAAATTGGCATTAGTCATCTTGAAGTTGATTAACCTTCCTTTGAATATAGTTTAATTAGTTTTTTTGAATGTAGTTATGGATTAATAAACAAACCAGTATTAATTAAATCCATGGACATAGTCAGCCTAACAGCAAGTTTCTTCCTGTCTTAGCATGTATGTTAAACTAGTATAGTTGTTACTGGAAACAGATTTCAGCACAGACAAGCGTGGTTTGTCTTGTTTTCTAGATGAAGTAAATTACTTGAGTAGAACATGCTGACTTATTTAGAGACAGAATGTGTGCTGTAGGTATAGGTTTGCTCTGGAGTAAATGTGGTGTTTCTTTCAGACTAAGGTAAAACATCCTTATTATCCGTGTATGGCAAAGGTGAGCTTACAGTTGGCAGTCCAGTTCCTCTTCCAAACTTATCTCCGAACCAAGAAGAAACTCAGGTAAGGTCTGACTGTGGGAAAGCCACTTCTGACTTAGCAGAAAAGGAAGAAGTGAGATGAAACCTGGCTTGGTTTTTGCAGGTGTTTTTCATTACTGACCATTTCCCCTGATTTGGTTTTAAAGGGCTGATACAGAAGAGTGGATTGCAACCATAGATGCACTGCTCTCCAAAAGTATCGATGCTTGTCAGTGGTTAGTTGAATATTTTGTTGGACCAGAGGGCCGGGAGCTTGTAAAGTAAGTACCCTGATTCTGTCGTAGTTGCAGTGTTTTGTGTCTTGTTTGTGGGTAGGGCTTTGTAATAACGTGATCTGGCCTATACTGATAGATTGCCAAAAAGTTGACTGTGCATGTTCTTTAAACAGATGCTCTAAATTGTCGTTTCAGAAAATGTTAGAAATAAAAACTTCTATTCAGTTTTTTCAGTAATTCTGAAAATGTGGTAATAGTGCAGTGTAGATGAAGGATACAAACAATTCAGAGGAATGTGTTTGTCAAGTCACTCCTGCATGCGGAGGGAAAGAGAATGTGGTGAAAGTGTTTAGGGTAAGGTAAGTTAAATAATTACCTGACGATGATCGCAAATGAGCTGCAGTGTATTTTTCTTACCAACTCAAGGTAAGCTTAAGACAATTCTTGGAGAACTGGTAACAGAGGGACTTGTCAACCTAAACAGGAGATTGTCTTAAAAGTTGTGTTGGAAGACAGGATCCTGTGGTAGCTTTTAGTTTTAAATTTTTGTTCTTTGAATGAATAAAACGTTGTTATAGGCTTTTGTAGTGAGAAGCGGGAGTGCAGGAAAATAAGTTAAAGCTTATCCACAGAAGTGTACTGTAAGAGGTATTTCGAACTGTTATCCTTATTTAAAATGATACATACCACACTTAATCACAGTAAATATATGTACACTTTGATTCCAGTTCTTTTCGCAGCTTTGCCTTTTATCTTCTAGGACTTTCCTCCTGGAATGCAGTGTGAGAGAGGTGCGAGTTGCTGTAGCTACTATTCTTGAGAAAACCCTCGACAGTGCCTTGCTTTATCAAGAGAAGGTTAGTGACACCTCATCAGCAATGATCCTGTTGATTGTCTCTACCTAATGTCTCTCGTTCCACTTGCAGGCAACACAGTGTGATTTGTAAATGACAAAGTGGAAGGTTCTCATCTTCAGCAGGCTTGTAGCTCTTGAATAGGTTAATGCTTGTCTGTTCCTACCCCGGGAGGTAATATGCTGCTGTAATTCCTAGAAGTTTAAACTATTAGTTATGAACAGTTCTATCTCATTTTGACATGAATGTGTGGCATCTCACAAAAATGCAGTTTCCAAATTATTAAAAGAATGTAAGATTTATTCTCTCTCTGTAACAGAGGGAACCCAGAAATCAGCTTAGTTTTTAACTGGGTATCTTTCCTCGCTCAGAGTCAGAAGCCCACAGCAGTACAGTAGAAACTGAGCTGTCGTGTTCCAGGGAGAGATTGGAACTATGGTTGTTGTTCAGTGGTTTAACTTCTTGTTAGTAAGTCTTGGCAAGTAAGTTTGGAAAGCGCAGGTTTGTTATATTTGGCTCATTTTAATATGGTAAGAAAACCCAGCAGAACGTATGTGACAATGCCTGAGACTCACCTGTTTCTTATGGGATATCTGAACCGAGTCATTTGTATTAAAAGAACTGTCAGAAATATTTTGTCGTGTCGTATTTCTAGAAGATGTCAGTGGAGATGGCAGGGATTTTCAGGAGTCCAAATCTTTTTTTAGTCTGAAATGAGTTTCTTGCATCCAGTTTTATTTTTTTTTAAAGCAGAGTTATGGCTGGAAGGCACAACTGTTGTGTAAGCTGTTGTGTATTAAGAAAATTTCTTATTTAGAGCTTTGAAGATTAATAAAGTCCTGTAAGCTTAATAGAGCAGTAGGAAGGCGGACAATTAAAATATAGCCTGAGAGCTTCTGATTACTTACTGTTAGCTCTTTATGTTAACAGAGATGTAATAACTATTATACCAATACCTGTAGTGTGCTCAGTATATTACTGTAATGACTGGAACATTTGAACAACAGTTACCACATCACTAATTTAAATCGCTTGAAAAACTATTGCAAACTTGTGGAACTGCTGAGTTTCGCTTCTATAAGCAAGTTACCCGTGTGCTGATGCTTTCATTACTTTCCTGTTTAATATATGCACATTAATTCAGAGTTGAAAATGGTAAGTTTGCAGTCCTGCGTTAGCTATTTATGTTAATCACAGCAAGTGTTGCTGACCATACATACCGTTTTGTTAATCCAACTTGAAAATGTAGAAATGCCTGTATTTTAAGCAGGAGACAAGCGTTTAAATGCAAGTTAATAATTGTTTTTGCAGTTAAAAAGTCTACATCAGTTATTGGAGGTGCTACTTGCTTTACTGGATAAAGATGTTCCTGAAAACTGCAAAAACTGTGCTCAGTACTTCTTACTGTTCAACAATTTTGTGCAGAAGGTAAGCAACCATTTATCTTCTTTTCATATTGCTTCAATTTTAAAGGACTATAGTAAAACAATCTTCATGGAAGGTTTAAGCAGCACTGTGAAACTCTTCCAGAAACGTATTTCTTCCTTGTTTCGGGGTTGTGCATTTTCTTTTGTGTGTGCTGACTGGCTTTGAACACTGATTTGGGATAAAAATCATACAAAAACATTGAAGCAAATGATACCTAGTGAAGATGGCATTTCCAAAGTCTGAGTGTTGAGGTTTTGTTCATTGGGGATTTTTTGGCTGTTCTAAAAAAAAAAACGAAAAAAAAAACAACACCATACTAAAGGGTTGGAGGTTTTTTTTGTCCTATAAGAAGTAGAAACATTGATTGAAACACTGACAGCACAGCACTGTGCTGTTCACCTCACTGGGGGTTCTGTCAATCCCTAAATTCTTGTCTCTTTTGTTTTCTTCTTTTATAGTTAGTTTGCCTATATTGATCCTGGCCTAGTTTCTCTAATATGCTGTATGTAATGAGATGTCTTTAAAAGTGTAGGTTATTGATCTGTGAGGCTCGCAACTTTTTAAAGGTGTTTAGCAAAGTTTTACTTCTGTCCCTTAAAGCACAAATTCCTTACCTAGATAGACCTGTAATGTATTATTATTGTCTAAACAGCAGGGTATAAGGGCTAGCAGTCTTCTGCTCAGACATTCTGCTTTGAGGCACATGATCAACTTTCTCCTTGGTCCCAACCGTCAGAGTAATCAGGTAAAGCTTATGTACCCATTCCTGTTTTGTTTTGTTTTTTCAGTATTCTTACATTATGGGCAAAAAAAAATTGTTGTTTGATTAAAATAGATTACTCCTTAGATTATTCCTCAAGTTTCATGCAATTCTTTGTGCTTCTCTATGCTAACATGAAGAAGAAGCAGTGTTGGCAGAAGTTGAGTCATTCTGGCGTTAATAAACTTCTAACCAAAGTCTTAGAATGTGGTGGTGGGCTGTTAAGGATGTTGTTCAGTTTTGCCTTAACAGAATTTGTTTATATCGACCAATCAGAGCTCAATTAAGTCTCCCCTTTGGCTCAAATAGAACCGCAGATGGAGTTCAGCACAAGCACGTGAGTTTGGATATCTTCACAATACTGTCGCGTTACTTGTTCTGCACTCTGATGTCTCTTCACAAAGAAATGTTGGTAAGAATTGCATTTTTGCCTTTTGGTAACATGGCATTGCAGTTATTTTCATTGGGAGTAACTTTAGCATCAGTAAGGTCTTGCCTCATGTGAATGAGTCGGCTTGTGTTGTTGGCTGTGAGAGACTCACGTCTATCACATCTGTTATGTCTCTTGCTAATCATAAGGAGTGTCTCTAGACTGAGCTGCTGCAGAATAAGCAATGAAACATTGTGTTGGATTTATTTTTTTTATAGGAGGCAGGGTTTTCCAAATAAGCATAATAAAAGAATGATTTTTGGATTTCCAGTGCCCAGAAGAAGGAAGTTTTAGTTGTTCTTTTTTGAAAGAAAAGTTGATTTTTGCCTGAGGTTTATAGTTTCTGGAGTTGGAAGCAGTCAAAAATTAAGTAACAGAAGAAGAGTGATAAATGTTTTGAGCATGATGAATGTGCAGTGGTGGGAGTGAAATTAAATATCAGAGTCCTGATAGTTGATCTGAATGTTCTGCTTTTGCTTTCTTGCAGTTCATTTCCCAATACTGTCACTAATGTAAATGACTCATTAGAGCTGAAGTTTGTTATTCAGGCTGGCACAATACAAGCTGCAAGCTAGTTGAGGTGAATGCCTTTAGAGATGGCAAGGTGGCAGATGTCAGTCGTGTCTTCTGGGTGTTGAACAATGTCATTTATTAGTGGATTGATTTTCTGTTTGCTGTTATAGCTCCTGGTCTCTTTAAGCAACGTCCACCTCTAAGCATCACTACTTCAGGTCCACTTTTGACACTCCATGAAGAAGTGGAAGCCTTGTTATTCTTGTCCGAGGGAAAACCTTACTTAATAGAGGTATCTATCTGTTCTGAATTCTACCCTGCTTGAACATATAGCTGGTCTGATGTTAGTGCTAACTTGAGTTGCTCTCACCTAACGGGCCATGATTGACCCAGGCCCCTGGAGCTGGGCAGCAGGAGCTGAGTGAAGTGCTGGGAGAAAAGGGAGGAAAAGTACACCCTTCCTGAAGAAAACTAATGTTTTATCATAAACTTGATCCATCTCTTGAAAATAATTGTATGGCTATATACAAAATCATTTGCATCTTTCCTTTAGGTGATGTATGCATTACGAGAGCTAACTGGATCTCTGTCAGTTCTCATTGAGATGGTGGTGTACTGCTGCTTTTGTAATGAGCACTTCTCCTTCACTGTGCTACACTTCATCAAGGTACGGAGATGATCAAGATAGGGTATTTACTTACGTGCTGCTTCTAGGCTTTGGTTATGCTGTCTTATGCTGTAGTGGCACTGGGATCTGCAGCAGAACAGTCAGTACATTTCCCTGGATTTTGGGAGGGTTTTCTTGTTTTTTAACTTCTGCAGTTTAAAATAACTAATTTTCAGAAGGCTGTGAAGCGCTCTGTCAATTCTTTGCACCATCAACCTGTTCTACTGTTTGAATAATTTTATATTTCTTAATGCAGACTCAGCTGGAAACTGCTCCACCTCATGAACTGAAAAACATATTCCAGTTACTCCATGAGATACTGGTAGGTGAATGGTAAAGACTTGCACACTAAGTACAGGATGGATTTTCTATCAGTGCGTAATAAAGAAGGCAAAGATTGTACAGATCATTTCAACATTCACGTATCTTCAATCCTTCAGTTTAAGAGTTTATAACTTCTTTAAATTACTGTGTTGATAACCTGGTGTTAATGGAACTTCATAAGTCTCATTTGTTTTTCATGTTGAGGTGGTTAAAACCGTTTTGTAGTACAGATGCAGGTCTCAAGCATAACTTTTGTTGACTTTTTCCTTTTATGTCAGGTCATTGAAGACCCCTTACAAGTAGAGCGCATCAAATTCGCCTTTGAAACTGAAAATGGATTAATAGGCAAGTAAGCCAGTGTGTGAATGCTGCTATCTTCTGCTAACCTTTGTGCTGATAATTCTTATAATCTTTTGGTTTCTTAATCCTTCTGTTTTACTTCTGATGGAAAATGCCTTGGTATTATCTGATTTAACTGCCACCACTGAAGTGAAGTTACTAAAACATACAGGAGTCATGGGGAAGACCCAGAATGATGAGAGCTTGCTTCATACGCTTCATATGAATCAGGAGAAATGGCTTTGTGTGTAATAGAAATGTAGATGAGTCACACAGTGCTCAAAGAGAACATCTAATCAGCAAGTGCTGCTTGTGTATCTCTTTCGTAGCTGTTAGGATGAGGAGCTGTTTCAGACTGTGGCTTTCACCTGAGTTTGTTTCATATTCTGTGTTAGTGAGAAATAAAGTTTAAAAAAAAAAAAAAAATAGCTGAATATTCTCTCTTATGCCTCACTGCTCTTCTGATTGCTAATTTCCATGTATGACTAACAGAAGAGAAGATAACAAGAAGTAGTGTAAGGGAATAGTAGCTACTTTAGTTCCAGATAAGTTGGTCCCACTTGGATCAATCCTGTTCTGTAATTTAGGTAATACGTGACACTTTATTTCTGTGGAGGAGAGATGCAATTATTCAATTTGATCTTTACATTGAAGGCTTATTGTGTTTGTTGTTAAATAGCACGCTTTACAAGAACTGCTGTGAGTTTTGGGAATTAATGTTGTGGGTTTACCTTGGAGTTCCCTAGGCAACAGCACTAAACGACATCCAGTTTCACTGCATGTGGTCCATGACCTGTCAGTCACACCGGCTGCTTTTACTCCAAGAAAAGAAAGTAGCAAATAATAGTTTTCTGTGGTCTTCATGAGGATTTTTACGAATGGTTTGCAGCGTGCTTGTACTGTAACTTCCGTTATCTTTGAGGGTTGGAAAAAAATGGCAGTTTGCAGCTCCCTAGAAATTGGTTGCCTCCTTTAGATGTTGGGCTGCAGTGTTCTTTGCTGATGTGGCTGATACAAACAGAGCAACTTCTAGTGGCACATCTGATTGTGGAAGCTTTTTATTTGCCTTCAGCCAAAGAAGTTTGTCACAGGTCTTAGAAATTCATAGTATCAGCAATTTCCTGACTAAGAATGGCTTGTGGTTTTGCCTTGATCTCCCATAAAAGTTTCATGGCTGATAAATTTTACTATCTTGTTTGTATAACGAAGCTTCAGACATTATTGTAGTTTTGCAAGTTATGATCCAGGAGGAAGCTGGTGATTTCGTCCTTTTTATGGTGGCTTCAAACTTTTTTTTTCCTTCAGATCTGTAACCATAGCATTTATCTAACATAAAGTGGATTATAGAGGGAAAAAACTGAGTTAGGAGAGGGCTGCTTAAAATTCAGATACCACGTTTGAAAGAATTACTGCGTTTTGACTTTGATCTGTTTTTAATCCAGTAGTTCTGTAAATACTCAAAACTGCCAGCAATACAGCCGTGTGTTGAACACGAATGCTCATGCTAATATCTGTAGCAATAACTTTTCCCACATCAGCTAAAATTGTAGCTTCATGCTTTGTTGCATTTTCGACCTGGTTGCTACACAGAAGTCTGATTTGTGGTTTTTAATCCAAGCATTTCTACCCACAGCCTTGATGCACCACAGCAACCATGTGGACAGCAGTCGCTGTTACCAGTGTGTCAAGTTCCTTGTTACTTTGGCTCAGAAGTGAGTAGTATGGGTTTCATTGTTTAATCTTGTTCTCTAGACCCCACTGTGTCTGTTTAGGCTGCTGCTCCTTCTACATTTGATCAGCTTTACCTTCTGTTATTGTAATATAAGTGGTGCTTATAGTAACAGCTGCCTAGCATGAAGACCAAGATAAATTTAAGAAAACTGCCCCAGACATGTGAAATATTGTGATTACTAAATTCTTTTTGCTTGGGACTTGGCAGATGTCCTGATAAAGCGTAGATCTGAACTAAGTGTGTCTGTACAGAGTACTATCATTGTTCTTGCTAATTTGGTTAATAATATAATCATAATAGAACTATTCAGCTGAAGTCATCATTGAAAGGGCAGCAGCATAAAGAAATGTATGGCTTACTATTATTTTTTTTACCTTTACAAGAGTGCCTTGTTCATTAATAATGAAATTCATTTCAATTTCCAAGGTGCCCTACTGCAAAAGATTATTTCAAGGAGAATTCCCACCACTGGAGTTGGGCTGTGCAGTGGCTACAGAAAAAGGTAGTTTGGCTGTAACTGTATGGAGAAACATTACTTTATTTACAGTGAGAATTATAAAACCTCCATTCTCTATTTGAGTCTTTGAGATGATTTAAGGCAAAAATACAAGCTACTTTATTTTTTATTTTATTTTACAATGAGAGCTTGGGTGAAGTTAAACCTGGTACATTCAAGAACTTTGGTAAGCCACCGTGTGTTTTAGGCTTAGCTGTTTGTGCCATAAGTATAACCGAGTAGGAATGGTCATAATGATTATTGTTCTTCATCAAGGGGGAAGCTTTCAGTGCCACTATATTCCTGTTAGACTTTTTTTTTTGGCTGTGTATTGATGCAGGAGAACACCTCAACAAGTGAATTTCCTACAGAATTATCTAAGCTTTGCACGAAACACAGCTATTGACACTTATAGCTTTCTCCTTCTACATGGTTTTCTCAGGAGGATGCTTGCAGTGCAGCTGGCACTTGTTGCTCTTCTCTTGAACTGACAGCTCTGGGATAGTTCTGCACCTATTTTTACAATGTTCTGGCTTCTGAAAATGCTTGTTGAATATCTGAATCTACTGCTCTTCAGCTGGATAACCTGGTAACCTGCAGTCATGTCGTTGGCAGACAGAAGGAGCTGATGACTAGGTTTCATCTGAGGGGCAGTAGTCTCTGAAACTATTCCTGGCTACATCAGAAGGCTGTATCTCAGCTCTCCAGCTTGTTGACAGATTCAGGAAGCTTATTCCAGACTTGTTAGTCTGCCTGTCGTCACAAGTGTATAAGACCTTACACACTTTACACGTGTGAAGCTCATGCTGCAGTTCTGTAGCTTTCTTGTTTTTTTTTAATGCTTTTTTTTTTTAATGCATTTTTTAATGCAGATGTCTGAACATTATTGGGCACCTCAGAGTAACGTTTCCAATGAAACATCAACTGCAAAAACCTTCCAGCGCACCATTTCAGCACAGGTATGTGTGTCAGTCCTGGGAGATGGTGTTAAGCTTGTTTTATTTCACCCCTCAGTTGGCAGCTACAGTATTAGTAGCTTTACCATATTCCACTGTACTTCATACCATTCCTACCTAGCAAACCTAAATCTTGTGGCTGTTTCTGTAGAAATTAATCCATACCATTACCTTGTCACTTGGACTGCTTCCTAACAGGACACGCTGGCCTATGCCACAGCCTTGCTGAATGAAAAAGATCAGTCTGGAAGCAGTAATGGGTCAGAAAGTAGTCCAGCCAATGAGAACGGAGACAGACATCTACAGCAGGTAACAATTAAATAAGGGCATATTTACTGTCTGTTGCATTGCTCGACTTGCTACTAGAGTTTGGGTCAGAACCACCACTGAATGTAATCACAATAATTGTGTGCCTGATGAAAGATAAATAACGTACCGTATCTCTCTCTCCCCACCCCTTGTGTGTGTTGAAAGGGCTCGGAGTCTCCTATGATGATTGGTGAGACTAAAAGTGACCTTGATGATGTTGACCCATAAAGGATACCCATGAACCCAAGAACAGATCAACTCAAACATTTAATGCCTGGTACCTGTTGAAACCTAGAGTCCTATTGCTTATGCTGTTACGAGAGTCTGGAAGAGAAGGATCAATGGCAATGCTGGAGAAGGTTGTTTCCCTGAAAGCTAAAAGCATTTCTTAGCCACGAAGGCTTCAGATTGATAAATGGTCTAGAAAACTGCATCTTCACCTGCAGTAGCTTATGACGGTCCAGACACCGACAACATTTTTGTCAAGAAGATTTTATCAAATACACAAACGCTAGTGGTTGAATTTTTATGTGGACATTAAATGAGTGAATGTAAAACTGTTGCTTTTCTGTGATGCTGCAAAAAAAAAAAAAAAAAAATTCTTTTGGTTTTTTTTATACAGAGAAAAACCAGACTGCCCTTATGTATGGAGGGCGGATTTTTAATCTTTCTGATGATATTGAATAGGAATATTCGAATTTCTGTAAAGACGTGTGATGACTTACATTTCATTGTAAAATATTAGTTAAGGGATCGGTTTACATAAGGACTTCCGTATTTAATATGTCTCCCTGCTCATTTGTAAAGCTCTTGAATGGAAGGATCAGTGAGATTGCTCTGCAAGGAGAGGAGCTCCTTACAGAAAGGTTTGGTCATGGAGCTTCTAGCATGGCTTGTCTTTTTGGTATCCTTCCAAAAACCACAGACAGTCAGGAAGGGCCGTAAAAGAAAAACGTTGTTCTCAAGGTATGCAAGTGTTTGTGAAAGGGTGACGGTGGATTTAAAAATAATAATAATTAAAAAAAAAAAAAATACTTTAAAAGAAAAGAAGCACTTTAAAATGGATTTCTGTTGCAGTTTTACTCATGGCGTTTTCTTTACTTTTGGAGACATTGAATCAAACGTAGTCTCAATCATGTGACCTGCAATCACTTGCTTATGCTTTCAAATTGCCGAGAAAGTTAGTATTGGTTGTACGTGATGAATAATTCCTTGATTGAGTCCGGGGACACTGTCGTGCAGATTTTAATAAGCAATTTTAACACGGGGAAAAGAGTGATTTGGCTTTGTTTATGTTTTCACTTGACCAGGCAACATTTAAAATATCACAGCTCTTTCGATTTGCTCGTAAACAACTTGGAAGGCAGTCGGGATGATTTGGAGCACGGTTTTGTTTTCCATATCAAACTCAGTTCGGTGACTTCTGGTTTCTGGGTATTAGTTTCTTTTGTGCCAACTAACTTCATATTTTGTACACGTTGCGTTTGTCACGTTTTTCCGCGCTGCTTTTTGCCTTTATTTATGGATTCTGCCTTACTTTAAAAATTATGTAAACAAACATGCACAGAAATGGGAGGGCATCTCAAGGAGTGTCTGGGCACCTCCAGAATAGACAAATTTGCCAAGCTAAAGGCACAACCAGCCAAAAAGTGCCTTTTTTTCTTTTCTTTCTACGGACTGTTGCTGAACCAAGAAGCAGCAGACAGCTTTTTCACTGTTGTGCACTAATATTGAAATTAACCAGTCATTTCACTGTTGGAAGTAAACATCTGACACGATTTCAGCTGTACAGCTTTATAACTTATTGCGGGTTAAGAGAACTGTTGTCGTAAATTGCGTGTGCGAAGATGCAAGGGTGGCATTGTAGTGAATATCCCACTTGTTGTCGGTTGGGTTGTTTTCTTTTCCAAACAATGTCTTCATAGACACGTGGCAAAGTTAGCATTTTATAAATGTTTCTGATAACGTGCTGGGACATTTTAAATGTGACGTTTTAAATTAATTTTGAATAAATCATTTCTTACAGATTTCCCCCCCCTCCCCCTTCTCCCTTCCCCCATCCCCAATACTTTGTAATGGGCCATAAATCTTCACCCAACAGTCAGTACACAGCGGTGATGGTGATGGAGGAAGTCGGTAACGTTCCTATGGGTTGGCACCACTTGTCACTTCAGGTTCCTGTTATTTCCTATGGAAACAACAGCCTCGATTACTGCACGCCCAGAGAAGCACTGATGGGAGAACTGCATCAGGATGGCTCATCACCACTGTATACTTGAAACCAATACGAACTTTTTCATGGTTCTGCTCACGCTTGTACAAAGTCGATGGTTATAATTTGCAATAAGATGATACTCGGTCAATTATTTTGGTTTCCAGCTGCTGTCATTTGAACCTGCTGAAGATTATTTTTTTGGAAAATAGAGTTCAACAAAACTAGTTTTTGTGTAAATTGTGATGCATTTCTATGTTGTAATTTTTACTGCCAATCTTTTTTGGATGAAAATGTTTTTATACAGCTTACACGATGTTCAGTGAGGAGCAGCCGCAGCCTGCCTGTGAGCGTTTGGGGAGGTACTGTCTGATCGATATGTGAACATGTGGCACTGGAAAAATAGGCAGTCTTGATAAAACAGTCTTGGGATTCCTGGTCAATGGAATAAAGTTATTCCTTTCACAGAAAACTAGTGTAATCTTTAGACTGCAACACACTGTCTTGTTGTGGATCCTCATGGAAGTTCTTAATCTGGTCCTCTGGATAATGAGCTGGGAGAGGTTACCCTGCTTACTGGCACCTGCCAGGGGCAAACCAAAGCAACTGCACAGCCTCACACTGGGCACGTTCTGGTTCCTGTCAGATTGTATCTGTGTGCAGTTTCTTTTCCTGACCTCAGCTGAATGATTTACCCTAGCTCTGCTTGCAGTTGTGGATTAGACTGGCTTCTGTGTGCCTCACAGCAAGATGAGCAGATCTGTTGGTGCCCAGTGCAGAAAGCTGTGCTTATATCCCCGTCACCTTTCTGCCTTCCTTTGCAAGCAAAGCTAGAGGCCTCAGACAGGGCATGTAAGCACAAGGACTTGTGTTTCAAGCATCTCCCAGCCTGCAGCCTCCACTGGCAGTGCCTGTCCTGGAGGAGGGACCTGGGTATCAAGTACATGTGCTGCTTCTTGGGCTGATAAAACTGCCTCAGGTGTCCTTAGGTAACAGGATCCCTCAGGTTTACTTTGCTGGGGTTTTTTTCAGTTTGATCCCCAGAACAAACAAGATTAATTTTTCTGCTTACCTGCACACAGATGCTAAGCAAGGGCAGATCTTGTTCCCATATCATTTCCCTTCACTGATCTCATGTGAGTGCGTGTGAACTGAGCCATGAGAGCTGTGCTGGACTCACTGCTGCGTGAGCATCCCCATGGCTTCTGCCTGAAGCAGTGGACAAGTGGTTATGGCCCTGAGTACCTTCAGTCTGCTGGAAGCTGCTGGCTGTGTCAGGGCTCTCTGTAAGCTCTCAGCTAACAGCCCTCTCTTTTTTTTTTTTTTTCCCCACGTGAAGTTGAGATTGAAGCTGATAAAGTTATGGGTTGTGATTATCTACATGTGTTATGTAATTACATGTTTAGATTAGAGTTGGCCTTTTGCCATCTTTACCTGAAGAGTTGGAAATGGTTCTAACCTTTCCAAGCAGTAGTGCTTCCTACCAGGTGCCAGTTAAAGCTGGAGGAGTGTCTCGTGTCTGTACCAGGCATCCCAGTGGGGGAAAATGCACCTAAAGCTTGACGGATCCACCTGTACCTGTGCTGTTCAAGCTTTATTTTTAAAGCTGTCCTCAACATTGCACCAAACAAATGATATACTTCAGTAACAGGAGGCTGCTGCTCTCAGAACAGGGAGCTGCTGCTTCCTGAGCACCTGCACTCACCTTCTTCTGGGCTCAGACCTTGCTGCGTGCCACCCGGAGTTCATAGCAACAGCACCAAGGACCCATTTCCTAAAGCTGGGTGGCGTTTTGTTTCCACAACTTGAAGCTCTTGCATTCCGCTGCTGTTTTAAATACAAACTTGGCTGTGTCACTAACAAAGCAGAGCTCGGAGAGCGTCCCAGCTCTTCCCTGGAACCTTTACCCCTGGGGATGGACAGAAACTGGAGCGTGGGTCGAATCTGCTAAGTGTTCCTCTGAGAATTTCATTTTAAGAAGGCGATTAGAAAAAGGTTTATTTATAAAACTCCAAATAAATACTGCAAGTACAAATGTACAAACAGAAACGTGCTACAAAAGACGATTCCTTTTTCAAGAAGGAAGTGCAGCTGGGTCTGTTTGGAGCTGCAGAACAGAGCAGTTTACAGCAGCGTGGAGCACCAGCAGGTCCATAACTCCAAAAACAAAAACCATGCTAATGAAGCAGCAGCAGATTCTGTAGTAATGCAAGCTAAAATCTAATTAAACAAGCAGAATTAAAACTAGGAGCCTTGCAGTGGCTGAAAAGTAAAGAAATCTTCCAAGTACCTGAGTAGGCAATTTTCAAACCACCTGAAAAGGACTCAACTATGTTGCATCAGTTAGCTGAAACCTAAGGACAGAAGGGAGCAACCCTCACCTTGTGCTTTGTTGGTATAGAGGTAGGGGCTGCGCGGTAACACAAACAGCCTATACAGTCACTGTATGTACAGGGACGTGATGGGCCAATGCTAGGGGTCAGGGCTGGGACTCAGCCAGGCTGTGGTGGGCTCCGTGGCATTGCTGTGCCCTGCCATCAGCCAGGCCTGGTACAACCGTGCTCTCAGCCCATCCCTACTGCCGGCTCCGGCAACAAACGGCGACAGCCCCGGGTGCGTGGCTGCCAGGAGCGCTGGCTGCAACACAGGTGTCAGCCACAGCATAGGAACCCAAGGTGCCAGGGCCCTGCGAGTGAGCGCTGCAGCCCGTCAGCGTCCAGCCAGCATCACAGGACACCGTCACCTGGAAGGAGAAGGATGGATGGGCACCCACCCCTGGGCAAGTTGGCAGCCACACGGCTGCCCAGCAATGTGTCACTCCGTACCTTCTCTGCAGAGCCCTGGGGCGTGTGCTCCTTCACGTGGCACTCCAGCATGGCAGCAGGGCAGCAGGATGCATGCGCTGTGCCCTCCGGCCTCGTCATACAACCACCAGGCATGCTGCCTGGCCCCAGCACGGGCCTGCCGCCATCACCCAGCACAGCCGCGGCAGAGTGGAAGCTACAGCCTGAGCAGAGAGGGGATGTGGGAGCAGCGCTCAGGGATGTCCCCACTGAGCTCCACTCCCCAAGGGCCCACAGCTGTGTTATGAAAGCGTTACCAGTCAGCACGTGGTCCTGCGAGGAGCAGCCGGCCCCGTCGTCACCCTGTGAGCTGGCACTGAGCCGGCACTGGGTGTGGGGCCACGTGCAGCACCTGGCGATGGCGTAGACCCCTCGGCCCCCATAGGCGCTGTGGGCCACGCACTGCTTCTGCCCCTCCTTGTCCTGCAACCAAGAGCACGGCGTCACTGGTACGCACCTCACAGATGACATTTTTGGGGCACCCGATGGCCACGTGCCTCACCTCCATGTGCTCGCCCAGCCGCCAGCCACTGTGTGAGAAACTGGAGCAGCCCAGAAGCTCTTCGGTGCTGGCACAGCGAGCCACAGCTGTGGCAGGCCAGGTGGGCCCTGAGCGTGCTGACCACACCGAGCGGCACAGCAGCTCCTTGTCTGCAATGGGGTGAGAGATGTGAGTGCAGGGACCGCAGCACGTTTCGGGCACTGCCATCCCTCAGCCCTCACCTGGGCCCAGCTGGGCAGGCAGCCCCACCACGCTGCTGGGTGTCTGCAGCCGCTGCTCCTCGGGGATCCAGGCCGTGCTGACAACATTCTTGGTGGCCAAGTGCAGGAGGCGCTGCCGCAGCTCGGCCACACTGAGGTGGGGCTCGGCGCTGAGCAGCATGGCCACGATGCCTGCGGGAGCCGAGGGGATGCAGTGAGAACTGGGGAAGCCAGAGAGACACGGGCACACCGCAACGGTAGGCTGGGGTCCCTAAGGCTGCCCGCTGTGGTGGGACTGAGAGGGGACAACAGGACCAAGGGAAGCAACGGGCAAGAGGAACTCAGTGCGACCTATCGTCTACATGCACCAAATGAGCCGATCCCTTCTCCCGGGTAACAGTGATAGGGTGAGAGATAATGGCCTTAACTTGTGCTGGAGGAGGTTCAGGTTGAGTATCGGGAAAAATTTCTTCTCCGGAAGAGCAGTGATGCAGTGGCACAGGCTGCCCGCAGAACGAGGCAGTGACCATTCCTAGAGGTGTTCCAGAACCACGGGGACGTGGCACTGAGGGATGTGGGCAGTGGGCATGGTGGAGTAGGGTTAGGCTTGGGGATCTCAGATGTCTTTTCCAGCCTTAATGATTCTATGGTTCCATGAGCGGGAGGGCTTGGAAAGGGTCAGAGGTGCTATTATACGCCAAATATAACGCCTTCCACTCAGTTTTGGTGCAAACACATCCCATCCTGAGCCACCGGGGACCCTGCAACCCGCTTACCTGCCACGTGTGCAGCCGCCTGCGACGTGCCGCTCTGCGCGGTGAAGCAGGTGCTGCAGTCACTGGAGGCACCGATGATGTCGTCCCCTGGGGCAAACAGGTCGACACAGCGGCCGAAGTTGGTGCCCAGTGTGCCAATGGAGGCTGGCTGGTCCTCACGGTTAGTAGCCCCAACTGTGATCACCTGGCAATGACAAAGCGAATGGCTCAGCGCGTGCGCCAGCATGTCCCCATGTGTCCCCACAGCCTGCGAACCCCCCTGTCCATACCTCCGGCTCGGACGCAGGTGAATACAGGCAGGCATCATCCTTGTAGTTCCCAGCAGCCACAACCACCACCGCCCCCATCTGCACCATCCGCCGGCAGCCGGCATTCAGCACGCGGCTGCGGGCACCGGCGAAGGGCAGCAGCACCACCAGCAGCGGGCTGGGCTGAGCCTCCAGCGCTGCCACGACAGATTCCAGGCCTGTGGGACAGGCCAAGAGATGGGGCTGATGGCAGGGCAGGGTTCAGGTGGGCAGGGTGGGCTGCTCCCTCTCCCAGCTGGGCACTCACCAATGAGCGTCCCGCTGACGGTGCCCTTCCCCTGGCAGTTCAGCACACGGAGGCTGTGGATGTGTGCACCCTTGGCCACGCCGGCATCGCGCCCGCTCAGCACCCCAGCCATGTGGGTCCCATGGCTGTCACATTTGCCGGCCTGGAGCGGGGATAGTTTTATGCCTTGATGCATTGCAGAAAGGTGGGGGGGGGATAAGCACCAGGCTTGCCACGCAACCATAGGCTCACCTGCCTGCGGAAGTGGTTGCTGTTCTCCTCAGGGACATTCTGGAAGCCGGTGATGAGCACCCTGCCTGCAATCTCCCGGTGGGTGCTCTGCACGCTGGTGTCCAGCAGGTAGATCTGAACCTTGTCGCCTTTATCTGCCCGGGGAAAAGGCAACAAACCATCAGCACACTGCTCCCAAAATGGGGACAGGAGACCCAGAGCTGCCACACCTTGGGATGGGACCCCCCTGTACTCACTGGGAGGGCTGTAGGTGCCTGTGCCAGGCAGTGGTGGCACAATCCTGGCCAGGTTCCAGGGGATGCTCTGTGCGAAGACGTATGCATCCTCCTCTACATAGTCCACATGTGGAAGCTTCAGTGCCTGTGGGGAAGCACAGTACATCCTTCTCAGCTCCCCACAATCTGGATTGCACCCAAAGGTAGCCAAAGCCTGGGTAAAGCCTTCGGCAAAGCTCCGGGGGATGGAGATCCCAAGATGCGACCCAAAATGGCTGGACAGGAAGGATGACCTTTCTGCTCTTTTCCAACCTGCACAGACATGCACTGCTCACACCGTTATCCCCACTCTCATACCACATCCAGGACGTCTCTGCTCATCTTCACCAGGAAGGCGGGCAGCAGGCTGAAGACGTGCAGCAGCTCACTCGGGTATCCGCGCCGTGCCGCCCGCACCCGCAGCGCCCGCGCCGTGCCGCGCACCTCGGCCTCACCGCTGCCCGCCCGCAGCAGCACCACGTAGCGCCCGGGCAGCCGCCACGCCGCCTGCGGGGAGGAGGACAGGCACAAGCGCTCGCCAGGCTCCGGGGAGCCGCGCAACCCTCCCCCTCCTCCGCCCCGCTGCTCACCTTGGCGGCCCGATGGAAGGCGGCGGGCTTCGACGGGGCGGCCCCGACGGCGGTCGCCGCATCGTCGGCCGCGCTTTGGGTCAGCGCCGGCTGCTCCGCCGGCTCCACCGTCGCCGCCAGCAGCAGCAGCAGCAGCGTCCGGGGGGCCATGGCACCGCCGCACCGACGGCACCGACGGAGCTGGGAACGGCGGAGCGCGGAGTTCGGAGCGGCGGAGCCGATGCGCACCGCGGTTCTGCCCGGCGATGTGGGGGGGGGGGGGGGGAGCGAGCGCGGCTGACGCCACCGTGACCACCGGGACGAGTTTAACGGGGAAGCCCGGGGCGGGCAGCAGGCAGCTGGACCCCCCTCGCCGTGCAGCGTGCAGGCCCCCCCCCCGGCTCTGCCCAGACCGCGGTCAGATACAACCGCCTCTGCCGTTGCGAACCAAAATGCCCCCGTGAGCCCCGGCTCCTCCGTGCCTCTCGCAGCCTTCGTTCGGCGCTGAGTGTCCGTGAAATCCTCTAATCCCATTCGGGTATTCCTCGCTGAGCCGTCACACGCCGCCAATACGGAGATCTCTCCTCTTTCCGACGCCGCTCTCACCCTTCTGCCCCCACCTCCCTCCCACGCTGCTCCGGGTCCCCCGGCTCTGGGGGAAACGGGAAATGGAACCCCCCCCCCTCCTCCCCCCCCCCCGTGGGGACCGCGATCCGTTGGGACATCCCCAGAGCTCTGCGGGAGGAGGGGTCTGTGGAGAGATGGGGGTTGGCAATGGGAAAACTAATCATAATAATATAGTAATATGCAAAAAAAGCATGGGGGGGGGGCGCGGAAAGAGGAACTCTTGAAGAAGACGGATCGGGTTCACGGGAGAAAGAATAGGAAAAAAAAAGAAAAGAAAACTGCATCTTAGTGGAATCCTTCGTGGGGAAGGACTCGGCTCTCCGCAGAGCCACGGCACTTCGGTAAAAACTTCAGCCAAGGCTGTGCACCAGCCGGGAATCGAACCCGGGTCGCAAGAATGGGAATCTTGCATGATACCACTACACCACTGGTGCTGTGCGAAATCTTGCCCCGGCCCCTTCAACAGCTGCATAGAGGGTGATGGAGGTTTTCGCCCCGAATATCGGGAAAAGCCTCTTCTCAGGAAGAGACCGGTGCGGTGGCACAGCTGCCCAGGGAGCGGAGTGGTCACCGTCCCTGGGGGTGTTCCAGAGCCGTGGGGATGTGGCACTGAGGGGCACAGGCAGTGGGCATGGGGGGGGTGGGGTGGGCTTGGGGATCTCAGAGCTCTTTTCCAGCCTGAATGGTTCTGTGATTCTATGAGTGTCCCTGTCATGTGAGATGGGAAAAGTGCTGGGTTCTCTATGGGATCCATGAGCTGAAGGTGAGCTGTGTGGCAGTCGGGCCCCAGGAAGGACGCGGGCACACATGGGGCAGCGCTCCCCTGCCCCGCTGCTGCTGCAGTGTTTAGCCAACAGCCCGGCGCTCCCCGCCCTGCCCACGGCACAAACACTGAGTGTGTGGAGCTGCCACCTGGCCCTCGTCACCTTGCAGAGGTGTGAGTGAAGGGCAGGGCAGTGCTGGGATGGGGGCACAAAGGCTCCTGGAGGGGATGTTCCTTGTGCTGGGAGTGGCCGGTATCCTTGGTCCACTGCATGTGGGTTGCAGGAAGCCTAATGGACCAGAGTCACCTCCAGCAATATGACTCAAAACAAGTGCCCGCAGTTGGCAACACACAGCCCTGCGCTTCGGGCTCTGCCAGACCCCCCCCACCGACCCCCAGGAGCCATTCCCAGTGCAGGAGGTGGGGAGAACCCCATTGCCCACCGACAAATAGAGCATTCCAGGGCAGAAACAAGGAAGATCTGAGCTGTGGGTGTCTCAGAATCCAGCTTTAATTCCAGGGAAGCTTTGATAAGTGGGAAAACTGCTGACATCTCCTCCCCACATGACCCGTGGGATTGGAGCATTGCTGCTTACCTACATGCCTGTACTGAGAGACACAGCCTGGCTGCTTCCCCCTTCCCGGGCACATCCTTCCTGCTGGCATTTGGGCTTCCCTGTGCCCACCCCAGTGCTTCCATGGTGCCAGGGCTGCACTTCGGGTGTCCCCTCCATGCGGCATCAGTCCCCTTGGGGACATCATTTCTCTGGTTCAAAAAGGTGGTCACTGTCCTCGAGCAGAGTGTCTGACTCCTCTCCCAGCCCATAGTAGAGATCGTTCACCTTCCTGCTGGCTTTTCTTGAAGAGCCGGGCTGTTCTCCCTGTCCCGAGCAGCTTTGGGGTGATGAGGGGCTGCCGGGCACAGAGCTTTCCAGCGAGGCCGTGTCCATGTCCTCCAGGAGGGACACCAGTGGTGCAGGACCCAGGGGCAGCCGGGAGGGGCTGCAGGGAGAGATTGGGATGACAGTGGCAGTGGGGTTAGCAGGAAGGTCCCCTGGGCTGGCTGATCACCCAGATCTGATATCAGCAGGGTAAATAATTTGGCACCAAGGTTCAACACCCCCCCCCCCCCAGCATGCATCTGACCCCAGGCCCATGAGTACCACGTACCAGTTGCCAGGCTCCAGCTGCGGGGCTGCCTCCTGGGGGGGTTCTTGGGGCCCTCCTGACTCCTGGTGCACCTCTGCCTTTGCCTGCAGCAGTGCCTGTGAGCAGCTGCGGGGCCGGGGCTGTGCTGATGCCTGTACCTGCTCGTAGGAGGGCAGGCTCTTCTCGTAGGCACTGCTGTAAGGATCCTGCAGGCTGCAGGGTGCGGGGTGTCAGGCAGCTCCCCATGCTGCTGGGAGATGCTTGGGGATGCACAAACCTCATGGCTGCCAGGACACGTGTCCCAGGGGTGGCAGACGCATAGGGACACACTAAGAGCCACCCAGCACCTACCTGAGTGTCCCTGGGCTGCCCTTCTCCAGCAGCATCGTGGCTTTGTGGTGTGGAAACTTCTCCGCCTCGGGCTGCACAGGGACAAATGTCACCTGGGGGGAAGAAATGCAGAGCCCAGTGACTGCCGTCTGCTTGAGAAAAAGTCTGCCTGGACAAAAGCCCTCTGGGCCAGAGCCACGGACACAAGAGAGACACTGCTCCCCTGCCGTGCCCTCTGCCAAGGAGACTGGCAGGTCACAGCCATGCTCAGGGCTTTCCCAGACTCCCACACCTTGAAGATCCCACTCTGAACTTCCAAAATCCTCCCCCAAAGCGCCCGGAACCCAGCGAGCCGCCAACCCCAGGATAAAGCCCCCATCCCTCGCGCCCTACCCTGGGGTAGCACTGGCACATGCTCCAGGTGACGCCCACGGCAATGAGCAGGATCCCCCCTGCACAGAAGGTGGCGTAGATCTGGGGCTTCTCCACACTCATGATGAACATCCCCGTCATCACCAGGAAGAAGCCCAGCATGATGAACCCGTAGCGAAACGTCTTCTCCTCGGCCATGGGCAGGCAGTGGGAGGGCTGACGCTGGGAGCCCTGTGCTGAGCACACCTCCGGGGACAGCAGGAGTGGTTTCTCACTGTGGAGGCTGCCGGGGGCTGGGGTTCGACTGTGAGTGGGGCTGGTCCTGCCCAGGGCTGAGCCAGCCAGTTTTTATGGGTTTGTAATGAATGCAAACAGCAGCCCGCGTTCACACTCCAGTGAAGCTGCCCGGCACGTGCCCAGCCAACCTTCCCTGCAGGCACAAGGGAGGGGATGGGGACAGCGAGGTGTGGGGACAGGAACAGCAAGACGATGGCAATACAGGGACTGGGCCACCACAGGTGCTTTCACAGCCTGGGATAAGTAATAGGGCTGTTCAGCGGGGTCAGCCGCTGCAGATTCCGCATTGAGCAAACCCTCAGCCCCCAGGTATTAACTTATGTAGATGTGTATATTATATAGGTATAGTGGTGTATAGGTGCATAGATATATAGGTATATAGGTATATGTGTATAGGTGTACAGATATATTGGTGTGAAGGTACAGCTGTATATCAATATACGTATTTGGCTGTGGCTCTGCAGCCACCCTGCAGCCCCACGGGGGTCCCCAGGCACTGCTGAGCTCCCCGGGATGCACCCACCCACCCCAGCTGTGGGTTTATCCACTGCACTGCACACGAATGGGAGCTGAGCAGCCCCAGATGTCTTTTGTTGCATGAAATGACAAATGCACACAGACGCCCTGAGAGCACACATGAGCTGCTGAGCATTTCTGAACAACATGAAGCGAGGCGTGGGAAGTCAGTGAGTGGGGGGAGCAAGGTGGGAGAGACAGGTGAGGGGGGGGAGGGCATGGAGGAGGCAGAGGAGGTGCGGAGCAGGGCAGCACAGGCATGGGGAAGAAGCAGAACAGAGGCAGCAGACACCGCACTGCGTTGCCCACCGCCCCCACTCTCCTGGACACAGCCCAGGCCTCTGCTCCCACCCTGCCTGTGGCCCCAGCCGGGATGTGTCTGCTTTCCCCCGGCTCTGTACCACATTCCTTGCTGCAGGTGTATTGCACAGCTCCTGCTCGGAGTGGGTGAGTGCTGGTGGGACCCTGGGGGTGGCTACGCTTCACCACGGCACAACGGGCAATTGCTCACCACTGCCATTCCTTCACCCTTTGGGGCAGAACCCAGTGCGGGTTGGGCAGGGCAGGCAGTGTGGGTTTCCACGTGCTCTGAAACACCAAACGTTTGCAACCAGAGGTGGTTTTATTAAAAACACGAAGGCTTCCAACATGCCAGCTGCTCACGCTGCTCCAAATGCATTGCTTGGAAAGCAGTACAGCCCCGTGCCCCCCGTGCTGAAGGACGGGGCTCAGTCAGACACCCCGAACACTGATGTTCTCATAGCTGGGGGGCGGCGTTGCCTGTGGCACAGCAGGGCTCTGGGTCTCCAACCACGAGGGGCTGGGGCGGAACAAGGCGCTGTCAGAGGAGCTGCGGCGGCGGCCGCTCTGCCAGCGCTCATCCTCTTCGTCCTCCAAGTCATGATACGGCGGTGGTGTCAGCTCCTCCTTGCTCACCACAGGATGGAGGTAGGTGCCATGAGCGGGTCTGCAGGTCAGGGCTTCTTCGTAGGTGGGGATGGCAGTGGCGTCCCAGGAGCTGCAAGGGAAGAAGGCACCCAGCAGCGCACACCATCAGTGGGAGCATCCCGGGGCCCATCAGGGGGAGCACCTCAACGCCAATTGATTGGGTCTTCCCAGTGGCCATCAACGGGACTATCCCTGTGCTCATCAATGGGAGCATCCCAGTGCCTATCAACCAGAACATCCCAGTGCCCACCAATGGGATCATCCAGCCCCCTGACATCTGGAGCTTCCAAATGACTCGTCAGCCAGAGCATCCTTGAGCACGGGGACACATGCATGCTGGTGATGGTACTTGGGCAGGTTTTTCACACCTGGAGACGGGGGAGACTGTGTCAGCTGCTGCCTGGTACCGGGAGGGCTAGGAGCCATGCAGGAGGACGGGCACCATCAGTGAGGCCTTGCAACGAGCAGCATCACCCCATTCCTACTGAGTTGACTGACTTCACCTTGAGGAAGAGGAGATGCAGCCCCACAAGGTGCCACCTCTGGCACCAAGGGCCACATGCATGCGTCTGGCTGCAGAGAAGTAGAGGTGGTGGCTCTCAGTCCCTGTTCTGTGCCACAGTGCTTCTTGAAGGTAGAAGAGCATCCTCATAACCACCAAACCCCATCCAGGGCCCCACAGCCACCCCTAAATCACAGGGGCTGATGGAAGTTGAGTGGGCAGTTTGCATGAGCAGCCAGGTGAGAGCTGGGCTTTCTTGTTTAATGCAGTCCCAGCCCACTCCACGTCCACCTGAGCCCTCCATGTGCCAGCCCTGCTGCTGCCGCTTCCAGCTGCACTTTGCTGAGCAAACATAACTTGTGTACAGGGAAAATCTCTGCCAACCTTTGCCCTCCCCATGCAGGATGCCAGTACTCAGCAACGGCTCCTGCTGGCAGCGCCAGAGTGATGCCAGGCTGATGCCATCACATCACCATGGGTGCCATATTGGGGACACTGCTCCATTGGTGTGAAGCTTACCAAAGCCCCAGATGAGCTAACAGAACCCCAGATACTTGGATGAGCACCAAAAGCCCTGCAGAGCCAGGGGCCCAACACTCTGGGTTTACTAATGGGTCCCCATGCTGCAGTCCCAGCCCACTTAATGCCAACCTGAGGGTTGGGTTTTTTCCTTTTTTAGTTTTTACCCCATTTTTGTACAGATAACACAAACCCAGCCATTTTATAGAGCAGCATAAACTCATCCCTTTCACTAGAGTCTATCAAAAGCAATGCAGCACACTCCCTGAGCACGCCAAAGAATGGGTGGCACTGGCCGAGGTGCCATGGGATGTCACACAGCTCCCACGCAGTGCATGGGGACAGGGTTGGCCAACACCATTGCCCAGAAAATCACTGCAGCCCTCTGCTCGCTGGCTTTGCACAGACACCCAGTGCCCCACGGGGCTGAAGAGCTGCTGGAGGATGAGCACAGTGTAGGAGCAGCCGGCATGTGCATTGGAGCACGGGTTGATGCTAATGCACAACGGCATCCGCTCGGGAGCAGAGCGCAGCAATGGGTTCGAGCAGCTGAGCAGGCAGCAGCACCCAAACCCACCTGCAGTTCCACTTCTCCGGGGGCTCAGCAGTGAAGTACTGCAGGTCGCGGGGGAAGCGGTACTGGTAGCGCCGTGACACCACCCTGGCGTTGGCCTTGACGGACCAGAGCAGCCCGAAGAGGAGCAGGATGCCGCCGATGCCGCAGCAGAAGAAGCTGACGGAGCGCAGCAGCGCGTTGGAGGAGCTGGGCACAGCCTGGGCCTCACGGGGGGGCAGGAGGTGAGCCCCGCTGCCCACCGCTGTGCCCACCTCCCCGTCGCTCCACCAGGCGAAGCACAGCGTCCCCGTCACCAGCAGCACGGCCCCGGTGATGGTGATGCCGTAGCGGAAAGAGGCAGCCGCCATCCTTCGGGCGTTAGCACGGCTGGGAGGGGAGGAGGCCGAGGTCATGCATGGGAGCTCATGGCCTGCAACACAGGAGAGGGGTGGGAGGGACAAGGGCATGGAAGAAACCTCCAGGAGGAGCGCTGGGACCTTTCCAAGGGCTGCACACTTGAGTGTCCTCTTCCTGCTTGATGCCCACCACCAACATAAAATCATAGAATAGCAGAATGGCTGAGGTTGGAAGGGACTTCCAGCCCCACTCCAGCTGTGGGCTGGCTTCCCCCCAGCTCCGACTGCCCCAGGCCCAGCCATGGCTGTGCACACCTCCAGGGATGGGGCACCATGGCTCTGCGCACTGCTGGATCCTCCCCACCTCTGAGGAAAGAACTCCCAGGCCCCAATTTGGACACCAACAGTCCCCATATAGATGTACAAAAGAGAAGACACAGCACTCCCATCCCAAATGAGAACCCTGGGCAGCCGAGCTACAGGGCAGCTCCAGAGACTGTATGGTTCTTGCCTTTGGGGTTTGCTGCAGACTGCCTCCCCACCTCGGAGGAATGCCAGCTGGAGGGTCTGGTCAAAGCAAGGCTTATTAGAGGGGGCAGAGAGGAGATGTAAATCTCAGATGCCATCATTTAGCATTGTCAGTGCATGTTTTTCTCATGTGAAGGCAGACACAAGCCAGCCCCATGCTAACAGTAGGTGCCTGGTGTTGCTACTCAAAACCCGGTGTGCCAGGACCAGGGGCTGCACGGCCCCTTGCTTTCTCAGGGACAATGACCAAGGACATCCCCACAAGCCACAGGGATGCTCCTGTGTGGAAACAGACCCTGGAGACCACGAGCTCACCTAGGATGGGTCCCAAGACACCACGTGAGCCACTGCTCCCCTGTGCCACGCAGCTCAGGTCAGAGTGGGAATCCATCCCCACCTCCATTAAAAGCCAGGAATCTGCTGGACAGGGGGCTGGGGCCACCAGTCCTGCGCTGTGCGTGCGACCAAGGGCAGGAGGAGCTGTGTTATGTCGAGCCACTGTTTATCAGATGGGCTCACTGCGTGGAAAGTGAAATGAACTTGTAGTGAAAGAAGAATGATCTGATCTTATCTACTTCTAATGAAGAAATCCGAGGAGAAAGGAGAGCCGGGAAGTTCACCGGACAGGGAGTGCAGATGGTGTGCTCGGCTCTCATCCCACGGCCGCAAGCCCAAACTGCTGCCAACAGCAGCCAGGGGCACCCAGCAACAGCCAGAGGTCACATCTGTGCCTGACATGAGGCAGAGCTTCACCTCAGAGCGAGGAGTTGCCTTTTGAACAGAAAGGAACCGAACCAACACGGAGCGGTGATCTCCCCGTGTTAGGGGTTGGGAGGTTTGGGAGATGCTGCAGTTCCCACCCGGGGGGAAGGGGATTTTCAGCCCCCGCGTTGCACGGAGCGGTGTCAGCGGGGGGAGGAGGAGAAGAGCCTCTGGGGGGTGGCAGATTGACAGTCCAAGAATGAGCCCTTCTCAAAACAAAACCCACGGGGCTGAACGCTCCCCCAGCGCGGGGGCGGCAGCTCCACTCTGTCACCACCGCCACCGTCCCCTCGGCAAAACCTCCCTGTCCGCTCTCGACCTGGCACGGCTCTTCCTCAACCATCCCTCTAAGCCCTTTGAACGCATCACGTTAGAAAGGAAGGAAGAAGCATCCAGAGGAGCCCTCATCCCGGCTGCTGTCGGCACATCGGGTCCCATTGGACCCCCAGCGCAGCACCCACAAGAGGGGCTGCCCCCCGGATGCCCCTTCCGAGCTCCCATCTCCAGCAGCCAAGGCACACTTGGCTCTGCCCCATCTCCCCCGACCCGCCCTGAACCAGGCGTCGCCGGGTGAAAGATTTGCATGTTGCGTGTCCAAACAGACACAGAGGTTAATAGTTTACATAGTTCCAGCGAGATGCTGAGAATAGCAGCCCCCATATAAAGTTATGCAGATGGTGATTCATAGCGTTACTCAGAAAAACACTCTTTTTCCAGAAAAGCGAGAAACGAGAAGCGCTCCGAACCCCTCCGGACAGCAGAACCCGCCTCCCACCCATCCTTCCACAGCGCGATGGAGGACTTTAAGCGCACCGACATGCCAAGAGGAATGGAGACACACCAAAGTGTCAGCGCCTAATTAAGAAGATTACTTTCTGCCTCGGTCTGAATTTGTCGGCGTTGGTGGTGTTGCGCTGTCAGCAATCAGGGGGTGGCACCGCTCGGACTCACGGCTCTCACCAAGTTTCCAGCCGCATCCCACAGCCGTGCTGCCAGCTGGACCCGCAGCGCGCACAGCCCGCCCCATCCCCGCAGCAACGTCGGGGCTCCCCCGGCAGAAGCCGCCGTTCCCCACCCCCAGGGAAGAGCTCCGCGGTCCCCTCGCCGTACTCACCCGCCGCCTCCGGCCCCGTTCCGCCCGGCGGCTCCCGGAGCTCGGCCCGAGGGGCGGGCGGGGCCGGGCGGGGCGGGGGGCGGGCGGCGGCGGGGCCCCACGGAGCTCTCGTGTGCTGCATCGTGGGCTTCAGGGTCCACGGTCTCCTAGGGGAGGTGGGGGTGGAGGTCGGGGAGGGGGAGGGGGAGCGGTGTTCTCATCCCCGGGGGGTGTCCCGGGGGTGTGCTCGATGGGCTGGGTCTGTGGGTGTGTGTGAGGATGGTGAGGGCACGGCCCTCGGTGGTCCATGGGGGGCAAGAGGTGGGGAGAGAGCTGTGAGATGAGGAAAGCACAGCCAGCGGGACAAGCTGTGGGCATCACTGCTATGTGGCTGGGACAGCAGTACCCTACAGGGGGGACACCAGTAACCTTTGGGTGGGTCTCCCCTACAGGTGGGACACCTGTACCCTATGAGTGGGTCTCCACTACCCTATAGGCGGGACACCAGTAACTTGTGTGTGGGTCCCCACTGCCCTACAGGTGGCACACGAACACCCTGCGAGTAGGACATCAGCACCCCATGGGTGGGACACTGGTACCTTACTGGATATCCTACTGGGGCACCAGTACTCTAGTGGTGGGACACCACTCTGACACTGGGCTCAGCACCCCCACTTCAGCACAAGGGGATCCCCACTGCTCCACGAATTCTGTGGCTCTCCTCTCTTTGTGGAACGCTCCTTTCCTTCATTCCAGCTGGATCTCCTTGCAGTGCAGCAGCCGTGGGCATAGCTGGATTTTAAACAAGCCGAGGGCGTTCTGATCTGAGGTTTGGGATGAGCTGTGTGAGTGGCAGCTGGATCGATGCACGCTCCTATTCCCACAGGTGCAGGCAGATCTCACCAGCAGCCGTCACACCGCGCTGTGATTGCTGAGCACCTCCACAAACCGTGAGCTCCAGTTGCATTCATCAACAGAGACATCTTCTGGACACACGTGTGCTGCATCTGAGCCCTGGGCTGCAGCTCCTCACAGCCTCACATAGCTGCTGCTCAGCCTCACAGCCATGGGGGCTGCACCACAGCGTGGGCTGCAACAAAGGCAATTGAAAGGGACGAGCAACTGAGCAACATTTATCCCTGATAAGACTAATAGAGTTCCTTCTTTGTGGAACAATGGGGTATTTTTATAGCTGTGCAGTCCTTACATAACGTCTTGGAGCACTTGTTTCAGCTCTCCTTTTCCACTTTTTTCTTTGCTTTGCACACAGCATTTCTACTTTCCCTTGGCCTAGGTAACCAAATCCTGAGGTCTGGATCCTACACTGAGCTGCGTTTGATGCTCTTGGACCACAGCCTAGAGTTTTAGCGCTTTACATCATCTGGGTGTGGGCCCATAAAGCCTTTAAAATGTTGAAATAAATGAAAGCAGACAGGTGACTGAGTGACAGCAGGATGGCGACGGCCAAGGCAGCAAACTCTGATCTTTATTTGGAGGAAAAGGGGCCGTGAGTACATCTGGTACCAGGAAGGCAAACACACGTGCAGACTTGCTGGGAGCTGAAAACAGGAGGAAAATTTGGCCTGCGGGGTAAGATATCCTCCCGTGTTTTCTTCTGGTGACATCAGCAAGCCCTCAGCAACACACCAGGCCCAAATGGTTTATGTGTGTTCCCCAGCTGCCAATGGAGCAGTTCGCCTCGGGCATCCTACAGGCCATGGGCACACGTGTGTGTTATGTCATGACTCCAGAGCATACATTCATTGCATGGGGGGCCTTTCAGTGACTGCAGCTCCTTTCTGATTCCCAGCACAGTGGGTGTCTCCAGGATCTCACTGATAGAAGGAGATGGGGATCACCATCACCTGAAGGTTCGGGTTGGATAGTAGGAAAAGATTCCTCTCCAAAAGAGCGGTGATGCATTGGCACAGCTGCCCAGGGACGTGCTGGAGTCACCATCCCTGGAGGTGTTCCAGAACTGTGGGGATGTGGCACTGAGGGATGTGGTCAGTGGGTATGTAGGGGATCAGGGCTTGGGGATCTCAGAGGTCTTTTCCAGCCTTTGTGATTCTCTGATACCACAATCACTTCTCTGCCTGCTGCCCCAGCACAGGTGGCCGTGTTGGGCCATGAAGGTTCATCAGCGCTGCCCAGCTGCCACCTCTCCTACACAGCCAGGCCCACCCCCATCTGTAAGCCCAGTGTTGGTCCCCAGCTGCTCCAGCACCCAGCTTCTCCACCACAGCCACACTGCAGGGGCTGCAGAGGACACCAGCCCTGTGACAATGAATGCAGGGCTGCGTTCCTCTCCCAGCCCTGCTCTCTGTTTTGACAAGTGATTCTTTTTATAAAACCCAGTGGTTGTAAAGCTGGGTTTAGTGAATACACCAGAGCTCTCGGCACATTATTTTGGCACAATGTGCTGACCTTGCTTCCCAACACAGCAAACAGGCTCCAAATGCTGGGCCCCATCCCACAGACCTTATCTCACACCCAACATCCGCTTCGTCCCAAGGTGACCATTGGGGTCCCAGCCCCAACCCTCCTGTAATTTTCCCTTAGAGCCCTAAAGCTGAATCTTAACATCTCTTTTCAGTCACAGGATGTATTCCTCAGTATCAGGACCAACACATGCCAACCAAGAGCAGTGTTGCAGCCTGTGTTTTTCCACACTGTTTGTTCAAGGCACTGGAATGTGCTTTGGTTTCTCAGCAGAGGGAGCTTCTCACATAGCAGTTTGAGCACCAACATGGGCCAACCCTCTGAAATCACATCCTATTTACAGGTGGGACTCCTGACCCCCAGTAACCTCATTTATTTGCTGGACGAAGGCAGTTTGCAGCCTTTCCAAAACTCCTGGTTGATTTTCATCACTACCGCTATTGCCCACCCTTCTGACGTCCCGGTGCCACCCGACAGCACTCTGTGGCAGCCAGTACCAGGGCTAAGGAAGCCTGCATGAAAAAAAAGGGCTTTCTCACTCTCTCAATGCCTTCCTTTGGTCCCTCTGAATGCCTCTTGATGCTCTTCTTACGGAGACCCAAGTTTTCAGCCTACTTTTGTCTGCAGCTGAAATGCTCTGTGCAACATCGCGTAGCTTCGTAGCTTCATCTTTCCATTCTTTGTCCAAAAGCTGCAGCACAGCCATTGCTAAGTTTATAACCAACAAAGCGCTGCCAGTGTTGGCAGAGCAATCTGAGGAGCACTCACTGAGGAGGTGGTCTACACGCTCGGTGAGAAGCCCCTGCTCTGCACCCTGCTCTGCACCTACACAGAGGTGTGTAGGGCATGAACTCATCAGAGGGTCGATCAGGGCAGGAGGAAAGGAATACTTAAAAAGCAGCTGAATTCCTCAGTTAGATCAGCTCCCCAACCTGTTTGTTGTACAGTGACAGCAGAAGCATTTGTACTGCACAGCATGCCCAGAACAGCACGAGTGGGTGGAAGGGATGGCAGGAAGGAAAGGAGGAAGAAGACTGCTTTTTTAAGCACCCTTAAAATGATAATTTAACTGAGGAGAACTGGGATTTTAGACCTACAGAAGATACCAAGGGCATCTCAGCTTTTTTGTACCACAGTTGAAAATGCTTCTCTAAGCCTGTATTGGTTGCTGGGTGATGTTTTGCTCACACCCAAAATAACTAAAACTGAAACAATGTCAGCCTTAAAAAAAAAAAACCTCTCTCCCCTTCCCTCACCCCCTCCAGATTCCTGCAGCTGGCACCACTACGCACATAGGCGATTCCACTGCAATCTGAACAGGGATTCCTTTCTGTTCCTTCAAAGCACGGTTTCGCATTGCAGCCTTTGAGCTCACCTGCTCCCTCCTTGTTGCACAGGGCCTTACAAAAACAAGGGCAGAGCATGGGAAACATTATAAACACTTTGAATGGGTCTTCATACAAAGAACAGTTTCAAAGCATTCTTTACTCTGAGGGCGTAAATATCCCCTTATGAATAAATGATTCTGTTAGACTATAAACCCTGCACTCAATCACCCTTAGATGAAGAATAATTATTTAGCTCCTTTAGAGAGGTTAAAACAACCTCACGTGGGGCACGGGAAACTTCTTTTCCATGCATAATTCCAGCCAGCAGGCAAATTGGTAAACAAAAGCAGATAACATCGGCTTAAATACGAGAAGGAAAAGAGCTAGTGGACAGCCTAGGCACAAGTGCAATGAATACAGTCTGGCCATGAATAAAGTTAGGCTGAAAATCAGGAGAACATTTCCAAATGTCAGAGCAGCGACATTGCAGAGCAGCCTTCTGATACGAGCAATGGGACCAACAAATGAACCAGGTTCAAAGCAGCGTCTCCAGGTTTCCTGAAGGTGTGGCTGAGCTTTGAACCGTGATGCAGCGATCTCTTCCTGTCCAGCGCTCCTGAGTCTCTCCCGTGGCAGCCAAAGGTGCAGATCCTGCTGTCAAAGAGGAAGAGGCCGTGTCACGACGTGACACCATTCTCAGCCCCGGTGGCATCCTCATGAAATACCCTCATACCACATACCTGTGGCACAGGGCCAGCCAGCATCTCCTTGGTGGACTCTCTGAACCCAGGTGGTGCTGTGACGGGGTCTCTGTGCCCCCAGAGCAGCAACCTGAGGCTGATGGAGCAGGGCTCAGGCTGCCTGCTGGCACTGTGTGAGCACGTCCTGGAGCTGCCTGCAGGACGCCGCTGTCACCGTTCTCCTCTCTAACACTGCACCTCTTGAGGGACTCTAGCTGCAGAAATGCCTCTTCTTCCTCAAGGACGTGGTGTACGTCCCTGTCTGCTGTCACGCTGTGGAGAGTAGGAGGAATTTTCCATCAGGGCTTTAGAGAGCAAGCTGTGTGCCGGAGGCTGCCCCTTTCTACAGAGTGGATGGCACAGCACCTTGGAGTTTCTGTGGGGCACCAAAATCACCACCACGAGGCTGCATAAGATGCACATGACGGGATTTTGCCCCCCAACCAAAGGGCACCAGCATAACCCCCTCTGCCTGAGTGACCCTGGGCACAAAGCAGCTCCTCCACAGAGCTACCAGTGCCCCACGTCCAGCCCCATACCCCTCTGAGCCTTGACTATGGGGGTCCCTAATACCTCAGGCCCTGTCCCCATCCCCACACCCTCCCCCTGACCCCAATACCTCAGCCCTAGCCCCATACCCTCACCCCAACCAGGGCGTACCCAACACCTCATCCCCAACAGACGGTGCCCAATGCCTCAGACCCCACCCCAACACCTCAGCCCCGACCACAGGGACCCCAACACCTCTGCCCCTGACCCCATCCCCATCCCTTCAGTCCCCACCACGAGGTCACCCGTACCTCAGTCCCTAGGGGGATGGATCCCCAGTCCTTCAGCCCAGACCAGGAGTCCCCAACCCCCATCCCCGCACCCGCCCCCCGTCCAGGTGCTGCCCCCGCCCCAACCCCGGCGGCCGCGATGAGGGGAGAGCGGGGCCGGCCTCGCGCAGCCAATCAGCGCCCTCAGCGCCTGGTCCGATCTCCCCGAAGCTCTCTGATTGGTCGCTCCCCTCCCCTCGCCTCAGGGCGGAGGCCGGCGACGACCAATGAGGCGCGGGCTCGAGGGGGGGAGGCGGGGCCGGGCGGCGAGCGCGCGAGCGGCGGGTGCGGTGCACCGGGGGTCCGGCGGTGCGGCGCGGTGCGGTGCGGTCGCCATGTCGGCGGTGTGGTCGCTGGGTGCGGGGCTGCTCCTGCTGCTGCTATGGGTGCGGCACCGCGGGCTGGAGGCCGTGCTGGTGCACCACCGCTGGATCTTCGTCTGCTTCTTCCTGATGCCTCTCTCCATCCTTTTCGACGTGTACTACCAGCTGCGCGCATGGGCCGTGCGGCGGATGCACAGCGCTCCGCGGCTGCACGGGCAGCGCGTCCGGCACATCCAGGAGCAGGTGAGGCCCCGGGGGGGGGGCGGGGGTTGAGGGACGGACCTGGGGGCCAGCGCTGACCGCTGGGCTTCTGCTTGTGGCTCTCCCGTCCGGGAAGGGGAGGCTGTGGGAGACCCTATGCAGAGGTTGGGGCTGCTGGGCTGTACGGTCCCTTCCAACCCGGGGCAGCTCGTGGTTCTGTGCTAACATGGCCCCTCTGGTGGTATTTCTAAGACGTAGTTTTGGTTGTCTCCTCTTGCAGGTGCGGGAATGGAAGGATGAAGGTGGTAGGAGATACATGTGCACCGGTCGGCCCGGCTGGCTGACTGTGTCACTGCGTGTTGGGAAGTATAAGAAGACCCATAAGAACATCATGATCAACCTGATGGATGTTCTGGAAGTAGACAGTGAGAGACAGGTAGCACAACACTGTCGTGGTACTGAAATGTGCGGCTTGTTGCTTTACTGTATTTATAGCTGAAGTGGAGCTCGACTCCATAAAGAACAAAGGATTTTTGTAGCAGTAAACCCACCAAATTTTAGTTTTTACAACGTGGGCTTGGATCATTCTATCCAAAAAAAAACCAAAAAACCCAGCATGTGGAATCACTTAGCTCTATGTGCTGAAGCCTAAAAGACCAGAAGGATTGATGGCTCTGGGCACTGAGCAACAAGACGTTGAGGCAGAGGAGGAATCACTTAGCAGTTACAACTATTTTTAGTACTGCTCTGGGGAAAGCAAGGCTCTGAATTCTGATAACAGATGGAAGAACGATCCAGTTAGCCATGCTTTGTCGTCACTCATTCCAAACACTTAATTTGTGTCTGATGGGAGGACTGAGTTTTCTCTCTTTGTAGGTTGTTCGTGTGGAACCTTTGGTCACCATGGGCCAACTGACTGCGTACCTGAATCCTATGGGATGGACTATTCCCGTGGTGCCAGAGCTTGATGACCTTACTGTAGGTAAGGGTTGCTGTGATGAGAAGAAATGGACTCATTTCCTGCATTTCATTTACTGTCTGTGCAGTGACGCGTTGCTTTGTGTAAATCTTTCCTAAAGTACTCGGTTGAACTTTATTCTGGTAAATCGCCTCCATTCTGAAGTGTGTTTCATTGGAACTTTTATGTGCTCTCTCAATAAGGTGGTCTGATCATGGGAACGGGCATTGAGTCTTCATCCCATATCTATGGGCTTTTCCAACATACCTGCGTGGCCTACGAACTGGTCCTTGCTGATGGAAGCCTTGTGAGATGTACACCAGTAAGACAAACTGTTATTTTGCTATCATTTGTTATGTCATTGGCAGTTATCAGTGTGGATAGATGATTTCGTGTGACGTGCTTTTTGCAGACTGAAAACTCAGACCTGTTTTACGCAGTGCCTTGGTCTTGTGGTACTCTGGGTTTCCTGGTTGCAGCAGAAATCAAAATGATTCCTGCCAAGAAATACATCAAGTTACACTATGAGCCTGTACGAGGGCTGCGGAATATTTGTGAGAAGTTTACTGAAGAATCTAAGAAAAAGGAGAACAGTTTTGTGGAAGGACTTGTGTATTCTTTGGAAGAAGCTGTCATCATGACAGGAGTCCTGACTGATGAAGCTGAACCAAGCAAGGTAACTAAAGTTATTCCCAATGAAAACACTACCCCAAAGTTCGGCTGACACTTCACTGCCATGTGATGATATAAAACTAGAACCATAAGAGTAGAACCCACTCTTAATATGGGATGAAAAGTTAGATCTGTCTGTTAGAATGTTTTAAATCGCAGCTCTTTGTAATTACAACAGAGTCTGTACTCTTCAATTTGGGCGAAGTGACCCATTAATTTCCATTATGATAGCAAATCATTTAATCTACTGCGTTTGCATTTCAGTGCCTACGGAGGAAGTGTCCTTTTTCATATACAGAGCAATGCTGTTTCAAATTGCAGTTGTTCAGAGTAATTCCTTCTCCAGCATGCTCTTAAAGACAGCCCGTATTGGTAAGACAAATCAGAGATGTGCACAGGAGGGTGTGCTGTTTGTTCACCACATTGCTCAACTTGGATATTTCTCCTCTGCCTTAATGAAGCTTTGGATTAATGGGGGGCTGAGAGGAACTTAAGGAATCCAGTGCTGCCACATTTGTGGCTTTTTAAGCTGCTCGTAACGTGAAAGCCTTATTTAGACAAAATCTCAATGAGAGGAACGGTAAGTGGAAGCCATGCATGTGGCAGGAAGGAGAAATGAAGGCTTTCTAGGTTTCTTCAGACAGCCTCATTGGAACAGTCGCAGAAGTTACAACATTGTTTCTTCACTGTAAGGGGATATGGGGGATGTACTTGGTGTTGTCTAGTAAGTTGTTATTGTTACCTGTGTTGGGATTTGCTAATGAATCTCTGTCTTACAGATAAACAGAATTGGCAATTACTACAAGCCATGGTTCTTCAAGCACGTGGAGAAGTATTTGAAAGCCAATAAGACTGGAATTGAATACATCCCCTCAAGACATTATTACCACAGACATACTCGTAGTATTTTCTGGGAACTCCAGGTAAGAACAGTTACAAACTTGAAATAACACCTATGGGAAGGCACTCTGCTCTTTCCCAGTGTGCGTACATTGTAGCTCCTTTCCCGTGGCAGCACTTAAGGCATTGTATCATAACTTCCTAATTAATGGCTGAATGCTTTTCTGAATGTAAAACTTAAGTATGTGTTTAAGCATTAAGCCTTTATGCCTACCGAGTGATTTCTAAAGACAGTGATAAAAACATGAAGGTGGAATTGTGGCTGAGGATGCTCCCTTCCTAAACTTGCCTAAGCTCATAACACTCATTATAAAGTAATGTCACTAATTTGAATTATACGAGCGTATTTCTTCTGCTGTGCAATTATGTGTAAGTTCTGTTTGACATTATGAGGGATTCCTATTGCCACATCTTGAATTTCCTACTGAAATTCTGAATTTCAGCTGCTGGAGAAGGCAGGCAAACAGGAGTTTGCTGTGTAGCAAGTACTTCAAACTTTACGGCTTCGAAACTCCTTTAAGACCTGATCGCATGCGTGTCAGTTCTTGCAAGAGTTTTACAAGTTTCTCTTCTTAAGAGCTCCTCGTAGCTGTTAAGATAATAGGCTGCTGTTCCCTGAACTCCATTTCCTGCAAGTATTTAGGGCTGATGAAATATGGTGAGTTACATGAGTCTGAAAATCCTGTCGTAACAAGAAGATGCTTAGGGAAGGGCTCAGTAGCAAAATTCAGTCCAGACCTCTCTTAGTTCATATTTGCATTATAAGAGCTTAGCAAAAGTATCAGCAGTTACATTTATTGAAAATCTCATTTAATATTTCTCTGAGGATTCTCAAGTTTTGTCTTTTGGTTCAATTACACATTCCTAAGTCAAACTTTTCTTCTCTTTCCCCTTTAAAGGATATCATTCCTTTTGGCAATAACCCTGTTTTCCGCTACCTCTTTGGCTGGATGGTTCCTCCCAAAATCTCTTTGTTAAAACTCACCCAAGGAGAAGCTATTCGAAAGCTGTATGAGCAACACCATGTTGTGCAAGACATGTTGGTCCCCATGAAGAGCCTTGAAAAATCCATCCAAACCTTCCACGTTGACCTTAATGTAAGAACGTGTTTTTACAATGCAGTGAATCATGGAGTGCATGTTGCAATAACTTGTGGCCGTTTGTTTTAAGACATAATATTCAGCTTGTGTCCTTAAACATACATTCGGGTGTTGAAGTAGTTAATGGGGAGATGTTGTTCCTGGAGCACGCTGCAAGTGTTCTGACTGAGCATCTCAATCTATTTGTTACGGTGGTTAGAAAGTGGCTCTAAGAACTGCAGCAAGAGCATTGGAAAGGGAAAGCTGTGTAAGATTTGATCCCAGCTTGGGAAGAAGTCCTCTTAACTCTTTGTCTCTTTATTAAGATATTGCATAAATGATTGTTCTGTTAAAAATCACTGATCAAGTGTTTTCTTATCTCTGCAGGTGTACCCTCTTTGGTTATGTCCTTTCTTACTGCCCAATAATCCTGGCATGGTCCACCCCAAAGGGGACGAAACAGAACTCTACGTGGATATTGGAGCTTATGGAGAGCCCAAAACGAAGCAATTTGAAGCCAGGGCTTCCATGAGGCAAATGGAAAAGTTTGTGAGAAGTGTGCATGGGTAAGGATCCCACTCCTTGGAATGATGGCAGTACCATATAATTTACATCTGTGTAGTTTCATCACACTTACGTTGCACTGCAGCAATTTAACACTACAACAACTTAAAAACCATAATTGTAAGTCAGTTTAATCATTAATTTTGATGTTCCAGTTTTATAATGTGATTTCACTGTCGTGATTTGATTGCAAAGCCAACCAAATATGTGGGCTCACCGATGGAAGTTTGTGCTATGTGTTTGGGAGCTGGGTAGCACCCAAACAGGTCGCCTGTGCTTCCTTTCAGCTCCACACTGCTGTGGGAGTAGAATCTGCTGCAACAGATGTGGTCCACGCAGTCAGAAGGATCTCAGCAGGTCCATGCTGGCGGCATGTAAACCAGCTGCTGTCCCATGCAGTGTTAGTGTAGCAGTTAGTGATGAGAGCAGTGACCGCTCTCATCAAGGCTGGTAGCCCAGTCCTTCCAGAGGTAACCACTGACCTTGCATATTGAGGCTGGCTTGTTTGAAGGCTGATCCAGAGCAGGGGCAGAGCAAGTGCTGTTTGGCTGCAGCAGGCCACAGGCCCTTCAGGAATCCCACAGGCTGTTAAAGTTTGGACAGCTTCCCCGCCTGCCCTTGGGGCTGCTGGGCTCCCTGCCATCGCAGCGGCACACACTCTGCCCTGTCCTTGGGCTCCTGTGTCCTCCCAGCAGGAGGCCAGCCCTGCCTGCTCCCTGCGTGGCGCTGGGAGCCTTTCCCACAGCCGGAGCTTTCACAGCCTCCTTTTTGCTGCTCTGATTCTGGTTACAGAAGACCACAGTGGGCGTGAGATAGATCCGCACCGTCTGTCACTGACTCCTGACAGCCTAATTTGCCATAGTAGCATCAGTAGGCAGGCAGTTACAGACTTGTTTCTCCCCAACAAAAACCGGCTATGCAGTGTTTTTATGCCATCAGTATAATTAAGCTGCATTTCTCAGTCTAACAGTGATTCCATCCCATGTGGCTGAGTAACAATGGTGAGTATGCTTCCAGGTATTATGGAGATTATAAAAGTCTTTTGGTTACGATGTGATCTGCCGGAGAACAAAGCAACCAAAAGTTAATGTTAGGCTTTTAAAATTAATTTGAAACTAAGCCTTTAATTTTAATCTTTTTGCCAACAAAGTTCTGTCTCTTCTGTACCCGTCACTGGAAAAAAAACAAACGAACACTGTATAAATCTCAGAGTTTCAGAATCACAACGGGGCTTTTTTAACTGTGTTTTACTGCGCTGCTCTGATGCTTGCTGCATTTTAGGGAGAGCGGTGTGGAAGTAAGGAAGGGCACACAGCAATTTAGGACCTGTTCATTGCAGCGGAGTTGGATTAGATGGCCCTCAGAGGTCCCTCCCAGCTCTAAGGATTCTCTGATTCTATGAAATACGGATTCCGTTTATTTTTGTGAATGGAATTCTGTTACACTTTGCTTCCCTTACTCTATACATTTATCTTCTTGAGCTGATCTGATTGTGTTGGCTCACACCTTTCCAGTTTTATTCTCAATGTGGAAACCAAAGAAAACTTAAGAAGTAAAAGAGCACATTGCTGCATCTGTCTATTGGCTGAGAGTCCCAGCATGATCCATATGAGCATTTTGATGGTTTTCTTTCTGTTGAATATTTGCCCTCCGGAGCTTGCCCTGTCTATTTTCTTCTTGATTATAATTAATACAATTAATACTGTACCTCTCACTTCCTTTTATCTTTGATTTCAGTTTCCAGATGCTGTACGCAGATTGCTACATGACCCGTGAGGAGTTCTGGGATATGTTTGATGGTTCGTTATACCACAGTCTGAGGGAGCAAATGAATTGCAAGGATGCCTTTCCAGAAGTGTACGACAAAATCTGCAAGGCTGCCAGGCACTGAGCTTGAAGGGCCTAATTAAGCAATCAGGGAAAGATGAATTTACTATAGCTAGTCAGTATATCCTTTTTAAAGAAAAGCTTTATTGCTCTCCAAATAAGCTCGTTCTTGTTGATATTTAAATGATATGAATTCATGCTTTATAAACTTATGTTTAGTATTTCCTAGTATGCTTTAAGAACAGTTTTCCAAAACTCAAAGTGATTGTTTTTAAGAAATCTGAAGTGCTGATTGCCTTGTGTATCTTGGACCTGTCTTGGACACAGGTGAACTCACCTAGCTCCAAGCATAAGAAAAGCAACTGGAAAAGAGGACGCTGAAGTGATGCCAGCTATAAACTAGAGCTATATTTAAAATTACTTCTGAAAATGGTAAGGAGGTGACAGAAAGAGGTGCCAAAGCTGAATGAATTGTCGCATTAATCGTTTGCCTCCAGTCAGTAAGCTGTAGGGCAGCTTAGCAATGGTACCACGTCCTCCTGGCCGTGCAGAGCTGCGTGGTACCTCAACACACAACCACACTCCCCAACACTTGGTCCCGTTTCAAAACCGAGCGCTGAGGCGTGAAGCAAATGCTTTTTACTTGTGCCTATCAGATTTGTACTGGCTTTGACTATGAAATGTTATGTGGGTATAGGTTTTAGTTACTGTATTGGTTAACAGTATTCTGTTGGGTTTTGCTCCCAGATAGCAACGCTCTGGCTTTGTACAACTACTGGAAAAATTGCTGCTATTTCATATAGGCAATTATTAATTTGGGGCTTTGCTTGTTGTGAGCCTGTTTATTTGGACTTTTGGGGTTTTGCCTTTTGTTTTTGATTTTTCTTTTTCTTTTTTTTTGCTTAATTTTAGTGCCTTACACTCAGTTGGAAGAGAACATGGGTCAGTGAGACCCTTCTGTCCTGGCCAGCAGGAAAAGAAAGTGTGCCCTCACAAGTTAAGGCTTTATTTTCACAAGGTGTGTCAGAGCAAATGGCTGTGGATAAGAAGAGCTCTTGTTTTGGGTGCTTGGTATGCTCAGGCTTTGGTTCTCACTCGAGAGGCATTTTTGCTTTTCAGTTTACCTGGATTAGATTGATAGGCTTTGTAAAAAGGACTGTTTCAGTCACCTGGAGAGGAGATCAATAGTAAATACTGTTCAGTTCCCCCTTCTGGTGCACAGCACAGTCACACGCTTCATGCAAGTGTAGAAGTGTGGGAATGTTTTGACTCTGTAGCCAGAGACGTGGTTCCAAACCAAGCCCATGTCTCATGCAAGCAGTGTGGCAGATTATTACTCTGAACATTACTGAGCTTGAGGGGAAAGAGTCATTTCTTGAGGGCTGCTTATGGGGTAACACAGAGAACACTTTAAACGGTTTGCAGTGAGAAGCTTTGTGATTTTTTTTTATGAGTGCTAAACCAATGATGTTATTTATTGATAGATGGATGCTTACGGTCCAGATGAAACCAATGATAAAGCAGTGACAAGAATAAGCTTGGCCTGTTCCTCAGTGATGCACGCTGGGCAAACGGTGTGCAAGTAAGGTACCCCTTACAGTCCTGCGCAGGGAACTGGTGGCAGGAGCAGCCTGCCAAGGGGAGACACAGCCACTGCAGGGTGCATGCAGCGCTGCCCAACCCATGGGCTGCCCATACAGATGCAAGAGCAGGGCAAGAGGGAGGGCTGTGTCAGTGATCCATTCCAGGCCTCGTGGCACACTGGAAAGCAAGCACTGAGTCTCAGAGTGGGAATCTGTCTTCTCACCCCTGCGAGGGAAGCAGCACACGAGCAGTTTCCTTGTTCCTGTGGCAAAGCTATGATTTAGCCCGGTGCTTGCAAGATGATCTGTGCAGAGCAAGGATTGGTTTAGTCCGTATAAAGGGCAGTGCTAAAAAATCTAGAGGAATATGCAAATACTTTTACTTAAGCTGTGTTTCTCTCACATATTGATGATCTTTAGGTATGCACTGTATTTGTTTTTTCACTCGTTAATTTATTAGCAAACTTGGTATGATGTGGTCTGGCACTGTCACTGTACACCAGTCACACACACGCACAAGCAGAGTTGCTGTTGGTCTTATTTTTTGGCTGTATGGGCTGTTTAAAATAAAAATATAGCCGGCTATAGTACTGCTCAAAGTGGCGTCTTGTAACGAACCATAACTTATTTCTATTGCCATTGTTTAGCCTTTCTCATGCTCGTTGTACTGTTGCAAGCGGTCAGCAACTAGTGAGAAAAGCTGCTGCCTTGATCAGAGGCCAGAGGGGTTGCAATGCTGATAAATGAGGAGTCTAACTCCGCAAACAGCTTTGAAGGAATGCCATTGAAGGCCATGAGTCTACTCTTATCTCTGCCCCGTGATATGCCTTATAGCTGAGCCTTAACCCTTCCATTATGCCTCAGTAAGAACCTCATAATGCCAGTTTTTCTGATTTTTCCCTTCACTTCACCGTTTCCCTGTGATTTTGTGGCCCATGAGAGCAAAACTACATTTTGGATTTATCTATCCACGTCAACTGCTGTAGCACCTATCTCAGTTTTCCTTGCTGTTAAAACATCCCTGGTTTGAATGACCAGCCACAGCAGAGAGGATGAAGGTACAGTGCCCTCCCTCTTCAGCCTGAGGAGTTTCACATCCCCATCTTCAGTTTCTTTGAGAAGTGCCCTTGCAGGAACTCTGTAACTTGGAGGGCGGTATTCCAGCCCTCCTGCAGCTTGGCCACAGCTTTTACACCTTCTTCCAATGCTCCCTTCAGAGACCTTCTTTTCATTTGCTTGCCTTTCTATTACAATAATCACCATTTCTTTAAATTACTGCAGTTTTACCTGCGTTCAATTATCTCTCCCACCAAATGGTAATTGCAGATTAATTAGCATACCTAATCAGCCACAACTAACATGTAATTACACCTAAATTTAATTATTCCAGTCTGTCTAAACACTGGCGTGAGCCTTTGTAAAGGTTAACATGGAGCGAACCACCATACTCGTGGTGTAGTTTTATGGCCATCCTTTGTTCCAGCTGATGGAGCTTTCTGCTCATTCCACTTTCTTCACTGCCTCTAGGCCTTAATATGCTACAAAATTTGGAATGATGACACTAAATTCCCCCTAATGCCCTCCAGCTGCTTGTAAGTATTTGAATTGTTAATTCAAGTGAAGCTGTGCATTATAGCTTGTAATCAAGATCCTCACACGTAGCTACCCCAGGATAGCAGGACAGGTACACAGACAGTTCCCAAACCTCTCCCAGCTGCCATGGTGCTGCTTTCTCAGAACCAGCTCTCCTTTCAAGTTGCCGTGGTGGACTTTGGGGCATTCATTGCTTGCCATGATAACCGCCACCATGCACAGAACAGATAGAGAGCTGCACGTTCCTTAAGCAGTGCAAGCTGATGGGGAAGGAAATGCTTAATATTGAATGAGTGCTGCATGCCAACAAACCTTCCTGCGGTCAGCGTATGGTATCTGACATCCTCTTCTCCATTGTGTCATTTTCATAAAAGCCAAGGTGAAAATAATGAATTAGTCAACAGACAGGTTAGACTGATGAATGTCTGAAGGGTGTTTTATTACCGCGGAACAAGCCTTGTTTCCTATCTCTGGCATGCTAGCACGCTGCAAGTATTCGCATTACACCATCTCATCTGCTGGCATGTCCGTGGTTTATTCGCCAATTCAGGCTTTCCAGCACCATCTTACATTTGGAAAACAGCAGTGCTTTCTTCACAGGTATCTGGACAACGTGGAGCAGAAATCAAATGACTCCATTTGTTTTTCGCAGCAGGCTTTAGCCGCTCGCTGTGAAAAGAGGATGTGATTCAGTGAGCTCTAATTATTGGCTGGATTAATCTCATTAGTCTTAACGAGCACGGAGGTGAACAGAGCTCTTAAAAGCCTGGCTATTCCCTTGAAAGTAAAGCTGTAGCTTGAAAAGTGATTTTGGAGCTAGTGCTATTTGATCATAGAGCAATTCGGTGCATTTGAACATCCTGCTCTCTGTTCAGACTTTTTTCCTATTCCTACTGGAGCTACAAAATTAACAAAGCCAGCAATATTGAAAGCTAGATTTCATTATGCCTTCTCCTTCATCAGAGGATAGCTAACTCGTAGCTGCCCCACTGAAAGCTGCCATGTTGTATCGAGCTGAAATGGATTTCTAACAACTCTCTGGAGATCAAGACCGCTTTTGCAGAGCTGTCAGCCCATAGTACCACCACAGCAGTTTGCTAATCTTGGCCACGAGCAAAGGTGAAAGCGGAGGACTGCCCTGAGGTCTCTCATTAGTACAGTTCCCAACTACTTCACAGGGTTTTCCCCCTAGCGATTTCAAAGCCCTTTGCAATGGAACTGAGCCTTGTTATCTTCCTTCTCCAAATGGGTAAACCAAGGCACGGTCTGAGAACGTGATTTTTGTTTGAGGCCACTGATCAAATCAGTGCCAGCACAGGGAATGAGCTGAGAGAGCCTCATCCACTGTCAGGTTCTTCCCCAGGCTGCCTCCTCTAACTCAGACAGACGCTATTTGTCTATACCTCCTCTTCATACAGACTGCATTTCACAAAGTAGAACAACCACCTTCATACCTTTAAAGTGCCTGGGCAGCCAGCAGCATTTTAACCCTCCCACTGCCCTTACATAGAGGGAAGCACTAAGGGCTGCTCGCTTCTATTAACTTATCATTCATAGAGGGACCCTGCTCTGGGGCCAGCAGGTGTTGCTCAGTCCCATTCCAGCACTTGCAACTCCACAATCATCCCTTCTGCTATTTAGCCTCTCAGGTCAGTTGTAAACTACCAGTAACATACTCAGCCTCACCAGAGTTGCTCAAGACAAAGGGTTTTCCTGCAAGCTGATGTGAAAGTGCTTCTAGCCCCTGTTATATACCACTTACAGCAGGCAGGCATCCTGCTTCAAGTTGCTCAGGTACCGCTGCGTGTCACTCCGGTACAGGGACTGGTATCTGATCTTCTGAGGGTATTTTTCGTGCCTGGTGACATTATAGCGGCCCACACCCACGGGATTCTGGAAAGGGAAGGTCACATGTTGTTTCCCATTGCTGCAGAGGCAGCGTGGCTGATACAGTGGAGCAAAATTGGGCAGCAGCTTTATGTTGCCAATTGCAGAAAACAACAATATGTGGAATATCTTAACCAAAGAAGGTCTGCATTGCAGGGGAGGGAGGAGGAGACACGCTATGTTGTCTGAGCATGCATTGAGAAGGGCAGAGGTGATGTGGCTGCTGCTGAGCTCCTGTCCCTCTGCTCAGCATCAGCCCAGCTCATGCTGCCCATCTCAGCACCTGCTCTGCACTGGGTGCCCACAGCTGCAGGAAGAGGTCTGTCCTCTCATTGGGTGCCAGCAACAGATCAGAGACAGTGACAGAGCAAGCTTAAAGCCTGATGGCTCCTGTGCCCCTCTCTGGCTGCCCTGTGCTCACTCACCTCGTTCCCCATGAAGAGGCGTTCGAACTTTCTGTCAAACCTCTTGGCAGATGACCAGAACGGGGGCTGACTGAAGTCTGCTGATCTCTCAACGGGCTTTGGATCGTATGAGCCTGGCCCCACCACATACTGTGCAGAAGGAAACTTCTTACCCTTCCGTCTGCTCTCAGAAAAAGCAGCCCCACAGCACTGCCCGGTACCCAACACCACCAGGTGGGCCCAGCAGCTTGGGGAGGGTGGAAATGGAACACCCCACTGCCACTGACCGCGTCCCTCGGGCACTGGCTGAGTGTGGCCCAGAAGATCCTCTCTGTGGGGCAGCCCGGGTTCCGTGGCAGTGTGCTGAAGCAGCCTTTCTTCTTGTTTTCCTTTGACATCAGCTCATCCAGGAACCCCTTGGCAGTGCCAGCGTGCAGCTTGGTGCCTTCCCCCTGCTGGGCCACAGGAGCAGCATGAGGCTCAGCTGCTGGAGGTCACTCCAGCCGCCCCAAACACCCCTCACTGTGAGAGCTGAGCCTTTCACTGCTCACAGGCATGCTCTCCTGCTGCAAGGATTTGTCTTACCAGGCTGCTCAGATCCAAGAAAGCCAAAAAGCAAAACTCAAGATGAGGTGCGGCGTAAAGCAGCTGTCCATCTTACACGTTTATGGTGGCAATGCCACAGCTTACTGGGAGCCCTCTGTCCAGGTTACGCACCTCCCCATTGCGCCGCTGGCTGCCTGCAGGCTTCAGCCTTTCCCCTGAGAAGACCTGGCAGGTGATGCGTCTGCCTGCCCGTGGCAGCCGCTCCTTGGTGCTGCTCCATGGGGAGTAGGTGCCAGGTCCCAAGCCACTGCCCTGCAGGCACAGAGGGAAGGTGGCAGGGAGACTTCCAGAAGAGAAACACAGGCACCCCAAAAACACAATCCCAGGGCAAAGAGCAGAACGTGCCATGGCTGTCTGGAAGACACACTTCTCTGTCCTGCTGTCCATCAGCCCTCGTGTGCTGGCGGAGCGCCTGTCCCTCTCCTCCAGGAGAGTGTAGGGGTTCCCCTGGGGGCCATAGGTGCCAGGCCCAGGGAAGCAGTCCTGCAGGAGAGATGGGATGGCGTGGGCAGCCCCCAAGTCAGCTCCAGTGACGGGAAATGCTCACAGGGATGCCAGCAGCTCCCGAGTCAGGCTGCAAAATACCCGCCGGCTTTCTCTGAACCTCTGTTCCCTTGTGTCACAGATACCCCTCAGGCTCGAGGGCTGTGTCTCCTGCAGGAAATCCCTGATGTTGTACGTTCCCGGGCCCAGCCTCTCTTGCTGCAGAAGGAAAAAGATGGTAAGGATAGGCTGGGCATCAAAGGCAACACTTCCGATGCTTCTTGGCCGACCAGACAAGGAGGGTGGATCAAATCTGGCTCTTACCTGGTGTTTGCGCTTCTTCAGCATTACCTTGAACTGGAAATGGGGCAGTTGAATTGCCCGGCAGCCTGCCTCTGCTCTGGCCCAGCCAGAGGCCGGTGCTGTCCCCTGCAAGGCAGAGCCAGAGCACAACTGTACATACGCTGCTGCTTCGCATGCCGGCTCTGTCACTCATCCCAAATTAAGGCACTAATAAAGGGTTTTGCTTTTGGGTGGGGAGCGATTCCCCAGAGCATGAGCCCACATCCCACATAGACACTAGGGTGCTCCCCAGTGGATGCCTCTAACTGCTGTGCAAAGCAGGCATGATAATTTGGGAGCTAAACCAGGAATTCCTGCTCTCCCCACTGTGAGCCCAATTGGTGGCCTCACCTGGCTGCCCATGTCCCACACTGCTGGCTCTGGTCGCTAGGGCTGCTGTGACAGCCTTCACCATGGCACCCTTCACCATGGCAGCCCTCACCATTGTCACCTGTCACCCATTCTGAGGTGCTGTAGCTATAATGGGGGCTCCAGCCTGGCTGCCCCGAGCCCCGCAGTCCCCACTGCAGGATCCCTCGAGCTCTCTGGGCCACGTGTGCTGGCAAAGCCAAGCAAGTGCTTGGCTCCCACCAGGGATGCAGTGTCCCCCTCCTGGCACCCACATTCCCATGCAAAGCATGACCCGGTTCTGCCCCAGCACTGCAAGGGTGCAAGGGATGTTGTCCCCACACGGCACCTCCAAGGGGTTATACTGAACACACTGAGATTTGTTAGACATGAAAGTTTATCTCGCCAGCCAGGGACATGGCCAAAATCGGTGCCTGACCAGCCCCAGCATCACGAGCTGTGACCCAGAAAGCAGTTGGAGCAGCTTAAAAGAAGCAGCAGTTTTTAAAGCTTCACCTCGGGGCTGTTCTGCTGTCTGACACACATTCAGAGCTGCAGACACGCAGAGCTGGTGGCTGTTTCCCAGCTGCTCTGCAATGGTGGCAGCCTGTGCCACCTCTTCCCCCTGCAGGAGCAATCCCAAGGAGCACAGGAGGTTCTAGGACGAGCCCTGAAATTACCATTTTATTGGACATAAACACATTACCCTGGAGTTGTAAATTACAGAAGCATCACAGGAAGGAATGGAAGCACTCAGGAAGTTCAGCCAGACAGACGTGCAAGGCAGCGCTACAGGCTCATGGACCCTCCCAGCTATGTAAGATCATGGCCAGGGTCAGCCAGGATGTAGCCAACATGACTGGGCCAGGGCTGAAACCTCAGTTTGATCCCTCTCAGCACAGCTGGAAAAGATAAAGAGTGCAGACAGGCTCCCAGGCACCGAGCCTCACAAGCTTAGCTCCTCATCCAGCACTGTCTGTTGGTTTAATGAGAGATATCGGCTTTCCCTGCAGACCTCGTCTCTTGTATAGCCTCAAACCCTCCCACTTAAAACACTGCCCCGCAAATCAATCCAAGATGTTTTGTCTCTTTGATCTGCTCAGCAGGCAGTAAGTCACTGACAGAAATACATTTCGCTTCAGCAGCTCCAGCAGGCGATGTTAACAGTGAAGGACCACTCTCCTGCCCCGCAGTAGGACCTGCACACCATGGCACGGGGCGTCCTGCAGGACCTGAAGCTCAACTGCTGTGTATCCCAGACAGCGTGTGCACTGCTACCTGATTGCAGCAGGGAGCACACCCAGGGAAACCATCACCGGGACAACAGAGGAGCTGCTCTGGGAGGGAAGCACCATCCTGGAGCCAGAAACCTGCAGCCAGATCCTGGCTCAGGGCTGCGAAGCAGCTTCCCTGGGTCCATCTTGGCAATGCTATGCAGGTGCCAGTTCATGCTTTTAGTGGCTTCAGTGCTCCTAAATCAGAAGCATCAACAATGAGCCTTTTAATCTGTTTATCTTTCCCATTTTCTCATGTGAATTGCAGTGCACATTAGCGCACATTCCCCATCACAGAAGGATTGTGAAGATTTCCCCAAATCTCATCTTCACATAAAAAGAAAGGCTTATTCTCACTTCCTTATGTTTAAAAAGGGATAACTTAAGCCCCCCATAAAACCAGGCCCAGCGAAGTGACATCTCCTCCCCTGGCACAGCGCTCTTAGGAGATGGTACATGCCCCAGTTTCAGCTCTGGCCTCCAGGCCCCATGGTCTTACACAGCGTGAGCTGAGGTGGGACACAGACCGGATCCCGACAGGAAAGGTCCACAGCAGCCTGAAAGGGCCTCTCCGTGTCCGGGTAACGCAGGCACAGCGAAGGCGGTCTCCTCACATGATGGTTGCCACCCGCAGGCCGCCATCAGCCCCCAGCCCTGCAGCAGGATCCCAACCGCACGGCCTGCGGCGCGGCCTCCGTACAGCAGGCCGCGCTGGTGAGCAGCCATAGAGCCAGCGGCTCTTCCGGCTTCCGGGAAGGAAGGCGGTGCAGCGTGTCACGTGACCTGGGGCGGTGCGGGCGCTGCCGGCGCGGGCGGCTGGGCCGTGGGGTGCGCGCGTGCACGTGCAGAGCGTGTGTCCGTGTGTATGTGTGTGTGTGGGTCGGTGTGTGCGCACGCGGTGCCTGTGTTCACGTGGGTGTGCAGTACCTGCAGGCAGGCACTGCCCAGCCTGGGACCTGGTGGGAAGCCGGTGCTGGGGCTGCGGGTGCTGAGGCTGCAGTGCCACCCGAAGCAGCACGTGGCAGCGGTGCGCCCTTCTTGTAGCCGCCAGCACTCTGAGCTGCCGCACCTTGCGCGTAACGCCTTGTTTTGCTGCTTTCTCCCTGCAGGCGTGATGCTGGGCTTGCTGCGGACGGGGCTTCCCGTGCTCGGAGCAGCAGCAGGCCCGCAGCTGCAGGCCCGCAGCTCCCAGCACGACACCTCGGCTCATGCCCGCCTGTTGCTCTCGCAGCTCTTCCAGCCTCTGAACCTGCAGGTGGGTGGTGTGGCAGGATGTGAGGGCCAGGCAGCAGAGCTGGGCTGCCGCAGCCACCGGCTGATGCTGCAGGGTGGCCTCATCCACCCCGCCAGCCCCGGCTGCTACCACCTCCTGCCACCTGCCGTGCGCTCCATGGAGAAGCTGATCCGCCTGATCGATGGCGCCATGCGGAACATCGGTGGGCAGAAGGTGAACATGCCCAGCCTGAGCTCTGCTGAGCTGTGGCGGACCAGTGGGCGCTGGGAGCAGATGGGGACAGAGCTGTTCCGCTTGGCTGACCGGCACAGCAAGGAGTACTGCCTGGGCCCCACGCATGAGGAGGCTGTCACTGAACTGGTGGCCGCACACAACAACCTGTCCTACAGGCAGCTCCCATTGCGCCTCTATCAGGTGACCAGAAAGTTCCGGGATGAGCCTAAGCCCCGCTTCGGCTTGCTGCGTAGCAGGGAGTTCTACATGAAGGACATGTACACCTTTGACACCTCTGAGGAGGCAGCACGTCACACCTATGAGCTGGTGTGCAGAGCCTACCGCAGCCTCTTCAAGCGCCTGGGCCTGCGCTGCGTCCAGGTGCGGGCAGCCACTGGCACCATTGGCGGCACTGCATCCCATGAGTTCCAGCTGCCGGCCGACATCGGCGAGGACAGGTTGATGCTGTGCCCTGCTGGGCATTTCGCAGCTAATGTGGAGATGTTGGACGAAGGGCAAACAGCGTGCCCGACCTGCGGAGAAAAACTCACTCAGAGCAGAGGGATCGAAGTGGGGCACACATTTTATCTGGGCACCAAGTATTCCTCTGTCCACAATGCCGTCTTCTACACTCCCGAGAACAAGCTCCAGCTAGCAGAAATGGGCTGCTACGGTCTGGGCGTCACTCGCATCCTGGCAGCATCCATTGAGGTGCTGTCTACAGAGGACAGCATCCGCTGGCCAAGCCTCATTGCGCCCTACCAGGTGTGCTTCATCCCCCCCAAGAAAGGCAGCAAGGAGGAGCAGGGAACCGCGCTGCTGGAGCACCTCTACGATGATGTGGCTGAAGCCCTGCCTCGCCTGGTGGGCGATATGGTGCTGGACGATAGGACACAGATGACAATTGGCAAAAGGCTGAAAGATGCCAACAAGCTGGGGTACCCCTATGTGGTCATAGCCGGGAGGAGGGTTTGCGAGGACCCCCCGGTCTTTGAGGTTTGGGATCAGAGCTCTGGCACAGTTTTATACCTCACCAAGGAAGGTGTAATTGAGTTACTGAGTAAAGTGCAACTCCCTTGAAATCCCCGCCTCCAAATCTATCATCTTTGCAGCGTGGAGTGGGCCTCAACAGCCCGGTTCATTGTTTAGCAGCTGCTTAACAGCTGTCCTGCGGGGCGGGGACGCGCCGGGTCAGCCCACATTCCGCGCGGGGCTGCCCGCATGGTTCATGGGGACGATTAGGCTGTTACAGACTGCAGGTCTGCAGCCCACCAACCGCGTCCCTCAGTGCGGCACCCCTATGATTTTGAACCTCTCTAGGAGGGCAGCCATTTGCAGTCCCGTTCCTATCACCGCACGCAGCAACCGGCCGCCCCGCACCCCACAGCGGGCAAAATGGCGGCGCGGGCCGGAAGAAGGCGGGGCGTGGGCAGGAAGGGGCCGGCACGAGGCCGGAAGGGGCGGGGCGGACGGAGTGGTAGCAGCATGGCGGGTGCCGGGGAAAGCGGCGATGCGGTGCCGCGGTATCGGAACGGCTTTCATCCCGACACGTGGGAACAGGTGAGGCGGCGGGGCCGGGCGGGCGGTGTGCGCTGACGCGGTGTGCGCTGACGCGGTGTGCCCGCAGGAGCTGGAGGCCATCCCCATGTTCATGAAACGCTGCCCTGCCGAGATCGACGCGACGCGGCAGCCCGCCCTGGCCTGCCTGCAGTCCCTGCTGTTCGACGAGGAGAAGGAGCCCGCAGGTGGGCGGCGGGGCGGCGGGTACCCCCATCCTGAGGGCGGGTCCCACCCGAGCTGCGCAGCCCACCTCACGCCGCGCCTCCCCGCCCCGCAGAGCTGGCCGCCATGTACAAGAACGAGGGGAACGCGTACTTCGGGGAGAAGGACTACGGCAGGGCCGTGCGGGCCTACAGCGAGGGGCTGCGGCAGCGCTTCGGGGACGTGGAGCTACGAGCCGTGCTGCTGTCCAACAGGGCGGCCGCACACTGCCGCCTGGGTGAGCCCCCCGCCTGCTGTTTCTCCCCCCTTTGCAGAACGGGCAGGTGATGCAGTTCTCGTGCTTTGCCACCTGTGGGACCCGCTTGTACTTTAAGTGTGCGATCCAGGCTTCTGAGCCGCTCTCCTTCGCCTGCAGGTAACTACCGCTCCGCTCTCGCTGATGCTACCCAAGCGAGGAAGCTGAAGCCCGACCACCTCAAAGCCATCGTGAGGGGTAAGGGCGGTGCAGAAAGGCCCCAAAGCCTCCCCCTCCTGCACCTGTGCCAGCTCTGCTACCCTGTGCCCGGCCTTGGCTGTGGGCACCTCCAGGGATGGGGCACCACAGCCAGTACCACTCTCCTGATGCTGTAGCTGCTAAAATGCTTCAGATTCTCTCCCATCTTACTAGACCTGCTGGCAATCTGCAGCGCAGCTCAACCCTACAGTGCAGCAGTGTGTGTTGCTTTAGAAGGCACCGGAGTTAAAGCTGACTTTACAACCACTGCTTTGTGTAATAGCTGTGTGCCAGCTCCAATACCAGGCGCTTAAAAGCCTTAATCCTTTCAGGAGCTCTCTGTCACATGGAGCTAAAGAACTACTCTGAAGCAATAGCGTGGTGTGAGGAGGGCTTACGAATAGATTCAAAAGAGAAAAAGCTTCTGGAAGTGAGAGCTAAAGCTGACAAATTAAAGGTAAACGTTACAGCAGTCTGGCATTTACATGCTTGTTGCAGGAGTGATCTGTTCTGCTTACTGTCAACCTAGAAACACCTTGGTTGGAGAGTTCTCCATTCAGGTTTCTGTGTAATGTAATTTATCCTCAAATGTGGTTCCACGTAATGATGTTGTTGAGATGTGCAGGGGGAACAGCTGGAGCCTTCCTGGAGCCTCCACTTGTCAGCAGGGTAGTGCTGGGCCTTGGCTTGTTATGCATGATTGTGGTACAATTCTTTCTTATGTACAGCGAGTTGAGGAGAGGGATGCAAGGAAGGCAAAGGCGATGGCGAAGAAAGAACAGTGTCAAAAGGAACATTTGCTTGCAGCAATAAAGGTGGGTCAGTGAGGGGACTTGTTTCTGTGGGTGTTTTTTTTGAGGGGGGAGGGAGGGACAAGGGGGATTGGGTTAAGGATTGTTTGAGCCTGGCTGGCTCTATCCTGAGCTCCTAGGGCTCTGTACCCCGTTTTAGGTAACAACTAATACAAAACAAAAACCTACTTGCTTTCCTTCCTCTCTTCTAGGAAAGAAATATCAAGCTGGTTGTCGAGCCTTCAAGCGAGGAAGAGGAAATATCAGATGGTCTGGCTGAGATATGTCTGAATGGGTTTCACTCTGACAGTGCCACAGGGGCAAAGGTGCACTTGGATGCCGACGGCAACCTAAACTGGCCCGTTCTCTTCCTGTACCCTGAGCATGAGCAGACAGACTTCATTGAGGCTTTTCACGAGAACTCCAGGTAAATGCACTGTCTGCAGCCTTCTTTCATAAAGGAAAAGTTTGAATAAGTGAGAACAGCTGGTAGGTGAAATGCTGTCGTACCGATGAAGCAGTTCCAGATTTCCAATCTCATAACTGGCCAAACAAGGTTAAAACAACTTGGAATTTGTAACATGTTTGTAGGCACAGATCCACCCACAACTTGTCAATTAAAAATGACAGTGCAAACAGATGAATAAAGCCGTAGTTCTTAGATAGTATTTTTAAGTATGTCTTTCCGTTTTCATTTTTTTTTGGTAATGAATTCTCAGAACCAATTGGCCAGCTCTCATGCAGTACCAAAATAAACAACCAGCTGACACACGAGCGTGTTCTGAGCACTGATCTGGTGAAGCACGGCACTGTTGAGACCATGTAGATGAAAAATCAATTGTAAATGAAATGCATGAAGTGCTCGTGTTACAGCTTTTGTAGTGTGAAAATGGGAATTAAAAATAACTTGCTGTTGCACTGTTCAAGTTTAAAACCATTGGTATGAGTTGTATGGTCTCATTGAGAAAGCAGTTAGTTTTAAGGGAAGACTATTAATTTTACAGTGATCTAAGCCTATTTTCAAGTCTATTGCCTAATTTGCTGATGTGTTTTTACTGTCATTCACACGCCAATTGTACAAATCAGGCTGAACGCTGAGCTGAAATGTGTGTTCTGGCTTTTAGATTTATTGATCATTTAATGGTGATGTTTGCTGAGTTACCTCCGTGGGATTTAGGAAGAAAATACCTTCCCAGCAATCTCGAGGTGAGAAATTGGACTTTCCATCTACTTGAGTGCGTTGATTTGTGACATTTTGCTTGGTTGGTTTTGGTGTTTGGTTTTTGCTTCTGAAGTGAGGCTAAGCATCTGTGTGTGTACGAAAGCAATAGCATGTTCACCACCTGTTCACCACCCATGGCTGTGAAATAGCGATTTGGAGAGCTACATTCACTTGTCAGCACATCTGGAAAACGTTCAAGTTTACATGGGTAGAGATTTTTTAACAAAAATGAAAGTACTTTCTATCATGTATAGCATGTGTGGAATATAAGGTATTTACAGGTGCTGTTAGGAAATTAGGAATCAAAACAATATCTGAGATTTAGGCCACTGGGCTGGTACATTGTACATTAAGAAGTGTAGATGTTGATGTCTCATTTTCCACCTTTGTGTGGCATGCACTGGGCAGCCCACAGTGCAGCAAGCAGTTGGGTTCTAAAGGACGATGTCTGTGGCAGAACCTGTGTTCCTGCTGCCACTGCTGTAAGAAGGCAAGTCGGTTTATGCTGGGAAGACTTAGCATGTACACAAAACAGAGTGCACTGCTGAAATCGGTGTCTGACAGTCAGTTCAAGGTATAGGAGTTTGTGAAACCTCTGTGAGATGCGTGCTGTGTTTTTACTGGGCTTAGTAGTCTGTCTTCATATGGCTTAAGCATGTAACCCTCCCAAATTTCCTCAGCTTTATTTTGAAGATGAAGAAAGAGCAGAAATGTATGAGCTGAACCCAAAACACACATTGCTACAAGTGCTGCAACACCAAAGGTGAGGCTCTACCTGCTTGTCTCCAGTGAGAGTGCAAACTTTGGGCTTTAAGTGCTGGGTTTTTTTCTTCTGATTTAATAGCTCTTGCTCTAAGGGGGGGAGGTGTAGAGCACTACGGCCATGTGGTTTTTGTGCCTGCCTTAGTGATTAGTGTTCCTTCCCCCCCAAAAATGCACAACTCTCCTGGACTAGGTGGAGGTGGGGAGGGGAGTGGGAGTACAAGTGGGACTACACACAAGCAGCAGCAGTAGAGGGGCTGTTTCATCCCCCACCTAAACAGCGCTACTTATAAAAAGGCAGCAGCAGCATATAAAGGGAGCGTGTTGAAGGTTAACAATGCTCTCACTGTTAATAATGCTGTGTGAGCAGTCCCCAGCACAGCATGCAGCGCAGTTTTGCTCTCTGAAATTGACTTTCAAGTACTGTGCTGTTGTTTAGAGAAAAGAGTCTGCTGTTCAGAAACCAAAAAGAAGTATTGTAGGGCTGGTGCTGTTAACTTGCAGCAGCTTGTAGCTGGCTGGGGATGCCTGCAGCACAGCTCCAGCAGAGGGGTCTGTCACAGGGGGAGCAGAGCTCGAGCTCTGCTGCTGTGGACTGTCTGAACTGGCACTCCATAAAACTCAGCAGTGTGCATAAGCCCTCAGATTTCAGGCTGTAAGGGCAGCTGCAAAAGAAACCTCTTTCCAGGGACAGAACAACAGCTCTCTATTTTAATTAGGGGTGGTTGTTGGGAGAAGCCTTGATTCATAACACTGCTCCTTGGATAAGGGTAGCCCTGGCTCTGAAAGGCTCTGCTGATCATCAAAAGCAGCCTGTCATCCTTTGGGAGGTCAGGCTGTGCTGTGCTGGGCAGCAGCCGCTTGCATGATGCTTGGCCAGACAGAAGGAAACCAGAGGACTTTCTTTAATCTTCACAGGTATTTTGTGAAGGCTGGGACTCCGACAGTGCTGGCTTTTGTGAAGAGTTCTCCTTTCTCTAAGAAATATTTCAGTGGCAAGAAGGTGCATCGGCTGTAATGAGCAAGAAGGAACCAAGGAATCATGTGCAAGAGATTGCTGTTTATCTCAGCGACAGACAGCAAACTTCTGCTTGCACAGAAATGCCTTGCACACTTCAGGGGAGAAATAATCTTGGCACACAGAGAAACTTCCAGCAAAGAAGCATAGAAGGAGAATGAAGGGCTTACAAGAGGGGATTATTTGTTTAAATAGAAATCCAGCTGGCTTGCAGAAGGTCTCCTCTATGACAGGCTGCATGGGGTTTTGAAATAAACCTGAAACAGTGCCAAACATTGGCTGCAGCTGAAGCAACAGCAGCTGGGGATGTACTTACCTGTGAAAAATCGCTGATTTCCTGTGAGGTGAGCTGTAGTTGCCAGGGTTTAACAGCAGTGCTCCGGGGTGAGTACCTGCCTGCTGCCACAAGCTGAATGCAGCTGGGCTCCTGCATGGGCCATTGCAGCTCTGAGGATTAGCAGCATCTGGTTTTCACTGCTCAGAGCTGCTGCTGGCCAGAGGAGAGCAGAGCTCTTTGTCTGGAGCGGTGTGTTTTACTGACTCTTGCTACCTCTATAAGCTGGAGCTAGACATGTCTATTTTAAGCAGGCTGATTCCTGCCTAATAAATGAAGTGATCCTTTTTTTTTCTCACCAGATGAAATATTGAAAGTGAATGTTAAACAGTAATTCTCAGCCCAAACATAACAGTCTTACCCATCCGGTTAACTTGCAGTGCCAACATACAGCATCATCTGTGCTTCTGTATGAGCTTGCAATTAAAAATAATTTTAACTAATTTCTTTCTCCCTGAGCTGCCCTGGGGAGCAGTGGCTGCAGTTTTAAGAACATTAAGTGCACAGGGCAACAAAAAGCTCTTCAGCCGTAAACACTTCTGCTTAGAGCATGGAGGATTATTCTCTCTCCAGCGCTGCATTCAGACAGCTCTAAGAAAGTAAACAGAATTCCGCATTGCTATGTCTGAGTTACTGCACTGTGCACAAATATAGTTAAAAAACAGTAACAGTGGGGTTGATTTGCACCCATGCTCACAAGGCAGAGAGGTGGGCAGTCGGGTAGGATAGGCTCAGCCCATTGCAGGTCATGCAGCAGAGTTGCAGAGCGAGGATACGGTACCGGATGAGCTGGTGGCACAGTGCCTGCATGCAGGGTGGAAAGCTTGAGGCCACCTGCAGGACTCACACCCAGCCTGACATTGTGGCCCAGGCTGTGGCTGCCTTCCATGCAGTGCATGGCTGTCGTGGTGTCAGAGATGGCCTGGCCGAACCACTGCGCGTTCAGCATGGAGGCAGCAATGAAAAAAAGATGATGATGATCTGCAAGGGGAAGAGTGCCTGCTGTAAGCAGCTGTTGCTTGTGGTTTCTCCCCCACCCCTCCCACATGCAAAGCTTGCTGAAGTCTGGATGCTGTTTGCTTTTAACCAAAGCCACGTGTGGACCTCGGTGCTGTTTGCGAGTCAGCCCCAGCAGAGCAGAATGAAGCAGGATCCAGTGGAGGAAGGGATTGGGGCTGCAGCCAGTTGGCATGTTACAGCAGGGGCTGCCTTGCAGCCCAAAGCCAACTGTATCCTAGGCTGCATCCAAAGCAGCGTGGCTGGCAGGTCAGGGGGGTAATCCCACCCCTTTGTTCTGCCCTTCTGAGGCCTCATCAGGAGTACTGCATCCAGATTTGGAGTCCTCAGTGCAGGAGAGACATGGATCTGCTTGAGCGCATCCAGAGGAGGGCTGCAAAAATGATCCAAAGAATGGAATGCCTCTCCAATGAGGACAGGCTGAGAGCTGGGGCTGTGCAGCCTGGAGAAGAGAAGGCTGCAGGGAGACCTGAGAGCAGCCTGTGAGTGTCTAAAGGGAGTCTGTAAGAAGGAAAGGGACAGACGCTTTAGCAGGACCTGTTGTGATAGGACAAGGGGAAATGGTTTCAAACTAGAACTGGGGAGATGCCCCATCCCTGTAGATTCCCAAGGTCAGGCTGGATGGGGCTCCCAGCACCTGATGGAGCTGTGGCTGTCCCTGTTCATTGCAGGAAGTGGGACTGGGTGGCCTCTAAGGATCCCTTCTGACTCAGAATGACTCTGTGATTCTACCTGGGCTGCTTCCTCTTTGCTGAGCAGCTCAGGGGTGGTGCGTGGTGAATGCAGTCAGGCACGAGTGAGAGGCAGCTGTCCATCATCAACCCTATGGGGGAGAGCCCCTCCCATGCCAGGAGGCGTGCGGGGATCTACCAGGCACAGAGGTCACACAGATCTGCACTCCCCAGGAGATGGACAGGAAGACCAGGTGCAGCAGTAGGCTCTGCATTGCTCAGCACCATGTCCTGGCTGGGGCTGGGTCCCTCTGTATCAGCCAAGCCACCCTCCAGCTCAGTCCTTAGATGGCGTTACTGCTCCAGCTCCAGGGAGCTCAATTCAGCTGCAATGTCATGGCCAAAAATCACCATTCCTGCAGTCATCTAGGTGGGGACCTCTCTGGGGAATCCTGTTCTGGCTCCCCTCCTGCACCCCAAGACCCCCACCCCAAGCATTAAAAAGTATAGAACTTTGGGAGGGAGAGAGGTCAGTCAAAGTTCAACAGTGGGGTGAATACATCACTGTGTGCACTTAATCAAACAGCAGCCATTCCTACAGATAAGTGGGAAGGATGGCTCGTGTCCTGCTGATAAAGAGGCAGGATTGCCCTGAGTTTTGGGAGATAAGGAGTCACTGTAAAAATTGAGTGTTTTGTACCATGTTCAGCTTGGAACAGCTTTATCTGGAGGTGATAAGAGGGCAGAGGAGGTGGAAGCTCACAGGGGATGACCACAATCCAAGGTATGGTGCAGATCTCACTGCCAGGGGAGCAGCACCATGGCCCCCAAAGCAGACCCCCAGGCAGGTAAAGGTTTTTCCTTTTGATGCACTTTTATTGCCATTCCTTCCACGCAGAGCCCTAGTCTGCAGCAGGACTGCAGGGCAGTGCGATGGGATTGGGATTTCAGCAACCCATCAGCATCTGAATTACTGGGTGTGAGGCAGGGGCATGGTGGCAGCCCACCTTCTGCTTGCAGGAACAGAGAAAACCTGACAGCCCCGCTGTGGGTGTACTAACAGCCCATTTCCCACCCAGCAGGTGCATCTCCCCCTGCTCTGGGTGAGAGCCAAGGGGCAGCATGGCTGTGCCCCGGCCCTGTCCTGCAGTATGGGAATGGAGCAGCACCTGCCCCAGTACAGCCCCTATCCCCACCACTACAAAAAGTTTCATTAAGAAACAATTAAAAAATCAGTATTAGGAAGAGTTGGGATTGTACAAAGATTCAAGTAGCATTAGTTGAACTAAAATTCAAGTCCTACTCAGCAGCTTATAAAATTAGGAAGGAAAAAAAAAAATAAAAGAGGACTGGTTGTGAAGTATCAGTGTGAGGGTGGTACATCCCTGCGACACCCCTCCGTCCCCATCCCACCGACCTTGCTCAGGCCAAAGCCCCAGTGAGGTACAGTCTGAGTGCCACCACCCTGTCCCCACTCCCCTCTTTGCCAGCCCATCCATCTGTCCACGGATAACAGCAAAGCCCCAGGCTGGCCTACAGGTCCTGCAGCTGTGTGATCAGGTCATCCTTGTTCTTCAACAGGAACTTCTCACAGGCCTCGAAGGTGGCACAGAAGTTGGAGGACAGCCCCACCACGTTGGTGGTGACGTAGTTGAGGTACCCAGGCGTCGCCTGGTTGTAGTAAGCCACCTGGGATGAGCAGGAGAGGGGTGTCACAGCTGGGCATGGAGGCTGAACCCCCCCAGCAGCGCACAACGTGGCTGCAGCCCCTCACCTTGCTCATCTCCTCCGACTCCGGCCACACACAGAAGCCGGAGCAGAGCGTCTCACCCCGTGTGTAGGTGGTGCTGGCTGGGTGTGTGGGCAGCGTCACCGACCGAAAGGCCACCACGTAGGGGTCCCTGGGAGGGGACAACAGGGTGAGTGGGTTGCAGCCAGGGTGACGGGGATGGAGACGTCACCTACTGCTTACCATCTGCTGCAGGGTTTCCGCCGGGAGGCCAGGATGACAAAGTCCTGTGGTTTGTTCTCACAGCTGAGCGTCTGGCTCAGCACGTGGTAGATGGCGTCATCCTCATCCACCTGCTGCACCAGCTTGGCACTCCTGCGGGCGGGAGGGAAAATGGCAATGGTGAGAGCTGCTGTGCACACTGACAGCCATCAGCCCCAGGGAACACAAGGTTCAAGGCATGAGAACAGCTCCAGCGTGAGATGTTAGGCCTCAGGGAAGCCCAAAGGATGCAGCACTCACTCATAGTGGCTGTCCCACTCGTGCCGGCGCCGCAGGTCAGAGAGCAGGGAGAAGGCCTGGCTGGCTGAGATGTGCACCAACATCTCAATGCGGAAAGAGAGGAACTTGTCCTCCTCTAGTGTGTAGATCTGCACCTTGGGGAGCACAGAGTAGGGCTGGGACGTGTACCCAGCATGCCCACACTCTGGGGACAGCTCAGAGTACTTGGGTTAGTGCTGTACCTTCTCCTTCTCCCTGGCCAGCACCCAGTTGGCTTTGGCTACGAGCGTCTTCAGTGCGGAGACGTTGTTGTAGCTCAGGTACACCTGTGACAGAGCAGCACATCAGGGCCAGGGGTACCCCCAAAACACAGGCAGGAGGCAGTGCCACCTGCAGGCACGCACCTTATTGCTTTGGTCCCATGGCACAGACAGCGGCACCTCTGTCTGCTTGCAAGAGACAACGTATTTCCTGCAGGAAAGAGTTTTCCTTACAGCAGGGCAAAAGCTGGGGCGTCCCTGCTCCCCGGTGCCAAGCAAGGCATCTCCCATTCCCCTCCTCCATCCCGGCATCCCACTCGTTCTCACCGGTCCAGCCGAATCTTCTTCCTAGCACTGGCTTCTCTGTACCGCCTTTCTCCATCCTGATAAATGGGAAAAGCACATCAGGTTAACGGAAAAGGAGGAAAAAAATATATATTTTGTAGAGTGGGTAAAACATTCAGCAGCAAAGGGCTGAAAGGTGAAGCCCTGTGCTCCAGAGATTAACCAGGAGCTATTTCAGTGTGCTGGGAGAAGGCACAGAGCCCATCAGCTGATGTCACTGCCTCTCTGGTAGCGGCACTCTGATCATGGGATGGATACTAGCTGTGTGCCACTGCAGCAGGGACACAGGGGGCATGGGGGTACAGGGGGACCACGGTCCTTACCCCCGGTTGGGGCATGACCATGGGCAGTGTGCGGGGCCGGCCCTCCTCATCCAGCACCACGAAGGTCATGAAGGCACTGTTGATGTGCCTCCGGCTGACAGACATCTCCTGGTCATAGGCCTCGGTGCAGACCCCCACCTCCATGCTGGGGGGAAAGAAGAAGGGGTGAGGCATGGAGAGCCATGAGAAAGGCTAGAGGAGCTGCCACCAGCACTCACCTGTTCTTGAAGGCGTTGTTGACGATGGCCTTGAGCACCAGGCGGTCCCCGACCTGCGACGGTCCGCGGAAGTGGAACATCTCGATGGCACGCAGCGTGGGGTGGGCATGGCACAGCCGGCTGCAGGGCAGGTGTCACCTCATGCACCATCCCCATCACAGCCAGAGCCAGGGGACTCTTGCGGGATGTGTGCCTGCCCTTCCCCAGCACCACCGTGCACATGTGGGACTGCCAACCCCCGGTGCCATCCCCAAAGGCTGTGTGCCGGTCCCTGTCACCCCACCATCTCTAGAAGGCCCCCAACACCCAGCTGTGGCCCAGCCCACCCGCCTTAATGCCCTCTCCCCTGCAGGCACCTGGCCGCGATGGTGGCCACATTCTCCATCCAGGCCATGATCTGCCCACCAAAGGTGTTGCCCTGGTGGTTGGCGTGCGGCGGCAGCACCAGCTCCACGCTCTCCACTCGCGTCTTCTCAGCTGGCACCACTGCACTGCCATCCCTTGTCTCCATCTCTGCCAGGGAGCACGGGGCTCAGTGCCATGGCCACCACCACACCTGGCCCCATACCTCCCTTGTGGACACGTGGTACCGGTGTTACTGGTGCTGCGGGTGAGGAGGTCCTTGAGGGTGTCCTTGTGCACCAGCCGCATCCGACGGCGCTCAGCTGCAATGCTGTGCTCGATCTTCTCCTCCTCTGTCTGTGGGGTCAGCGGCTTCAGCTTCACCTAGGCGTGGGGGATGGATGGGGTGGGCCCTGCGTAGGGTTCTAAGGGCATGCATCCCAAGTCACATGTGGGGCTGGGCAAGGCCTGCATGCTTGGCTGAGTTGATTGTGTTGAGGGAAATGACTCTTCCAGCCTGCACATGTCCCCACGGCTCAGGAAAATTTAGGCACAGCCCCACCTGCCCCCAGTCACTATTGCAGAGGTGACTTCCTGCAGGCTGGGCACGGGGCTCCCTGCGCAGCACTTACCTTGGTGCCTGGGGGACCCTGCGCCACAAAGGTGGCATAAGCCTTGCAGATGCTGCAGTGCTTCCCGCTGCACAGGTCCTCGTAGCTCACCTGGATGCCCACCTAGCAGAGAGCACAGCACAGGCCCTCTGAGCCACATGGATGGGAGGCAGGGGCTGACGTTCAGCCGGCACCACCAGCACAGAGTGGGAGGTTTGTGCAAGCACATGCAGGGGTTCCTCACCCCAAATATTTCCTCCTGAGGAAGGAGGGGGCTGAAAGCAGCAGGTGAAGCATACTGATGCCCAGTGTAGTTTGCGATCTTGAAACCAAGCACAGGAGAAAGGGAGCAGTTTGGTGCCCAAGCAGAAGCAGCTGCGTGTGGAAAGGCAGCATGCAGCTCAGCTCCCAGCAGCATCACCCCAAGCTGAGCCAGAGTGAGCAGAACAGAAAGCCCAGCCCCGGAGCCATAGAGCAGAGCAGCATGCAGGTGTTTCGTAGGTGGCCACAGCACAGAGGGTGCAGCTGGCAGGGACAGCAGCATGCCAAAGGTGGGCACAGGGGGCAAAGCATGGCTGCAGCACACAGACCTCCATGCTGGAGTTGAAGGCTCGATTCACTTTGGCTTTGATGTTAACGACTTGCCCAACACTGGAAAACAGAGAGGAGAAGGGACAAGGGGTGAGCGGAGGGCAAGGTCCCACAGGTGTGCAGAGCACATGCCCCAGTGCTGAGCAGCTCCTTGCTGAGGTGCCACTGCCACTGACCAAATGAGCAAATGTGTCTTACTGGCAATAGCAATAGAAAACAGGATGGCCACAGGGTCCCTGCACCCTGACCAACACCTCACCAGGGGCAGATGTGCCCAGGACTTGGAAGCCAGTTGGGCTAGCAGCATGGCGCTGGAAGGCATACGGGGTAGGAGAGCTCCAGCACAGTGCAACTCTGCCTCAGCCCCACACCTGGCCAAGAGAGAGGGCAGAAAGTGGCACCTTTACCTAATGGTGTGCTCAAAATAGATGTCATCCATCGAGGCGGTGACGCACGGGCAGCCAGCATGTCTCTCAGCTGGGAAGGAACAGCAAACAGCATCAGCAGCCTGCAACAGCACAAGGAACTGCCAGCCCAATGCTTGGGGTGACAGCAACCTCAAAACCCTACTCCTATCTCTGCCCTTTTCCCATCTGTGCCCACTGAGAGCAGCATTTTAGGTTTCCCCACAGATGTTTTGCCCAGGGTTCATCCCTGGGGCAGCTCCTGGCCACATCACCCTCAATGTCTGCCCTGCCCCGATGATGCTTTCTCAGCAATGCACAGCAACTGATACCATCTATCCCTACACAGTAACTACTGTAAAGCCAGCTGCCGGCTTGGCTTCCCATCGAGATTACAAAAGCATCTCCAAACTGCAGAACTGCCCATTTCCTGGTCTCACTGGTGTGGGTTTGGCTGCACGATGGCCACAGGGAGGGCAGCGGTTCGGGGGAAGCAGACACAGACCGAGTTGCTGTGTGCAGCAGAGCCACCTCCCCCTGTCCTGCTGCTGGCCGCTCCATTACTCAGCAGAATGGCACGGCGCCCAGCTGCCGTCAGCGCTGTGGGCAGCAGGCAGGGACAGGCACGCTGCTGCCCGCACGCAACCCCACATCTCCCCACCCCAGCCCTCTCCCTCCACCCCTGCTGTCTGCATGAGAGGATACCATTGCTTGTTGTTGCTTTTCTTGCCATCACCAAACACTGCTGCAAGCATCCTCAACCGGCGCATTTTCCTCCCCACGCAGGACAAGCTCCCCAAACCCTACCGACGGGCTTCAAATGCCCAGACATGGCTTACCCGAGAGGCAAGCAGCCGTGTCGATCCACTTGAGCAGCTGCCCGGCGCTGAGCTCCCCATGCTGGTTGCTGTGGCAGGGCAGCACCAGTTGGCTCATCTGCACCTCGGTGGGGTTGTGGCCACCCATGGCCCCCGCAGCCTCCTCCTGCTGCTCCCCTGTGTCCTGGGTGCACGGCGGTGAGGTCGAGCCCTGTGGGAAGAGGGGAGGGATACGGTTCATCACCCAGCCCCATTAGCAAACATGCCTATGGGATGGGTGAGCATGGGGAGCACAACGCTCTGAACCCCGTTGTTTGCTTTTCCCATCCCAAATTTTGGTGCCACAGAGGGCACCCGCTCCTCGGCTCTCTACGAATGGGAGAAACATCCCCCAGGAGATGAGGAAACCCTGCTTGGCGGAGCAGGATGCTCGGGCAGTGCATTGCTGGGGAGAGAAGAATAAAATGTTATGAATGCAGGGCGTCAATGCGGTCAGCACTGCTCCTGCCCGGCCCCTGGCTCACCAGGTACAGAGTAGCATTTAAGAGGGACTGAGATTGCGGCTGTGCTGTCAGGAGAGAGGATTCAGCCTAGAGTGGGCTGTGTTACACAAGGGCTGAACTCAATGCACCCAGTGAGTAATTGAGGAGCCATGAGAGCAGTCTGGGCTTCATTACGGTGCTTCCTTCCGCTTTCTGCTCTAACAATGTCCCCCATTTATAGCACTTGTTGCGAGATCCCACTCGCAGCAGCTTCTTTCCCCTCTGCTTCTCTCCAGCTGCCTTTGTAAATGCTTTATTCTCAGAACACAGCCTTCCCTCCTACCCCAGGCTCACCGAACACCACTTCGCCTCTCAGAATAGCATTTTCCATCACTGGTCTAACAGGAGCCCTCTGTTTCCATAGCTACTGGTACAAGGCATCCCAGGAACGGCACAAACCTCAGGTTAGCGAAGGCAGCGAGTGAGCCCTAAGGAAGGGGCACCCGTCCCAGCAGCCTCGAACCCCCCGCAATCCCCCCAGGTGTCCACAGCACAAGGACACAGCTATTTCTGGAAGGCAGCAGGCTCTGGGGTGTGAGCCAGCACTATGCAGAGCTCCAAAGCTTTCTGCAGCACAGTTATGATCTCAGTGGCTGGGGACGTTAATAGGGACGGGGCACTGCACGCCAGCAGCCCCGGGGTTATTGGCACAGCACACGGGGTACCTGGAGACCATTGCAACAGAAATTCAGGATGTCTTCAGGGACTACAATGTTCCCCTTGACCATTTTTAAAAGACACCTGGAAAGGAGAAGAGCAGCTAGAGTTAAAAGAGGGATGGCAAAATGTGGGGACGTTGCCATAAGGGGGGGCACTACAGAGCAACCACGAGTGCTGGAGCGCTCTGCACTGGGATGCACACAACCATTTGGTTTGGGAAGAGCTGGCTAAATCCGCGCGTGGGAGCATAGCAGCGTGGGGAGGAAGCTGCCAGCAGCTTGTAAACAGACAAAAGGTGACGGCAGGGCTCAGAACAGGGCTCAGCACAGAGCACTCACAGGGTGGCCCTGGCTGCAGCCAACCCCACAGCCCACCCCAGAGGGATGGGGAGAGCTGGAGCCCAGCCCTGTTCTCTAACACAGCGTCCAGCATGATGGCTGCGAGTCTAAAACCCAAAGGGCAGAGCCAGGTTCCACGCCTGCCATTCCACAGGGGTCAGCCTGAGGATTTTCCACATTGCTACATGTGACGGAGGGCTGTGCTTGGAGGTGCGGACATCACAGTGACACCAGCGCAGTCACAAGGCCCCGAGGATCATGCCCTTGGCACGGGAGGGGCTCGCACTGTGCCTGGCTGCCAATGGGGCAGCAAATGGGAAGCTCCCATCCCTGTCACACCACTGCCCGGCACGGAGCCCGGAATGGAGCACTGCAGGCACCAGGGACACCTGGCACAGTGGTGGCACTGCAAGGGATGAGAACAAATTTTTCCCAATATCCATGCCTGATTGAAGTCTCCACTCCAGCAGTGCCTTGCTTTCATTTAACCAAGCCCCACATCTTCTCCAGATCACAGCTGAGCCTTGGGAGCTTGCTTATGGCTCACCTCTCGCAAGCAAGAGCCCAGCACGAGTCCATCTGCTCCTAGCAAGCAGCCCTTGCTCCGCAGGTTCAGTTTGTTGCAGGCAGTGGTAGGGGTGGCCCCATCCCACCCCACAGCCATGGTACCAATGTCAAGGACACATGATCCAGCACATGCCTTGGAAACCCAAACCCTGTGCTCTCCAACTGCACTCGTGTCACCTAGCTTGTTCCAGCATGAGCGGGAAAGGAGAAGAGTTATAAAGAGCCACCTGCTTTGCATCCCCCCACTGTTTTGGATGTGGGCACACACTCGCTACCCTGGAACACATGGGGAAGGGGAGCGCCCATCCACACTGCTCACAGCACACTGGAGACCTGCAGCCATTCAGACCGAGGGTATTTATAGAGAATTCGGTTATTGAAACTAAGCGAGCAAGTGTCTGTCCTCATTAAAATCTTCCGTCTTACTCAGCTGTCAAATGTTTAAAGCTGTTGACTGATGCAGCCCCCAGGTCACCATGGCAACGGGATGTATCACCCAGGCGATGATGCTCTTACTCTGTCACCCCTCGAGTGACCCACTTCTACCAAAAAAACAAAGTTTGCATTACAAAAAGAAAAACCCTTTGGAGGAACATTTCTCTTGCCTCCTGCTGCACTCGCAAAGCCAAGCTGAGTTGAACTGGGAGCAACTGATCGATAGGGGAAAAGAGGGATGTTTTCTCTTTTTCCTTTTGCGTGAAGATCCTCAAGTCCTTCAGCCCCAGGAACATGGCGTTTGGCTGAGCCACCCCCAAAGAGCAGGTTGATGCTGGGGGAGCCTGGCGTTGGGTCCCCAAGGTCCTGACAGGACAGAGAGTAGCGATGGACACACTGAGCCTCCAGTGCCCACTCTCCCACTGGCTCAGGTGAGCATTCCCCAAAGCATAACCCAGATTTCCCCATCCATCCTTGCTCTCCCATCCCCGCTCCATCCCCTTGACGCATCCTGACCCATTCCTGGGAATCTTGAAAGAAAAAAAGTGGGGGGAAGGAAAGCAGCAACAATGAAGTTCTCTGGGGAGGATTATTGGCGTATAATTGAGCAACATCCATGGTAACGAGCAAATCAGCACGCATTAAAAAATTAACTGACCTACTTTGGGAAATCCCACCACCTCAACAGGGCAGTGGGAGAGGCTGTGCCCAGGTTGGGACCAGGAGAGGACAGATGGCACAGTGGGGACAGGAACAGCCCGATACCTGAAAGAGCTTTTTTTGGGAACACATTTCATGCCCTCCACTGGGGTTTCATAGAGCACAGCAAGGTATCAGGCCCAGAAAGCGTAACCTGGATCCCTTTGCTGAGGGCTGCATACCTGCGGCCATGAGAAACTTCTGGTGCTGCAAGCACAGCTGGGACCCTCCATCCTCATCCTCCTCCCATGGCCTCTGCCCATCCCCACGGCTACAGGCAACGAGGGCAGCATGGGAACAAAGTCCTCTGAATGCTTAGTGGGGGACAAAGGTCCCCAGCACCGCTGCCACCAGTCCAGACAGGGAGCAGAGCTGCGTGCGAGCCCTTACAGGCGCTAGCAGCGCAGGGGACAGACCGCACAAGCATGGGGACACCCAACAGCATGCCCAGAGCAGGTGCCCACCTGCAGCCCATGGCTTCCTTGGGGAACAGACCACCAGGACCACCGTGGTCAAGACCACAATGGCTGAGACCACCATGGTCAGGACCATCACCGTCTGAACCATCACAGCTGGGCCCACCATGGTCCATAGCGGCGCAGTGTCGAGCTGCCACACAATCCACCTGCCCACACTGCCCAAGCCAGCCCTGTGCCAATTCTTCCTAAATATTTGCCCCCTCTTAAGCACAAGGAGTCCAGCTCACCCCAAACTCCCCCCAGATCACTGCCCCAAACCTTTCCCCACACCGATCCAGCCAGAGCAAGCACTGCTCCCATGCCTGCCGTGCCAGCTCCTTGGTCCCACTCGCATGCCGCTGTCCCCACGTCACCCCCTGGGCATTCCCTCTGCCCTCACCTCAGCCAGAAGAAGCTGAGCATTTGCAGCACGTCGTGGCGGCAGCAGAAGGAAGAGGAGGAGGAAGAGCAGAAGGAGGAGGAGGAGGAAGAATGAAAGGAGGAGGAGGAGAGGGAGGGAGGGAGAAGGAGGAGGCGTCCGGACACCTGCGTGCAGCTCGGGGATCGGCGGCAGCGGGTGTGAGGGCAGCCCCGTGTCCTTGGGAAGCGGCCAGCGCTCAGCCCTTCCTCACAGCGCAATTCTTAAGGTCGTGCTCTCAGCCCGGAGCTGCTGCGCTCTGAGCGGCGCTGCGTTTAAAGCGGCCCCGGTGGGGATGGTACAAAAAGTTACCAACACGAGGAAAGAAATGCAAATCGCCGTGTCGCCGCCCGTTGGCTGTTGGGGAGACGTTGTTCCGCCTGCGTTCCGTTTGCGTGCTTTTAGCAGGGAACGTTTGGTAAATCGAGGTACAAGGCGCTGATCAAAGCCCCTCACACGCCGCGGCTGGAAAAGGCAGGAGCGAAATAACGCAAGGAATTCAGCAGGAAGCGGGGCCTGGAGATCGGCAACGAGCTGGGAGCAGCGCAGGGCAGGCGGAGCGCTGCCGTCGGGCTCGGGGCAGCGAGGTGCGGGGCGAGGCGGCAGTCGGGACTCAGCCCGCACCCAACTCCCTCCGAAAAGCCGCTCTCCCAGCGCAATTAGCGCTGCTGTTAATTACAGCTGGCAGCCGTGGCCCCTGCAGGGTGTGTCCAGCCGGCACCGCACGCCCGTCCCTCGCAGACCCTCGGTGCGCGGCTCTTAGCGAGTGGATAATTAGCTAAACGAATTAATTGACATCCCTCCTTGTAATTAGCAAGCGGTTACAAGCAGCTATTCTCCTTGGGACGAGGGAAATTTCGCAGGGATTGATGTTAAAATACTGTAAAATCGTTAAGAGTAAATAACGAGGGCCGCACGTAGAGGCGGAGGCAGCGTGCCCGAGGGCCGCGGGTCGGGGCACGAAGCTACGGCCGCGCTGCTTAATTACTCCGTTAATGACTGCGGGGTGACAGAGCTGCACTCGAGGGACCCAGCGGCCTGGGCGAGGCACGGCAGCTGCGGCAGGGTGAGGTGACGGGACGCGGCGATGGGACGAGCTGGACGCACCCCTCATGCCGAGCCTCCCGGCGCGCGGCCCCCGCCTCTCCTCTGCCCCGGAGCCGGCCCGGCTCGCCCCGCACGCTGAGGGGCCGCCGCACGCTGTTCCACCTCTCGCCGCCAGGGGGCGCCATTGTTCCGAGCGGCCGCGCGGCCTCCCCCCCCACCGCTCCCCCTCTCCCTCCTTCCCCCCCCCGGCGGCGCAGCGCAGCGTGGCGCCCGCCCAGGCGCGGCCTTCCGGCGGCTGCGGGCCGCCTGCGGGGCCGGGGCGGGGGTGGGGGCGGGGGCCGGGCGGCTCCGGCCCCCGCGGGCCTCGGGGAGGCGGGGCCGGGGCGGGCGCTCGGCCCAATCAGAGCGCGGCGGTTTCAAGAGGCCCCTTCCGCGCCCCGCTCCGCCCCGTGCGGCGCCGCGCTGCGGGCGGGCGGCCCCGGGGGAGCGCGGGCGGCCGGGAGCGGGCGGGGAGCGATGTGCGCCGCTCTGCACGGCGCGATGGGCAGCGCGGCGCTCCCGGAGCCGCGCATCGCAGCCAGGCTCTGCCAGCGGGGGCGTCCCCATCCTCTCCTATAAATAACGCTTCTGGGTTCGTGATGCGGAGCAGTTCGTGGTGCCGGCACGTTGGTTCGGTGCTGCCGGGCTCCTGCAGGCTCACACGCACGGGGAAGGCCTTCAGTCGTTCCCTGTTGGCAGTAGAGATGTGGCCGCCTCGAAGCAGGGCCGATACCGTGGGATAGGAAGGTGGGATAGGGGGGTGGGGTGTCTTCCCAGCCCCGGAGATTGTCACGTCGTTCCCCATCCAAACCCCCATGTTGGCCTCTGCCTTCCCTCCCGCTCCGCACGTGCAGGTTGAGGCCCTGCTGCCCCTCACTGGTGTTCTCCAGGCCCAGGGGTGAGGGTGGGCCTGGCAGCGTTCAGAGCCGACACAGCGCCGGGCCGAGGGCTGGGTGCCGTGCAGCGGATGGCAGCAGCCCCGGCCGGAGGCAATAAAGCACCAGGAATGATGCAGCAAAACAGGCTGGAGCTGCGTGGCAAAATAAATCATCCCACGCGGAGGAGGTGGTTTTCTGCCCTGCCTTTCGTGTTGGCCAACAAAGCCCCGCTGGGCAGCGAGGGTCGGGCTGGATGCAGCCCTGCACGGTGCCCCTCGCTGTTGCCATCTCCTCCCACCTCCCTCGCCTTCACCTTGGAGCAAGCAGCTCGCCGAGCTGCCGGCAGTGATAAAATGGCTGTGCCCCGAATTTATGGAGTTTATCTGTGAATAACTCTTGGAGGTGACGCGACCATCGAGCCGGGGAGGAGGGGAGCTTTGTTTTGGGATACGCTGCGCTGACAGCCCAGCCCCAGCGTGTGCCCATAGTGCTCCCCTCGTCCGCCGTGCCCCAGAGCCCCCCCCCCCCCCGTGCCCCAGCACACGGGGACAGAGCAGCCCCAGCCCGGCTCCCTGCTGACACGCAGAGGGCTTGTTTCCTATCCTCAGCGTGTTTACGAGGAGCTCCATCGCTTTGGCACATCACAGCAGCCCCTGCGGAGCACATTTAGCACCCCGGGATTGCTGCTTCTCACCGCGTGTGCCTCTGCTGTGCTGCAGTGAGCCCTGGGGACGAGCAGGCACGGAGCAGCACCCGGGCTGGGGGAAGCACCACGCTGGAGCCCCCCCTCTGCGCTGCCGCAGTGACATCCATCACAAGTTTCCAAGCCTCATCTAATTTTGGAGGCCTTCAGCAAATCCAGGCGCTGTTGCTACCAAACGAGGCTGCCAATGTTTCCCTCGGAAGACGGCTTTGCTCTGAAGGACCCTACTGGATGGGTTTGCTTTTAATAGCGGGATGGAACCAGGCAGCATCGCTGTGGGGTGGCCCGGCTGCGGTGCGAGCCTTCCCTTTATCGCCCTTCAGCCATGAAAACTGGGAGGTCCGGATCATGCTGTGATGGCTCCAGGGAAAATAATAGGACAGAGGGGCTGAGGGAAGCCAGAGGCGGTGAGGTCGGCGTGCCGGGAGGTGCGAGGGCTTGCAGAAACCCAACTGCTTCTGCAGTTACCCAGCGTCAGGAAAATGAAGCTGAAGTGTGAAAAATGAAAGTGAAAAGATAGGATCCAACCCACGGCTATTTATTCTAAAAATACTGACCTAAATACTTAAGTGCACATATAAAAGTAGTTGTCTTTTCTTATTCCCTTTATGGACTCCCCTGCTTTGGTTCTTGTTTTGCTCAGAAGTCAGAGGGATGGGCTTCTCGAGGGCACCCACCCCATTCCTTCTGTGCTTTGCCATATGGCCCAAGCCCACCCAGAGCCCCATATCGGGCGGGGACACTCACAGGTGGCTGATAAGGGAGCAGGGAGTGATATGGCCCCAGGGTGAGGAGCAGTGCTGGGGTGACTCTACAGAGCCTGTAAAACCTCACCTCGTCTGCAGGGAGAAAAGGAGCCGCTGGGTCCCTTCCTCGCCTCAGCCAGCAGATCCACCCTGCACCCTTTGCTTTTTTATATGGAAAACTAAAGACACCGTAAACAGCTAAAAATGAGCAGTTTGGGGCTGTGGCTCCGGCCTGGAGTTACCTGCCCGAGCGCTGGGTTGCATAGGGAGGGGATGCTTAATTGCAACACGTTGCTGGAAGGGAGACGCACACCTTGTGTGTGTGCTTGTCTTGCCTGCATGGAAGCTGCAGCCTCGGACCCCAGGAGCAGCGGGGGAGCCGGGGAGCCCGGGTCCTGCGGCGTGCTGAGCACAGGTATGGCGGGGAAGGAGTCAGTGCTGCTGGGGAGGGCTGCTGCATTTTGCATTCACAGCCCATCTATTTTGCAATAACCTCACCGTGATGTTCCCACGTAGGCAAGCCTAAGCTAGCATAGATAATGAAATGGGTTAAAGGAGACAGGAGGAGGGAGAGAAGAGGAGCCAGCAACTCGTAGTAAATCAGGGAGAGAACAGGGTTACTTGAACTCAAGGACTGAGCAGCAGGACGAGTTTGGTTTATGCTGAGAGGCTCCATGTTTCCGTCCCTATTGCCACCAGCAGCATGTCCAGCAAACAGCCCCCATCCCAGCTGCAGAGGGGCTGGCAGAGATGAAGGAGGTTCTGGGGATCCCAAAACTGCTGCCAGCCAGGCTGGGTGTGCAGCAGGCTCTGCTCAGTGGGGCAGCACAGGCTAACCCCAGCAGCTCATGGACACTGGGGGACCCGGACGCTGAGGCTCCCCCACCTTTGGCATGGGTTTTGAGGCAGTCCAAACAAGCTAATTAAATTCTGCTCTGCTTAATCAGAGCCATTGAACAGCAGTCAGAAGAAATTAATCCCGTGTTTTATTAGATGCTGTTTGAAGTCGCATTTGGCACCTCATCCTCAGTTCTCATCTCCTTCTGGGGAAGGAAGAAGGACATCTGCAGGGAAGAGCGAGGGTGCAGCAGATGGCAGCGGGGATGATTCAGGGCCTTGAGGAAGGAGCTGCACCTCCAGCAGCACTCCCGGGGGGGAACGAGGCACCTCTCCCTGCATCCCACCGCCTCCCCCCACCACAAGGCTGCAAGCCAGGCAGGGCTCCCAAAAATACGTGTTCCTCCGCATTGCACGCTAATGGCTCCGTGCAATAGGTCCCACTGCAATTAAAGCCCGCGGAGCGTTAATATGCATCGTGGTGAGGCCACTCTTCCCACAGCTACTCCCTCCCAAACCTGCCGGTCCTGCTGCACATCCCTGCCCACAGCAGCCTGCCCACGGGGATCCCACCCAGCCTGGGCTCAGCCTGCGGCAGCAGTCACACCTCGCCCTCGCTGTGCCAGGGGCTGCTGCCTTTGGCCCCCATGGCAGCATTTTCTCCTGCCTTGGAGCTGAGCAGAGCGGAGCCATTCCGGTGCCTGCCTGGCGGGTACTGCAGGATGCAGAGAGGGAGGCACCCAGCTCTGTGAGCCGTCAGATGGGAGAGGTTCAGGCAGGTGGCTGTTGGTTTGAGTTTTTAATGAATTCTGGTGCCTTCATTGCCGCAAACCCAAGGAAAGCCCAGCAGAGAGAAGCCTGAGCTGAGGACATTGGCTCTCCAAGCCATGGGAGCACTCGGGAGGCTTGGAACGTCCTCCCGTGACTCGAGCAGACAGCGCTGCTGGCCACAGGTGTTGGGATTTCTGATTGTAAAAGTTCTTGTCCTAACCTGTGTTCAAACTTCGCAGAGCCATTTAACTGCACTCTGCGGTGGTGAAGATATGAAATTAGTCTCCCTTCTGATCTTGAGCGAAGTTGGTGCAAAGCACTGTCTTATAACCTGCTCCAATCGTCTCGCCATCCGGTGGTGGAAGACACAAGGCTGGGGCTGCAGGGAGCGGTGGAGTTCACACGGGACAGGAGTTCCACCCTTGCTGTCCTGGAGTCACGCTCCTGGGTTTGCTTGCATAGGAATGGCAATATTTAGACTTGGTGCCACTTGCAGGAAGCTTTCAATCAAGTGCTCTTCTCCATCTCCCCTAGCAACAGCCAAGAAACAGAGCTGGTCCGGGGGACGGCGGAGAAGCTGAGGCAGGGGCAGCACCAGGAAGATGCCTGTCCCCATCCATCCTCTGCTGTCCCCATGCTGGGGACATCTTCCCTGACCTCCCTCTCCTGGCTGGGCACCTGCAGACGGACCTTTGGAGGCATCAAAGGAGGTGGAGATCCCAGCTCCCATTGAATTTCTCATCCCCAACGACCCGAGGGGCAGGGGAAAGAAGGGAACTGTTTTTTGTCTGCTCGGTATCTCAATCAACGAGTTAAAGGGAAATAAACTCCTGATGAGCAGGAGCGAATGTAGAGCTCAACGTGCTGCCGAATGTGAGGAGCTGGGAAGCAGCTGTGGCCATCCCACTTTCTCTGCGTGGGGCAGGAAAGGGATGATGGTGTGGGCAGAGAGAAGCCCTTTTTTTTCATTTGCTCCTGGCCAGGAGCACAGCGCACATCACCCTGGGGACGCCAGCATTTTCCTCCTCCATGCAGAATGTGCTGAATACGAGGGTATTATTTTTAACAGGGATATTTAGCTCCTCTTTACCCTCATGTAGGCGGTTTACCCTCCATGGCCTCAGTCCCAGCCGAGGCTCCAGGTCATTGCCCAGCCCATAAGAACAGCAGAGGAGCAGCGGGATGCGAAGGCTCAGGAGACGCAAGCTCTGTGCCTTGCCGTGACCCGATGCTCAGCCCGGCCTTGCTGCAGCAGCGTGTGGAGCACAAAGCCAGGCTCCACTCGCTCCTTCCGCAGAGGATCCGACGACTCCCAGCCTGACACTTTCTGACCCGCTCCATTGCCATCAGCTCTTTCTGCTCGCTGCAGAGCGAGTCAGGCCCTGCTCAGACAGGTCCGGATGGCCACGAGTGTTCCCACGGGCACAGCAGCTCTGCCTGGCGCTGCCGTTCCTCCCACACCCCACAACTCCCACACCCGGCCCTAATCCGGCCACGCAGCGCTCCCGCGTTGCAGGACCAGGCTCAGCGCCCGCGTTTGAACCATTAGCGTTTGATTACTCATCAGCCCTCCGTCCCTGCTGTTTTTCTGCGGGTCCGTCTGGCAAGGCGCAGCGGAGGTAGAGGTGAGGCCGGGGTGGGAAGAGCTCTTTGAAGCCCTGGTTTTTGCGCTGCTCCAACATCTGTTCCCGTGGAAACTGCAGCCGGAGGCGGTGCGGGAGCGCGGCTCGGTCGGACCGGGGAGCGGTGCGAGGCGCCGGGCCGCGCAGGGCACCCACACGGCGCAGCGCTCAGCGCCGGGCGAGGAGCTCCGCACTCCCCGAGGTGGGGACAAGGCGGGGAGCACAGCTCAGGCCACGCGTCCCCGCGCCACCCCGGTTAGGGGCCCTGTCCCCTTCTTTCTAAGGGGGAAGACGGGCTTCACTGTGTCACCGCACGCTGCCAAGTCAGAAAGTTTCCGGGGGGTGACCCCAAGCGGCCCCTCAGGGCCGCCGGCCCAATGCTGCAGCAGCCCCTGAGCGGTCGCGCAGTACCGGGCTGCGCCCCCAGCTGCGATGCCGGCGGCACCCCCCGAGGAGCCCCGGGCCGGGTTCCACGCTCCCCGAGGCGGGGGGGGTCCCGCCCGAGCACCGCGTCCCGAGGCAGCACCCGCCCGCTGCGCCCCCCCGCGCAGCCCGGCGGGCGGTTTCAAGGCCCCCCTTCCGCTCTCCCCGCGGCGCTGCCCAATCGGAGCGCTCAGCGCGCGGCGGCTCGGCACCTTAAAGGCGCAGCGCTCCCCTCAGCCCTGCCATCCCTGCCCGCCCGCCGCGCGGCGCTAGGACCGCGCGGCGACGCGCTCTCCCCTCCTCCCTCTCCGCCGCGGGAGGCCGCCCGCCCGCCGCTCGCTGAGAGGGCGTGTCCGCGCGAGGCCCGTCCCTCGCCCCTCAGCGATTGGTGGAGCCGCCCATCGATCAGCAGGGGGCGGTGCCCGGCGCGGCCACGTTCGGGTGCGCGGCGCGGCGAGCGGCGGCAGGCGGGCGGGCGCGGCAAGCAGCGGCGGCGGCAGCGGGGCCATGGGGGCGCGGTGGGGGCCGGCGCTCTGACAGCCCCCGGTGCGCGGCGAAGCGGAGCGGGCAGAGCGGCTCGGGCGGGCGGGCCCCCACCCAGCTCGGCGCGGAACATGTTCGCCAAGGGGAAAGGCTCGGCCGTGCCCTCGGACGGGCAGGCGCGGGAGAAGTAAGCGGGGAGGAGGAGAGAGGGAGGGAGCGGGGGGGTGCGGTGCGGGAGGAGCCCGGCTGCGGGCTTTGTGCGGGGCGGGGGCCTCCCCGCCGCCCCCACCCCCCCGCCGACCGCCGCCGGGCTCTTGCAGGCTGGCCCTATACGTCTACGAGTACCTGCTGCACGTCGGCGCCCAGAAGTCGGCGCAGACCTTCCTGTCCGAGGTGAGCCCCCCCGCCGCCCTTTGTGCTCCGCCGCCGCCTCCCGGCCTCCATCTTGTGCGGGGCGGGCGAGCGGCGGCGGCCGGCGGGGACCCCCCCGCTCGTCGGAGCCCCGCAGCCCACTGGCGGCCCCTTCCTTTCGCCCGCAGATCCGGTGGGAGAAGAACATCACGCTGGGAGAGCCCCCCGGCTTCCTGCACTCCTGGTGGTGGTGAGTGAGGGGCGCGGGGGGGGGGTCGCGGTGAGTCAGCAGCCCCGGGGCTGCGCCGGGCGCTGGGGGGGGGCACCCGGTAACCGGGGCTCCCTCCCCTGTGTTTGTGCCACGCAGCGTGTTCTGGGACCTGTACTGCGCGGCCCCTGAGCGGCGAGACACTTGCGAGCATTCGAGCGAAGCGAAAGCCTTCCATGACTATGTGAGTAACAACAAGTTTCTGCTCCTCGCGGTAATGACGGAGTTGGGGCGCTCGGGCTCCTCGGCGCGCCGGCAGCAGCGTGGTTCCAAGCAGCGGCGCTGCGATTTGGTCGAACGGCGTTTCATAACGTTGCAATTATGCAAATGAGCCCAGGCGCTTTATCTTCAGCACTTGGAGGCGTTGGGGCCGCTGGTGGGACCTGGCGGTGGGCAACAAAGCGTTGGCCGTGAGCGTGGTGGTGGCGGTCGGTGGCTGTGAGCCCGGTGCTGAGGTTGTCTTGTTGGTAAATGTGATGGAAGGAAGGTTCCCCGGAACGCCATCCGAAAGCCTCGTGGGTTTGTGGGGCTGCTTTGGTTGGCTGGGGACGCTCCTTGAATTCAGCAGCATGGGGGAACTCATGAGCTGGAGGTGATGGTGTGGCCCTCATCCCTCCGTGGCTGATGGTGTTTGGGCCCTCTGGGCTTTTTGTCCTCATGAAAAACACGGCTCCTCCAACCGTTTTGCTCCAGCTGTGAGTTGCTGGACCTGCTCGCTTGCTTGGAGCAAACCTAGAGGTGCTACGTGCAACCCACTGGACTCCACCACCATCCTGTGTGTGCAGGGCCTCGGTTGGTTGGTGGCAGCCGTTGTGGACCATACTGTGTGTGCAAGGCCTCATGTCATTGTCCTCAGCGGAGGTGTTGGTGGAACCCAGCAGATGCTTTTCTTCAGGTGTGTTCTCCAAAAGCACCCTGGTCTCATGGCACAGGGCTTATTGGTGCTGGCTGCAGGTGGGCTGCCCGCTCCGTCCCGCTGAAGTCACCCCAGATCTGCAGCACTGATCTGCAGCGGGAGGAATTTGAATCAAAGGATTAGTCACCTGGCTGTGGGCTTGGAGCAGAGTCAAGCAAGTTTAAATTGTGTAGCAGGAGCTGTTTTTGTCTGCTCCTGGGAGCCTATGGTATGGAAACCATTTTTCCTCCCTTCCCCAGCCTCTCGCTGCCTCGACATGCCTGGGTTGAGCTGCTGGGAGATGTGTGAGGTTGGGCTGGGAGCAGCGCGGGGACCTTCTCTGCTCCTCCTGCTTGGGGAGCAGAGCCCAAATCTACATCGCTGCCAGTCAGATGCCCTTCCCTCAATGGATGTAGCATGGAGTTGAACCCACGTGGGGGTGGGCAGCTCAGTTGTTCCCTGGGGAAGCCAATCCGTGTCTGTGCTGGCTGTCCATCTGTCTGTCCTGTGGCCACCGTTCTGCTCCCGGTTGCGCCGTGCCGCTTCCTGCATAGCTGCTTTTTATTTACTGGGTCGGATTAAAATGTTGAACTCCTGAACCGAGGGTGAGAGAGGGCTGACAACCTGGAGTTTGTCAGCACATCCATCAGCGCTGGGCTCTGCAGCTTGGCAGCGCCTGCCGCTCCTCCTCGCGTCTTTTGGGCCAAATCCCATCTTTTTTGGAGCCTGGTTAGGATGGAGAAAGGCAGAAGTGGATCTTCAGGTAGTAAAGCCTTTGCTAAAGATGACATTAGCAGCCAAAGCATAGTAGTGCTACGTTCACAGCAACCTCCTAATAATGTCAGAGGATTTAGTGTATTTAGAGAAATTAATCTTTTTTAGCTTGGTAATAATTCTAACAATAGGCATGAGTGCATTAAATGATTCACATAAACTTCTTTAATACATGTTGCTTTAAGCTTACAGTAAATAGATACAATCCCGATTGTTTTAATTCTCAGTGTAATGCAGTTTTGTAACAGCCCCGAGTGCTTCACCTTTTTGGTCTGACCGCAAAGATGCGTAAGGAGGTTTTTGGTCCTCCCTTGGCTTTGCCACACCAGTTTGGTGTCCCTGGGTCTGTTTGGCCTTAAGGTTTGTGCGTTTGGCTTGGGATGCTTGTGGTGCTCTCCCTGCGTGGAGCACCGAGTGTACTTTGCAGGGCTGGGACCTGCCCGGCTCAAATTTAAATATTGACCAAAGCCAGGAACCAGGTGATAACCGCTGTGTGTGAATGGTGCCTTGTTCCCTGGGGCCGGCACACGGCCACGGTCCTGCAGCGTTGGGCTGAGCCCTGGTGTGTCCCGTGCTGGGGGATGCTCTGGGTGGGGAGCGCATCGCCAACCGCCCAAACTCCAAACCCCACGGCGTATCGGCAGCGTGCAGCAGCTCAGAGTGATGCTGGGCCTCCTGCAAGCCCCGGGCTGGATGGACCAGTGAGTAATTTCATCTGTTGGTTGTGGTTAAAAATATCCCAATATAGGCTTTGCCCCAGATTCGTAGAGCATCGTGTTGAAACCTGGCCAATTGCAGAACTGGCTGTGCAGCGGTCGCCCGGGTCTGTGCCAAACGCCGTGTTTGTTTACCAGAAGGCAGTGGGTTTGCCATTGCAACCCGAGGCACAAAGCAGGGGGATGCTGCGGGCTCTGGGGAGTGCCGGCACTGGGAGGCACTGGCTGCAGAACCGCACGCTTGGGCGCGGAGCGGTGTGCTTCATTAGCAGAGTGTTAACTCTGGGATTTGCATGCTGTGTAATTTCCATTTCATTTCCCAGCGTAACTGTATGGGAACTGTTAGGAGCAGCAGGATGAATGATCAATTTCCCCCTCCATTTTTTAATTTTAATTTTTGGCACCTCTCTTGTAGGGGATGCTCCATGAGTGCCATGGGCTCTCGCCATGGTGAAGCAGCACTTCTTTCTCGGCTTTCCCCGTGGTTCCCCTCCCAGGGCAGGGCAGCAGGCTGCTGGGAGGAGTGGGATGTGGGTCTGTGTGTTGGGGAGGAGCACCGTGTTTCTCCCTTTTTGTCTCAGCATGTGTACAGATCTGACTGTTAACGCAGCTAACGCGTCGTGCCACTTGCAGTTTCATTAGTCAGCCTCTTCCACCACCTGTATCAGAGTTATCCAGAAGTTAACAGCGGTGCTCTGGTTACCTACAGCTGCACGGCACTGATCCCCAGCCGCCGTCCAAGACTTGACCTGTTCTACAGGCGTTGCCTGACCCATAGCAATTGATTTGGGTGGGCTTTTATTTTTGTTTTATTCCTATTCCCATCCAACTGGGCAGGCTGCTGGCTCAGTCTTCCGGCCCTCTGAGATGCTGTGGGCATTGGGCAGCCCCGCTCTGCCTCCCCGCTTCCCGTTTGGCTGATGCTGTGTATGGCAGCACGACGCAGTGCCCGCTCCCTCCGTGCCTCCCAGGGCCAGCGAGCTACAAAGGGAGCGTGCAGCATGACAGGGGATTTCAGCCACTGCGTTATCTCAGAATTGGCCGATTGATGGTTGCAGTTCAGCGTTTCAACATTGTGAAAGCCAATACAATTTGAGTTAGCGGTGATGACTGCCAGTTTAAATACCGCAGTGAATTTCTGTCAAAGAGCTAATACATAGAAAGGGGAATTGCAGAAAACTTGATCACCAGAACCACTTCAGTCGATTTTGGCCTCCAGCTACAGAAAATGAACTTAAATCTAGTTGACTGTTGCTACATACTTTTTGTGGCATTGCTCTGCCTGTGCGGCCAGCTTGAGTGTGACTTGCAGGAGAGGAGGATCAGAGCGGTGCTCGGCTGCCGGAGACTTTATTCATCCTTCCTCTCCTCTGCTACACCCAGCACCCCCCTGGAAAAAGAATCCATACTCTCCAGTGTTCAAAATTGCGTCTTTGCTGTGGAAGATTTACGTTGCAGCAGCTTGGGCTTGCTTTTAAGCATGCAACATGGTCGTTAGAGCAGATCATTGATTTATTTTATTTTTTTAACCTCAGGAAACCAATGCAGTTCTTTCTCTAACTCCTTCTGTCTGGAAGGATGCTGTGCCGCAGCTGGGGAAGGTGGTGGTGGTTGCAGAGAAGATGGGGAGCGTGGTGTCTGTGTCTGGCTGGGGACACCCAGGGCTCCTTTTACCGCAGTGTGTGAAACGTTTCCCATTGGATTCAGATCTCAGTGAAGTTGCTGAAGCCAGAGGAGTGTGGCAGTTGGTGTGGTGTAAGCCACGGTGGGATGACAACCAGGGAATCTGGAAGGATGTTGGTCTGCCAGCTGTGTGGCGTCATCCGGGGCTTTCAGCCCCAAACCCAGCTTCCCCCAGAAGATGCCTTCCAGCTGTGCTTTGGGAATGGCATGCAGGAAGGTGTGCTCAGGTATCCTTGGGCTGTGGGGCAGCTCTTTTTCTGTGTCAGAGCACTCTGTCCTGTGCTGGCTGCTCCCACGAGTGTGCGTGGTTGGTGCAGAATGGTACCTGGTGGGTGAGGCACCGCACTGGGATCTGTGCTGGATTCAAGCGTGGCTGTTGACTCTCCCAAACCATGCTGTCCCATTGTTCCAGGACCACCAAAGGTTGGTGCTTCAAGCACCCGTGGCTTGGTGGCTGCACGGGTTTGGGTGTGGGATGCTGTGATGGCAGTGTTGGTCACTGGCTGTCTCATCTGTCGTGGAGGTGATCCCCAGCTCTGTATGCGTGGTGTTAGTCTGCGGTTATCTTGGTGCGTGGTGAGGTGGTGAATTCCAGGTATCTCTGCAGTGTGCTCTTTGGAGCCGGTTTGCTAAAATGTGTTGTGTGGGAGGGCTGGTGCTGTTGGGCCAGGCTCAGCAGGTTGTGGGATGTGGGCTGGGGGCAGCGCTGTGCAGTCCATGCCAGCCCCACGGGCATCACCAGAACCATAAGCAGTGACTGCACGGCTCCAGCTCCTTTCTGCACAGCTGGGCTGCATCCAGACCCGCTCTGTAGGGGCAGGGATCCCCATAGGTAACCAGAGAGAGGAGTTTCCTCCCGGAATGGCAGGCTGCCAGGAACAGCTGCAGAACTCCAAATCGGTTTTTTTAGTTGTTTTTGTTTAAAAAAAAAAAAAAAAAAAAGCATGTGGTGGGAGAACAGAGAAATTCCCTCTGCCTGCAGTGTGCTGGGCTCAGCCTCCCATCCTTCTGTGGGGACGGGTACTGGTTCACCCGCGCTGCGTGCAGGCGCTGGTGCCCCTCGCAGTGGTGCTTTTCCTGGAGCTCGGCACAAAGCTGAATTTCTATTTTCTAAGCAATATCTGCTTTTGGTGCAGAACAACCTCCGCTTTTGCACTTCTTGCTGCCCAGGGTGACGGAAACATGCCGTCTCGGAGCAATACCTTCCTGTAGTTGCTATTGATGGAAAAGCCAAGTGTGCTAAACTCGAGGTCAGAGCACTGAGCTTATGTCTTAGTCTTTGACTGGGGAGCCTAAATATTTATCCTGTTCTGTCCCTAATGAAAACAAATTGTCAACAGTTGTTCAGTAACTGACTAAATTAAAATCTGTAATTAGTCAATTAGATTAAAGAGTTGGCACAACCTGATTGTATCATGCTGGTTAGGTTATTAAGAGAAAGGGTGTGATTTTTAATTACTGCATGCTAATTTTGACAGTTTCAAATGGAAACAGACGTTTTCCCCCCCTCCGCTCAGAGTGCCTCTGTAAAAGTAAGGCACTGGAATGTATTTTATGTCAACAAATGGTGTGAAGATGCAAAGTTTCTCCGGCTTGAATCCGCCAGGGATTTCCACCGAAAAGTGGGGGTGGCTGGGAGGAGAGGAAGCCGCCCAAGGCACGGCGTGGTTGTTTAATTCTGCCTGACAATGGGAGGCTGGGTGGGTTTGGATGCTCCTCGTGCATCCTGGGGGGGGCACAGGCGTGGGTGTCTCGTGCGTTTGTGGGGCAGTGCTTGTGCTGCTCGGCGTCATAGTCGGAGCCAACCTCGAGCAGAGCGATGGGTAGCAGTGAGACGCAGCTGAGCGGTTTTTGTGTGTGCGCTTTTTCTTCATTGTTTTGTTTTTAACCTCTATGGCGCTGCGAGAGGGGCTGGCTCCAGTGGAGGCGAAGCCCACGAGGAGGAGGAAGGCCATGTAGGGCTGGCAGAGTGGCCGCGTGCGATCCCATTGTCTGCCCCGGAGCTGCGGCCACGTGCGAGGGGACCCGCACACCACGGCCCCCAGCTCTGCACCGCCCTCCCTGCGGCGGGGGGGCCACGGCCCCCGGCAGATTTGTGGCTCTGGGTAAACACAAGGCTTGTAAACCTTCCCCTCGCTTCCTTCCTGGGGTCCTCACGCAGGAACAAAGGGAGTAAGGGCGAGGGTGTGCGAGGCACCTCGGCTCTTCAAAGCACATGGGGAGGGGGCAGAGCCCCCCCATCACTGCCACAGGGAGGTGCGTGAGGTCGGTACAGTGTGTATTGGGTACGAGTGAGGCTTTCCTGTTCCCCTGATCATTTCCTTCCTCACCTTGGAAACTTGGATTTTCTCCTACCTTTTGTTCCATATTTTTTCTTTTAAAGCAGCCCCTGGCTCTATTGGAAACAGCTGCCACGCCGGTTCTGGGAGCTGGGGCTCTTTCTCCTCCTTAATACCGCTCACCATTCCACTGGCTGCTCTACCAAATTAAATGGCAACTGGTTGCAGAAAATCCTTGCTTATGCAGGAGCAGGCTATGCCTGCTTTGGTGCACCCCATCCAGCTGCAGCTCCAGAGCTGTGGCCACTGGTAGGGATCACGAAGCTCTGCTGCTCCTTCAGCAGCATTGTGTGGGCACCTCGAGGGGGGCAGATTCCCAGCGTAGGGGTGCTGGGCTGTGCCTAGCCCTGCTGTGGACCCTTCTCCTGCTGCCGAGATGGTGAAGGCTATGCCCATGGCATGGGTTGGTGCACATACTGTGCCATCTTCTCGCTAGGGAGGAGACTGTGCTGTTGGTGGAAGACATGGTGCCTGCAGGGAGTCTGGCTGCTGAAAAAATGTATATAAATATAAAAATATCCCGCCTGCGTGCCCCGAGGAGATGGCAGTAATTGGGTTTTGTGTTTCCAGGCCATGGGAAGGGTTGGTGCATTCACTGCTGAGCTATCTCTTAGGGCAGTGATGGGGGGCTCCCACTGTGGGACAGGGCCGGTTCTGGTACTAGGCACCATCTCAGGGTGGCTTCTTCAGCCCAGCTGGGGGACATGGGGCTCCATTGGTGTGGGGGGCTCTGCCAGGTGGAAATGGCTCCTTCCTCTGCTAAGCAGCCCCAGGCTGACTTGGGGGAGAGAAAACAGCTCTTCAACAAGTAAACAAATACCTCACTGTGGGCTCGATGGGGTGGTGTTTTTTTTTCTCCTCCTTTCAAAACTCCTCCTGCTTGTGGCCGCAAGCACCGGGGCTGTTTGCTGAAGGGGTTGGTGCCAGGAGATGAGTTCAAAGCTACAGCTGTGCTGTTGGGCAGGGAGGGGGGGGGGGAATTTCCAAAACACGGGGCAGGCTCTTGGCTGCTTCCTGCACATGGTGGGCCTGAGCCCGTGCTGCCAGGGCTGGGGGGTGGCCATGGGCAGTGGGGCACTAAGGAGTTGCCTTGGGCCTCTTGTGGGAGCTGCCCTTCAGCTCCATGTGCTTACGTTTTTATTATTACGGAGGAGGACTACCCAGTCTCCCTGATGTCAACATTAAGCGAAATACGTATAAATCAAGGTATTTAATGCACACCTGTGTGTATGTGGGGCCTGCTGTCAGGGCCTGGCCGCACAGGGCGGCCCAGCAGCAAGGCCTTAGGCTCCAGCGTGGGCCTGAGCTGCATGCCGCCCTGTGCCCCTGCTTCATGGAAATGGCTTTGGCAGGGTAGATGGCTGTGATAACAGCTCTTTTCTACCCCCACGCAGACCTGTGGGGCCCCCTGGCTTGGGCAAAGTGTCTCTATCCCCATGCTAAAGGCATGCTGGAGTGAACCCACAGCCCCTGCTAGTGCTTTTATTTTCCTTCCCCCTCCGCCTTTCTATTCTTTCTGCCTCTGACAAGCGCAGTCACAACACCAATCTGGGTGTTTTGACTTGGTTTCTGTGCCGTCGGCAGGGTAACAACGCAGCTCTGTATGTGGGGCTTTGGTTGGGACCCTTCTCATCCACCTGCAGATGCAATTAAACCTATAGGTTCATCAGCCTCTGCACAGCCCCTGTGATGATGTGGGGGCAGGGCCAGGAGCCCCCCAGGACGCTGTGCGTGTTCTCCCCATGCCCATCTATCCATCAGGGTCTGAGCCTGCTAGGACTGCTGCCCCACAGTGCTGTGTGAGGCAGTGCCACTGCAGCCTGTGGTGTCAAGATAAAGTCCAAAGGAAGACCTCTAGCTGTGTCTTAAGCTAACATTTTCTTTCTAATTTTTTTTTTTTTCTAATGTTTCTGCATAAACCCTTAAACATTTGATCTCGAGCGTCTTTCCTCCCAGGGTGCAGCAGCTTTCTGTAGTGAAAATGAGCTCTTGCTGCCCGGCCTGGCCGCTTTGCATAGCTTCTGGGTGGTTGGGCTTTTTCTGTCCCTTTTTTCCCCCGGATCTTGGCTAACCTCACCAGGCTGAGCTCACGCCTCTGATCGGTTTGGATTTTGGTGTTTTTTTTGTTTTTTTTTTTTTGATACAAACAAGCTTCCAAAGCAGAGGATGTGCTGCAGTGGCTCTGGCATGTAGGTGTGCCCCACAATGAGGTGCATGTCCTCTGGCCATGCCATGGGCGTGATGCTGGTGCTCATTTCCCAGAAGAACACAAATCCCTCATGCCTGGAGTGGTTTGATCCTGCACCCCAGGAAAGTGAGAGTCCCTTGTGCCTGGGCTGGGTTGGTCTTCTACCATTGCACCTCTGACCCTGTGGGCAGCCCTGGGAATCAGCTGCCTGTCTGGAGTTGGGTTTTGCAGCTGGAGGGGTTTGCGATGTGCTTTTAAGTCAGAAAAAGGCTGTGCATGCACGGGAAGGGGCAAGGTGCTTCCTGGTGGGCTCCTGCTTGTGCTGGGGCTGGCTGGTCAGGCAGCAGCACAGTGCTGTGCTCGCCATGGGTGCAGCCAGGCCCCCTGGCAAGGTGTGAATCACAGCCATCTCTTTTCATGAGCTTTGTGGTGTTTGTGGATGTCTTAGCCCTGCTCCAGACAGAGAGCAGAGGTTCGTCCTCCCACTGCTGCTGGGCTGCTTGGCACCAACGTTGCTCAAGTTTTCTGTAGCAGCCCTTGTTGCATTCTGCCCCCGTGGCCAGTGGTTCCTTTGCACTTGGGAGAGGAAAGAGGTATTTTGGGAAGCGTGTGAGCTCCTTTCTGAGGAGCAAAGCCCATTGCTGCATGCTGTGTTTTGGGATCATCTTGGTGCTTTGCTGCTGGGGACTGTCTTCCACCTCTGGGTGCAGCGGGCTGCAAGGCATGAACTTGAAGGCATGTTTGCTCTCACTGGGGCCAACCTGCACAGGGAGCTGTGTTTCCCAGTGCTTGGTCACCGCAGGGTGGCTTTCAGCAGATCTATATTTGCTGGAGGTGGGAGCTCCAAGGAAACAAATGACAGTCCACGCTGCACACAACGGGTATCTTCAGTCTGGCTCAAGGGCAGTTTTCCATGAAAAAACAATTGCTGTTTTGTTCCATGCTGGACACGGCTGTGCTGCTGATGCCCAGGTGCTTCAGTCCTTTGCTCACCTCTTCAGACCTCTCAGACCTCAGAGGAGGTCCAGGCTGGCGCTCCTGGGGTTCTTTTCATCATTTAAAAACGCATTTGCTTGCTTGTCCCAGAGCCCTTCTGGGTGTCGTGGCATGTCCTGACAGCTTGTCTGTCCTTACCTGCAGTCATCAAGGAGTTTTCAACATGACTTATATAAAGCCTTTGTACTTGGATTGCTCCACCGTGCTGCACAATGGGTTCTTTGTCATCGTGCCAGCTAATTAATTTTAACTTTCACTGTTGCTTCAACGTGGTACGCTGTCCTCCTGGTCCATCTGAAGCATTCCCCCCCACCATAAGCATTTTTGAGCTCTTGGAGCAGTTTGACTTGTTGCTGCAAGTGAGAGAAGCCAGCTGGCCCCACTGGTGCTCATCTTCTGGGGAAGAAGCTGCCCTCGCATGTGCATCGGTTGGGGGCCAAGGGGAGGGGGTGAAGAAAGCCATTAGGAGGCTGTGCTGAAAGTAACTTTTCTCCAGTGGCTTATTTCTCCTGGCTGGCAGCTGAAGGTCCCCATGGATAACATCCTCTGATGAAAATAACAGGCTGTCGCTCCCTGGCTGGTGATTGGCATTGTGCTCATCTTGCTGGGAGGGGGGGGGTGTATGTGCAGGTTGCATCTCCAGGACAAAAGCCCTGCTGCATCGCTCCGCTGGGGAGCTTGTGCTGGGGAATGTGGGTGCAATTGGGTTTAACGATGATTAATTCTTGAGGACTGGAGTCTGTCTATCTGCATGCTGGAAAGCAGGTGTTTTCCTCTTGCCTTGTACATCCTGTGCACAAACATCTGCTCTCGCTGAGCTGACACCAAGCTCTGGGTACTGTGGCATTAGGGCAGCTTTTCTGTAGCCCCAGGTCTTCCCTTGGCCAGAAGGGACGGAGGCACTGACACATCTTGGTGATGCTGTCTTGTGCCCAGAGAAGGACCAGGAGGAGCAGGGCACCAGCTTGATGTCCCCCAGCCTCATGGGCCGTGCCTGGCCAGTGGCACAGGATGGGTGCGTGTGGGCGACCCGGGGTATTGTTTTCCTTCCATGCAGGGAGGAGGGATCGAGGTCTTTGCATGCATAAACATGAACTTAATTTGAACTGATGGGTTTTGTCTGCACATCGCCCAGCTCTGCTGCGGTAGAGGGTAGCTCCCCTCGGTTCAGGGTGGGAATGGTGGCAGGTCAAGGAATATGAAATTGATGCCTTTGTGTTTAATCTGGTTATAAGGACAGCTATTAGAGATAATGAATTTTGCCTGTCCCCATCGTTGTAATACAAGAACCTAGATGTCTTTCAACACAGAGAAGGTCACTCCTCTTTATTTCTGGTTGTAAATTTTGCTGGTTACAGATGTTTGGTGTTGATAGACGCAGCTAAGGAAGCTCCTGCGAGCTGGTTGGTGTGGTGTTGGGCAGGTGAGAGTGAGGAGGGCAGCACCATGGAGCCTTCCAAGGGATTTCCGTGGGCCTTTGCAGCTCCTGTGGCCGATGGGAAGAAGGGGAAGTTTCCTTCTCGCCGCAGGGTTGTGACTGCAGGAGCCCAGGCAGTGCATGGGGTCTCAGCACCCTGCATTTGCGGGGGTTCAGCAGGGATCGCTGCGCTTGCCCTGTGCCAGGGCTGGGGAGGGGATGAAGAAAGGAGGCTCCAGCAATGTTCAGCACGTGGCTCGGTGCGGAGCGTCGCGCCTGCCTGCTGTTCGCTCCTGCAGCAGGGCAGAGCCAGGAAACCACGTGAAACCAGCGCCTACCGCTGCTGTGCAGCGGGGTTTATGTGTTGCGAAGCCCGGCTATCACACAGTTAATTTTTTCCATCGAGCGTCTTCTGCTCCGGTGCCAGCGGAGGCTTTTCCTTTCCTAAGGAGACTCCGACTCTGGCGCGGAGCAGATGCTGGGGGGGCGGCCGCCGCCTGCCCGCAGGGTTCTGCCGGGGCCGTATCCACACCCAGCCCGGCGTGCAGCCCGCTGATAAGCCCCCGGCACCGCTCCCGGCCCCAGCTGCACCCCACGAGCTCCCGGACGCAGCCGGGGGCCTTTCCCCAGCAGTGCAGGGGTGTGGGGAGCCGAGCTGCATCTGCCTGCCCTTTCTTATATTGAAAAGGCAGCACGTGCTTTTCTGCCTCCCTGGCCCCGCTTCCCTCCTCTCCTCCAGGCACTTCTCCCCCCGCGCTCCTGATTTATGCTGTTCCACATTTTCTCCTCGTTTCCATGCCTTTTTCTCCCCTCCCTCTTTTTTTTTTTTTTTTTTTCCCCTTCTGCTGCCTGTGCATTGCCTTCCTCCTTTCTTTTTTTTCCCCACTGTTGTTCACCAGCTTTTCTCGTTTCCCCAATATTCGGCGCTCCCTGCTTTTGTCTGCCCCTCGTGGATTGTTATCCTCCCTCCCAGGACCTGTACATTACACTGGGATGCTTCAACTTCACTCTCGCAGAGCAAGAAAACGCCTTGAGTGCACAGCGTGTTGTTTCCCCCCTCCCCAAGGCCCTTCATACCATTAACGTGCAAGAGGTCGCTTTTCCCCGCAGCGCGCTGAATTCCTGGAAAGCCTCCTAAAATCCCCCCACCGACACCAGCACCGGGCAGGATTTGCCCTCCCTCCCATGCACGTTGCTTTCTGCACAGCCGCAGCCTGGGGCACTCCACGGGGAGGGGACCTCATCCTGGGGTGCAGCGCCGGCCATCTGTCCCCTCCCCGCCCCACGTCTGCAGGGCAGCCAGGGGTGCTAAAAGTTTGTTTGTTTGATTATTTGGGCTTTTACATTTCTTTTTAACTTTTTTATTTTTTGCCTTGTTTGTCCCCATTTCATATGCACAACCCGACTATTTTTTTTTTCCCATTGCCTTGCCAGGCACATAGAAAGTTTGCTGGGTTTCTCCTGCGCGTGCATACGCTGAATAATTTTATTAGCCTCCTGGAAGGGAGCCAGCATGGTGTGCAGCGAGCGGGGCGGCTCTGGGGCACTCAGCTTTCATTTCATTTTTCTCCGCCCCCCCCACCCCCCCCCACCAGGTTGTGCTGTCAGCATAACCTTTTTTTTTTTTTTAATTTTTTTTTTTTTTTTTTTTTTTTTTTTTTGCTCCCGAAAGGGTTAAAAATTATGGGGAAGTTCAGCTAGCACTTGCAAGATATGGTTGCCTTAGCAACAGGCCTCCTAATCTGGTAGGTGACCTGAGAGACTGTGGAAGATGCAGGGCTCGGTTTGGCATTTCATTATTTCATGAGGCTGCGGCTCTCCAGCTGGTTGGCTCCCAGCGCCCGGCGCCGCGGGCATTCCTCGGCATGGCCCCGGGGGCCCCGCCACCCCCTGGCCCCAGCTGCCCTGCCCCAGCCCTGCTGCCTCCCTGGCATCTTTTTTTTTTGGGGGGGGGGGGGGGGGGATGGGGAAGGTTTCTCTTAAGCTGTAGTGGGGGCCTCCCAGGAGCTCAGGTGGTGGCTGTGCTACTTTTAGGTGGCGCATACGCTTTCTTGCTTTGCTCTCTCCAAAGGGTTTGCCTTGTTGGCGTGGCAATGTAATGTGTGTGTCCCCCCCCCCTTGTTTTGCAGCTGGAAATGTTCCCATGGGCATTTCTGAAACCTCAGAAACCCAAATTCTCTCGTTCTACCCTGATCTACTGCCCAGAAATGGGCCTTTTCCATGGGGAGCTGGGGCTGGAGCGCAACCCATTGGGGCACAATGGGGCTGCAGCAGGCAGGGAGAGGCAATGGGATAAGCGATGAAGTGATATCCTACTCCAGTGGCTATGTTTTGGGGGAGGAAGCCCTGGCACTGCAGCCCAGAGAAGCTGTGGATACCCCATCCTTGGAGACCTTCAAGGCCAAGTTGGTTAGGGCCCTGGGCAGTGTCGGAGGCAACCGGCCCACGGCAGGGGTTGGAACTGGGTGGGCTTTAAGGTCTCTTCCAACCCAAGCCATTCCACGATTCTAGGTACAGCTTTTGGGGCAGCACGGTGCAGTGTTAGTATGCTTACTCTAGGCTGTGTTTTAATGGAAGCCTCCTAGAAGTTGGCTTCTTGCAGCACGTTGTTTCCTTTGCCATAGCGAGCACTCATGCAAAGCCGCAGCTGCCACTTAAGAAACTGCAGCACAAAACTCCCTCAGCCTCCCAAACCTACGTGTGCACTGGGGGGCCACGAGCTCCAGCAACCCCAGAGCAGTGCTGCTGTGCGCAGAGAAGGTGCCTGGCCCTGCCGACCCCATCACTGCAGACCTCTTTGTGTGGCGTGCCCTGGTGCCGGCAGCTGCGTGCGGACAGCGGGGAGAGCTGCCTTTGTTTATCTGTGTCTCCAGCAGAGCGAGCGTGGGGCTGGGCTGGGATGGAGGTGCTGATCTGTCATCTTTCAGATTTTATTCATCCCCAGACAAGAAAGCGGCAGCGCGGAGCGCGTACTTTTGTTACGTATAACTAAGCTGTGCAGAATGCAACTGCTGAACGCAATCTGGTGTCTGTGCTGCCCAGATTTATGCTTTCGGAGTGTAATTCTAGGTGTTGGCTTCCACTGGAAAGAAGAACCTGGTTGGGGCCGTCGTGCTGGGATGCAGCATCATTGCAGTTTGCTGGATGGCTGGGGCATTGCATCCCGCTGTGCTGGTGGTGGTGTTGCAGGAGTGCCCTGGGGACAGCCCCATGGCTTTGTGGTCCTTTGGCTACTGCTTTCAGAGCCTGCTGCTGCAGGGCAGTGCAGTTCGTGCACCCCCAGTTTAGAGGTTTGCAGTGGATGGAAAGGGCTGGGCTCCTGACTGCCTCCTTTTGAGGCAGTACAGAACGAGTTGATGTGCAAAGAAGGGCACTGGAGAAGCAGCTCAGGGATGTGCTTGCCCCTCATTCCCTTCTGCAGTGCTGCTGGGGGAGAAGCCCTAGCTTGAAGAGCTCCACCGCCAGATAAGAAAGCAAAAGCATTTAATGTGACCCCAGTGAGGCACTTCCTTCCTGTGCAGTTGTGCCGACTGGCAGAGGCTGGTTATCCCTGGGGAGGACAGTGGTGTGCCACCTCATCCATGGCATGTTGCATCCAGCCTCCTTCTCTCGCTGCTTTCATGTGTGCTGGAGATGGGAGGGTTGATGCACCAGGGAGCTGAAACAGCTTGCCTTTCTCTCCCATTGGAGCGCACCTCTCCCAAATCCCTGCCTTCCCCGTGAAGGCAGCAGAGGCAGAAGGTGCCCCTCGGCGAGCAGGGATGAGCGATCAAACAGGAGAAAATCCAGGCAAGTAGGCAAAATCCCTAGAAAGCCCTTGTTTTGATCACTTCATCCCTTCTTTCCTCCATCTCTGCGTTGTGAGGCTTTCTGGGATTTGTCTCTCCTGATAAGGGGTTTCCAGTGGTCAGCCTCAAGCTTATGGGTCACCGGACAGGCTGCTGGACAGCTGGCAAACACCGTCTGTCTGCAGAGCACTGTGCTCTGACTGCCAGGGGCACCTTAACCACGCTATGTTATATATATACACACACACATATATATATATATATATATTTTTTTTTCCAAAGAAAAATCAAAATTCCCAGGGAAAAAAACCCACACCACGCCGTCTCCCCCCTGCTTCCACCCTTGTGAGAAGCAGCTCCGTGATGGCGGCTGGGAAGCGAAACCGCAAGTGTTGTGAGTGCCATCTGCTCTGCTTGGATCGAGGAAACGGCTGGAGCTCCTGCAGCCTCGCCAGGGATTGAAGCTCTCGCTGGGTGCAAGCGGTGCCCCCGGCCCTGCTGCTGCACCACCAAGGCTCCCTGGTCCTTGGGTGCAGGGCTGGGGCTGGCTCCCTTCTCTGCATCCCGCAGGCAAACTCCCTCTCCAGCAAGGGAAAATGTCAGGTGATCTCTAAAGAGAAATGCGTGTGTTTGTGGTTTTACTTTGAGGGTTGTCTCTGGGTTCCCATGCAGGTTCTGTGCTGGGGGACCCTGGGGCAGCTGGAGGTAGGACTAGAGATGTTGGCTAGGGGAGGTTCAGGCTGGATATTAGGAAAAAATTCTGCTCAGGTTAGTGGTGGAGTCACCATCCCTGGAGGTGTTCGAGAGCCTTGGAGATGTGGCACTGAGGGATGTGGTCAGTGCGCATGGTGGAGATGGGTTGAGGTTGGATTTGATGATCTTAGGGATCTGTTCTAACCTTAATGATTGTATGATTCTTTGCAGCTATGCACTGACCTCCCAATGAGGGTTGTTCTGGATGGTGGGTGGTTTTCCATCGGTTTAGCAAGAGGATGTGAGCATCCCCACAATGCATGCGCTTAGGGGGTCAACCCAAAATGGAAGATGAGTTTTGACTGCAAACACGGTGGTTTTGCAGCATGCAGTCCTGAATTGCCTCCTGGCTTGGCTCCACAGTGAGACTATTGGCATACACATGTAATTTTTGATTTTATACTGAAGAAGGTGTTCAGAGCTGGGGGTGTCAGCAGGCACCTGGAGCTTTTTCCCTGATCAGGGTGTGTTTCACCTCCGCGTTGGCTGCTGGAGATGGCTGCAGTGAAGCACCAGCGCTTCTCTCTGCGTGGCTTCACTGGGGATATAAAAGGCAGGAGTGGGTGGCTTGAGCAGAGGGAGAAGGAAGCACTTTCTGAACAAAACCAAAGGGCCTTTAAGGAGAAATAGGAAACCTGAGGACAACTTCAGCTGCAGGAGAATGTGTGAATGCTAGAGGTGAGCTCTCGTGGCCTTTTCTAAATGATCTGGAGGTGCGCTGGGCTGAAGGAGGCTCTTGACCTGACTCGCTGTCCTTCGAGGGGGGGTTGAAGGAACCCTATGCAGTGTCTCCCCATGCGTGTTACCAGCCTGCATAACACATATGCATGGTCAGACATTGGCAGAGATTGGTCCCATCCAACCCCTACAATTCTGTGATTCAGCTGTTCAGCACCAGCTTTTTGGCTGAGCGCTTTATTTGGGCACATGCTAGTGGGGACCTTCTCGGGTCCCCAGCTTAATGCCCTGGACCTGTCTGTAAAGTTACATCCATAAAACAAGTCCAACTCACTGAGGCCCTGTGTCCCTGAAACACTGCCCATGCTGGTGGCACACTCGACACCTGTCCCCAGACGCGGCTGGCTCTCTGCAGACACCATCCCAAAGGGCGGCCCTGGGCAGGAGGTGGGGAGCAGCTCAGGGTGCAGTGGCTCCCCCTGAGCAGAGCGTTCTGAAACTTGTTAATTGGGCTGCAACAATTTTTGGTTTTTGCAGGGGGAAACGCTATAAATAATCACCCTGCGAGCTTGCACGTTGACTTCTACAGTGCGCATGGGGTGTTTTGCTGCTGTCCAGCTTGCTTCTTATTGGCAACCGAGAATGTGACACCTCCAGAAAATGCGATTTGAATTGATTAAAGAGGCGCCGCCATTGGCCAGAGCAGCCAGAGCCAAACTTTCTGCAGAAATGGTTATGGTGCTGCCCCAGGAGTGGGGTTGTGTGGGGCTCTCTGCTCTGGGTGTGTTGCCGTGTGGCTGTGTGTCCTGCAGCCACGTCTGCCTCGCCTGGAAGCGGAGAGCACGGCGGATGTTTTGGTGAGATTAATAAGACCTAAATAAAACTCCTGTCAGGCAGTTTCTGTGATATACTTCGTACCTCCTTGTAATCAAAGCCCAAGCAAATGAGAGGTTTTGTTCTTGTTACCAGCCCTGCTTGTTTCCAAAATGCTTGGAATGGTGACAGGCAGGGAAGCTCGGCTCCTCTGCAGGCGGCATCTCTCTGGGTGCTGGGCTGGGGGAAGGCAAAGGGAAACAAAGCAGGAAGGAAGGGATGCAGAACCTGGGATGACTTGCCTGGAGTGCGGATGGGTGCAGTGAGACAGGGTGTAGAGCTGCTTGGCGCAAAAGCAGGCTTTGGAGTGATGGTGGTTCCGACCACACTTCTGCACCGGCCTCACTCTGACAGCCACCAACTTGGGCAGTCTGGGGACTGTAAAGGCTTCCCGTCGCTGCTGAGCCAGGCTGGATTTGCGCTGGGGGCTGACCTGGAGGTGAAAGTCTCAGTATCCCATTACCAATCCCACGAGCTACCCAGTCACCCATCCTAATACGCTCTAATACACTTGGGAGCCACATCACAATAGTGTTAGCAGAAGAAAACAGCATATAGTGCACCTTCTTTTGTAAGCCCTCTGTCGCATCTAAAATAAATTTGCATCTAAATTGACAGGCTGTTTTTAATGTCTTCTGGCTATATAACGCTTAAAGGCCCAGGCTTCTTTTGTAGGTGAGTGCAGAGCACAGGCCATATTTGCGCAGGGGAGCGATGAGTGTTGGTGTTGTCCTGGATCTGCAATGGGTCTGAGTGCAGGGAGAGATGGGGAAACTGAACTGTTCCTTTTTATTGGGGTTTTATGGACATCTCTTTGAGTTCTTCGTGGCTGCTGCTGGATGGGGCTCCATCGCTGCATCTGTGTGAGAGCCGGGGTTGGTGCCTGCCCCAGGGCTGCAGGCTGAGTGCGTGGGGAAGGGCTGCCCAGAGCGGAGCTGAGGCAGCTCTCCTTCGTCATCCATTATTTATCTGGTTCCCTGCAAAACAAAGTCATTGGCGTGCGCTGATTCTGACGCTGGTGCACGTTTTACAAAGGAGGTGATTTTGTTCCTGCTTTAAAGTACTCTGATGAAAAAGGCACTTCTTCCTTCGTTCTTTTGTGGGTCCATCTCGATGTCAGTGAGGTAAATCTCTGGGGTTTTAGGGTGGCTGATTGTGTTTTTAAGCACTCTGAATGGTGGAGCGGCGCTGTCCCTGGCTTGGTGTCTGCGATCTTCCCAGGACCAGGCGAGGGCAGCTGCCATGGATGGAACAGAGGTGTCCAAAGCGTCTGACTCTCCTCGTAACTCAGAGCTGCGGCTTTTATGAAGGAAAGGTTGTGTACGTTTGCACGAAAGGGACTTCGCTCCGTTCCTCCCCGTGTGCACAGCTGAAGGCAGCTTTGTGGGTGTACGAATAAATACGGACTTTGGGTCTGGCTTGTGCTGGGTGGACAGCTCTGCTTCTGCAGGGCTGCTGGGTGCGAGAGGGCACGGAGAGCAGTTCATCATAGAGTCACACAATGTCCTGAATTGGAAGGAGCAGCTCCTGTCTCCATGTGGGACCGCCTGAACCCTATGGCTGAGAGCAGTGTCCCAGTGCTCTCCCTGCTCTCCCCTGGTGCAGCTCCATCAGGCCCTGTCACCATCCCCAAAGAGCAGAGCTCTGCTCCCATTGAGGAGCTGTGGCTGCTGTGAGGGCTCCCGTCAGCCCGCTCTGTTCTGGTCCTGCTGTTCCCCGAGGCCTAGTTGGCCCTTCTGGCTGTCAGGGCGTGCTGCTGAGCAGACCCCCGTGCAGTGTTGCTCCTTGGGGTCCATGAGGCTGTGCTGGAAAGGGGCCGGGAAGTTCTGCGCCGAGCGTTGCACGGGGAGGGCGAGGGAGGAGACGGCGAGTCGGAGCCGTGTTTGTCAGGATGGAAATAACTGTCAGCCCCATTCAATCTGTCGCCTTGTTCCCAGGGGACAATTGCAAAACAGGATTACTGGTACTTAAAAATTCATAGAAAACGTTTCTTATCACAACGTCATAATTGTTATGACTCAGAAGAGTAGAATTGCCATTTTCCTGTGCCTTTTTTCCCCCTCACTTTTGTTGCATACAGAGTCCCTAGCTGCAGCTGCAGAATCATAAAAACAGGGCAGTGCTTTATTTTATGCTAACTGCTGCATTTGACTTGAAAATTATGTCCCACTGGGTCTTGTGGTCAGCACATTACGGCGTGATTGATGGCTGTCAGAGTGGCAGTCTCTGGCAGATTGCGATGGGTGGAGGAGAACAGATGCCCGCTGACTTCAGGGGCTTAGCGGAGCCCGGGACTGAAGCACACGTTGGAAAACAAAAGCAGATGGGAGGGCTCTGGTTAGGCTGACTATTCTTCTCCGGCTGCGTGTCAAGGAGGAAAGCTTGCCAGGCGGCCGTGTCACTTCTGCCTGTTCCTCCGCAGCGAGCTCTGCGGCCCCAGGAAGGCACGGGTGAGCCCCGCTTGACCTGAGGACTGAGGCGGACGGACGCGCGCTCGGCCATCCGGAAGGCGGTCGCTTTATGGAAACCATTAATGCAGATATTGAAAGGGCAACCTTTTCCCCCATCCCCCCCAAAAGAACAGCTTGCCTTCATTGAGTTCATGCTCCTTCCGATGGTCTCCGTTAACCCTTAGCCCTACTGATGCCTGCGAGGCGAGACCTGGGCAGGCTCCCGTGGCTCTGCAGCAGACAGGAGGGATGGATGCTGGCAGCAGGAGGCTGCACATCCCACGGTGGCTCAGTCGCCTTGCTCGTGTTCATGTTGTTATTGCTGTCTTTGCTCAATCCACGGGCAGCAGGTCAAGGCTGGTGGGGAGGATAGGGGCATCCAGGGCATCTTGTGCTCTGTATCATGTTTGAATTTTTTCCAGCTTAATTTGAGCTGCACTGGTGCAAGGAAGGTGGAAGCTGGAGAGCAGGTTGTTTGTGCTAAAGCGTTTTTAGGCTAAAACACCTCAGAGATGCTATCCTGCAGTCCTTCACCTGGTCCCTATCCCATCTTTCCTGCTGTTCCTACAAAGGGGGTTAGAAAAGACCTTGTGCTGCCCAGGGTTTCCCCATGTCTCACTCCTCTTGTACCTGCGTTCCCTTTTATTCCCTCAGGCCCAGACAAACCTGGGCAGGCTGCTGCTCTGTCCCCTGTCTACTCTTGTTGGAGACTGCAGGGTTAATGGAGAAATTAAGTTTCACTGCTGTTTTTAAATTAATTGAATCATCAGCATGGGTAACAGGAAACAGTGGTATCATAATGTATTTGATATGGGTCTTTAAGTCAGCCTTTGCTGCAAAATCTAGAGTGCTAGATCTTGGTGTAAGTGATCACTGCCTGATATATTGCAGTTATGTCCACAGTACAAAGGCTCTTGCTACGTCTTAAAACGTTCGTGTCATAAAGTTGAGTTGGTTTATGGTGCGGTCATTTTCTGTACGTGCTTCCCACAGCACTCCTAGATGACGCTTGTGACAAGCCCCAGCCACTGGTGCTGGTGGTCCCCTTGGGCTCAGCGGCAAGCAGGAGGATGCTCCCAGGTCCTAAGTAGACTCATGGATCTATTTCCAGGGGTTTCTGAGCTTTCTTCTCTTCCCTGGCTGTGAGCCTTGCTCCGGCCTTGCAGAGTGGCTTTGCCATCCACATATCTCCGCTTGCCAGTGGCCTCCCCATCCGTGGTATTCCCCTGCTCTGTACCAGGCTCTTCCGTGCTGGGCTGAACTGGTGAGACCAATTTGGCCTGATTTCAGGTAATCCATCTTAAAAACAGCTCTGGGGAAACATCCTCACTGGGCAGATTTACAGGCGTTCTGTAGATGCTAGTTCTGAGGTGCTAAATCACTGTGGCTTTGCCTGCCCGAGGCAGAGCATCTCTGGCCCTGGAGTTGCTCTGTGTGCTCCATCCATCCCTACAACCAGGTTTCTCCCAAAGGAGCAGTGGCACCAAAAGCCACCTCCTGCAGGGGCTGTGGGTTGAGAGTTGAGGCTGCCCAACATCTCAGGCTTTGGTTAGTGGTGGTTTTGTCTTGCTCAGTGCTGCAGGACCATGGTGGCTTTGGCTCCCTGGGGACAGTGGCACGCCTACAGATCCCTCCCCATTACGTAGGGTTAATGGAGCTGATTTCAGTAGAAAAAGGGGGAAAAAACCTTGTGGTTCACACTTTGTGAAGCAGCTTCCAGGTTTTCACCCAGACCAGATTTCTTCTGGCTACCCTACTAACCTGATATTTCCCTCAATGGCTCTTTACTCCAGAGAACGCAGTTCTATAAATTACCCTCAGAGTGCATCTGGACAGTGTACGGCTGTGCCTGCAGCGTGGCATTTCAAGGCAAAAATCTCAAAGCTACTTAACCAACTGAAACCTATTAGAAGCTGTCTCAGTATGAATATTGATCTTTGCATTTAACTCTGTTTTGCCCTGTCTTCCCAAAATGCAAAACCTATGAGCTGGCACAAGAGAGGCGTTCTTGAACTTAGAATTGACTTCTCTGCTCTGATATGTATGTGTTGCTGCAAATTTGGGAATGGGGTATTTTGTGGGGTCGGGACGGGAAGTGCTCAGTGTTTGGGGCTCCCATAGGTGAGTGTTGAAGAATTCATTCTAGTGTGATGTTTTGGACTTTGTGTTGAAGATCGAGGAGCGATAGCATTCTAAGAGCAGCACGTGGTGAAGGAGAAACCAAACTTGCTTATTATTTCTGCTCGTTATGTCTCTAATTACGTGCGACGTGCCATATGTTCTCCATAGGGAGAGCGCTGCAGGTGGGGCGTGAGCAAGGGGACATGCAGTGGTGGATGCTGCATGGAGGGGGCCTGAAGCTGCTTCTGCTGTTTGAGCCAGAATACTATTCTATCTGAGAATAGTAGCACTGCTCCCCTCACTGTTTGCATCTCCCAGTTATTAAGGGATCTGTATAAGGCATTACCATTTGGAACATCTCAGGCGCCCTTCAGAATGGTGAGCGGCAGCTCCGTTGCTGTGGTCCCCACCCCAAACCATTGTACTCTACCATGGTTCATCTGCTGGTGTTTTCTACAGCCCCTGGCAGGCTTTTTCCTGCTGTTCTCCCCCTCTCCTCCCTCTTGCTCCCAACGTTCGTGCTGGGTCCAGCCAAGCAGCTCGCATGGCTGCGATGTCTCTGTGCTTCCTTGCAGGAAAAGCAGTGTTGGTCCCTCCTCAGCAAGGGCTGGCTGCTTGGAGTAGGAGTTTCAAACTAAGCTGTAACACGGTAAAGAAATATTTATTGGCAAGTCCTGAACTTAATTTGAACAGGGCTCTGCTGTTTAAACAATTGTTTGAGCCATAAACCAGAAGCCCTTAATTATGGCTAATTATTTTCTGCGGTGAATCTATATGCGAGCTCATCAGCATGAGGTCTCCTCTGCAATGAACTGGTTGCATGATTCAGGCATCGTTCAGCCCCGCCGTCCCTGATACCGTGCAGCACAGCAATGGTGCTGCTGCCTATCCTGCCGTGGCTCCGCACCCATCTCTCCAGCTCTAACAGGCCCTTCCGTCTCCTCTTCCAGCAGAGTTCATGTGCCAAAAAGTCATTCCCCCAAATGGGAGCGCATCGTGCGGGTCTTCCTTTGCTGGCGTGGTACCCACGCTGTGCTCGGGGTGTTGGAGGAGCAGTCGCTCTCCTCCAAAATCCAGTAGCACCGAGCTGCCGACATCACACATCAAGGTCTTAATTGCTTGGCTCGTTTCTTTAGGAACTGTGAGTGCTATTTTAGCCAGTTGCTAGGAATTTCTGTAAAAGCCAGGAGCGCGGGCGGCAGTAACGCAACCGCGAGCTGAGAGCGAGACCGGAGCAGTTCGGGACGTGGACTTTAAACTCTCCGGCTTTTCGGTTTTGTTTAAAAACCAGCTAGGTAAATATTTGTGCAGCGGTTACCACGGGGCGAGGTGGGCCAGGGGACGCCGTGCTGTGGCCCTGCCAACGGGTTGGGAAGGGAAGGGACCCGCGCTGCTCCTGGTCCCTGCGGTGCCGGCAGCTCCGGCACAGCTGTTGGCGCTGCTGCCTGCGCACGCGGCCCCGGCCTCTTCCCTGTGGCACAGATGGTTTTAACGCTTTCCTCTTCCTTTTTCTTTCTTCCCCCCTCCCATCCTTTTTTTTTTTTTTTCTTTCCTTTTTTTTTTTTTCTATAATTAACTCTTGTTTTACAAGTGGGAAGACGCTCTTTTCTTTTTGGCACAGCCCCCAACGTCTCCTCGGCGATGCACTTTTTTCAAGCCGTCGCCTCTCTGTCCTCCGAGTGCGTTCTGTTGTTTCTCCCAGCTCATTCCGTGCCCCCACACTGCCCCCCCCTTTCTCCCTGCTTTCACCCGGAGGTAAAATCTGCAGCCACTGTAGGCAGAAGAGGCCGGGCTCTGAGCAGAGCTGATGGATCTGAGGGCCATACAAAAGCTGGAGCCTGGGGGAAGATGGAGAGGCCCTTTCCGTCCACGGGAGCCTTTAGAAAGCTCCTGGCTCTTTGTGCAGCTTGGCGGGGGGCTGCGCACACAAAAGCCCCTCGGCCCTGATGTCACTTCCTTGCTGGGGCTGGCAGAAGTTTTCCCAGGACAGTGATGCAGAGGAACAGCTCTTCTTTATGGCAATCAGACCGTGTGTTAAAATGGGGGCGAAAACCCAAGCAGGAATCTTCCACCAGCAGCTCGTGACCATCAGATCCCCATCCTTACCAAATCGCTGCTTGCTTGTGGGCGCAGCTCCCATCACCACCACCACCCCATCCATCATCCTCATCCCTTGGAGCAGACAGGCTCACCCCAGCCCCTCATCCCCATTAATCTGATGTACCCTGTGCCCACCCACTCTGCAGCAGGATTTTCTCAACTCTACATAAGACCTTGCAGAGATACCCAGCATTTTTGCATCGTTCCTCCCCCTTCTGCTGCTTGAAAGCCAGCAGAGCATTTTTTCTTATGCTCCCAAGACTTTACATTTTCCTGCCTCGCGTAATAGTTTATGGTTGGGTCAAGGGGCAGGGGTTTGCACGCTGGTTTTATAGGGTACCTCCTCCAGTGCCTGCTTCAGAAAGCATCCAGTTCATAAACGCAGAGTTTGTATTAACCGCCTTCGGATGGAGAGCGTTGCTCTTAGAAGTGCAATAATTACATTTTGTAAGCTGTAAGGGGAAACACAGCTTGGAGTTTCATCCTGCCAAAGTGTTCTGTGAGCGCTCAGAAGTGGAGTGACTGATGAACAAAAGGCACTTCTATCAGAACCCCTTCCTGGCAGGTCTGGAGGCGCCCAGTCCACATTGGGTATGCTGAGCCGGGAGCTCGGCTGGCGTGTAACATCAGCAAGCTGTCCTTGGCTAAGAGCAGCTAGGAAAGACCATCATTATTTGTCCTCGGTATCCTTGTGTGTTTTTGGTACGCAGACGAGGATGTACTGCCTTTCACTTCATAGATTTATATGCTGAATTCCACCTCCGTCCCAGGGCTGCACACCTTGTATCCTCCTGCAGAGCACGCCTAACATCGTTACAGATACTCTGCAAATGAAATCCTTTTGCTTCACCTGAAAAATCCCTCCGTGCTGGTGCTGGGGAGCTGACCAGCCTCCAGGCTTCATTAGCCTCTGGCTCTGTTGGGTGTGAAGAAGCCACCCGTGAGCACACGCCGTGCTGAATTACACGGCAGCTTACGTCAGATTTACTCCTCCTGTCCTCCACTCGAGCTGCTCTATTAATTTTCAAACGCCTCAAGCAATTACTGGACCTGGGAAACAGTATTTTTTGGGGCAGCCCCTACGAATAACTACAATAAACAAACTCTGCTATTAACAATGGGGGAGAAGACGGAAATGGACAGTTATACTCGTCTTGGTTTGAGGATGGTTTTTTTTTTTTGTGAGCTTCCCCTTGAAAACGTGGGGATGTGCCCTGCTGGGGTCCTGCTGCAGGGGAGCATCTCGAGGTGGGATGTGCTGGAGGAGCGGGAAGGGTGCACAGCCCAAATGCAGCTTTGGGGTGCTCTGGGGTGCTGTTGGTGGGGGTTGGTGGGGACCCACGAGGACCACTGAGTTCAGCCCTTGGCTATGCACAGCATCACCACTGAGCTGTTGGCTTTTTGTCTTAGCGAAGCGGGCATCTTGTCGGGGACGGGCAGATGGTGTTCACCTGCTCGGGACCGACTCTCTCGCCCTTGCCTTTGGTTTTGGGGAATAATAACAGCCAGCTGCTAGCAGTAAAATAGGCTTAAGCAAATGTGATATTTTGGCATTCAAATGCACAACAAGAATGGGAGAATGTCCATAGTATTTGCATTAATTTCCCCTTTCCCCGTGGCAGGAGATAATACACAAAGTCGGGTTGGCATGCGGTGCCGTCCTGCTTTGTGATGGGGGGAGTGTCCCGCCTCCAAGCCATGGAAGTGGCTGGCTTTGGTGGGGATGATGTTGTTTCCTGCTAAATCACACCCAAAAACCACCACCGGGAGTCCTGCAAGGGGGTTTGGGTCAGGGTTAGGTGCCCTTCCAACCCAACCTCCCGTGTATCCCTTGGCATTCAGCTAAAGCTGCATTGCGGTGACCGGGCCTCACGGGTAAGATCAGCCAGTTGGAATGCAAAGTGTCAAAAACAAGAAAAAACTGAAAATATTTCCAGTCTGTCCCACCCGCCTTTCGTGTGGCAGTCGCTCCTGTGTGCTGGATGCCCTGGAGGCACGTTGTGCTGTGCTGTCTAGCCTAGAGATTGGCAGCATCCCCGCTGGTTGGTGGTACATCCTTGGGACGAGGCAAAGCTCTGCTCTTAAGCGCACCTGGTGCAGCGCTGTGGCATTTTTCTAAAGCCGTGGATTATCTGCCTTTTTTTTTTTTTTCCCTTTTTCAATTAAATAACCCATTTAAATCTTGCCTTGCTCAAAACCCCTTCCAAAATTTACTTGGCAATTTCAAAACTATAACAAGGCAGAAAAAAACAGAAGCAGCAATTTGTATAGGTGCTGTGAAACAGAAGCCTGTCTGCCAAAGCCAACAGCCTCCTGGTTTAAAGGAACATTGAAGCTGCGTGGCACGCTTTCAGTTTATTAGTGTTTACGTAGTGTCAGAGCTGCGTGGCGCGCCACAAACGAGATCTGGTCCCTGTCTTGATGGGCTTAGAGCTGAAACATGTCTTTAAAGGAACCTGCCCCCAGATCCCTCTCTTTCTCCCCAAATCCTGGCATGGCTCTCTCGTGGCCTGGAAGCAGCTGGGGGTGGTTTTCCTTACAATTTTTCCTTAATTCTGGCTTTACAAAGGCAGGTGAATAGGAGAAGTCAATGTGGGGAACGTTGGGCCATCTGCTGTGAGACACAGAACTTTGCTGCAAACTCCGGTGAGTCACTGCCAGCACTTTTTCCCTTCCCTGCGAATCCAAGGGAAGAAACCTTGTGTTTGGTGTGGGAGGAAATACAGATCGCTTCCCCCTGCAGCAGCGTGGCCGCCGGAGGAGCCGAGCACCCCGTGCTGATGGATGGGCAGTAGATTAATAGTCCGAAGCGATTGCATTATCTAATGAAAAGTTTATATAATTATTTTATATAACTTTTTTGGCAGGTGGACCCTCAAATGGATAGTATCGATTGCTGGAAAAGAGCTTGGCACGTCTGTTGCTGGAATTGTTAGAGGAGAATAGCTAGTAATTAATACCTGCATATTTACAGCAGCTTACTGGGGGTGTCCGGCCTATCCGTGGGGCAGTGGGGAGGATCTGTGAGCCCACACCAAGGCTGGGGGCCCACTGCTAAACTTCCCAGAAGTTCCCCTTCGTCACCTTTCCATACGCACACAGAACCAAGGCTGGCTGTGTTCAGCCTCCTGCACCTCCTCCTTTTATCCCTTTCGTCTCCTCCCCCGCCCCCCCCCCCCCCCTTTATTTATTCCCCCCTTCTCCCCTTTAATTCGGTTGCTGTGAAATTTTGCAGCCCTGCCAAGTTATTTCCTTGGGATATATTTAGATAAAGCAAGATCAGCAGAGAGTGATGTGTGTTTGCGTAAGGATGTTTGTAAATGTTAGCAGTAACACTGTCAGGATTGCGGAGCAGATGTCCGCGAGATGCTACCAAGATCCTTATTTACAAACTTGTAAATGACTGAAGGGGTTTCCTTCCCGGGGATAAGGGGGCCGCCTACTTAAGAGATTAAAATCCTATTGTTTTGTGGCTGGAGCTGCTCTGTTGGAGCTGCTGTCTCAGATTATCCTTTACAAGGGGGGGGAAAAAAAAAAAACTGTATAAGCTTGGAACAGCATTGAATGCTTTGCCTTTTTTTTTATTTTTTGTCTTTTTCAAAGCGTTGCCTTCAGATGTGAAGATACGGGGTAGGGATTTGTTTCTCTCTTTTTTGAGGAGCGGGGACAGCAGTTGCCCCATGCGCTCCCCCCCGGCTGCTCTCCTTCCCCGTGCTCTTGGGTGATGCATTTTGAGGCATCACAACAAGCTCGCTGGGTGCAGCTAAGCCAGATCTGGCCTCGCTGCTGCTCAGCCCTGGCAGCACGTGCCGGAGTGTGCTGTGGTGGGAGCTGAGCTCGGCACGCTGGGAGATGCAGGAAGGGAAAGTTGGGAAAATCACGTAAGCACCGATTTTGCTGTTGCTCACAGCTCAGTTTTGAAGCATTCCTCCAAGGAGGCAGCAACCTGTTACAGATCCGTAGTTACAAGGCAGCAGCCCTATGCAGGACACAGCGTTGCTGCGTAACACGGAGAGCTGGCGCGCATGGAGCCGGTGCCTCCCATCCCTGTAGGAACACATCCATGTGGTGCATTGCGTTTGTAAAACATCGCTGGGAACGTGGGAGGATGCCCAGGTGCCCCCGCCTCCAACGGCATCCTCCTGGCCTCACCGCCATGCTTCTGCTTTTGGTTTTGCATCGTTGCAGCTCAGACGCTGCCGCCACACCAAGGTGGGGACGTGCAGACAGCCCCCCCCGTGGCACAGGCGTTGTGCTGCCGTTAATCAGGTTACGGTGAGGTGTGGGAGTGTCCTGTTATTAAATTTAAAACCTCGCCGTGTGAGATGAAGGCAGCTTTAATGAGATGAAAAGGCTTAACTGGAGTCCAATTTAATTCAGTAGTACCTGTTTACATGATCTGCTTAAGTCCTGACCCGCACGCTAGTTTCTTTCCTCCACGCCAAATAATAAATAACAGATGGGTAGGTACCAGCTCACAGCTCTGCTCACCACCTCTGCATGCTTGCACCAGAGGGCTGTGCTCGTGCCAGGGCTTACAGAGGGCAAACGGAGAACACGCAAGTGGAGCGACTGCAAATGTGAGTTGCTTCTGTATCTGAACTTCTTGGCCACTGCTGCAAACCTTGCCTGCTGATCCTGCTGTGCTGTGCTGTGCTCCCAGCCCACGTCGGGTCTGAGCAGCCCCACAGCCGTCAGCCTGGGCGGTGCCGCAGGGAGGATGCTGATTGCAGGTTGAATCTGCTGGGGGGGGGTCAGGAAACCACCGCAGCCGGCGGGCGCCGGGAGGGGCTTGCGCAGCACCCGCTCCTGCCAAGCCCTCGAGCCCAGCACGGAGCTCAGCTCCGCGTTCAGGAAAATAAATGAAAGCCCGGTCCTTGTCCCAGCAGGACGTGTCCCCGTCATGCCTCCTCTGGCACGGAAGAGTGGAGCTGGGCCAACATGGGGCAGTGGGTCCCTGGGTGTCCCCACGCTGCGGTGACACTGGAGTGGCACGGAGCAGCTCAGGGCATTGGGATGTGAGAGTGAGGGCACACGGCGTGGCTGTGCCATCTCCCTGCCCTTCCGCTGTTAAATGCAATTAATAGAGTTGAATAACATGGCTTCTTGCAAAGGATTAGGTTAAGAAAATAAGGCTGTTTTAATAGCCCTTTTACATCCCAGATAGATTTTAGCTGAAAAAACTAACCAAGATTTAAAGCCTTCTGCCCCGAGGCTTCGTATTCCTGCATTAACGCACATGAATTTCATGCGCTGCCTGCGATAACGCTCCGCTTTGGGAAGAGCCGTTTCCTGCCTCCGCTTCCCACATCCCTGCACAAGATGTACACGCTGTCCGGCCACAGCTGCCCTCCCTGCATCCCACTGCACCGCACACTGCCTGTGGGTGGGAGGCACCGTGGCAAGGCACCCAGCTGGTGACAGCGGTGGTGGCCGTCACGTCCCCATCACCACCGTGTCCCCAGGGCGGTGAGATCTGGCAGCGCGTCCCGGCAGAGGTGGTGCTGGGTGTGCACAGCACATCATTGCTCTTTTTCTCTGCTTCTTCCCCCTGTAGCCCGATGTCAGTGGGCTGCCGTGAGTGGACTCCTACGGATAATTTAAGTATCCAGCTCCTGGCTGTGTTGTTTTGTCCAATTTCTATTGCCTTCTGACCTACATCATTCTTTATTTGCAAAGCTATACTTGCAGGCAGCAGTAATAAATCAATTAATGACTCTGATGAATCATTTAATGGCTGACAAAATAACACTGCAGTCAACAGCTTGGATCTCTACAGCAGTACCAGAAGACGCTGGTTGACTCAGGGTAGGGAGACGAAACAGAGACTGTTAGCTCAATTAGTGCAATTAGTGCGCGATTTAAAGGCTTAGACGGCATCTGCTGGCGTACCGAGTTGCTGTGTTAACCGAGCGCCGAGGTTTGGGAGCGAAACGTGGAGATCTAGATTGTCATCACACCAAAAAAAGGGGAAAGAATCCAGTGTAGGTGGGAAATATCTATACGTATGCATGTATCTTTAGATGCATGCCCTAGGAACTGCGTTTTCTTTCCAGCACAGAGCAAATTAACCATCTAATAAAACGTGAATGTGCAGGCATGCTGGGCCCCCTGTGCCGTGGTGAATTAGCTCGATCCCTTTCCAGCCAAATGGCAGCACTAAGCTCAACCCTGGGGCAGGGATGGGCTTGGACTCTCCCAGGCATCGCATCCATGGTTTGGTTTTGCTCCTCAGGGCCCCATTTCTAGCAGACGTTTGGTTTGGTGGAAGTGAGCAGAGGTCTGCAGGTGAATGGGAGAAGGCCATATGAAAGTTTCTTAGCTAGAGCAGTGAAACTAATCCAAGAGGGTATGAAAGGTTCTTCAGGAATTAAATACTGAAGGGTTCGATGAGTTTGTGATGCGCACCTTTGGGTTTGGGGCATGCACCCTTGAGTTTGGGCACGTACCTTTGGGTTTGGGGCGAGCATCTTGGATTTGGGGCACACACCCCTGGGTCTGGGATGAGCAGCTCGGGTTTGGGGTGTGCACCCTTGGGCCCGGGGAGAACAGAGTTGGGTTCAGGCAATTTGTTCCTGGTGCTCCAATTGCCTCCTTTTCCCTCTTCCTTGGCACAGTCCAGGGTTTTTGCAGTGCTGCTCCAGCACGACGAAAGGTGCCTCGGTGTTTACCTTACTGGTGGTGATAGGGAGGGGAATAAAAAGAAATAAAATGTCACTTCGCAGCCTTGTAAATCATTCATCAAGGGCTGACCAATTTGGCTCCCATCCTACAATATGCTCAGGGCACTTGTGGGTTTTTAATTATTGAGCCCTGCCAAGCGCCACATGTGCAAGGCACGTTAAATCCGCGTTTACACGGCGAATGCATAGGTGAGATTTCGGGGTGTTTATCGCGGAAAAATACTCTGTGGTTTTGTGGAAAAATGTGCATTTGCTTAAAGATTTTCTTTGGCTGCATCTCTCTCCTCCCCCTGCTCCCTGTTGCAGAGGGAGGAGGAGTGCAGCATACTTCAGTTCATCACAAAGGCATAAAAGCTGTGTTTGTTTTATTATACCCAGGCACTCTTCGTACCCAAACTGGGCTTCCTGGTGGTTCTGTTGGCCGGGTTCTGAGCCCACTGTTGCCTTCATTGCACAGTGCCAACCCCATACCTTGCCAGTGGCATCCCCGTGGTCCCCTTTGCTCCTTGGGATCTGTCTTGCCGCAGGAGATTCCCCAGCAAGAGATTATGGTGTGCTGGAAATCTCTTGAAACCATAAAATATCACCTTGGCAGCTTTATTGCGCCGCTCGCCGCCTTTGGAGAGCAGCGTTTTGCGTGATAGAGGGTTTAATAAAGGAAATTCCAAATGGGCTTGCTGCAGTTGGGGGCTTGGTCTTATATATTTTTGCATTAAGAACATTCATCTGCTTTGCAGAGAAACTGCAATATGTTCATGGCCTTGGATTAAGATTTGGTTTTACTTTTATAGCTGACCCACTTGGGGGGATGGAAAGGGGGGAGAAATGGGTTCACTCCCTCTTCTTTCTATTTTTGCTGCCGTCTGAAGTATAAAAAGAGCCTGGAATGGGTAGGCTTATTTTTCCTGCCAGGACTTCTTTTTATTAACTGTAAAAACACTCAGATCTGGCCTCTGCTGGTTATGCAGGAAGGCTGCTTGGGATGCCCTGCTCTCCTGGCCCCGTGGTGGGGTGCGGGATGGGGGGCACAGGCAGGGGTCAGTTCGTACAGATAGGTTCCTTGTTTGGAGAGCCAGTCCATGCTGTCCTGCAGGATGCTTGCGGCTCTCGAATGCTGGGTGGGCAGAACAAAAGCTGGTGCACGTGGTTTTGTCCATCCCTTCTGGGTTGTGGTGGGTGAATGGAGCTGTCCCCGCTGCTGGTGGGACGCAGGGTCTGGTGGGGTCACAGTGCCCAAGATCTGGGTTTAGAATAACGTGGAGCAGGCTCCTGCCCATAGGATTTCCATGGAGTGTTGTTGGGATGAGCAGAGGAAGGGGTGCTAGCTCTGTTGCATAGCTTTGGGTATGAAGCCCATCGTAAAGCTTAAGGGGGGATCGGTATTGTGACCAGCCAGACTCAAAACTCAGTAAACATCACCAAAGCTCATTTGTAACCACCCCAGAAATGGAGGGATCAATTTTCAAAAGGCAAACAGCAGTGCAACTCTCAGGGAAGGGAGTCGAGGTGTTTGTTCTATTCCTTGGGATGATTCCTGACCCAGTGGAGACATTTTGCCATCAGAAGTGTTTAGGCAAGGCCCATTTTTCCCCCCTTCCCACCTGGGCACAGGCCTACACTGTGCCGACGTTTCCTCAGCACCACGGCCACATGCCTGCCATGCCATGCAGGTGCCCTTTGTTCCACGGCCAGCCCCAGTGCTGGTCCCCCTGCCAGAGCACCGCCTTTGTCCATCGGCCTGCGTTGCGGGCAGGAAGTAAATATTAATCCAGTTGCTAAGCAGGGCTGTCTGGGTAACCCGCAGCTGGCCCCTTCCTTTTTTCGTGGCAAAGCCGCTCGTGCCCTCGCTGGGGCTCGCAGTGGGGATGCACAAGCCGCAGGTTGAGTGTGATTTTATAACAAAAAGCCCTGGTTGTGGTATGGGGAGCATCTTCTTTGTGGTACAAAAGCGAAACAGCGAGTGGACAGGGGGAGGTGGGCAATGAGAAGTGATTGAAAAGCCTTAACGTGGCTCCTGAAGTCCGAGTCAAACCCAACGTGTTTGTCCTGGTTTTGTTCCCCGCAGAGCGCAGCTGCCGCCCCGAGTCCCGTGCTTGGAAACATTCCCCCGAACGACGGGATGCCCGGGGGCCCCATCCCACCAGGTTTCTTCCAGGTAGGCTGCCGCTCCTCCCGGCACCCGCATCTGTGGGGCGCACGGGGCCGCTCGCTCCTTGCTGTCAGCACCATGCATTTGTCCCCAAGGGGACCCTAGCAAAACACTGTGCCAATGTAGATGACCTGTTTGTGAATAACCAGTGCCCCGCTCTCCTCCCACGTTTACGTTCTGGGTTTCGTGGCCCTAAAGCGAATTTATCTTGCTCGAAGAGGTTACTGTATATTTGCAATTGATGTTTTTCCAAAGCTGCTTGTTTTGTGTTTGAGTTGAGATTGTATTTGTTCTTTGGTCCTAACAGACGTGCGTAATTGAAAACATTCTGGATTTTGATTCCTGAAACTTTTTCCCCCTCTGGTTAACCACTTGATTTTTTCCAAATGCAATCACTGAAAGCATTAACAAATGCTGGCGGGGGCTGTGGCTGCAGGCAGAAGCGGATTCGATCCAAGTGCAAGGCCCCGAATGCCATGGAGGCACCTTGTAAGCCAATACCTAGCAAAGTCCCCAAAGTTTTCTTGCGCGTTCCTTCTCCCACGCTGAGCTCAGGTGGAAGACAGGGTAACGTATGCCTGAACGATGCTAATGGAAAGGTTTCCAACCGGCGCTTGGAAAAGAAGTTTTCAAAGCCTTAAGCGTGGGGCTTTTTTTTTAATGTCTTTGGAATCTCTTTGTATGTCATGATACGCACTGGCTCGTAGCAACGTAAGCTCGTGGTGCATTTAAGATCTTCCTTCTCAAGGAATAAGCACTTGTCTGTGTAACAAATGGGATAACAGTTGAAAGGGATATTTGTTTTGGCAAGCTGCTTTTTTTTTTATCTGGGTTTGTGATTTGTATATGGGAGAAATTCTTGGGCAGTAGACAGGCGAACTTGATAAACTGCTTGTGATTTATGGCAGCGGTATCAGCGTGGTATCACAACTTGTGTGCGTGGAGCTGGAGAAGGGGGAAGGAGGGCTGCTGCTTTTTTTAGAGAGATCCCATTTCCTGAACTTGCGTATGACAAAATAAAGAGTATCCGATATTGACTGGTAACCCTAAAACAGGGTAATCTTGTAGCAGCGCTCTGTGACACGGGATGAAGCGAGCAGAAGAGATGCTATCTCGCAGGTCATAGCTGCTGCCAGCAATTCAAGTGCCAAGTCGCTACTTCCAACAAATGTGTTTCCAAAAGTCCTGATCTCATCCCGTTGCAAAGATGACTGTCCTCTCAGGCTCCCACTTACTTCACACAGATCTGCGAGGGTTACAGAATTGGCAAGAAGTTAGGGCACGGCTTCAAAAGCCTGGGTTGGATTTCACCAAGAGGAGAAGGTGAGGGAGGGGAGCTGCGATGCCCCAGCTCATGCTCGGGTCTTGACATTTTCCCACTGACAGCTTCCAAGGCCTCCCCCCGCTTTCCTTTTTGGCTGTTCATAGTGTTTTGGCACAGGGGGTCTGCTCCAAGTGCAGACGACCCATCCCGGATCTCCACCTTGGTGCATCTGGGCCAGGAGCTGGGCTGCCGTGCCTTTGGGATGGAGGCTCAAAAGCAGTCCCTCTTTCTAAGGACCTTTGCTGGGGGCTTTCTGAAAACCCTGCAGAAACAGCAGCAGACCACGCATGGAGCTGCTGCCCACCCCCAGAGCTTTGGGAAGAGAGGGAGGGAGCATGGTTGCTGCTCTTGGCTTAGGTGTGGAGGAGGAGGTTCGGGCGCCGATGCATATGGATTGCATGTGATGTCTCGAGAGACTGCCTTTCCTGAAAGCCCTCCAACATCTGGTTTCTCCTCCCAGCCCTGGAGAAAGAGAGGAGGAGGGGAGAAGAAAAATCCCACCTTTTAACACAGGCAGAACATCACCCCCATGAAAACCCCTCTGATTTATTGCGGGTGCTTGGCTCGTTCCAGCTTCAAGACGTGCTCGAGACGAGCTCTTGCAGAGGTGGGCTGGAGGCTCTGCATCAAGCTGGTTGCAGCTCGGGGTTAATTTCTTATCTCTGAAGGAAATTAAAGCAGTGAACTTAAGAGAGCGAAACCAAAAAGGTCACAGGAGATGCAGAGGACTGAAGCAGTTACAGTGGTTCTCCCCGACCCTTTATGTGCCAACCTCAGGAGCCGGGTGAGATCTCCATCTGGTCGGTCCACATCTCCTGCATGGGAAGAATAGAGGTTGGAGGGAATGTGAGCATCAGGGAGCATCAGCATCTTGCTCCAGCAGTGTGGAGCTGGCAGTGCAGAGCTGCTTGCACCCTTCTGCACCATACTGCAGGCACCAGGGACCTGGAGGGCTCAGGTTGCCTAAGGACAGCAGGCACAGCATGCTTCTGGAGGTCCTAGTGCAGGGACAGATCCTGTCCTGGCATCATGGTGGCAACCAGCCAGGAGCTGAGGTGGCAGTTGCGGCAAACCAGCCTGTTCCAGTGCTGGCTGCAGAAACCCTGCACTGCTTCCCTAGGGTACAAGGACCCCTGCAGCCCCATGAGTGCAGGTGGCAAAGTGAAAAAGCAAGATGGGCAGCTCTCGGGAGCTGATGGCCCAGAAAAATGCAAGCATGATCTTGGAGGAGCAGGGGCAAGAGGAGAGGAGTCTGTCTGCAGCACCCAGCTCGCAGGCAGAGCCTTCCCCATGCTGCAGCTCAGCAGCGACCTTTAGGCTCAAGGCCAAGGGAAATGCGGCCCTCGGCGTCTCCTGAAGCCCGACAGGAAAGGAGAGGCCCTGGGCGCCCTTTGGATGCCTGGGCACCGCGCAGTGCCAGGAGGCTGTGGCGCCTGGCATCGGGCCATGCTCCTGACTAACGGGGGGCCAGTTCGTGGCTAGTGTGGGTAGATGCCTTTATTTAAATCTCTCCCTTTGTCCCTTTAAGATGAGTAAACAAACCCTTTGCTCATCCTCCTAAAGGTCATCGAAATCATTTTTGCTTTTGTTTTGGAAGCTGAATTGATGCCCATTTGCAGATCCCTTCCGTCAGTCTCCTCTGCTCCAGCACTGGGGAAGGGGAGTGCTGGGGAAACGCACAAGGTAAAATTAAAAATTGCAAGCTATTAGTACAAGACCTTCCTTGTAATAAATAACGGGGGCGTAGGATGTGGGGGCTGCTCATCCCAGCCCCCCTCCTCCCCCTCAACCCCCCCGTGGCCCTGCCTCCTCTCCCAAATGCGTGCTCCCTGCCTGGCTCAGTAACGCTGGCTCTGATGAAATGGAAAGTTGCACATAAATCAATGTCTGTGGCCGTGTTAGCTATGCATCAGCAGCTAGCCTGCGAGATGCACCAAAACAAAGCGCCCGCCGCTTGCTGTTCCTACACTGCCCCCTAATGCAGAGAAGCCTCGGGAACCAGGGAGGACAGGGTCTTCCAGCCCAGGGGCATCTTCTCTCCCAGCTGGTTGGGAAGGGACCCACACTGCCATGCCTTAGTTTGCAGCCCTCGCCATGCTCTCCTCCCATGGAACTTCCCATGGGAAGAGACTGATGGCTGAGCATCCTGCTGCTAGTGCTGCAAAACCCGACTGGCGTGGGTGGCAGCTGGGCTGACCTAATGCTGTCAGATTTCCTGGGGCTGCTTTTGTAAGGGAGGGCTTCTTCTAGGCAAGAGCCGAAGGAATATGGCGTACAAGAGAGATAAGAAAAACCAAGTGTTGGAGAAAGTTTTTTTTCTTCTTTTTTTTCTGGAAGTTTAGCAGGATGCCCGAGGCTTTTGTACCGAATGTCTGGAGCATATGGTGGGATTTGCAGTCAACTTTCTCTCGGGTGCTCCATCCAGATGGAGGTGACTGTTCTTGGCTTCGGCTGACATGGGTTTGTTTCCTGAAGAGCTTGTGTTTAACATATTCCTTCAAACCAGAACTCCGCGCTCGGGAGCCCCAGCTGCAGGCAAGGCAGTCTCCTGCCCACGGCTCCCTTCCTGGCTGCTGCCGAGCTTGGCCATGTTGCGGTCTCAGGAAGGTGAATTTGGGTCTTCACCCAGCACCTCATGCCTTTCTGGTATTGCCATTCTCTGCCCTATGGGCAGGAGGTGACCCTCTGTCCCTGCTTGTTGTCCAGCCTGGTGGGCTCCAGGCGCTGTCTACTGTGTGATAAAAACATCTGAAGTTGTAGCTGAGGGTTTGAGCTTTGTGGTGGGCTCGGGGGTGTTGCAGGAAGCTCTGAGAGCCCTTCAAGCACCAATTGCACATTGAGTTCCTCCTGCACCCTCAGACTGTGTGGGCTGTGGTGCTGAGATGTTGTTACGAAGCTGGCAGGGCAGGAGAATGCTGGGTAGCTGGTTATTGCTCTTCAGCCTCCTAGAGAGGGCACGGCAGGGCTCTGAAACCTTCCCTAAGGGGCTGGTTTGGAAGCACCAGAGAGCCTGTGGGGCTGGCGGAGCCAGTGGGTGCCCCAAGGCACTGCAGGTGGTCATGGTCCTACAAGGACGACGGCTCCCAAGGAGCCTGGAGCATCCCCCCCAGGGCTTGCCAGGGGATATTTCATTCTTTTGTTTACATGTCACAAAATCTCCCTCACATTTGACAAGAGTAAAGCTCCAGGTTCCCATCCAGTAAACTCGGGCACTTCTCTAATTAATATCCATTTCATTTCTTTTGATATTTTCTAATGTTGAAACCGGTAGGTCAGAGGCAGATATGTTTAAATGCAAGATGCCTTCCTGTTGCTAACTCTAAATTGTTGATATCTCGTTGCGCTGATGCTTTACCTTCTTATATCATTCCTCATTGTTCTGCCACCCCCAGAGGCACTTGAGAATGTTTTTAAATATAAAAACTCCACCATTAGCTGAAAGTATGTAGCCCATAAAACATGATCCATTTGTGGTGAATTACTCTCGGAACATAAATTGACACATGCAGAACTATGATCGCTAGTGCAATTTTCCATGTTTAATATTTTACAAGAAGTTTGAAAAGTTGAGCTCATGAAAGACGGAGTGGAAATGATCAGATCGTTTGGAAACTCCCATTGTAAAGCAGCAGCCCTCTGTCATCTGCTAGTCCAGATTTGTCTTTAAGGTCACTGTAGTAAAGCGGGGGGAAGAAAATGAAGCAAAGAGGAGGTCGGTGGGCAGGCTGGAACACCTAGCACTGTCGGAAACAATTTCTTCTTACACTGGTTTAAGTGTTGGGTTGGTTGTGGGGTTTTTGAGGCAGTGTGAGGGAGTCCGGTCCCACACAGCCGTCCAAGCCCTGTCGGTGAGGCCTGCAGAGGCTGTAATAGCGCTGCTTAATGACTGCTAAATACACGCTTAAAGGAAAAGGAGTTGTTCTGTTGGTTGGAGCCCACATGTCATATCTGCAGAACATTCGTCTCCAGCGCTGCGATCCGTCAGGATCATCTACTGCTTGTAGGGAGGGAAACCCACTGGAGAAAGGCAGCCATCGGCAGGCTGAGGGGCAGGCCTGGGCCCCGGAACATCTGCAGATGTTTATGGAGATAACTGCATCCAGAGGCCCCACATTTCTGACTGAGGAGCGCTGGGCCCAGCCACAGGCGGGGGGCCTTGCCGGCCTGGGGCAGGAAGGAGCCGGTGCTTCAGATGTGCTGCTCGCTTCAGCATGTTGCTTGGAGGAAGAAAACCCACCTCCTCCTCCTCCCCCACCCTGAGGGAATTAGTTGTGAAGTGCCCTAACCCACCTCAACCAGCGGCGGTCCCATGCTGAGCCTCCATTCCCCCTGAGAGGGGAAGGGAGAGCCGCACAAAATGGCCGCAGGCCTTCGGCCTCACTCGCACCACCCCATGCTGTGCACCGCTGCGGGGCAGGAGCATCCCGGTGGCACGTCCCAGAGTGCTGGGTGCCCTGTGGCTCCAAGTGCCAGCCCACAGAGCCATTGGTGCCAACAGCATGGCTTCATTTCCACCAGAGCCCTGTCACAGCGTTTGGCTACATGTCCCCACGTCACAGTCTGCGAAATAAATAAATAAATAAATAAACCCTCTTACTTTATTTACATTGCACTCAAGTTTCCACGGTACAAAAGATTTGCAGGTGCAAATATGTCCTGCCTTCATTAACTTCCCCTCCCTTTTTAATTTATGTGATTTCAATTTTCCTTCCCTGTACTGTTAATTAGGGGACCCTCTAATCAGTACCATTATCACAGTGGTATTCATGTTTAGGAAAGCTGCTAAACAAATGCTTGCAAAATTGCTAAATGGCTAATTAATGTCTGTTAATTAAGAAAATTGCTCATGGTAACAAACCATGCCATTGCTGGCAGCAGCTAGAAGGCGAACACTTGTTGAAATTAGTAACAAGGCAGGTAGAGAACATCTGCTTTGCGCCTTTCCTGGAGTGTGCAGTCGCTTCGCATAACGCACTTACCGAGCTTATTTGCTTTCTGTACCAATTACACGTCCTTTGACTCAAAAATACCTTTTTTTTTTCTCCCTGTGTTAACATGCACCGATACGTCCTTGCACCAAACTCACCGTTCCTTCAAGCAAACTTTCATTTTGTGCCTTAAAGGGAAATATTTAAAAAAAAAAAAAAAAAGAGAAAAAGTGGGCGTTCAACCCCAAAATGTCAGCAACTGCTGCATTGCAGTGCTCAAAACCTACAGGAACTGATCTTTCCTTTTTTCCATAGACGTCCTTAGTAGCACTTTACCCAAGCACGCCGCGGACCCTGGGGTGGCAAACCCTGGGAGGTGTTTCCAGCAGTCAGGATGTGGGAGGAGAGAGGAGAACATGATTTTTTTGTTGTTGTTTTGGGGTGGTTTCTTGGTGTTTTTTTTTTGTATTTTCCCCCCAACCTCTCTGACCCCCTCTCCTGCATATTTTTCTTTCTCGTTGCACGCCCTCGCCAAGTGTTTCCCTGTGTGTTTATCACTGCAGACGTGGTTGAACTACTGGACCGTTTACTGTAATGTGGCCGCTGTACTTTGACAGATGTTCTGAATTTTTTTTTATTTTTGGGGTTTTTTGGTTTTTTGGTGTTTTTTTGGTTTTTTGTTTTTTTTTTTGCATAATATCATTATTCGTTGTTCAGTTACAAATGAGTAGAAACTCAACTAAAAGGAGAGAGAAAAAAAAAAAAATAGCATTAAAAACAATTGGCGAACCGCCTTCCCAACAACAACAGCAACAATAAAAAAAACAGCTCCACCCATGAATCCTTTTTAGCTCTTTCTGCGCTTTCATGTGCTAATCTATAACCTCCTTCTACTGTCTGACCTCACAGGGACCGCCTGGTTCACAGCCCTCGCCACACGCACAGCCTCCACCCCACAACCCTAACAGCATGATGGGACCCCACAGTCAGGTAACGGCACTAGCGATGGGTAGGGCTGTGAATCGGGACGCGCTCTGCGAGCGCGCTGGGAGCGGGAGCCCGCTGCCCCCAGCTCTGCCACGGGGTGCTGCCTTCTCCCCAGTGCTGGGTTGTTTTTGCTGGGTGTGCAGGTGACGGCGGACTGAGAACTCACTCGTGGGTATCAGAGTGGTTTACCTCCCCCAGGCAGCCCGAGGAATGGAGCTGGATGTGGGTTTTTAAGCTTCTGTTGGTAGCAGCAGTTGTAAAAGAGCACCTTAAGTCTTCTTTTTTTCCACACTTAGCGTTGGGGAATTTTTTGTGTGTGTGCGTGTCTGTATGTGCTTATTTCCCACTTTCACATATATATATATATACATACACTTAAGCTCAGTATCTAACACTCAGGGTTTTCTGTGCACTAATTGTAACAGCCTCACATAGTACAGCCGAAGTATGTCAAACACTCTCAAACAATAAACCTACAAAAAACCTTAAATAAATAAACGGACTCCGGACACTTTTTTCTTTTATTTTTCTTTTCTTTTTTCTTTTTTTCTTTTTTTTTTTTTTTTTTCCCTTTTTCAACTCAACTTTTTGAAAGAAGGATTTCTCCAGAAAAAAAGTCTATAAAGTCTAACCGGCGTGTGTGGGGCACGAGCTGTCCCCCCGCCGCACGATGCTGACCTGCCTTCTGTGTCATTGCAGCCTTTCATGTCACCGCGCTACGCAGGAGGTCCCCGGCCCCCCATCCGGATGGGAAACCAGGTACTGCTCCCCGACCCTGGGTGGATTTTCCCTGCTATCCCTGCAAATTAAAGCGATGGAGATAATCCCGGCCGCTGCGGGGTCAGGCGGGGCAGGTCGCTCCTGAATTTTGGGGTTGGGTTTATCCTCTTATCTCGGCTTAACCAGCGGCCGTTTGCTGCTGTCCTTGCCAGCTCCCACTCCACGCGCTGCTGAAACGCGTGGCATCGCCTTGAGGCACTGACATCAGGTCTGTGTGGCAGTAACCTCATCACGGGTTGCTTTTCGTTAAAGCGAAATTAAAGGAGGCGTGCAATTCCTTGGAGTAGCAAAATAACTTCGGAAAAAATTATCTTGGGAGTTTGCTTTTGTTACCACTTCTTACAAGTAACATCGTTCTTATATAGCTCTTCTTATGAGGAAAAGCACTGGTCAGAACCACAGAATCATTAAGGCTGGAAAAGACCTCCAAGGTCGCCAAGCCCAACCCCAACCCACCCCCCCATGGCCACTGACTGTGCCCCTCGGTGCCACATCCTTGCAGTTCTGGAACACCTCCAGGGACGGTGACCCCCCCACTTCCCTGGGCAGCTGTGCCAGTGCCTCCTTCTGAGAAGAAGTTTTTCCTAATACCCACTTTATAATTCCTGGCAGAAGGGCAGGCAGCAAATAGGATGTTGCAGCTTTCTTAATGCTGTTAGTTGCTGGATTGGAGGCTTTAGTCACTGGGTCTTCCAAAACACCTCCAGACCAGGCAGGGTAGGAGGTGGCAGCGATGCGGACAGACGGACAGCACAGTGCAGCATGTGGCTCTGTGGGTTTTGGTGGAGGCCTTGGGGGAGGCGGAGCTGCTGCTGTTCCCAGCGCTTGTTTTGTTAGGTCCTACCCAAACTGCCGCCTAGCAGGGCTGAGACCAACCAGTTGTGGTTTCACACCACCATGCACTGCACAGATGCATCTCCTGTGCTGGCAAAGCAGGGACCACAGAGGGTTTGTGCAGCAAATGGGGTTCAGGTCTTCCACGTCTCCTAACCTTTGATTTCGACTGCAAGGTTAATTAGAAAGGGTTTTTTTTTTTTCCCCAAACACCATGTCTAAAACACAGCTTTGTGCATACCCAGAGCTTGGTGTCGTTACGGTCACATCCAGTGGGACAAGAATAAATAGGAAGGCAGGCAAGTCAGAGAGCAGAAGTCTAAATACTTACCACCACGACAGCTCTTGTTTATCTTCCTCCTGCCACTGTCTTCCAAGATGTGAAATACTGGGAATGAAAATCAGCCTGGCTGCTGAGTTGGATGGGGCCTGTGTTCGCATGAGGGGGACCAGTTTCACGGTGGTGTTCAAATAAAAGGCAGCTCTGCTTCAGAAAGGCTTGCAGTTTGCTTCCCCAAGGCAGATAGTATCTGTGCTTTCTCCCCCTTTATCTGCGCAGAGCAGTGTGGGGAAGGCAGCCTTTGAACTTTAAATAGCCTGTGCTTTGGGGAGGGGGAGCGACCGCATCTGAAAACATGGGAATGGGCCCCATGCATGCAGGGGTGAACCCAAATGCTGGTCTCTTGTAAGCGCAGCATTGCCCGTTGTGGGCAAATAAATCACTGCAAGCAGTGTGATTTGGCTTGGTGCTGGGCTGCCATCATGGCCTGCCGGAATACCTCTGCCCTGCACAGCGTGGGGCTCCTGAAATACTGGTGTCTGAGTTGGGTTGTAGTGGGTATTTGCAAAGGGAAAGAGGAACAGTGCCAGGAGTTGCAGGAATGTGGCATCCAGTGCGATGCAAGGTGGGATGCAGCTCTACGAGGCAGGAGGGTGTTGGGTCCTGAGCAATCCCTGTCCACTTGGGAACTGGAAACCTTGACTCAGATCTCTGCACCTCAGCTGCATTTTGGCCACGTGCTGATTTGTGTAATCTCCCCCACCTTGTTTCCCCAGCCTCCGGGGGCCGTTCCTGGTACACAGCCATTGCTGCCCAATTCGATGGATCCCACGCGACAGCAAGGTAAACTGACAGCAGTGGTTTGGATGTTTCCCCCGCCTCGTTAGCTGTTACTTTGGGGTTCCATCCCACCTAATGTGCCTGCTTTCCTCCCGGCAGGGCACCCGAACATGGGCGGACCCATGCAAAGGATGAATCCTCCGCGAGGGATGGGCCCCATGGGTCCCGGTCCGCAGGTAACCCAGCAGCACCAAAGAGCATCGCACAGCTCTGCCAACACCAACCACTATCTCCACAACCCCCAGGGGCAGGAAAGGCTGGGAGATTTCCCCTCCTGTCCCCCATTAGTGTTAATGCGTTTTACATTAGTCTTGCATCTGGAAATCCCTCCTTTTAACGGTAGTGAGGTCTTCAGGGCTGCGTGTCCTCATTAAGGGTATTGCAGCCCCCCTTGCCCTTCAGCCGAAGGGGATGCCACTTAGCGCCGAGCCGTAGCAGTGTTTGAGTGCATTATGCAGCAGGCCTGGGAAACAGTTATGACCCTAACAGCAGGAAAGGGGAAGGATGCTTACATTAAAAATAAATAATAATAATAAAAAAAAACAAATGGAAAGATACCTTTAGTGAGGGAATAACTGTTCCCTTTGCTAGTTTCTCCCCCTCGTGCCCTGATCTGCAGTGTGCTTGAGCTCCCTCTTATTTCAGGCTTTTTTTTGGAGGGGCAAAGGAAGAGGTTGTGCAGAGGGACTCAGCTCAGGAGAAAGGTGTGCTTAGCAGGGCACATTTCACCTGCAGCTTGTCCACCTGCATGCCAAGGTCCTCATCCTCACCGCCCTCTGTGCTTCAGGGAAGTTGGGTCACCTATTTTTCGGCTTTTTCAGGTGTGTTTCAGAAGCTCTAGTCCTTTCACAGGCATTTCGGCATACCCAGACCTCGAACTCGCAGAGCTCCTGTGCCATTGCTGGTTGTCCCCATGGTTTTTCACACGTGTGCTCCCAACTGTGCAAACACGATGCAGCTCCCTCCGCTCTCACTTCACCCAACCGCAGCTCAGAAAGATGCTCAAACTCAAACAAAATTCTCTGTTACGCTGCAGTAAATACCAAATCCTGCTCAGCTACTCCAGAAAGGGGAGGTGGGGTGGGGACAGCCAGCCCAAGGAGGAGCAAACTCTAAAATTAAGCAGATCTGGGTTAATATATTCTGCCTTTCTGTTGATTCATTTTCTGAAGTGGATTTGCATGCTGCTCTGTTGACTCACTTCTGTTTGTTCCTTCTAAGAGACTTCAAAAACACATTACCATATTTTGGTTGTAGGTTTATCCTCTCTACATTGTCGCCTACGTTGGGTTTTTAGCGCGAGGCTCAGAGTCTGTCAGGAGACAAACGTGTGTGTTCGAGTTTTGTTTTGTTTTTCCCCTCGAGACTGTCGAGCTAAAGTGAGTGCAGCGTCAAGGGAGTTGTGTCATTCCCTACCACGAGGAAGGGACGAGTGCCCGAATCCACGGCTCTACATCCACCCTAGGGCAGGGAGAGGACACCCTCAAGCAATATTGCCCGTGCCGTGTTAGCAGCGCCGTGGCTGAGGATGCAGGAGCTGCTGCTGCACCTGCAATGCTCCTTTTGTGAGGGATTGCAAAAAAAGTTTTGTAAATGGCATTTGCCAGCACAACCAGCGCCAAGGAAAGCATTGAGCTGCTCGCTTCCCACTTGCTGAGATTGCTGCGAAGCCTGGCAGCGCTGCGTGGGCTGGCGGCAGGTCTGGGAGCCGGGAGGAGCTGTGAAATTCTCAGAGCTTTATTTTTTACTCCGCCGCTCCCTGTGTACGTACATGAGGGAGAGCTTGGCAGAAGCGTGCCCTCCCCTTTGCGAAGCGCAACTGCTGCCTTCCTGACCTCGTGCTGCCTTCCCAAAGCTGGGTGCAGCCATCAGAAATACTGAACCAAGATCAGAGCTCATAGCTCCCCGCTTGCCCAGCACTTCTCCTTGTTGTTGTTAAAGCGTTGTACCAGGACCTTCCCAAACGTGGCTTAAAAGTTACTCCAAATGCCCGCAGAGCACCCAGCCGTGCCATCCCAGTGTCCTGACAGCTGCTAATTACAGACCAACTGTGAATCACCTCTTACAGCCCAACTCTTCTGCTTTTTCCCTTTGGAAGCCACACTTTTAACTCTGTATCACATATCTCAGTGCCTCTGTTAAAGGCTCTGCAGCTCGCTGGCTCCATCAGCGCTTGCCCAGCACGCAGGTCGCTCAGCACAGCTGCGTTCCTCCCCACCCTCCTCCAGCATCTTTCAGATGGCTCCCTTTGCCTCCCTTTCAGCTCCAATTAAACATGCTGAGCATTTTTTTTTTCTTAAACGAGAGGTTTGATGCTGCAATTCAGTGCAAGTGGTTGGAATTTGGATCAATTATGGCCTTGCTCGTAATTTGTTTTGGGAAACCCTTGTCTGCCTCCTCCAAACAAACTTCCTAGATGCTCACAACAGAGTTGTGCATAAATCCAGGGAAAAGTTGGCTTAAAAAAAAAGAAGTTAGCTTAAAATTCAGCTGTGAGTGCTTGGGGAGCTGTGCCCCTCTCCTGCTCTAAATGGCAGAAATGCTGCCAGAACTGATGCATCATGGCATGGTTGACCTGATGGGAGATGCACTGAGATCCATGGGTGTCAGTGGAGCTCCAGGGCTGCGGGCACCCTGCTCCTGGGGGACACTGCACCCCAGCAGCCAGCGGGCACTGCAGCTTCTGCCCACCATGATGCTTTCCTCCTCCTCCTCTTCCTCCTTTTCCTCTCCTCCTCCTGCAGGCTGCAGGGCACAGGGACCACAGCATGCCGTTTCCTCCCCTGCCTTGCTTAAGAAAGAAAAAAAAGACAAACTACAAAGCCGCATGTGGGAGCAGGCGTGCAGAGTGGGGGAAGGCAGCGGCTCTGCTCTTGCAGCGCGACCTAAATCAGGCTGTGCATCGCCCAGAGGGCAGCGAGCACAGCACAAATCCAATGGAGCGCAGCGTGCGGGGATTCCTCCTCCTGCAGCACTCTGGGCTGGGCTTTGTGCTGGGGCTGTTGTAACGAGATGAAGGCTGAGAGGGGACCGCGAGGGCTGGGGCTTGGGGTGTCCTGTGGCTATGGGGTGTCCGGTGGCTATGGGATGTCCTGTGGCTATGGGGTGTCCAGTGGCTATGGGGTGTCCCTGTGGCTGTGGGGTGCGGGGTGGCTGCGGATGCTGAGCAGCAGCTGGGGGATTTTGGCAGAGCCACGTGGCTGCAGAAAAACAAACCCCACTGCTCTGCCCTGCTGGGAGCAGACGGGCTTTGCGTTACTGTGGTTTTGTTTTTTAAGTTGTTATTCTTTTCCGTCGTCACCTAATTATCTTCAGCGTTCTTTTTTGCAAACTAACCCTCTCGTTTTTTTGTTTGTTTGTGTCTTTTTTCCCTTCTCTTTCCCTCTCCGGTTTCCCCTCTCGTTATGGTAGACTGATCCTTGGTTATCGTTGCAGAACTATGGCAGCGGCATGAGACCTCCGCCCAACTCCTTAGGCCCTGGCATGCCTGGAATTAACATGTAAGCCCCCTCAGCCCACACCGGGCTCATGTGTCCACGCACTTTAAGGACCTGGGGTGCTGCCCAGCTGCCCCTTGACGTGCAGAGTGATGGATAACAACAGAACTTTATTTTTCTGTTTCATTTTGTCCTCAGGGGGCCGGGAGCTGGCAGACCATGGCCCAACCCCAGCAGTGCTAACTCAGTGAGTATGCTCTGTCCTTGTATTTAAGGCACAATGGCTGCTTGGAGAGCATCCGTAACATTGGACACACAGCCTGGGTGTCTGTGGGGCTTGGGGATGCTTTCTACCGGCCCCGCTTGCTAAACTCTGCTCTTCTCTCCGTGTAGATCCCATACTCTTCTTCATCGCCTGGTACATATGTGGTGAGTTCTCCCAGCTCCATGCAAGCACGGGTGAAAGTAGGGCATGAGGGGTTGGCTTTGGGGCTGGGACGGCACTGGGAAATGAGGGGCAGCAGGGATATTCCACAGCGTTCCCCACGCTTAGCGCTGCTGGGGTCAAACCGGGGCTGCGCTCTGGGGTGCTTCAGGGCGGCAGCGCGGCTCACCCAGCTCTGTCTCTTTGCAGGGTCCTCCCGGCGGCGGCGGCCCTCCAGGGACACCCATCATGCCTAGCCCTGCAGGTAGGAGCCCACACCCCTCCCCAGGGCCGGCCCTGCTCCCCCCGCTGGGCTTTGGGGGGAGCGCGGTGCCACAGCTGCAGGGGAGGAGCTGCGGCGCGGCTGCGGCTGCTCCTTCTCCTCCTGCATTTTGATGAGGAGCCCTGACCTACATTTCTGGCTGGGTCCTTACAAAACTCACCGACCTCGCAGCCAGGCCCCTCCCTCCTGCCCCTGTATTTTGGGATAATCCCATATGCGTTCACGGATTCGAGGTTTCGCGGTGTGGGTACGTGGCTGCACGTAATCTCTCAGCGCATCCCCCGACAAGTGAGCCCCGCGCTTCGTGGTTAGGAGTTGAATTATTTTTTCACAGTTGAATTTCTGTGATTAAAAACTTTGTGGATCTTCATTAAATACAAATTAGCCAGAAAATGGTGGTACTTAGAGGGAATTTTAGGTGATAAAATACAAAAGAATGAGTTCAAGTGGCATGAGTTTGTTTTAATTAAGAAATGAATTAATCACCAGACTTACTGGGCTTCACTGTTCCACAGATTCAACAAATTCAAGTGACAACATCTACACAATGATTAATCCAGTACCGCCCGCAGGCAGTCGATCGAATGTAAGTCTGCTTTCTAATAATTTACATATCAGATACCATAACAAATCATAATTAACTTCATCAGTTGAGAGTAAAGCAGTTTAATTGATTTCAGCCATTTGTTACAAAATAGAAATAAAACAAACCATCAAAAAGTGATTAACTCTTCGGTGACTTTGTTAATTTTTTATGCTTAATGGAGAGGGCGGCGGTCCTGCTGCTCTGGTCAAGGTGGTGGCAAGCCTTTGGGTTTGGAGGGATTTGAGCATCAACTGCCTTAACTGCTTATATATATGGAGAGAGCCCTCGCTGCTGGTGCGTCTTGCACAGCTGGGTCTGGCCAGATGCTGTAGGTGGATGTGGATGACCACAAGCCCGTGGTGTTGGCACGGTCTCTGGGTTTGGCCAAATGTTGTATGTAGGCGTGGATGACTGCAGCCCCCTAGATGTGTCCTGCAGCCTTCAGAGTGGACACATCCATCTTAGCCAGCTACTGTCAGGCTGGGAGATGGGGTCCCACAGCCTCCACGGCCTGGGTGTTGCCTTCTGGCTGACGCGGTGTTGTTACCTTTCGGTTGACGCGGTGTTGGTGCCTTCCCTTCCGCAGTTCCCGATGGGCCCTGGCTCCGACGGCCCCATGGGTGGCATGGGTGGCATGGAGCCCCATCACATGAATGGATCATTAGGTGAGCGCCCGCCCCGCGCCTCGGGGAGCCCCCGTGGTTCTCCTGCTGAGTGGGGTTTGTGGAGGGGAGCGGGGCTGTGGCTGCATCTTCAATAAGGCTTTTCTCGTTTGTCCCCACCCCGCAGGGTCAGGAGACATAGATGGACTTCCAAAAGTAAGTGAGCTGCTGGGCGGCTGTGGGACCTCCCTTTAATGGGGATGTGAGCGGGGCAGGCTGGGCTGTGCGGGATCCCACTGACCGCTTACCCTGTGCTCTCCTGCAGAATTCTCCAAACAACATAAGTGGCATTAGCAATCCCCCGGGCACTCCAAGAGACGACGGGGAGCTGGGAGGCAACTTTCTCCATTCCTTCCAAAACGACAATGTGAGTCTGGGGATGAGGATGGCTGCCCTCCATCCTTTCTGCCCTCGGTTTTGCTGTTTACAAGCAGCTCTGGGACAGAAGGTGGAGGAGGAAGAAAGGCGTGGGGCGGGCATGGGTGGAAGCGAGCTTGGCTTCTCCCAGGGCAGAGAGACGTGGGGAACGGAGGTGAGGAGGCTGTGGGAGAGGCTCCCATGGGATGGCAGCCAGCTGGGACATGCAGCTCCACTCCCACCTCCTCCACTCCCCACTGCTGTTGGGAGTCGCTCGGGTTCCTCCAAAGGAATGGGAGGTGAGGGTGAGACCTGCAGCCGGCTCGCAGTGCTGGGCACGGGCGCAGGCGCCTCGCCTGCTTTTACTATATTAGCATTACATACATACGTACGGCTTAATTATTACTTTGTTTTCAATTGCTTCTTACCCCATACTGCTGCGGTAATTTTCTCTCTGGAAAGGCAACTTGCAGAGCAGATTATATCCTGATAAAGGAGTCTCCGCCATCCTCTCTCCGTCTGATTTATTCGCTCCCATTACGTTGCTTTACAGCTTCCACGAGCCCCAGCCCCACTCTGCCGTCTCCTCTCCACACGGAGCAGCGCGGTGCTCGGGGCTGGCGCTCACCATGGCTTTGTCTCTCTTGCAGTATTCCCCCAGCATGACGATGAGTGTGTGATTTCCCTCCCCCTCCTCCTCTCCAGGATCAAGAGAGTCAGCTGCCGTTCGGAGGATCTCAAAGAATTATGCAAGAAGAAGCTAGGTGTATGGGCAGGGAGACGCGTGGCGGGGCCAGCACCCCAGGTTTAGTTTCATGCAATAAAAAGGCTGAACTTTTTATTCCATAAAACATGAAGGACAAAACTTAAAATATTTCAAGACGTGATGACAAGATCCTTCTTTGTGCAGAAGGGTTTATATATGTACATGACACTTCTTTTTGGAAACAAATGGAAGCCTCTAGCACCCAACTCCGATCTCTTTGCTTTGTTCTTTTAAATAAAGACAGAAACAGAACCCCGTTGTATGTTTGTGCCGTGCGACACCAGGAAGCTAGTCTAGGTATGAAATCTCATGTTGTCTCCGTTGTAGTCATTTTTTAAATAAACTGGACAGTTTACAATGGTGATTTTCGTTCGGAAGGCCCTGGTTGGTTTTTTTTTGTTTTTCGGTTGTTTTGTTGGTTGTTTTTTTGGTTTTTTTTTTTGCTTTGGTTTTCTTTTGGGTTGTTTCTTTTTTTTTTTTTTTCCCTCCTTTTTGTTTCGTTTTTTTGGGTTCTTTTTGTGTTCGTTCGCAGCACAACGCTTCCTCCTCCAGTAACAAGATGAAGAGACTCCACCACCTCGTGATAAAGGCGCTAACACAGGTGGCCCCCGTAGGATCACATCCTCGGTTCGCTGTGATCTCCCTCCCCGTGGCTGTGGCATGCGCTGTGTTAGTCTGTCCCCCCCACCCCCAGAGTACGCCAAGAACTCTGTCCCTCCCTTCCTCGAGCTGGTTCACCACTAACACCGATTCGACTTGTTCAATCCGCCGAAAGGAGAACGAAAGGGCTGCTCCGCCCTGGGACTTTGAAGCTGTGATCTCAGCCAACCTCGGTTCTTTTGGGGGCTTTTTGGTTTTGTTTTTTTTTGCTTCGTCTTTTTGCTTTGTTATTCCTTTAAAAGATGTGCTCTTGTCGGGGTTTCACTTCTCTGTGGGTTGGAACTGGATGGAGATCTTTTCTACGCAGTTACTGTTGTTGCGATGTATCCTTGCTACTCTGTACGCTGTCATAAGGACGCAGCAGGAAGGGGCCCCGCGCCGGGAGGGGGTGGGGTACCGACCGGCACCCCCTGCACTGCTCTTCGTTTCTCTCAATCTCCATTTCTGCTCCGTGTATATCATACTCTGTAAAATATGATCTCCCTGGATTGACCCTTGTGCGGATTATTGAAAGCATTGTATCTTGTTTCAGTGTTTTTTCTTACCTTGTAGTCTGGTTCTAAAATACCGAGAGGGGAAAAAAAAAAAAGAAAAAAAAAAGGAAAAAAATTAAAAAAAAAAAAAAAAAAAAGAAAAAGTAATTATGATACATTGTAGTTTGTGTACGATATTTGTTGATAATGTTTTATTAAAGGGATGTCTTTTTTCCGCACCCCTTCGTTGAAATGTTTTTGGGAACATTTGGCTTGTTTTTATGATTCCGACTGCAAGACATGAGGTGACGACGGAACTTTTTTTAGTGTGTAATACCGATTTTTTTAAATGTTTGCCTTCTTTTTCCTAGGCATTAATTGTGCTTTCCCTGTAGGGGTGGGGAGGGGCGGGCGGGGGCACTCATCCTTACGGTCAGGTTATGGTCAGGTTACTGCCTTCAAGGTAACGCTGTGACTGACTGCATGAAGATTCGTTGCGTCGCAGATGCGCCCGTGGGCTCCACAAGGGGTCCAGTTTTCTTTCTTTTTTTTTCCACTTTTCGATCTTTTTTTCTTTTTCTTTTTTTCTTTTTTTGTTGTTCTGACGCGAGGAAATGAAAGGACCGGTTTTAATGTATTTTAAAATGAATAGCTAAATTATTGTCTTCATTGGTATGGGATGGGTTTTTTTGAATGAAACGGTTCTCCCCCCTTCCCCCCTCCCCCCCCCCCCCCCCATGCTGTAATAAATATCAACATAAACATTTGAATCCGGTGCACAGCTGTTTGTTCTCGGCGCGGGCTGTGTGTGTGGCTGTGCGCTTTGGGCTCAGACCCGGTGCAGCGCTGGGGTGTTGTGGGCTGGGGGCTGCTGGGGGCCATCTTTGTGGCAGCAGTGGGGGTGACGTGTTGGCAGTGCCTGGGGACAGGCTGCTGTTGCGGTGCTTTCCTGGATTTGTGAAGCATTTGGGAGCAACTTTTACCTGGGAAAGCTGTAGAATGGTTGGGATGGGACAGATCTCAAAGCCCACCTCGCTCTGACCCCTGCTGCAGGCTGGCTGCAGCCACCAGGGCAGCTGTTGCAATGGAAGGCTGCAATGAATTCTCCCCATAGCCTTCTCTGGGCTGAACAGGCCCAGCTCCTGCAGCCTTTCGTTGTGGTAGAGGTGCTCCGGCCCTCTGAGCATCTTTGTGGCCCTCCTCTGGGCTTCTTCAACAGCCTCCCATCTTTCTGAGCTGGGGTCCCATAGCCTGGGCACAGTACTGCAGGTTGGACCCTGTGGTGCAGGCACTAAGCGTGCTGATGGGCACCTGATAGCTCCTCATGGCAGAGTCATGTGGGGGTCTGGGTGTGCACAGAAGCACTTTCTGGGGCTAGAAAGGCAGATTTCTGCACTCTGTCCCTCCAGGTGTAAGAACCCTCGTGCTCTCCGGCTCTTGGATTGTTTCTTTCAACACGGCACTGAGAGCTGCCAAGTTCCTTCCTCAGCAGCCTCCCAAGCCCGGCCCCTGGGATAATTGTCTCCCACGTCGGTGCTCATTAAAGGAGGAGGTGAGCGAGCAGGGGCTCCAGCCAGGTGCAGTGTGTACTCGCTGGCACCGCTAACAGCCCCCGGATGTTGGGCGCGTACTGGGCCTGAGCCAGGGGAAAGCAGCACTGGAGAAACAGTCCTCATCTGGAGCAGCAGCGAGGGACTCGGCACGCGATGCACTTGCCCTGTGCCCTGAGTGCCCACTGCAGTGAGTGGGAGCAGCCTGTGCAGCTCCCAGAGACAAGAGGATCCCAGGACCAGCTCAGCAGGGTCACGGTGCTGGCGGCTGCTCCTAATGGAGGGAGCGGGAGCTCTTCTTGCAGCTCTCCCTGGCGGCACAGCCAGCATGTTCTCCCACGTTCTGCTTCCCGACTGCCGTTCATGAAATGTTAATGTCTGCATCTCAGGCCGTGCTGAGGTAATGCCGTTTAGCTGCTGACGAGCCTTTATGACTTATTGATGCCCGCCCAGATGTACCTCTGTGCCCCATTCCCAGCTGCAGCGGGTGACACTGGAGGAACGCACGTGTCCACTGGATTGCACGCAGTGCGCCTGGCAGCACCCGCGGGACACCTGCAGCAGAGTTCAGCCACCCCAGGAGCCCAGCTCTGCCCACCCTGACCTCCCTCTGGGACCTCAGAGCTCACCCATGACGCGGGGCTGCCACACCTCCTGCAACATGAGCACAAACTGGGGCTGGCAGCAGCCCCCTCAGCTCACACGGCTTCTGAGTGACCGAAGCTGGTACCTGAAGCGACCTCATTTCCCTGCTGAGTGTCCAACGTTTTACTGCTGCCATCATTTTTCAAAACTGCCTTTGTTCTGCCCTCCTCCATCCCTTCCCATGCTTTGTCTCCAACTCCTGGCACAGGCAGGACTCCAGCCTCGCTCTTTCTTCTCTCCTGCTGCCTTTACTAGCGGTGATTTCTTTGTGGAGCGGTAAAAGGGGACTTTGGCTCTTTCCCATGCAGACCATCTCCACAGGCTGCCCCGCCCACCAGGAGCATGCGAGGTGTTTCATCTCTCTCTTCATGCCCCTTCTTTACCACAACCGATCTTTTAACAGCTTCCTGAGCAAAGCTGTTCTGCTCAGGAATGCGAGAGCGGCTGAGTGCAGGGCTGGCTGCTCAGCAGGGCTGCCTCCCTGTGCTGGGCGATGACCCGCGGCAGGAAGGGTGAGCGATGTCACTTCCAGCTGTTCTGCAGGGCCCCCACCGCATAGCACAGAGCCAACGAGCCTGAAGAGACAGAACCACCACCTGGAACAACCTCTGCAAAGCACAACTATGAAAGGATGTTCCTAAATAGCCGGGTGCAAATTACAGATTTAAACAGATGAGCCGAATTGAGCAGCCCTTTGAACGGGTGGAATTAACATAATTCAGATCAATGCAACGCTTACTAGATTATTTTCTCTTTCAAGCCTTTTCTCCTAACTATTGAGGGATTTATTATTTTAACTCACAGAAGATGCCTCCCAATTCATTGAGCCCAACAGCTGATCTCGAGTTTGACGAGCGAGGATCTGTTTGATAGCCTGAGACTGGAGCACACAACGGAGGTGTTCATCCCAGATGGTCAGACGAGATCACAAAGCACAGACCAGTCTCTGACATGAGAGACTGACGTGATACGAATTTCTTGGAAATGTATGCGCTCTCCCACTCCTTAAAATAGCACAGGCTGTCCTACTCCTTCCCATGTGCTGAAGGGTAACAGTGCAGAGCTGGAAAACACGTTACATTTGGTCGGAGCTAATTTCACCTTCATCTCACAAAACAACATACCTAATCCCCCCCACTTTAAGAGAACGTGCTCCCTGCTCAGCTAGCTCTGTTCGGCAGGAAGAAATTCTTTGTGTTTTTAGCAGCCAGTCACCAGGCACCAAAGTTTCATGCTACGTTCCACAGCGCTCTCCCAAAATGGATACTTCTCTTAATCAGTACTGGGAGGGGCAGAAGAACCACAGTTCTGAAGGTTCGACAGCCCAGTCTCCCTGATGAAGTACTTTGGGAACTAGGCGCAGGGCAGCACGACACCCCAAAGCACCCAAGAGCAAAGCAAAGTAAAACCCACACAGGAGGAGAAAGGCACGACTCAGGCTCTCCTCTTCAAGCTCCTCAGGTGCCTCCCAGGTACTCTGAAAATAGGTTCATCCGTGCAAAAGCACACAGAGCGCAGCAGCTGTGCAAAGGAACCACGACTGGTTTATGCTCCTGCGAGGTAACCGTGGAAACACCCAGGAGGATGCACTCGATCGCTGTGTAACCTCACAGAGCTGAGCTCCTCAAATTAAACTTTCTTCAGGCCCGATTTGGTTTAAAACAAAAATTTACTTTCTGCAGCTATATAATTTGTTTCTGAAAGTGCATCAGTCCACCTTTCTTTCACCACGCGATGGTTCTGGCAAAGAGAAGCAGCAGGTACAGTTGGTGGAGGATTTTCATTTGAGCTGAATTTCACACAGTTCCATGCAGATACAGTGCCAGAAACTTCTTGAATGTTTCTGGCTGTAAGCCATATATTCCAGTGGGCTTCTGCAGAGAAAAGACATGGATGCTCAGTTTGCAGTGAAGTGATTAATGTAGACAAACAACAGCTTTAACTACGCTTGAATAAGGCTTCAAAGGCGGTACCTTCCAAACTGTGCTCTCCCTGCCCTCCCCAGGTGGGTTTGTGTGTTGGTACTCCCACCGCTATAAATCTCAGGCAGCACGAATGCTCTGCCCACCCACCTGAGACGCCGTCCCCGTGTAACCGGGGCTGACAGCGCTGTGCTCTATTTACTCCGCAGTGAAGCCGACAGTTGCATGTAAGCCCTTCCTTCGTCAGAGCACAAGTTGATTTCAAACAAGCATACTATGAGATGGTAGATTACAGATGGGGATATCTTTATGTAGGAGTTCATATTAAGCTTGGCATGCAGCTTGTGTGCTATGCGGTACATCGGCAGTACAAATACTCCCTGGCAGTAACACCTGCTTAAGGCTCTCCTGTAAGAACGGGGCTGGTGCCAGCATCAGTCCCCTCAGCTGGTTTAAAATCCGCACCACAGCTGCGTGCCAGCTCCCAGACCTCTGGCAGAGGCGAAAGTGTTGCACAGCGAGGACCATTCCCAGCCCAGGAGTGCTTTGCCCCCGTTCACTTACTGTAACAACTCTCTTCTTGACTTGTGGAACACACTGGGCACTTTCATACAGATTCTGGTCAGAGTCGATCCAGACCAGATTCTTTATGCCATCGTTAGACACGAGATCTGTTGTGTTTAATTGGAACACCAAGAACTGGAAGAGCTGGCCATCTGTGCCAACGCTTTGCACCACTATTGGCTGCTCCAAAACTTGGGGATCATTCTAGGAAAGAGGGGAACATTTTAAAAGCCAGCTATCACAGAAACTGTATGAGTAGTTGCTGATTCTGCATATTCTACTTGGTTTAAAGCCAAGATTTTAATAAACGTATTGTTACCTTGCCCAGAAAATTACTCTAGTCAAACAAGTTTTGAATGTAGATTTGGTATTTTAATTAAAATTCCTCCTTCAGCCAGCAACGAAGTATCAATTTGCATACTGAGATGTGGGAAGGGTGTTTTTTTTTTACAGTTAAACCTTTTCCCTGGCTCCTACCTATTACCACCTCAGTGCATGTCACATCATGAACACGCTCACTGCTGAGATGGTGTTCTGGATCAGCAGATAGCAGCAGCCATACCTGAAGGTCAGACTAAGACCTCCAGAGTGGGAAGCTATGATACAGCATCCTCAGCGCAGCTCTGAAAACTATTCCAACATGCTACAGCAAGGGAATTCCACAACCCTTCCCGCTGGCTGCGGTGTTAGGGAAAGAACAAAGGCCCAGAAAGACAGCAGCAGTCTCCAATACATACCCCATACAGCACCTTCGCCTTTGCCAGTGCGTTGCCAAAAGCAAACATCAGCATTTTAGCACGGAGCTGTTCTGGTCTGAACCTGTTAGGACGATTGTTGGCCGATTCCAGGAAATACAGAGTGTGAGGATGAGAGTACGGATAACCATCTTTGAAACCTAAACAGCAGATAACCACATCAGAAATCGCTCAGTAAGAGACTACAGAGCCAATGTTTTCTCCCTTATCTTCAGCATCTGTTAAAGCAATTTGCCTGTTTTTTTTTTCTCCACAGAACTACCACTGGTGTGGAGTGCGTGCACTGCACACCCACTGCCCCATTCCCATCCTCCCCCTCCCCAGAGCCCTGTGGCACAAAGGCAAGGACTGCTAGGAAACTGTCACCTCCTAGACTTGCCTGTGTCATTGAGCTCTTGGTACACATTCACTTCCTGAAGGTCAATTGTGGGAGAAATGGGATAGAAGGTCTCCAGAACATGGTCTTTTGTGGCCAGTATCTCTTCCTTGGAGGCTATCGGTGGTATTGGGGTCATAGAGTTCATAAGTATTCCATTCAGGCCACGGATCTGAAGGAGAGTAGATTCTGGGAAGGGAAATCAGACTGTATTCAAACATCGCTAAAATAACATTGGGCAAAGGCATACGTTTGCTTGCGGGCAACAGCATTCTTGCAGCCCTTTGTTCTACAAGGCTCCTTCTCCCCCTCACCTCCAAACTGATCTTAAATAATAGCACAGCCGGAGGTCTTTTTTTCTAAAGCAGCAATGTTGATTACTGGTGTTAGTTTGTTAACTAAGCATATTTAGAAAGATCACTACACAGTTTTGGATGCCAAAAATAAGCAACCAGTTTTAAGACACTTGGTTCTCTTCTCCCACCACCTTGTTGGTATTGCCTAACACCTCAGTAACCCCCTCAGGGCAAGGACCCTGCCAACAGTCAAGGCTGCCTATCCACGCAGTGCTACTGAATCAAGAACTGGTTCTAGAAATTGTTCTGCTCTTTCTAAGCCTTTAGCTTCTGAGTGCCTTTGTTAGCCCTCTCACGATAAGGAAAAGAGCCAACTGCTTTCAAGCACAGCAGCAACCAACCTCTTTCCCACGTAGCTGCAATCCGGTAGTTTCGAGCCAGCATTCTTCTAGCCAGGGAAGGATACTTCATTGACATTGACCGGCATAAATGTATCAAGTCTTCAAACAATACAGGGCTTTAGTTAGGGGAAAAAGGAATGGACACATGAAGTAAACATGTTGTGCTAATGGCAGGCAGATGCTTCTGGGATACAAACGCTATAAAACATTATTGCTAATAGAGATTTCAAATTAATACCCAGCAAACCAGCCCTGTTCCAAGTTGGCAGAGGTGATGCTTAGCGTTACTTATTTTAAAAATTGACATTCTGCATCAGCTAAAACTTGATCTCAAGCAGAACGCAGTCCTTGGCCTAAAAGAAGCTTCAGTACAGAGTATGTGTAACGTTGGTACTACTGCCAACCTGCAGAACTGTGTTCTTTTGCTTTGTTTACAAGGTGACAAAGGCTCTGACAGTTTTGCACCACAGCTCTCTCTACAGCAGCTTCATGCGTGAGTTTTCCTTGTAGTGTTACAGCCTCTGGTTCCCACTGATGAACAGCTTTACGACGAAGCCTGAGTGAACACTTACCAGTATTTTTCTCTTCTGGGAGCAACTTCCGTGGTCTCCCAGAGCCGTGCATGTGCAATCGCACGGTGCACGGCCTCCTCCTGCTCCTGGAGCTGGTATGCTGGGTTCTCGGCGATGCTGAGCACCGCTGCAGGTAAGCCTTGCACCAGCTTCGTCTTGGTGAGCCACTGCGCCTGCAGAACCCCTCGAAACAAAAGTAACAACACACACAAGTGTGAATTTTCTTCAGGCTGGATATTAGGAAAAAATTCTTATCAGAGGCTGTGGAGGTATTGGTACGGGCTGCCTGGGAAAGCAGTGGAGTCACCATCCCAGGGGTGTTTAAGAAAAGGGCAGCTGTTGCACTGAGGGACACAGTTGGTGAGCGTGGTGGGGATGGGCTGGGGTTGGACTTGGTGATCTTAAGGGCTTTTCCAACTTTAATGACTCCATGATTCTATGAATGAGGCCACCAGGCAGGTTGGCAATGGGTGTGCAGTGCAGCAGGCTGATGGAGGGTTTCATGGAACCATAAAATTGCCTGAGTTGGAAAGGACGATTAAAGGCCATCTGGTCCCACTCCCTGCACTGAACAGGGACACCCACAGCTCCATCAGGTGCTCAGAGCCCCATCCAGCCTGGACTCGGGCATCTCCAGCCATGGTGCATCTCTCTTGTTTTAGTTTGAAACCATCTCCCCTCATCCTGTCACAGCAGAACCCACCCAAGAGTCTGTCCCCTTCCTTCTCACAGCCCCCCACTGACAGGCTGCCGTCGGGTCTCCCAGGAGCCCTCTCATCTCCGGGCAGCACAGCCACAGCTCCCAGCCCGTCACAGTGGCGTTGTTCCATCCCGGGGGCCATATTTGTGGCCACACTCCAACAGATCCGCGTCCCTCCTGCCCTGAGGACCGCACCCTGGACGAAGCACTCCAGACGCGCTGTCCGCGCACTGAGGCCACCCCGGGCTCCGCACAGCGCGGGTACCTTCCAGCATGCGGACCCGCTGGTGGCAGATGAAGCAGCCGCGCTCCTTGCGCAGCGGCATGTCCTCGTAGCGCGGCCCGGGGGTGTGCCAGGGATCCCTCCAGCCGCGGTCCCAGGGCGGGAAGCGCGGCCGGGCCAGGCCGGGCACGAAGTGCTGCCGGCCCGCGTACGTGATGCTGTCCAGTTCCACCTGCTCGCGCACCGGCCGCCGCTCCACCACCCGGGCCAGCTGGTCCGGCGGCGGCCCGCGAGTGGTCCAGGGGGTGCGGGGCAGCGGCCCGCGGGGACGGGGCGGCCCGGGGCGGGTGAGGATGCCGCGGCTGTGGGCCGCCACCCGCCTCAGCACCGCGGGCCGCAGCGCCATGGCTTCCACTGCCGCCATCTTGCCGCGGGCCGGCGGGAGAGCGGGGGGGGCGGGATCGCGGCGTGAGTGACGGAGGAGGTGACCAATGGGAGAGCTCCGACGGGGAGCGGAAGGTCGATCAATGCCGCGGCGGCGGGGCGTGCGTAGCCGCCTTCGGAGGGCGCTTGGGGGCCTCTCGGGGCGCGGCGGTGTCGTCCAGCGGGAGCGGCTCCGCGCTTCTGACGCGGGGCTGCGCTCTGCGGGCGATGAGCGGGTGCGAGGAGGAGTGGCAGGCTCTCAAGCCCCGGGAGCCTTCTCCATCGCAGTGCTGCGGCGGCGGCTGCAAGCCGTGCGTCTACGACGTGTATGAGAAGGAGCTCGCGCGATGGGAGAGGGCCAAAGCAGCGCGAGACAAAAGCCTCCTCGGGGAGAAACCGGGCGAGGTCAGCGCGGCTTCGTGGCACCCGCGGGCCGCGCTTTGGTCCGCGCGGGGCTGTGCTGTGAGCTGTGCACGTGTAGCTGAAGCGGGGGAGGACGGCCGAGGTGCGCGGAGCAGCGCGGTGGATCAGCGCAGAGCTGACAGCTGCGCCGGCCCTCGCGTTCCATACCTGCCCTTACGGAGTCCTGCGCGTCTCCAGCGCTAAACTGGCGCTCCGGGTTGCTTCCAAAGAGAAATGAAATAACAAAAGGCGTCACCTAACCGAGTAATTATTTATTGTTGTTCTTGCAGAGCAGTAATTCAGAGCTCAACCCAGATGCATTTACTGCATTCAGCATAAGCTCGGTGCAGCAGCTAACAGAGGACACCTACCAGTACAGATTTGAATTACCAGCAAATGGCAGGCTGCGATTGGGTTTGGGACAACACATCGTGTTAAGGTATTGTTCTCCGTGCTGCTTAAACAGCCTGCATTACGTAACCCCATCTACAGCTTTTTGTCCATAGACAAAGCCTTCGCACCAGGCAAATCATAATTCTATAGCTGTGCAATAATACAGTTGAAAGGCCCCGTGAGCTCGTTAGCTCTGCTAATTTTATGGCAAAAGCCATTGCAAAGCTCTGTGTTTTGTTTTTTTTCCTCAGCATTATCCTCGTGTCGGTGGGTCAGAAACAACTGGGTGTGATTTAAGAAAATAATAAATTGCAGGAAGAAAGAGGCAAAGAATAGGCGTCACAATAAATGCCTTATCGCTGTGTGTTGCAGGGAAGACAATGAGCTGTGCTCAACTTGGAGTTCAATGTTTTAGGCTCTGTATCTTGGGGTAACTCAGCACCCATGGTGTTACTTCTGTTGTCCGTGCGTTTTCTAACCGATTTCTAGGAAAACAACTCTCCTGTGCAGTCAATGGCTCACCGGAAAGGGGCCACCTGGGAAAAGTTTCTCTCCCTGCCATCTGTGGTGATCATTGCCAGAAAGCAGAAGTCATGTTATGATGCCATTGATCTGTATCTGTTGACGTTACTCGTGCGTTAACAGCTGATGTGTACGGCTGGCTGCTTTCCCTTCTGCCCTCTCATGCAGTGCAGCAGAGGAAAACATTTGGCCACTTGAGTCAGTTACTGTAGTCAGTGGCAAAGAGTGGTGTGGGTATATTCCATGGGAAGGGAAGGCTTGCAGGGAAATACGGGGAATGTTGACAAGAGCTTGTCACTGTGTTACCCTGACTTTCATTATTCAATTGCCAGATGCTGTCCAAACACAAAAGGAAAGGTATATCCTGGAACAAAAAGAATAGCACACAAGAGAGCATTTTCTCCCCCCCTCTGCCACTCTTTCCCAAACCTCCTTCCAGGGATGCATGCAAGAGCTGAATGTGGGATACAGCTGGGGCCACCACCAGGGAAACAATAGATGCATTATAAGTTATGTTCCCTGTGGATTTTTACCTCTCACAGGGGAGTGTTTTGCATCTGTGCACAGGCTGAGCCGCTGAGAAGGGGTTCTGCCGCCTCCCTCGGCGTTGCCTGATCTCTCCAGAGAAAAGCAGAAGTGTTGGTAATATCTGTCAATGACACAAGTCACAGCGGTTTCCTATATTTCTTTTCTCAGAGGAGTGGTGAATGGTTTGGAGGTCCAGCGAGCCTACACACCGGTTAGCCCAGGGAATGCAGAAGGTTACTTTGAAGTTCTCATAAAAGTAAGTCAGTCTATACAGTATAGGTGAGAGTCGGAGGTGTTGGGAACTGTGTTTTCTTTTAGGAACCAAGCATGCTGTCAGCGCTTCAGGGGAGACTCTGTCAAATCCCTCGTGGACTGTTTCTCTGTTGTTTTGAAGCAGTTGTGCTTTGCTGATAAAAATTTGCTGTTTTTTTTTCTTCCATGAAGCTGGAAGTGGAGGAAGGTGACACACAAACAAGGGCTTCACAGCACAATCCCTACTAAACATTAGGGCCTCTCTGGAGCCTTGCAGTTACCACTGTGAGAAGAGATGCCCGTTCCGTGTCCCCGATTTCGTTTTGCCTTTTCAGTCTGTTTGTGAAGTCGCACTCAGTAGCCAGTCCAGTGGAACCATTGCATTTTGGGAAGCCTTTGCCCAGCTGTTACTTTCCCCCACTCGTTATTTTGCGTTAAGGACACTCCTCATAAAAAGCTTTCATTTTGGTGAAAAGTCAGGGTGTGTGCAGTGACAGCCGCGGTTTGGATGAGCTGCTGGAGATCAAAAGGATGTTACATAAGAACCTGGTTGGAAATACTTCTGAATATAGTCTGCAGGGCTCCTGCAAATGCGTAATGAGTTTGTGTGGAGAATACCAAAGTGAAGGTTTTTTTTCCGATACTGTGTTTGTATGTCAGTAGTGATTCCTCAGGGCAGACGCGGGCTTCAGTATAGGTGTGAAACACAGAATGCTGGATGTCCCAGGTGGCTGCCAGGAAATGACCGTTTGTCCTCTGCCTGTCTTTCAGAATTTCATATTCTGGAGGTCTGTCATGCGTTGTATGTTTGAATGTTTGCCCTGTTCTTTAGAAATGCGTGTCGCTTGTATAAGATACCTGTGGGAGGGTCATTTCACCATTCTTCTGGCAATTGGTGTGTGGTAGGGGAGAGAAATGTTGCATTTGAGTCGTATTAATAGGATACATTCACAAGATGACTGTGAAATTTCATGTATACTTGCTTACTACTCACAGGTTTTGCATTTCAATAATAATAGTAATGATTGTAATGACACCTTTCCTTTATATAGAACCTTTCATCCCGAAGGGAGCTGTAGTTACTCTCCGGCAGTGACAAAAGAGCTTGGTAACACCCAGTGCAAAGCAGCCATTTTTATAACTCACTCTGTAGGTTGTGGTATATTTCACACTATTCAAGCAATTTTGGGAAGTACTATATTATTATTATTACTATGCAATCCAAGCACTGTTCAAACCCTTCTGTCTCCTGTTATTACGGCGTTGCATTTGTGATACTACAGTTAAGAGTGAAGGAGTTGCCATTTATGGAGCATAACCCTCTTTTTGAGTGATTTTATAATGTTAGGGTTTCTCTCCATGTAAAACTGAGTGTAGAAGTTTCCCCCCAGGAGATAATTATTTTTTCTTTCTATTTAGAAAAATTCATGTTAAACCCACTCAGTCACTTCTTACTTGGATTTTCGGAAATAATTTTGGTGAAAGAAGGATTGCTTTAGTTACCATTACCATGGGCCATTGGGAATGGGTCATAAAGAGGGGTTGACTTTTCTCCTCTTGTCTCGGATTTCCATATGCAGGTAAAGAAGGTAGGGAACAAATACTGTTCCTTTGATGTAACACTCTGCATGAGATTCAGTACCTGCCCAGAGCCCTCTGAGCATAAAATGTTTCTGGCAGCAACGCAGAGTCTGGATGTGTGCATGTGATATATTTGCCTTCAATTTAACAACCGGTGCTAACAGATCTTAGTACCTAGGATGTCTTATTTAAGTGAGCTTGTTACAAGGGAGGAGTATCTGTGCTCTCTGTTAGCTAACATCGCTTGCAAGCACAGATGCACACACACTCACTCTTGTCCTTAGCTTCTCTGTGGTTCATCAGTTCTATTTGCCTGCAGTGCTGCTTGGTGGCCAGTCCAGGCACTGAGGTGTGGAGCTGGGCTTTTGTGGAGCTGGTGCAGAAAATACCCCCAGATACCCTTCTCTCAGTTATGTGGGCTGAAGGCTTTGAAGGCTTGTATCGCATTCCATCTTTTGACCTCAGGCTCTGTTGCTTTTCCTCAAGCTTATCAGTGGCATCACCTCTGTGCAAGACCAGTTGTCTGCCATAGCTGTTAGGCTTATCTGCTCCTGCGGGCTGGGCCAGCTGTTGTTCTCTGAGCAGATCCCTGTAGATGTTGACAGTTCTTTTGCATGTATTCTTTCTTGTCAACATCAAGTCTTCATACAAGTAGGACATGTATATACCTGTGGCACATTATATATAGCAGTCAGGCTGCTTGGATGGGACCTTCAAGGCCAGTATGGGTGGGACTCTGGGCAGCCTGGTCTGGGGGGTGGCAACCAGCGTGCAGCAGGGGTTGGGACTGGGTAGGCTTTAAGGTCCCCTCCAACCCAAACCATTCTATGATTCTCTTTTTGAACAAGCACTCGCCCTTTCGCATCAGTCACAAGTGAGGTTAGCATTCCTATGAGGAAAAGCTGAAATAATGGGGTTTTTTTTTGTGCCCAGTGGAAAGTGAAGCATTTTTTTGGCTAATATTTTCCTTCTGTGAAGCCCGAATTAACATATTTTTTTGAAAACGTAAAGGCATCCAGATGATCTGTTCTGAAAACAGTTTTATAAATGAGAAGCCTCTCATTGGGTCACTAATTGCATCAATACAGCATTGGAGAGACTGAAACAAAGGAAGAGCTATGCAGTGTTTATGTAACTATCAGTACCCAGAGGGCATTTGCAGATCCCACACCCTGAGGCTTGGAGAATGCTTGAAGGCTCAGGCTGTGCTTTGCATTCAAGGCGCTCTTCTCCTCGTGCTTTGTGAGCAAGAACTTTGATAAGCTTTTTCCAGTTTTGGAAATTCAGACTGCATAGGAGTGGGTTGTGTTTACATTATAGTCAAGCTGGAATGAATCCAGTATGATTTAATTTAAATGTCTTTGTTTGGGGTCTAACTTTGAATTATTTTTCAAATAGAATGATCTTTCTTTCTTTTTAAATGCATGAAATGTTTTTTTGCCCCCTTCTTGTTTAAATGTAGATAACTTTATAATTGACTTTAAGCTGGGAAAGTTTCCAACAGAGTATAATTATTCTTTTCTTTTGTGCTATGTTTTTTATTAGTGCTATGAAGCTGGGCTAATGTCACAATACATAAAGACTTGGAAAGAAGGAGACACGGCCTTTTGGCGTGGGCCATTTGGAGGGTTCCCGTATCGACCTAATAAGGTTGGTTTCCTAAGAGATGTAGGATGTTTCAGCTTCTGGCAGCTAGCTTTGTTTAATAATCCAAAGGGAAGACATCAATTTGATTACTGTTTTCATGATTATTTTAGGGACTTCCTGGGTATTGTACAGTGCTACAGCATTAGCAGTCAATTGGGGAAAATACACCTTATTGAACTGCAGCATATGTAAGAGGGAAGAGGAGAAGGAGGTGGGTGGGAGACTGGAAAATTAGCGAGGCTCCCTGTTCATCACTTGCATGTGTTTAACAAAGGAAATTTATTCTGCCCCAGCAATGAGTGTGGATTGTTTTTGCCTTGTTTGAGCAATGCTGCTATTTTGTGACTGAGCACGAGTGAAAAAGAGGTGTTGATCTTTTCCTCTCTTGGGTGTTCCCTGCACTAAGGCAGCTCCAGTGAGGTGTCACATCACCCAGACGCTCTGCAAATGTTGATTCCCATCTACTGATATCAGGCTCTGTGCAAAGAAAGGCAGATCCGGTTTCAGGGGAAGGCTTCTCACGCACACTAATTTCGTTACTTAATTCTGACCTTTCAAACGAGAAGCAGAATTGAAACATAGGTCATTAAGATCCCAAAGCCTTCCTTTTTTTTTTCTTTTTTTTTAATTTATAATTAATTTTAAATATCCAACAAAAGTAGGGCTCTAAAATCCCATTGGCCAAGCTCCATGTAGAGCAGTAGCGTTCTGCTTCCCGGAATATCCTCCCTGCTGTGTTAGGCTACTGTTCACTTCTGTTCTTAAAAGCTTCCAGGTCATCTGGGACAAAGCACTGCAGCCCTGCCTAGAAGTGACTCATTCAGGGACTGGCTGGGTTGTACTTGTGCATGTAGTTTGCAGAGAGCCTGAGCAATCTTTAGAACTTCTTGCTATAGAAAAGCTGTCTCCATCATGGGCCTCCTTTGGTGCAGAAATGAACATCTCCATGCCGCGGGTGGGGGACACTGGGTGCTGCACTGGTAGGTCTTTAATAGAAGCGAGATAATGCACCAGGATGATGTGTGGATCAAGGTGGAGAAGAAACCATTCCCTCCAGTGCACCTTCAGGACTGTATTTTTGCAGCATCCAAAATAAACAGTGATCTTTTCCAGCAAGAAAACAACCAACAATGGGTCAGCAAAGTGTACAGTTGAACTGAAACTAAAGTTAGGATAAATGCTTCCATTTGGATATAATCCAGTTTCATTAAGTTTGATATGTAAATCCTGTGAGTGCTCTCTGTAGTCCTCGATGGGGTTTACAGGAGAACGCATTTGAAGACTTGTATGTACCAGTTCATGTCCTGATATGTTTTCCTCTCTCTAGGGGCCCTTTAGCAGTGTGGCAGTAAGGAGGAGCTGCCAATGAGCACCTTTGTTTCCAGTCATGATGGTTAATGCAGAATTCTCTGTTCCGTTGTTAGCATGGAGAACTCCTCATGCTTGCTTCTGGCACTGGTCTTGCACCAATGCTTCCCATTCTCCAGTCCATAACGGATGATGAAGAGGATGAAACCTTTGTAACTCTTGTTGGCTGCTTTTGTACGTTTGAAAAAATTTATTTGAAACCTCTTCTCCAGGATCTGGCTCGATACTGGAACATCAGAATACGTTATGTCCTAAGCCAGGTAAATAAATGAATATGAAGTATATTTGTGTGACTGTTCTGTTGTGCTGGATGAACCTTTTCTGTCAGTCTGGTGCTAATTCCTTCCCAGCCATCAAGGCTGTTGTTGATCCAGTTGCTGCTGTTCTTAGATCTACTAAGTATTTCTCATGCTGCATGCAGCCTGAAGAATTTCAGGGAAGCAACCCTCACTGCTTGTCCCTCCTCAACTGTCAGGAAGGACCCACTGATTCGTATTCACTGTTGATCATTTTCCCCCTCAACTTCAGGCAGTTGTTGCTGCACCTAAACATTTATGCCAAGAAAGATTTACTCTGGGAGCCTCACAGCAAATAAACTCTCTCTCCTTTCCTAATGCCAGTGCCTTAGTCTGTCCTTATCTTCCATTTGTTGCTCATGAATACATCTCTCTTATTCTAGTACGTTAGCACCAACTTCCCAGCAAATTTTTTTTCCCCATGTGGCCCATTTTTAAACTTTCTAAAGTTGTGCCCCCCTGTTAAATGGTTTTCTGTGCCAAATCCATGGGATGAGGGCATACCTCTCAGTGGTCTTATGTTTTGAGCGGTCTATTTTGTTCTCATTTGGTCCCAAAGTTGCCTGTGTTCCGTACAGATCTGGTAGATGAGAATTATTTCCCTCAGAAATGAGGATTCATTGCAGGGAAGGTACAGAAAGAATTATTTATGCTAAGGGAACGAATCCCATTGCATTTTTAGCTTCTCAGATGAATCATTTTTTGTATCTCGTGGTGGATCTGCCTCTTACATTATGTTCCACATATGGTCTTGGCAAGTTGAGTTTGGATATAGAGGAAAAGTACTTGTGCTTAGGCATCCCCATAACTGCTCTGTAGGTGTGTGATCTGGTGACATAGCTTAGATGCTCTTCTCAGGACAGAGCATTCTCAAGAGCCCGAGAAGCTCTTGAAATTCAACTCAGTGAAGGGCAGCAGGAAACCCATCTGACCCTCTCTGACCCCTGTCAATGCAGCCTGCCCTATATACACATCTCTCTTCTCTTAACAGGTTTGTTGTACTTGAATGCTGAGTGGTGCCTCTTCCCTTTTAGGATTCTATGTGTCTGCCCCAGTATTTTGCTCTGCTGCCTATCACTATAAGATCTAAACACCTTCTGCTTCTAATTAATAGCAGTAGGGGGTCCTGTTAGATCTAATGTCATGGGATCTAACATTGCTCATGGGATCAGAGCTGTGTCTGGAGCAGGGTTTTCTTCAGTTGCTTTGGCAAGGGGGATGGAACTGAAGGTGGGCTTGAGGGAGTGGAAGAGGCAATGGGGAGGAATAGAATTGGGACTGAAGACTGGGGAATCGAAAAGGCATGGTGGGTAGTGGCTCCCAAAGGAGAAAGTTCTGCAGTGTTACTTGCCGGTAGTTACACTCAGTGTTGTTTGGCTCAGGGGCCAGATCAAGTGATAGGGAAGTATTTTATCTGGCCTCTGCAAGAGGAACACGGGTCTTGGGATGGATCACTGCTATCCAGGTTGGAGTCTCAAGCGTGAAAAATGTCCCGTGCAGTACTCTGAGGGGAAGAGGGAGATTCAGCTGGAAGCAATTGACCGTCCTTTTTACTGTCCTTTTTTTGCCTTTTCAGGAAACTTCACTGGAAAATCTTCCTTGGAGCTATCAGGAGAACACGTACATTGGCCGCCTAAATGAGGACTTGATGAAGACAATAATAAGTTCCTGCCGAAGAAAGCCATTTGTATTAATCTGTGGCTCTTCTGCGTTTACTGAAGATATGAACAGATATCTGAAAGCTGCAGGAATTGAAGAAGATTCCTGTTTTGTCTTTTAGCAAAGTATTCCTGAGCCAAGGAACCTCAGGCCAAGACTAGGACATCCTGTTAAAAGACATTGCTCAAAATCAGTCATCTCAATAGGCTGACATCCTTATGCCTATAGTTTCATAGGCCTTTGGATCAAATATATTTTCCAGTATGATTCTCAGTCTTGGGTGTTTTAAAGATCAGATGACTTTCCAGAGTGGCTGTTACAATTTTACTGGAAGTCTTTACATGCAAGAGAGACATATCTTAATATTAAGAAGCATCCAAGCATACACCTCCGCTGTAATATGAAGACTCGTGTCTTGCTTTGAAATCCATGTTAGTATGCAGTGATATTGTGCCCTGTTAGATGTACCCTGGAGAGATTTAATTCTTGGGGAGAAGATGATGAAGCCAAGGGAGTAGCAGAGCACTGCCTGACCCTCTGGAGTCTGTGGGGTTCGTTTCAGTGCCATCTTGCTGGGTGATGCCAGGCAGGTCTCTTAGCCTTCCTTTGCCTCAGTTGCACTTCAATACACTAATATGGGGATGACGATGCTGCTGTGTGAAAAGAGCCTTTCCAGCCATGTACCAAAGAAAAGGCCACCTATATGTGAGGGTGGAATTACATGTGGTGCTCAAGGAGGATTTGCATTGCCTGTGCTCAACCTCAACCTTTGCAGTGCTGTCTGGAGGGAGAAGGAGGATGTCCTAAAAGTCTGAGGAAGCATCAGGGTTGTAGCTGCTGTCTGTCAGGAAAGTTGGTTGTCTGCTTTCTGTGTCCCCCCCAAGTGTTGTGTACGAGTCCTGGTTCACTAAATTGAAGTTGTTTTCAAATAAACAGCTGTTTCTTTTTGTCACAGGATATAACGCAGAGTGAAAGTGTCCTGAGCATGTAGGAACAAGACACGAGGAGTGAAAGCTGGGGTACTGCCCTACAGGGCACAGCAGGGCACTCCAGCCCCTTCCTTTTAGCACACAGTGCTTGTGCCTTTGATCTGAGTTATCCTCTCTCCACTCTTCTACCTTCTGAGACCAAAGTGTTTACTAGCTGCACCTGCATGTATACCCTTTTGGCACACCCTTCTGTTTTGCCATTCATTTCTTGTTCATCCAGTGTTGGGATTTCACAGGGTTTCCATGGCTGTGGCAGATGATGATGCAACATCACTCCTATCAATTTTTTACCTGTTTGAAATAATGCCCCTTGCACAAGGGGCACATACCTCGAGAGCTGCTCAGAAGCATTGGCTCTGCTTCACGTTGGGAAGTCATGTGGGTACCTGAATGAGGTCCTGCAGGCAGCAACTGGTTGCACTGTATCTGCTGTTTTAGCTTTGCCTTTGCTCCAGGAGTGACATTGATGATGAGAACGCGTGAAGGATGGGCTGATCTTCTTGACCACGTTTTTGACTCCTTCACTGTTGCGGTGAGGCTCTGGTACCTTTTGCTGGCTCATAGTAACGTGTGCATGTTTGGTGAGTAAATACACTGGTAACTGTACCACTTGGGTGTGGGAAAACTCTTGTGGGTTTTTTTTGTGTGAGACTGGGATCTGTAACAGAGCTGGATCTAAGCTCAGGATGTGCCTGTCCTCTCACACGGTTGAGGGTCAGAGCTGTGAGCAGCCCAGGCCCTGCAGACACAGTCTGCCACGGTTGCCACTAAACCACAAGAAGTTCTTTGCAATTGCACAAAGGTGCATGTTTACAGTGTGTGACATGGTCTTAAATGGCATGGGTTTCCCTTCGTGCCATGAGGTTTGTCTCCAGTTACCAAATGCCTGGACTCAGTCCAGTATAGATGCAGCTTTTAAGCTAACTTTATCAGATCAAGGGCTGTTCTCAGAGCCTAGAGCAGAGTCCTGGCCTTCACTGCAGGTGGATGCAGTGATGTTGCCCACATAGGTCCAAGGCAAACTCAGTGCCTACCCAAACTGTGTTTTAGCCGCCATAACCCACACTGTAGTGGAGGTGCTTCTATACAGTGTGGGGCTGATAAAATAAAGAGCTGCCTTCTCTAGTTGCTCTCACTATTTTTTTTCCTAGCTGGGAACACAGGAAGTGTTTTCCTCTGATGTTACATATTCGGAAAACCTTATTTATGTTCTTCTTGCTTTAAGCATCCTCCTTTCGGAGATACTGCTAAAAACCCACAAAGCCTTTAGCAAAGGCCTGAGGTAAAACTTCACTCTTGCTTTGGAAAAGCAATGCATTTCCAAGCAAAAGCTGGGACTGTTCCTTTAAGATCAACCCCAATATGTCTGGGTATTTCAGCACATATGGGCCACGATGGTTAAACCCTACCCAGCTGGTCCGGCCATTCTGCTGCGAAGCCTCCTGTCTTTGTTCGTGGCTAAAAGGGAGGGTGGTGAGAGACAGAGCAAGCTGTGAGTGCTGCGGGTTGCAATCCTGCAAAGGCAGCCTGCAGGGCAGCGGGAGGAGACGACATGCAGCCGACAGCCCGGTTTGCTGTGCCGGAGGGGATGGGGGCTGTGAGAAATTCTCCTTAGGGGAGACCGTGTCCTTGGCGCAATGAACTCAAAGGGGCCTTTAAGCAGCCCTCGGCACTTTGTTCTGTTTTTTTTTTCCTGCCCTTCTTTCCCTTCCCCCACACTGTCCTTTTGTCATTTTTCATGCTGGATGTCATGTGCCATGGGTCCCTCTTCCTGGCCCGTAGGGACAGCCCATTGCAGAGCAGCGGTGGGATGGAGGGCTCTGGGAGGTCCTTCTGCACCCCAGGGAGAAGGCAGGCTGCTGCCTGTCCTGTGGGGTGCTCGGCTGCTTTGGCCACCCCAGTGAAGATCACGGGGACACTGAGCCCCCCTCCCCCCACTGAGATCCCTGCAGTGCTGTGCTGGGGAGAGGAGCTTTGCTTCCTTTCTTCCTCATGGGCAGCCTAAATACTTTCTTAATTTCATCTCATTATTCCCTGCCTAAATAATTCCTCTTCATCCTGGGGGACCGTGTTTAAAACTTTGATCTCCTCTTGACGACTCGTGGTCCTGAGCACATCCTTTCTGTTTAAATGGATCAAATGCCTTTTTGACTCATGATTTATAGATCTGCTCGCCAAGGAGTTCAGGGAGCCCTGATACAGCAGCCTCAAAAAAAAACCCAACAACAACAACAAAAAAACACCCCACGATGTCTCCAGCCTGAGCCGCAGCACTCAGGGCTGACCCAGAGCCGTTTGTGAAAGGCTGCCTAGCTTCTCATCAGCATTACTGCTGCTCTCATCCTCCCTCCCCCCCCCCATCCCCTCTGCTCTGCTGACGGATGGCATTGCCATCCCCAGGTCAGGAGCGGGTGAATGTGCCCGAGGCTGATGGATGCCTTTCCCCAGGATGGGGTCACAGCTGGTGTGCTGCACAGCCCTGGCCCCCGTGTGCTCCCCATCTCCCAGGGGTACTGCTGACGTGGAGCGCAGCTGGAGGGATGGAGATGAGCGGCCGTGTAGGTGTCAGTGTGCTGAGGATGGTGGTGGAGGAAGGCTGGCTGGTGTTACTGTGCTGAATGAGCTGTGCAGCTTCTTGGTGGATCTGTGGGCTTCATGGGGCGGGAGAACTGCCCTGGCTGGTGTCTTGGTCCTGATGATACCTTGATACAGTGTGGGGACAGATCATTTCCATCCCAGCTCATTCGGCACCAGCTAATTGAGTTCCATGGAGGTGGACATGCCATCAATGGGATGCGTGTCTGGTGCCAACCAGCTCTGCATGGCTCCAGTGAGGCCGGGCAGGGACAAAGAGCCCAGCCAAACATTATTGTTATTACCCATACGCAAATACAGGCACTTAATGACCTTGGCATGGAGTGTTTCCTGGGAATTAATGACCAGTTGGCGTTAATGGTCCTTAGCAGCACCTCGGGCCATCGGCTCCTCCCAGCCCATCATTAATCCACAGGAAATGTCTCAGGCATCGATCCTCATTGCTTAATTAATAAACGCAACTCATCCCCCTGGCTGAGATTTAGGGACACTGGCTGCTTCTTTCCCCCCTAACCCTCAACTTGAAAGGTACCTTTTTCGAGCAGAGGACTCTCCCACACCTGGCTTTATTTTGTCAGGCTTCTGTGGCTATGTGCATGGGCTGTGAAGGCGGTGTGCTGTTGGGCAGGCAGAAAGAAGCCCAGCGCTAGGATGCTGCCCATGTCTCCAGCTTCTATCAACAGTTGGCTTGTGCTGCAGTATAAATCACGTTAATTCCTGAGGTACTTTTCCGTGGTGAGCCTGAAATTCCCATTTTGGTTTGCTGTCTTGCCTGGCAAACTAAATTATTTTCATAGCCCCTTAAGGGCATATTGTCAGCCCAGACTTACTGCCATTATACACCATATCTGAAGCATTAATATCTCTTCTAAATATAGTGTATTGACAAGGTATCTGCTATAGTGTAAATCCTTGGGACATTTGATCCAGATCATTAAAACCGAGTGAAGGAAGGGAGGAATAGATCAAGTTACCTTGCTGCTCTTAATTCAAACAAGGGATGAATTATTCATTCCACTATTAATTCTGCAGCCCTCCTGTTTTTTATTTATTTCTCCCCGTATTTATTTTTTCCCTCTCGGACGGACAGCTCTGGAGAGATGCTCGGGTGGTGGTGACAGCAGGATGGGGCACAGGGCCATGGGCTGCATGCTGGTTCTGGCCCTGCTCTGCGTGGTGCTCAGGGTGGCCCCGAGTGGAGGTAAGGTTCTGTGTGTAGCGGGGGTTGGGGATGGCTCAGCAGCACTGGGTGTGCAGGTAGGTGGGGTGGTGAGTCCTCGGTCATGCTTATTTTGGGTGGTAGGTAGGCATTGTCTTGTGGTTGTGGGCACTTTGCTGAAGGGGCTGTTAACTTCTGGAGTTCTACACACGTATATACATACATACACACCAGTATATATGTATATGTTTGTATGTATGCATGTGCAGCTTGCTGTGTGTGCAAAAAAACCCGCATGTTATCTGTACAGTGTGACCCCTGACACCGGCCACAGCACTCCCATCGGGGTGGGACAGCTCAGCCAGTTGTTTCAGCCAGCTGGCAATACCCATCCCCAAAATGCAGAGCAGCCCAGGTGCCCCATCCTCAGTGACCCACCCCTCCTGCGGGATTCCCTCTTGGATATGAATTCCAATAGCATCAGGCTTTTAGCACAGTCCTGTATGGCTTGATTGCCTGTTGCTGGTAATTAGCAAGGCACAGAGATCCACCAGCTTTGCTGCTCATGCACACATGCACACCAGATCTGTTCAAAGTGCAGCACTGTGCACATCTACTGCTCCCTCCCTTGCCAGGCCACCACACTGACAAACATGATGAACAGCAGTGTGCAGTGGCCAAGTATTGATTCGCACATGCTTGGCCCAGATTGATGGCAGTGAGCATGCAGCCATGTTTGGGAACTAGCGCATGTTCCCTATAGGCAACACAGGGCCTGCTCCCCTCCCAGATGTGATGTCTGTGCCCACCGTGCAGCATACACACCCAGCCCTGGCTCCCTCCCTGCCATATTTCATTATAACCATGTCTCAGTATAAAGATTTCATTAAAAAATCAATCCCTACATGCACAACTCATTGTGAAGCACATCGAACCCTTCATCCCTATATCTCCTAGCCTGAGTTCGCTGACACCACCTTCGTATGCAGGGATAGTTTTGAGCAGGTGTCAAAAAGCTGAAGGGATGGGCAGCCCATGGGCTAACCCCACATTTAACATCTTTCTGTAGAGCCTCTGTAATCGGGGAGCTGAGGAGCACCTCCTGTCCGGACACTCTGTGGGGCAGGGTGCTGCAGCTGCCCCCAGCACAGGACTGGGAATGGGGCTGCCTTAGCCATGCTGCCTTGCCTGCAGGTGCCAGATTTTCCCCCCGGAGCTTCTGGGAAAAGGAGAATGTGTTTCTGGCTGAGATCCAGCCAGGGTGTAACCACTGCTCTCTTAAAATCTTACTCTTTACTTTCTTTTTCACGGCAAGAAATAGGTACTGATGCTGAGCTGCTGGTGGACCAGCAGGATGAGCTCATGGAAATGGTCAAGTGTGGGAGCCCATCACTCAGCAGGGTGCTGGGGGGTGGAGGAGGAAATTACACGAAGGGAAAAATAGCAGTGGGGAGGACGCATGTACTGCAGGTCTCCCTGGACACCTCTTGAGGGCTGGGTGGTATTTTGGCAGCACTGGTGTTCGGATGGAGCTGTGGCGGGATGGAGCTGGTGCTGTGCACCTCATCCTGTCCAGTCCCACTGCCCACCATTTTTTTAGGCATCTCCTGGAAGTGGTTCATCACATCTGCCTCCCACCCCTCTTTCCTGTCATCAGGCATCAAATGTGGCGGGGTGCTCTCAGCACCCTCTGGCAACTTCTCCAGCCCCAATTTCCCGGGGCTGTACCCCTACGAGACGGAGTGCACCTGGCTGATCGTGGTGGCCGAGGGCTCCTCCGTCCTGCTCTCCTTCAGCCACTTTGAGCTGGAGTACCACGCCGCCTGTGCTTACGACTATCTCCAAGTCTACAATGGGGCATCCCGGGACCAGGGTAACCTTCTGGGCACCTTCTGTGGCCACAGTGCCCCACCACCTTTTGCTTCTGCCTGGCACGTCATGGCTGTGGTCTTCCGCTCCGACCGGCACGTGGCCAAGCGTGGCTTTGCCGCCACCTACCACAAAGGTAGTGGGGAGGGGGGTGTCCATGCAGGTGTCCATCTGTGCCCATCCACTCGCTGACCTCTATGGCTGTACCTCCCTGCAGATGCCTGTGGTGGGCAACTGACGGGGCTGTCTGGGGAGATCACCAGCCCGCGGTACCCCGAGAGCTACCCCAATGACGCAGAGTGCCGCTGGAGCATCAGGGCGACTGATGGCCCCCTCACTCTGGTCTTTGCTGACTTCCAAGTAGAGGGCGGCCAAGGCTGTGGCTTCGACTACGTGGCCCTTTTTGATGGCCCTACTGCTGCTGCCCCCCACCTGGGTCGCTACTGCGGTAGCTCCCGCCCACCCCGCACCGTCTCCTCCACCCGACACCTCTTCATCCTCTTCAAATCAGACTTCAACATCGTGGGCAGGGGCTTCAAGGCCCATTTCTACTCAGGTACAGGGTTTGGGGGATGGTGAGAAGGGTGTGGGGAAGGGGCGGGGTGTTGCTCTAAGACGTAGGGTTTGGGTGGTTCGGTGCAGAGCCAGGAATTGGGCTCTGTGATCCTTGTCGATCCCTTCCAACTTGGGATGTTCTATGCCCATGGCCTTGGCCCCCTCAGCTGCTGCTGTTCCCTAAAACTTTTGGGTGAACATTGGGTAGACACTAAGTAGCAGTGAGGCAGGGGGCAGAACAGGCTTTAGCAACAAAACAAATGAGCACTCATCAGCCAGGAGACTTCAGTTATCCTTTCCTCCCCCCTCTCTGCTTTTTCCCTAAGCAGGTGAGTGTCAGGAAGTCTACACCACCATCAAGGGAAATTTCTCCAGCCCTCAGTACCCCAACTTCTACCCCAACAACCTCCAGTGTCAGTGGAGCATCCAGCTGCCCCCAGGCTACCGGATCAAAGTCTTCTTCTTGGACCTGGAGCTGGAGGCTCGGAGCAGCCTGACGGGTGGCTGTGACTACGACCGCCTGGATGCCTTTGATGGCGGAGCTGAGAATGCCTCCCTGCTGGGGACGTGGTGTGGGAGGGAAAGCCCGGTGCCTGTCACCTCCCGCAGCCATCAGCTGCTGCTGGTGCTCCACACGGACCGCAGCATGGCCAAGCGGGGCTTCTCCCTTGCCTATGTCGGAGGTAAGGCATCCACTCACCCCAGTGAGTGGAAGAGCCCTGGGATTTTTTGTAGAATCATAGAATTTTTTGAGTTGGAAGGGACCTTTTAAAGGTCATCTAGTCCAACTCCCCTGCAATGAATGGGGACAAAGGGATGAATGTCCGAGCACAGGTGGCCAGGCATTTGGGTACCCTCTCATGCATCAAAACCGCTTTCCATAACTCAGCCATTTTGTGTTGGTGCCGTCACAGCTCAGTGCCACATTTGCTGTATTTCAAGATAATTACATCCGAGCTGACCTATACATTGGGCATGATTCATGCCTGCACTCAGCACAGGATGAGCCTAGGGTCCATGGAACACAGGAGCAGCCACAGCATCTGTGTGCAGCCCAGCATCCTGCCTGCAGAGCTGCTGGTACAGCAGCACTGGAGCTGCAGCAGCTGAGCCGGGTGCAGGAGCTTTAATCCCTCAGCAGCAGAATCATATGTCATATGGAGAGCGGCAGAAGGGATTTTGGCTGTGGCAGTGAGAGGGATGGAGCTATGTCCTAAGCCTTTACAGGCTGGGGAGGGGTGAGGTTGTACCAGGCACCCGGTAAGATATGTGTCATTCCCAGGACCACAGGAACATGAGAAAGGGGCATCTCAGTCTCCACAACTCTTCATTCTTGCAGATATTTTCCTTTTGCCTGGGCCCACGAGGCGACTTGGGCGGGGTGTGTGTGATTTACGGCCATTGGAATGAGAGCCTTCATGCAAGGAGAGAGGATCCGTTTTCTCCTCCTCCTCTTCTTCATCTAATGTTCTTCATCTAATGCACTTTAGTTATTTGGTAAATCTTCTAATGGTTTTTATAATGCACTAAGTGTAGCAAAGTGACACTGTTTTTTCATATTGATTTTATTGCATCTTACCAGTTTCATAAGGCTGAGATTCAGAGGGAGTTGGAATAATTCAATAATTCATTACTGCCCGAGTGCTTGGTTTGAGCTCAGCAAGGATGAATTTTAAAGGAGAGGGGCATTTTTTCCTCCCTGATTCTTTCCTGCATCCATTGCTTTCTGCTCAAAGTGATGGGGTTTGTCCAGTGCCTGGGAGCCCACAGTGCACAGACCCAGTGCAAGGCAGGACTAAACCACTGCTGTATCAAATAGCTCTCTTTTTTCCCCCTGTAAACACATCTTGTCACATCAGTCCCCAAGCCATGGCTGTGGCACAATGCATAACAGCCACGAGACTGGAGTCCTTACTGTCCCCACCAGCAGCAGCTGTGTGTGTTATGGGGACAGCAAGCACAAAAGGTGGCAGTGGTGACAGCTCGCCTGTGTCTCATTTTTGGTCCTGACAGTCGTACCCATGAACATCAGCTGCACTCGGACGGACTTCCACATTCAGATCCCTGTGCAAGCCCTGGCCCAGCTGCAGAGGAACAAGGTGTACCTGGGGATGCCCTCCTGTGTGGCTCAAGTGGTCGGTTTGCACTTCAGGATACACACCCGGTTCGACACGTGTGGCACTGAGTCCCAGGTAAGGGTTTGGCAAACCTTCCTGCAAAGCAAGCTGGGCAGTCGGCTGACCGCCTCTCCTCCAACAGTTCTTTGAAAGGTGATTATAGTGAGCTGGGGTCAGTCTCTTCTCCCAAGTAACTGCTAGTAGGATGAGAGGTGATGGCCCCAAGTTGCACTGGGGGTAGGGATCAGGTTGGATATGGGAAAAAAATTCTCAGCAAGAGCAGTGATGTAGTGGCCCAGGCTGCCCAGGGTGTGGTGGAGTCACCATCCCTGAAGACATGGTTGGTGGGGAGGGATTGGGGTTGGACTGGGTGATCTTAGAGGTCTTTTCCAACCTTAATGATTCTGTGATTCCATGACCTCGTGTTGGTCACACCAGCTGTGGGGAGGAGTTTCTGGCCTCTCTCCCATCCTCCTGGTAGATGCTGGGCTGCTTTGCTCTCAGCTGGATGCTCAGAGCTGTCTCCACAAGCCTGTGGAGATGAGCCCTGAGGAGCCTCAAGCCTTGTCTTGCAGAGACGAAACAACACGTCCATCATTGTCAGCACGCTCTACATCGACTTCTCCGCGGGTGACCAGGAGGACATCCACCGGTACGAGGTGCAGTGTGAGCCCAAGAGGAAGGAAGCCTCCGTGTCCCTCCTTGCTGGCCCCAATCCGCACAGGCTGAGCCAGGCAGAAAACATGGTGGATGTGCAGCAGAGGGGGGCGGGAGCGATGGATGCCCATGAAACCAAGAGCCAGGACACCAGTGACATCGTCTTCATCAGCATCTGCATTTTGGCTGGGCTGCTCATGGTCATTGCTGTGGTTGGGCTCGTGCTGCTGTAGCAAACTCAGGTTGAATTGTGGCCCCCGAAACCACCCTTGCCCCAAGTTTAGCGCTAACACAGCTGCTGAAGTGGAGATGGTGAAACAAAGCCTGAGCCCAACCTCCACCTCATCCCCACGCCTGAGATCTGGGCAGTAGGCAGCCGTTTTCCTTCCCATCAGTTTTCCTCTGTCTCTCAATCTGTCCATTTGGCTCAGGAATGCACTTCTTATGCTCCGTAACTATTCCCACACCTGCTTCAATTTGTTTTCCCTCTGGTGCCTCTACTTTCGGGAAAGTAACGCTGTTTGCTGATGGCTGGAAGTAATCCTGTCAGCTGCTGAATTCCTGAATGTAGCAACTACCCCCAAATATAGCAGCATTTGTAACAAACCTTCTCCATGTTCCCCATCTGGACTGGTGTGGGTGCCTTGGATCCATGCTGCAGACATCAGCATCTCCCCTCGGTGTGCGGTGATGGGTACAGCACATGAGGGTGCTTCTGGATGGTGTTTCTGGATGCCCGCACACCATATCTCAGAGGATCATTAGGGCTGGAAAAGACCTCTGAGATCCCCAAGCCCAACCAACCCCACCATGCCCACTGCCCACATCCCTCAGTGCCACATCGCCATGGTTCTGGAACACCTCCCTGTCCATGGGATGCTGCAAGTCACCGTGCAGTTCCTCCCAGGCTGGACAAAAGCCCCGTGTATCTGCCCTGGGTTCTGGGCTTTCTGCCAGCCTCCTGGCCTTGGGCAACCTTTCCCATCAATGGGGCTCTGTGCACGCTGTGCTCACCGAGCTGTGAGTGTGATGGTGATGCTGGGGGTTTGCTCATCGCTGCAAGTGATGCAGTGCAACACGTGAGCTGTACACAGAGCTGACAGAGAAGGCCAGCAGGAGAAAGGAGGGATGTAATTGGGGGCTGGAGCTGTATTGCTCTGGTAAATTAATTTTAGTAAGAATGTTGTGTTCATCTCTTCACTGAGGGGGGAGTGAGGCTCTGTCACTGTTGTCCAGAGAAAGGTGCATGTCCCATCCCTGAGATGCCATATTCAGCACTGAGCTTATTCCCTCGATGACAGTGGGTGCAGACCCTGTTGCTTTGGTGACTCTCCCTCCGGGGCTGTTTTCTTCTCTCTCCAGCACATCCTGTGGCTGACAGCAGACTGCCTCAGGGATGAGGTGCTTGTTAGAGGAAATGTTCCTCAAAGGTGGGGCAGATGCAAGTGTTCCCAAATGGGACATGCTCAGGGTTTGTACGCTACAGCCCCAGTGAGATCATGTCCCGCCCAGAGGCCATGAAGTCCGGCTCTGAACCTGCTTTAACTCTTTATATTATTTTTCTTCACTCTCAAGGAATGCCTGGAGAGAGGCAGCTCTGCTGCTCTAACCTGTGCTCCCTGCACACCCAGCAGCCCGCTGCCACCCCTTTACCACCCTGCAGGTACCCGATGGAGCACAGCTGAGCAGGCAGCAGCCACCAGCCCCGCCAGCTGGGGAAGCATAATGGATCCGGCATATGGGCGATTAAAAATGCAAGGACAGCGTTTACGGGGAGCTGTTGTTTCCCAGCTTATTTTAAGCAGCCGTCTCTCCCATTTCCCAGTCATTGCAGCCCAGAGGACAGCGAGGTCATCCTCCCCATGCTCCTGGGGTTTGAGTGTGCAGAGATGAAACAGAGCACTTGGGGAACGTGGGAAGCTGCTATGTTCAAAGGATGGCATTGCCTTAAGGGTCACTCCAAATGTGTGCTGCCCGCAGCCCTATCCAAGCATCTCCTGGGCTCTGGCCATGGGAGGAGCTCTCTCCCAAAGCCAGCATTGTGGTGGGTTTGGGGGGTCTGGGCTTGAGGCATTCTCCTCCTCCTCCCTCCATTGGTGTCACAATGTGGAAATTTCAGCTTAGGCAAACCAGTGGCTGCACAAAAGCAGTCCCGCTGTTTGGGCAGGCTGTGCTGCAGGAAGAGTGCCTGTCCATGATAGGGGCACCTTTTATAGGGAGATAACTGCTTGGTGTATAATAATATATAATTAGCAAGGATTATCCTGTAATCTAGTCTAATTGACAGGGACCATAGATGTTGTTGCTCAGCGTACTGCCGGCAGAAGAATTTAGAGCAGTGCTAATTGCAGTGTAACCCTGGCACGGTCTTCCCCTGGTTACATCCCTCAGGATGCTGGAGCTCCTCTGTGCCTCGGTTTCCCCTGAAGCCTGGTGCTGGGTGTTCTGGGTCCTCACGGCTCCTTTCTGGTTCCGTAAGCCAAGCATTGTGTCTGCCACCCTGGCAGTACTGCAGAGGGAGGCGGGTGCAGCACTGGGACTGTGATTCTGCAGCCCGCAGAAGCAGCCGGGGCCCTGGGGGCTGTGAGAGGGCATTTGGGGCTGCTCCTTGTTTCAGCATCACTTCTTCCAGGGCCAGCCCAGCAAAGCCTTCAGATCACAGTGAGAGAGATCTAAAAGTTTGGGTTCTTTGTGGAGAAACCTTTGAAGAGCCTCTTAAAAGACAAGCAACACCAAGGAGCTGCACTCTCTTTTTCAGGAAGGACAGGAAGGGTCTCGCCTGCTCCCTTCTTCTTTCGCCCCAGCAATTTGCAGCACTGTGAAGCTTTCCTTTGCTGCTGCCTTCCAAACCAGTGGGTTTGCTCTTCAGAAGTCCTTAAACCATTCCCCTGGTGTCTGCACTTCCTGCTGTGCAGCAGCTCCCCAGACCAGCCCTTGGGGAGCTATTCCAATTCCCCCCCTTCAGTGAATCTCCATCCCACGTGTCCCTGAAGCTTTAACATCACCCTGCAAGAGCTGGACCCAGAGCTATGTGCTTGGGTCCCTTAGAAAAATAGTTGTGAAAGTATTAGCCATAAAATAGACCAAATGTATGTGAGTTTACTGGTGTGCAGTAACTCTGCATTCCTGAAGTTAATTCCCAAAAGAGAAATACTCAGCATGTACTGAGAACGAGGCCAAAAAATATCTTCTCTGCAATGTGTGCTTCAAAGAGCTGAAAGGCATCCAAAATAGATGGAACAAAAACTGCTTCTCCCTAAAGCGTGTTCAGAAAAGAAAGGTGTCAGGGGCCAAGAGAGATGTGGATAAAGTCACCCAGAAGAGTTGGCCATGTAGAGCCTTGTTTATGTCTATGTGACCTTGTTCTCAAATTTTGCAGCACTACCACGGATGGCACCTGGTAAGCATCCACATCTCTTTCCTCTATGTGGCAGGTATCGGCATTGCAGCTCTGGAAACAAAACCTAAGACACTCATTGATCCCAAACTCCTTTTGTGACAATCCGAGGTGGGTGAATTCAATTACAGCCTGAAGCTAAGTGGGAAATGGATCTGATTGCTTGTAAGAAATTGAGGGTTTTCACATCTCTTGCTCCATACCGATCATCAAGCGTTGGGTCTTTGCTGATGTATTATCCTCAGTCACCGCTCACATCTGCCAGTTTCTGTCTCCAGCACACCTACCTGTGTTTGGGTGTTGTAGTGCCCAGAGGAGTGTTTAGCAGATCCACCTACTGACACCCAGAGCTGTTTCAGGATGAAGATCTGAATACCATCTACTGCATCATTCTCAGACCACGTTAATCTTAAGGGACTCCCCTGAGATCAGCGTTGACCACGACTGATCAAAGCACACCTCCTTACAGTGCATTACCCTTCAGTTCCCATGCCTGTGAACAAGCAGGTTTCACTCATCCCAGCACTTGACTCTCTCGACCCCGTTAACTCAGAAAATGGATTGTGACCAATGCCTTGTACATGCACAGAGAACAGAGAGCACTTTATTCTCCACCACTAGAGAAAGACTGTGCCTGCCACAGCCTTAATAATAGCATAGAGGGAACAAGATGACTTGTGACACTAAAGAAATCAGAATACAAAAGGCAAGGTTTCCAGGTTTTAATAACTGGTAGTTATCCAAACAATAGTTTGTTGCTTAAATCCGTTTACACCATTGTTCTGAAACACGCTCTTTACACAGTAAAAAAGCCTGATGTGGAATGTTTTCCTTACAACATAACATGTAGTTAAAAATTTCATCTCAAGGTGGGTTTTTTTTCAATGTTACACTAAGAATAAGCACCACATTTCAATCATGAGTGAGGTATGGAAGTCAGAGCGAGCTGCTCATTAAGCAGAGGTATCAGAGAGCACCTTTACCCCAGGGCATTTTGGTTGTCACCCCAGGGTTTCAGAAAATGCCCACCACCGCAGGATGACTGAGCCTATGGAAGGATGGATAGAAAATCACTGAAACCCGTTTTGTACCCCGCTGTGGACGCAGGGGAAATCGCCTGGTTTGGCTAAACAGGGCCCAGCCACAGCGGACTTGGCTGATTTAGGATTAATGAGGGTTTGCAGCTATCCGTTAGGAACCTCCTCCCATGAAACAATTACCCCGATTTCCCACTATTTCCCACCAGCACAGCACGGAGATGGTCCTTTATGCCGTTCAGCTAATTACACCTGAAGATCCACATCAGGGAAGGAGCCGAGCTGAGGGATGACAAACTGACAGCAGAAACAGGTGAGTGAGCGGGGATGGCTTTGTACCAGGAAAATACACAGCAGAGCAGAAGAAACTTTTTGTGCAGCAGCCCCACAAAGATTTAAAGCACCACTTTCATCACTAGTAGTTCTTGTCCTCAGCCAAGTGAGTCACACTGTCAGCACTTCGGCAATCCCCTTGTGACAGAAAGGGTTCCCAGTTCCACGGAGACGCAGGCACACGAAGTTCTCGCTCGGCATCGAGCACGACGCCTCACTTTTTATGGCTCTGTACAAATGCAGGGACGGTGAGCGTGCCAGTCTTGACTTCTGCTCGGATTTCAGGTTTGTGCTTTAATGAGAAGACAAGAGCTCGCACCATTCTGCGATACGGTGCGCTAATGAGACGTGAAGAGAGATGAAAAGCTTCTCGCTCAATATTTTCAGCCAGTGGGTGATCAATCTGAAAACAGCAAAGTATAAAATTAGATCTTTACATTTAATAAGGAGACCAACTGATTGAAATTGGAGCTTGGTGCTTTTCGGTGTTTCTTCATTAATCAGTGTAGATTCGAGGAAATCTACTTCTCATCGCAAGTGCAACAGGAAGAACAATTTAATTCAACCCTAGCAATTAAGGAGCAAGGCAGCATGGTCAGTAGCAGGGAACATATTCACATCTCCAGCTGGGTGGCAGTGCTTTGCCATCACGACAGGAAACTAATCTGCAACTCGCTTTGGGCTCCAAGTGGAACCACAATTAGAAGCTATGATGTGCTCTCTGTGTTGTGCCGTCTCTGTGAAGCTCACTTCTTGATCCTGCTGATATAAGGCACCTCGGATACTATTTTAAACTCAATTCCAATAGCAACTATAAGACATGCCAAACACTTGGCAACTCTGCTTGGTGCTATAAAGGGAGATGCGGGTTCTGCGTGTGTAAAAGAAGGTATAATTAAGAATGCAGAAAGGGATTTACTAAATGTTAATTATGTAGTTATTGCTTCAACATGTGCCAAAACCTGTAATTTAGAAGAGCTTAGGAAAAAAAAAAAGCCAACAAAAACTCTGCCCATCAAGAAATGGTTTTAATTTCACTTCTGCTTTTTGTGACAGGGAATCTCCCATGCTTCTCATACAGGAGATTCCAGTGTGTCAACCAATACTCCTCCAAGTCCTTTGCCCACTACTTTCACTCTTTTTGCTACCCAAAACTAAATTACCCCTCTGCTGGCCAGCACTTGGAGCCCGCTTGTATCCATTCAGCCCCGTTCTCCCTTTCTAATCAGCTCTCAGGTATCCTTGCTTTCCACTTGCCCAAGTGGCTGTGGCTCCCCTTCCTCTGAAAACTGTTCATCCTACAGATATAAGCTCCACTTGCAGATGCAATGGCAGCTGCAAGCCACAAGGGTAGTTTTTCTTGCCATGCTTTCAGGTAAGTCCTCTTCAGAATTAGTTCTGCCTTGTCCTGGCTTACCCAATACCACCTGTTTGAGAGTGGCATTGTAGCCTTCATGTCTCCTAGGTTCAGACTTGACCACCAGCCTTATTGCTGTGCTTGACCCAACAGCAAGCTCCTCATATAATCATCCCAAAGCACCCTCACACGAGATGACCTTTTTGCTCTGCCCCAGTCTGGATGGATGGGAAGTTGGAGAGGTTGTTCTCATAGCTGGCAAACACACAGCTGTGAAATTCTTGAGTGCTTATCACTTTTCTTGCTGTTTAAAGGATAACTATTGAATAAATTAAAGGGATAATTATTACAGTGTTTCATAGACCAAGCATGCTAGTTGTTCGGCCTCACAGCAAAACTCTGTTCATTTACTTAAAGACACCAGAGGGATCTAGTAATTATTGCCATTTTATATACTGTCAAACTTGCCTCTATGTTTCTGCAGTAGATTTCAATTTACAAATGTTTAATTACTTAAACATGAAATGCCCAAAAGGTCCCAGTGTTGCTGTAACTGCTGACAACTAATAGTCAAAACTTTATGTTCTGCTAACTTCCTCCTTCTCTTATCCAACACAACTGCAGTACATACACAGCTTACTCTGTTGGCTGGTGATGTAAATGAGAGCAATACACTTACAATTAGCACGATTACTTGTTTAATAACAAAAAAAACCACACCCACGAATCTACTTTTAAAACAGAGCTACTGATAAGTGGGGTCGTACACCACTGAAAATAGGAACTTTTGTCCCCACTTTGCTGCTAGGACCAGTCTTAGGGTAACTATGGCCAACAAAGGCTTGTCTAACCTGCTCCTATGAGCAGCTACTCTTTGAGGTGAAGATGAACACTACCTCTAGATCCAGGGCTTCACAAAGCAGCTTCCGCGCGTTCTTTCTGAAAGCCTCGGTCTTGGGATCACTCTTGACTTCTATCGAGGGCCTATTTGAGTGGTGTTTGATGAAAGTTCTCCATTCCACGTAAACATCTTTGGCAAGGCTGGCCACATCGTGATCGGAATGTTTGCGCATCCTGTTCACGGTGTGACCTGAGAAAAGGCAACCAGTCACACTTTTGGTAGGTGGACAAAATATACCGCACAGCAGACATGCTGGTGCTCGGCAGCCAAATACAGCTTTAACTGCGGCAATGTCAGCACTGGCACAAACCTAAGTATAAAGTTACTCGGAATGAAGCCTGAACTTTGCACTCTTGGACTCCCACAGGGATTTTGCCAGAGAAATTATCAAGGAATGGAGCTAAAATTATTGTTTCAAGGTGTCAAAGTGTGGAGAGACACTGGGTCTTGTGAAAGCTTGTAAAATTGGCCTACATATAGTTTTTTTGTTTTTTTTTTTTAACTGGAAACCCTTCTAAGGAAGACGTAGCTTGGTGATGCCGAGCCCTCGCACTGCACACGGACCCGTTCTGCGAATAGGACTCCTTCGAGAGCAGACCCAAGGGCTCTCGCCCTGCAGCGCCGTTGGCCACCAGGTGGCGCTGTTCGGCTTCTGCGGCCCCTGCAGCCCGACCCGGCTCGGGCCCTGGGAAGAATCTCGGGATGGGAGCGCTGTACCTATTTTTGTCGACAGTAACACTTCCTTGGAAGGTATTTTCTTCCTCAGTTCCCCCAAAGCTTCCATCAGGTTTTCTTTGGGCTGCCCGGGGAGCTCGAGCATCGCCTTCCAGCGCTTTATGTCTTCCACCACGACCACCCTCTGAAAAAGAGAAAAGCCGATAGGAAATATTTTTCTTATGAATGAGGCTTCCCCTCAGCTAACGGAGCCGCTACCAACGCGCTGTAGGCTACGACATGAACCAGAGCTCAGAACACGGGGACTCGCCTTAAGGGACTCGAGTGTGGCCTGCCGGTAGGCGCGGGGCTCCGACCGGGCCCGGCGGGGGCTCTGCGGGGAGCGGGCCCGGCGCACCACGAACCGCTCCATCCTCCTGCCGGAAGCCGCCGCCCTGCCCTGCCCTTCGCGCTGCGTAGTTCCCGCCGCCGGTACACCCGGTTGGGCCCGCCCGGAGGCGCGGACTACAACTCCCAGCAGGCACCGCGCGGAGGAGAGCGGTGATCTCGCGAGATCATCTCGCGAGAGGCTGCCGGAGGCCGGTCCCGTCAGAGGAGGAAGATGGCGGCGCGGCGGGCCGGCCTGCTCTGCCTGCCTGCGGCCCTGCTCTTGCTGTGGGCGGGAGGCCGCGCTCGGGCTGCAGGAACGGTGCCCGCCAGCTCCTCCGAGGCCTTTGATTCCGTGTTGGGCAACACTGCTTCCTGCCACCGCGCCTGCCAGCTGACCTACTCCCTGCACACCTACCCCAAGGTATGGGCGGGCCCCGCCTTACGGCTCGGCCCCGCGCCCCTCTCCCTCCTCCCGGCTGGACTGAGATTGCCGCCTTCTGAAGCACGGAGTGCGGTGCTTCCCTACAGATACGTGTTTCTTCTTGACGATAGCTGAATAGGCTGTGGCTTGCCGAGGAAATACAGCTTTCAATGTGTATTTGTGTTTTAGTGGCGGCAGTTCCGTGGGTCTGGGGGTTGCTCCTCCTGTCCTCCTGTTCCCGAAGAGGCAGCTGTTATTTGGGTTGGGACGCTCCGTGTTTTGGGGGACAAAGGCTGTGCTGTGGCCATAGTCAGGGGCCCTGGGCCAGGACGCAGCGTGACACTCAAGTTCTGGAGAATGAAACATCAAAGATGGCAAGCAAGTGGCCTGACAGAGCTGTCAACCTATTTCATTGCTAACTGCAGCTGTTTAGCAGATTGAACTCTGAATGATGGGAGTTCTCTTGTCCCTGAGATTGCACACCAGGGCAGCAGGCAAATGGAAGGAAGTGGTGAGAGTATTAGGTAATAGGGCTTTCTCTGCTTTTATATGAAATTAAAATTGGTCTTTGCGGTGCAGCACCTGATACTGGTATCTTCACAGGGAAGTAATGGGGAACTGCGTGGAATACAGGTAGAATTAGATGTGTATGTGTGACGTGTGATGATAGTGAGGAGAAAGACCTAAACCTGGGAAATTGAGGCTAAACGTTCTCCTGAAATAGTTCCAAACTGTGCTGGCACTTCAGGTAAAGCTGATAATTCTGTGATTTTTAATCTGCCTGTGAACTCATTGTTTTGTGTTGCTGGGAAGGTTGAATAATACAACCACCTCTTCCATCGCTGCTTTGTCATAAAACCACCATGTGAATGGAAGGAAATTGTTTTAGTTATCATTGGAGAGTAAGCTGATTTTCACCAAGGCTTCAGTGGAAGACTGTCACAGAAATCAGTTTGCTACAGCCCATTCTGGGTGGATATTAAAAGACAGAACGTGTTTTCTGTAACAGCATAACTGTTTTAGGCATTCTATCTGTGCTTTCAGCTTAGCTGCCTTTAAAGCACGTGAACTTGTTCAAGCAATGACAGTGCACTTACAGTAGATTATATAGTAAGGTGTGGTTGTGTTTGTTTTTGATGTAATGAATTTAGAGTCTGTTTTTCCCCCTGTAATGAAAGTGGCTGCAATCACACGGGTGGCTGTGTAGTTACCAGGCTTGGTGGATCTGATTCACTTAAGGGAGGCTGGCTGTAACTCTGCAACATGGAGACCACCACACGTGGAAAGTACACCTGCAGCCCTCTGCACTGTGGTCAGGAGAAATACTGGGTTATAGTGTTGTAGTAGCTCTGAGAAAGCATTATTCTCTTGCAGTATGTGGTTTTGTGGAACGAGTTGGCCAGGTAAACAGTTGACCGTGGTACTACTAAAGAAGTTGATCATTTATTTTGGTGATTCTGCTGTAGTTCTAATTAGAGACTGGTGGATACATTGTAACACAGTGTAAAAAAAACAAACCCAACAACTGAGTCTGTTTTGATCTTCACCCATTGGGTTCTGTTCCACTTCTGAAGCAGACGACTGTGCGCTCATTCTGTGGTTAAATGTCAGTAAATCTTTTACAGTGGCATCTCTTATTTTTAAAGCCTATGCTTTGTCAGAAATGCAGCGTGGCTTTGCTGTGAGTTGTAGGAATAGAATTGCAAAATGGGATTTGCTATTCCAGCTCTGGTTTACCCCAGGACTGAGAGCTCTGTCCGAAACGCATCAGGCTGTATCACAGTGTTACAGAACTGGAGCTGTGTTTCATTTCAGATGATCCAGGCTGCCGTATTTCTCTGACTTCTAGGTCTGGTGTGGGGAAGGATTGTGGTGCTCTACTGAGTGACTTTCCAGAGCACTTCTGAAAAAAAGAAGTTGTGGGTTTTTGGTGGTTTCTTTGATTTTTTTTTTTGGTCTATTTATTCTTGAATGGAGGAATGTAAGCATTCTCTTGTGCCTTCCCAGGAAGAGGAACTGTACGCGTGCCAGCGAGGCTGCAGACTGTTTTCCATTTGTCAGTTTGTGGATGATGGCATTGATTTGAATCGAACCAAACTGGAATGTGATTCTGGTAAGAATTCAGAGCTCCTTTAACTTCCCCTAATGTGGAGATGCATGCAGGGAACAGCAGCAGCATCTGAAGGATGTTGTTAAATTGGTGGGATTATTTCAATTGCTTCCATGCAACTTCAGGCTCGTTTATAAAAGTGAATTGTTCAGATGAAGACCGAGTATCACAGTGTACGTCTGCCTTGTAACTTGTGGTCTAGGCTAAACTCTCAACACAGCAATAATTACATTTTGTTTGAAATAGGGATCTAAATACTTACAACTAATTGTCTCGGATCTATGTTAGAGTGATAATCTCATAGCGAAGGGGAAATATGCTGTCGCCAGTTAACACAGTTTCTGCAGCTATGCAGAACTTCTATGTAATAATACCGAGGTGGTTGCTTAACAGTTTTGTTCAGAGATTAAGTGGGACACAACCACCCAAAGCAGGAAAACCAGCGGAGTAGCTCCCCTCTATTTCTGAAATATAATTAGGACAGCATCAGCTCTCAGAGGAGCCTTTTGTCTTCTCAGTAATTCATAAAAACAAGAGGGCTAGCGGTTAGCTCAGGGAGCTGCTGGAAGGTACACAAGGAGAAAGCGTGAAATGCAAAGATGTTAATGTGATACAAAGCCATACTAAATGCTCTAGAAATGGGCTAGTGCTCTAGTGTGTCGTACACTGTGTATAGCTGTGATACAGCATGTCAATCTAGTTGTCGAACCATACGTGAAAGAGTGCCATAAAAAGGGTGATGTAGCAGTAAGGCACACGTGGAGGTAATTGAACAGTTGCTTACTTTCTGATCTAACTCTCCTTTCTGAGGCTGTTGTCTTTTGCTGGCTTATGTTCTGTAATCTGTTGCACTGGTTGGTACCCTGACTAGTTACTCTGAGCTTGGCAGGATGTGCCTTGGCTGATCTGCTGAATTCTGCCTGCTGATGTCTCTGCGTGTCTACTAACACTAGCTTGGTGGCACTTTTGCCATAGAATTGCTGTTCAGGTGCTGTCAGCCAAATACTCAAATGTTTAGCTGCTGATGCTGTGCTAGTTGCCAGCTTAACAACCTCTCTGATGGTGCATTTATTCCTGTAGGAAAACTGGGAGGGCTGCTGCACTCCGTGTTGCTGCTTAATTGGAGGTTTTAGGTCAAGTCGTGCTGTAACATCGTCCATCTCAGCTTTAGCGTTTTGGGAAAGACCTGTGCCCATGTATTTTCCACCTGAGTTCTCCATGTATAAACGTGAATAATTTAGATTTCTTGGTCTTCGTGGTTTCTAGCAAGCAATCGATAGAAGATACATGTAAATAAAGAGTTAGCTTCATTTAATTTTGTTGAAAATTAAATCATCAATACTTTCAATGCAGTTACTGTACTTACTGTGCTAGCAGGAAATATTCCTTTGGTTTTCCTAAGGAATACCATGATTTTTACTGGTACCTCTGAGAGGTTTAGTAGATCTGTGGTCTCTATTTGTTTAGAATTCCAGCTTTGTTCTCTAGGATAAAGTAGTAAAAATGTTTTAGATGATCTGTAGAGGAAAAAATATAGTGGTAGTTGGATGCTCTGACACCATTCAGATTTAAAATACGTGATTTGTGTGAGCTCCAATTCCTTAACCTTCATTAGACCCTGCACCAAATGCTAACCTTGGAATGATTGCCATATCTTTCCCTGCAAATGGGATTGTCAATCTCTTAACTGCTGCTTTGTTTCTGATCCAACTTATGTTGAAAATGTTTTCTTAACTAAAATGCAGAATTTATCTTCTCATTTCGGGAACTTTTCTTGCAGCCTGTACTGAGGCGTACTCCCAGTCTGATGAACAATATGCTTGCCATCTTGGATGCCAGAACCAATTGCCATTTGCTGAGTTAAGACAAGAGCAAGTAAGTACATGACATGTTTTTCAAATACAACCTACTTGTTTTCTGTTCAGCATGTCTTCTCTTCTTTAAAATTCTTCAAATGAAATCTTTTTAAGAACTGAAATACAGACATGGGGAGATGAGTGAGCATGAACATAAGTTCTACCCTCTTCAGATGAAAACAAACTGAAAACCAGTTAATGTTGTATTTGCAGTTAATGTCCCTGATGCCAAGAATTCATCTCCTCTTTCCGCTGACGCTGGTGAGATCCTTCTGGAGTGACGTGATGGATTCAGCTCAGAGCTTCATAACATCCTCATGGACTTTCTACCTTCAAGCAGATGATGGCAAAATTGTCATATTCCAGGTGCCTGCCTTTTTGTTGAGGTTAAGGTGTTCTGGGTGCTAAATACTTATCTATGCTCCTTCCAGTCTCAGAAAAGACTATAGGTCGCTGTCAGAAGTGTTCAGTTTTTGGTAGCATTTTGCTGCATTTAGTGCCATTACAGGGGTAAAAAATAAATAAAAGTATGTGAATGGAGCATCCCTTATGACTGACTTCCTTAGTAATTCTGAAAATGTAGAGGATCAAGATGAATGGAAGATTGCTAACAGGATCTGTTAATCCTTGTTTTGTTTTAGTCAAGGCCAGAAGTGCAGTACGTTCCACAGCTTGATCAGGAAACTGAAAATACAAGAGGATCCTTGTCCCTGAGTAAAACAGCTTGTAAGTTTTTCTTTCTGGTTCGGAAGAGCAAATGCAAATGTTCCATATCATGCAAGAAAAAAAAAGCAACAACAACCAGAACCAAAGTTGCAGGTGATATATGAAAGCAAATGTTTGGAAAGCTGAAGTGTAATTGTTTGCAGTGTCTGTTAGCAAGGCCTGTGGTAGTAACAGGCTCTCCTGGAAATAGAAGTGTGCAAGCCAGGGCCATTGCAAAAGCTTCTTTTTGTGTTTTCTGTAGACAAGCTGGATAAAGTTTGGGGCTTTTATTGCTTTTCTGACAGCTGTTTCTGCTGTTCTATTTCAGCAGACCCACAGCCAGGAAGCCCGCAGACATACCGAGGACTTTTTGAAGAGCAAGGGAATGACAGCTTTTTCAAGTGTCTTTCCATGTATGTATGTCAGTACCTGGTACAGGGCATAGTGGTGTTTCCTGCATGTGTGGTGGCGCTGCTGTAAGGCATCAGTCTTACAAGTCCTTTAGGTTCAGATTGAAGAGCAGTTTAATTGCCGTATCTGACCTTTTGTTATTGCTACGTTCCATGCTCGCCCCATGTTATCTATGGGCTACCCTGCCAACTTTTGTTCTCCTTCCCATTTTAGTTAACTATAATACTGATAATTTCCTACACTTATCTTTTTGTGTGGAACATAATGTTGATAACTTTATACACATTTTTGAGTATATTCAGCAAACTGTTCCATCAGTTCTGTGTTTTACCTGTTCTTTAGCTCTGGATATGTTTCAGGACAAAACATTTTTATTTCCAAATGCAAAGGACGCAATTGTGTCTCAAGTCTGGAAATACCCAGTATATATTAATGCTTTGCTGAATTATCAGCATCTAGGTTCTTTCTTCTCTCAGTCACTGATGACTGTTTCCTTAAAAGCTGAGATGTGACGATCAGTGTACTGCACCTTAAGTGCATAACAAAAATCTGTTCTTGAGATCTTAAGGGGGAGGAAGTTCAGGGCCCCAAACCAGGATCCAGCAAGTATTTTACTATCTTTCAAGTTAGGTACTAAATAAGTGTTAGATGCTATATTGTATACCCAGGTGTCAGAAGTAGGCTGTGCAGCTGGGGAAGAGAGTGACTAGTGAAGGAGCATGAAATGCAGTCAAAATTGGGCATGACTTTTTAAAGACCCATTATTTTGTATCCAGTATATGAAATGTAGCAACATTCTTTTCATTTCAGTAATTCCAGTTGGATTTTAACCACGACGCTTGTCCTGTCAGTGTTGGTGCTCCTCTGGATTTGTTGTGCAACTGTAGCTACAGCCGTGGAGCAGTATGTTCCATCTGAGGTAACTCTGTTATGTTACTCTTACCTCACAGCTTTCTACAGAATAATAATCATCACGGGAAGGTCAATTATAAAGAGTTTTTTATTTTGCAGATGTGGTTAGCAGACAAATTGTTGTTTGAATGATTTTCTAGCTGAACGTCTGGCTGTCCCTGTGGCTGATAGGTGCTCTGAGCCTTGCTCAGTAAGCACGAATGCTGTCTTCTGGCTGATAGCTCTGCCCTCTTTGCAACTTCTGGGTTACTTTTCACAAATGGAGATTGCTTCTGGTTTCTCTGGTGGTAAAACTATCATGAGGATTGGATGGGGCAGGTGGAAACTAGTATGGATTTAATTCAGGAGCATCAGTAGTGAGAACAGAAGTTTCAGCATGTTGTTGATGACTGCAGAAAGTCTGTATAAGGGGGAACCAACTGAGCTAGTATTCCTACAACCCAAAGAGAGCAAGACTGGCAGTGTTTGCAAGCTGAAGACTTTGGTACACAAGCACTGCGTCTACTGTTTTTTTTTTTTCCCTCTGGCAAATCTAATGCATTTATTTGGACTTAAGTCTAGTTCAGCCATGAATTTCAGATGTTGCAGAAAGTGTGAGTTAACTTGCATTGAAGAGCTGCAGCTGTGAAAGTCAGGAGGGTAGTTGTATAGCAAAATGCATTTTATTCATATATTAAGAGTCTTTATCTTAAAGTAGTTCATTTAAATATTTCAGAAGCTGAGCATCTATGGAGATCTGGAATACATGAATGAACAAAAACTGAACAGATATCCATCCTCTGCACTTGTTGTGGTTAGATGCAAGACTGAGGAACATGAAGAAGCAGGACCTCTTCCTACAAAAGTTAATCTGGCTCAATCAGCAATTTAAATAAGCCTCCATTGGATTGAATAGACTAACTCTAACAGTGCTAGCAACTTCTGATTGTTTGTGGTGGTTCTTCAGATAAGAAGCTTAGCAGCAAGTCTTTAAATGCAGATAAAGTTACAGAATCAACAGATGTCATGGGGCTTTTTTTCCCCCCCGCTAGTAGTGAAGATTCAGACACCTTGAATTTGTTTGTTTCCAGACATAATCACATTTCACTGGTGTTTGCTCCGTGTCTTTTTGCTTACAGGAGCTGTAAGCACGCTTTCCATACTTCTGCCATGACACTTTCAAACTTATTTGTGTATTCTAGGAGATACTGTGTACATTCAAGAGTTTGCTCTGTAAAGATATAAGAACTTTTAAGTAGGCAGGGGATGCCTTTTTAGTGTTGCACTTTCTGTTGTAGTTAAGAGAAAATATTATAAAATTATCTGCTGTTCTTTTTTGGGGGGGCGGGAGGGATACTTGTTAATGTTCATGCACAAACAACCCTTTCTCCAAGAACAGAAATCTATTTTTTCTACCGTGTGGCAATATCCAGGATGGAAACCATTTGTGAAGGACTGTAGGCTAGAATTCAGTTTGTGGAAGGTGGGAAATGTGTTAAAAAACGTGTGGACATGTGCTTTCACATACAGAACATTATATGGTTAATTAATTTGTCAGACTTTAGTCTTTACATCTTAAATTGCTTGTAAAGTTAGAGCCTGTGTTTTCTGAAGGAATTCTACTTTCCGTTCTTGATTAACTATTCTAGTCTTGTAACCTCATTTACAGAAACAAGGTGATTCCTCAGAAATGAGAACAGATGAATAAAAATAACTGTATAGAAAACGCTGACTGTATAACCTTTTGCTATGGTTCATTATTGTTGTACTCCGTCTGAAAGACTGTAGCATTCATCCCATTGGCAGTGTGACCTGATCTTGCTGTGTGTGATTCACTAATACAGCACCGAACAGCGTCCTTCATATTTCTGATGTATTTTGTTGCCATTCTTTTCTTCGTACTTTCTAAGTATTTGGAAACTGAGTAGGACACATGACACCCAGCTCATCAACGTGGTTTGTTGGTTATACCAACCCTTGTGAAAGTTTAAAAACAACCAAACAAAACACCGTCTTCAGGTTTTGAGTTCTGATGAAAGCCTGAGATTCTGGAGGGTGCTGTACATCATTCCCTTTCTGTTAGACCTAGTTCAGTGGCCATGGCTGATGTGGCTGCTGGTTGTGTAAGCTAAAGGCAGTGATCCTTGCAGGAATGTGCATGGTTGCCTATACAGTGCTGCTGTAAGTTGTGAGCTAGATGCATTCGAGCAGATTTTCTGTCTGAATTATAGGAGTGCACAGAGGTTTGTTTTAAACAGGCACGTATCAATGTACAGTAATTGTAATTTGAAGTCTTGATTTGAATGGTACCTCTTGATGTTAAGTTCTTCAGTGAGCAACATTGTAGCTCAGAAAACTGAGTGTCAGCAGCCGTGGCTGTGTGCCTTTCTTTGTGTGTTGATGGCATTACTGTAAGGCCTCAAACTGTTCTGAAAACCATTTGTGTGTGCAGAACACTGTTTGCTTGTGTGTCAGCAATGGGAAATCCCTCTGCTGTAGTGGCTGGGCTGAGACACACAACCTCAGTATGCAGCCCTGTGTCAGTACAGAATGCCAGTGGGATTGGATGTGAAGTATGCAAATGGCTGTTTAAAAACTTGTAAGCATGGGCTCTTCCTTGGTGATTGCCGCCCATGTTCTCAGCAATACTTTGTTCTGGAATGCCTTTCCAGAAGAGCCTTTAGCAATCCCTTTAGTTCTTGTAATTGAGCAAGTGACATATAGATGTGTTTGAGTCTGTTAAAATATTTTAACTTACTGTTGCATGTAGTTGCAGAGGGAGTGTTTTGGCTTCACAAACCCATGGCTATTTGCATGTTTTAAATGTGTACATTATGACCTGTTTTTACGTTGATGATTTCTTCTCATGATCATGAAACTTTCCTTTCTGCTCCAAAATGTCTGACTTTATTGCTTACATTCCTTGGTTTGAGTCAAGCAAACAACTTCTGCTTCCATTTGGCATTGCGTCTGCTTACAGGTCTACAACAAAAGGAGAAAACAAATGGATCAAATAAAAGTTGTATGTGTTTTGTCTTCCATTGGCTGTTTAATGGCGTTTCAGCTAAGCAGTGTGCACAGTGACACCCATGATTCAGTAATGTGCTGTTAGGTCACAGGAGACAATGCCTGTAGCAATCTGAGGCTTAGCACTGCTGCTTGCCAAGTGCACCAGGGTCTAAAGAAATTAAGTGTTAAGTGTACTCACAAGCTCATGTCAAAGCATCTTCCTTTGGTATAATTGGATACTACCTAGGTTGCAGTAATTGAACTGTTTCTCAAGATTTCTAATCTAAATGGAGTATTTAAGCTGTTTTAATGTTGGACTTGGCAAAATAGCTTGTCCTATGTTGTTGTTTTTTTTTTTTTTTATATTTAACTTCCTAACATCTTCGTTCTCAGAGGCTGCAATTTGGGTTTGATCTCTGCCCAAGACCACTATTTAAATGAAGAGCCTTAAATGATTGAAATTGCAGGAGGAAAGCATTTTCTATTCTCCTTAGGCATATGTTTGGTTCAGCTGAACTTGCATCAGCTCTTGAATTGAATCATCTTGACATGAGCAAGGCATCTGTCTCAACACGTGCAATTCATTGCTGCCATGGTACGTTTTGGGGAGGGGGTTAGGTTTTGTGGTTTAGGTGATGGAGTCAGCAGTAGTCTTGCATCATACGTGGTACGTTCGTCTTTGTTCCCTTTTCAGCCTCCCTGATCTTTGGCCAAGATCTTGAACTTCAGAAAGTTTTGCTTGTGTTCGTTACCGTGTTCTCGTTATATTCTTGAACTCATGGTCTGATGTGGTATAACTGCTCTAAACCCAACTACCTGCTTGGTTACAGCTGAGCTTGATAACCTTCTTGTAGGAAATAGGTCATGGTAGATGTCAGGTCTCACAGACATTTCCCTCTGAAAGCTGTTTTACTCCAGGTCTTAAACATTTTCATTATGGATTGTTTTGTGGGGTGTGCATGGGAAGCCTGCTTGTTACGTGTGACTCTAACCAAGCTCACTATCACCTAAAAAGCTACTTTAAGGCTTGTAATATTCACTCTATAGCAATGATTAGAAATTTGAACTTTCTCCGTAGAGAGAAGCAGATCTGGAATTTGATAGTACTTTGATGTATTATTCTTCCGTGGTGTGGGTGCCTGGAGTTGCAGGCTTGGTGTACTCAGAATTCCCCTCTGAACAGGAGAGCTTCCTGGCACGGAGTTTAGTAATGATACGTTCTTGTGAGAAACTTCTGCTTGGGACGAGTGAGTGTTGCCATGCTGGAGGAAGAGCTCCTCAAGGTGGTGTTTGATTTCGGAAGTTCTCTGAGCAGGTGTGTGTGTGGGGTTGGCAGGTGCTGTCAGGAAACATGTAATAATTCAGTCAGGAATAATTTGTGTGTTTGGGGATGGAGAAGGAAGTAGCAACAACTTTTAGTCCGTATCAGGCATTGTTTGGTGCTTTGAATCAATTAACTTAGAGAGACTATCTTGGTGCCAGCTTTTAGCTAATACAGCTGCCAGTTTCTCCCAAGCTCTGGTCAAGTAGTTCTGTGAGTGCTTGGGCTGAGGGAAGGCAGGGTGGGTGCTACGTCCAGGGTGGCAACAATTCAGAGTGTTTGAGTCTTCAGGTGCAGGAGTGAACTCTTCTGTGAGCAGCTGGGACATAGACCTGTGGCATTTTGTCCTTGGAACTGCAAAGCACTGTGCTGAAGCCTGCAGCCAGTTATGAGTGGTGCAGTCTATTTCAGGCAATCTACAAGCGGATGCAGGCCTGAAAATCCATGTATGGAAATAAAGGAGAGGATGCCAGAGGATTTGCTATGTCTGTGCTTATTGCCCAAGCAAAAAGCTATTCCAGATGGGTGTATCCTGTCCAGCTCTTGCAGGAGCCTGGGTTTATGCTGCTATGATGCCAGTGGGTTAGCCCTGGTTTGGGAATGAGTTGGGGAAAGGTGTTTTGGGCGAGGGTGATTTGTCTCCATTTTCTCAGGCTTTCTGCTCATTCCCTTCAGCACCCGGCTGGCATCAAGGTGAATGCAAGCTGTGTCAGCTGGGGGTGAGCATTCATCTTCCACACGTCAGGAGCAGCAATGGGGTTGTCAGCATGGGAAGTTTCCGTTTGCCTCGTACCCTGTCATGAAGCCAAGGTGGAGCTGGGAGGAGGGAGAAGCAAACGAAGCCCTGCTTCCAACCAGAGCAGGGGCTCAGCCTGCCTGCCCTGTCCTGGGTAGCACGGTGCTTCTTGCTTCCCTCCCTGTGTTGCTTTCTGTATCCTGGTAACGTTGCTTACATCAGAGGCGGTATATGTTGGTACCATGGCTGCATTTTAGGGTGCAGAAAGCTTCCTGTGATTCTCTGAGCTGCTCTGAAGGCTGTGGCTCCAGGAGGAATGAACAAAACTCACCCCCAGGTACGATCCTTTTCATGAAAATCTTGTGTGACTTCCCTAAAATACACGTGTTCTTGATAACGTTGTTTGTCTGACCTCTCTATCGGTGGCTTCTGTTTTCCAGTCCTGTCTACATCACCTAATTTGATATGAAAGGGTATCGGTACAGCATTATTGGCATCAAGCGCTGGACTTGCCTTAGTGTTTGTTGTGCAAACGGGTTACTGAGATCTGAAAAGCAACCTGATTGCTCTGAGCCAACTTCTGTTTGTATGTAAAATATGCATATCAGTATTTATTCACGTACTCATTCCTGGGTGAGACCAGAACTAGACCAGAACTAGAAAAGCAGACATTGTGTGCTCACGTGCTACTTCTGGACACGGTGTTTTATTCTTTTACTTCTAGAGAAATGGTGATGTAACTACTTTTGATTCAGTCAAGTCCTTCTCTGAAGAACAAGGTAACAAAATGCCAAGCTTAACATTTTTGTTATTGAATTCTAAATCACTGGAGCCTATCTCTGTAATGTAAAACGCGGGAAGTATTTATGATGTGTTGGGACTGTTGTGGGGTTTTTTTCTCCCCACCCCTCTGTAGTGAAACATCCAGACTATAAAATTAATAGACTTAAGATGCTTTTTGCTGGCCTGGAGGTGGCAGACTTATGGTATAGCATCATGATATGTGTTATTACCTTTTACAAAAGAGGCTTGTAATGACATTTCTATAGGCTTTCTATACGTTTTAATAGCTGGGCTTCAGCAAATTTTGTCCACTTTAAGAAGAAAGTGAGATCAGATGCAGTTGATAATAAGTCTATAGATTGGCTTGCGACAGTGTTTCCTCGCTGCCATTAACTCATGTCTGTTTGCAGCCATTCTGCCTACTGGTCAAAGGTATTGCCCTGTGAATCGCTTTGCAGTAGAGCAAATGGTGTGTCATTTATTTGTGCAGCACATAGCAATTAAGTACGTGAGGCACAGCTAAGAAATCCTGGCTGTTAGATCAAAGCTCGTTACCTCCCACCTTTGCCTCCCAACAGGCTGCTGCCGGCCATGCTGTGCCCGCCTGTGCTGCCCACCGAGACGGGCCTACGTTGTGCTGCTGCTCCTGGCTGCCATAGCGGCCATCGTGGGCCTGGCAATCGTACTGGGACTGCAGCCACATGCACCGGGTTGGTCCCCAAGGGTCACGATTAGTGTGGTGAGGGAGGCCTGGTGCCATGGGGGATGTTCCCCATACTAGTTGTGAACATGACAATATCAGAAGATAGTGTTTCTTGCTTTCCTTTCAGTGAACCGCCCCTGTGTAGCCACTCATAACTGGACAGGCTTCTTGTGCAATGACAGAGTGACCTGCATCCCAGCCAGCCAGGTCTGTGATGGAACTGCCAACTGCAGAAATGGAGAGGATGAGCAGGAGAAACTCTGTGGTGAGCTGTTTTGTTATGATCCTCCCACACTGGTCTTCCTACTGAGCTCCAAAGACCTGTCTCACCTACAGGGCCATTCTTGAAACACTTTGGTACTGCCTGTCCCTGTTCCAACAGGTACATCTGTATCTGCAGGAGCTCAGTGTGGCCTCTGCCTTTGCAGGTGACCTGCCCCACAGCCTGCCAGCATACCTGATCTTCCGCTGTGGTAACCCTGAGTATTGGGTCTATGCTGACCAGAGATGTAATGGGATGAACGACTGCGGAGACTGCTCCGATGAGATGGGGAGCTGTAAGTCTGCCTTTGGGCTGCACTTAGTGAAAGATCTGCTGATAGGTTGAAGAGGTTTTGCGGGGTTGGTGCTTCTGGAAAAGTCTGGAGGCTGATGTCCTCTGAAACACAAAATGGAGACAAAACACGTGGGCTTCTTCACGTCTGTTGCCAAAGGCTGGAGGCAGTTGAGAGGGGGAGAGTCTCCATGCTTTGAAAGGCTTTTCCAACCCAAGTGGCACTGTGATTCTATGGATGTGATGCTTAAGGCACGTGGTGTAGTGGTGGGACTTGATGTGTCAGGTTGACATGACTTGATAATCTTTAAGGTCTTTTCCAACCTAACTGATTCTTTGCTCCCAGCCCCAAAAGTCGTTCCATCTTTGTGACTTGCTGAGCACTGAGCAGTTTCGTCTTGATGTGGATCTGTAGGCAGCACCAATTATTCAAAACGGGTCTTTGGTCAGGAGATAGGTTTATCCCCGAGTGTGCGCCTCTGTGATTTAAATCCAGCTGTACTCAAAATCAAGTAGCAGGTTTATTCCTAAATCACCCCTGAGATTTTGAACCTCAGCACATTTCTGTAGGGTAGCTAGCTAAACAAACAAATTATGGCTGGTCACTGCTCCCAGGATGCCATCTCTGCCACAAAGATCGTTGCAGTGTTGTCTTGGTAGGTTCACACTCAGGGTCATCCCTGATGGCTTCTCAGTAGCTGTTGTGGAGTTAAATGGTGTAAGGAAGAAGGTGCCTGTGAGTGCAGCAGCATTTTTCTTCCTGGTTTCTTGTCCCTGCAGTGGCTGCCTGCCCTCCCTGCGGCCCAGCATGGTGGAGCTGCAGCCCTGTTCACTACGAGTACTGCTCCTGTGTGCCCAGGGCGCTGTGCCGGGATGGTGTGCAGCACTGTGTGAGTTGGTCGGACGAGTACATCTGCAGGCCATGAGGTCTGGGCACCAAGAAGCATTAGACATGGCAAGGTGCTTCCTGCACTGGCACTTCCTGCTGTGCCACCACTCTGGAAGCTCTGGCACAAGCAGGCCCAGGTGAGCAGCTGCAACAGACCTGCAGCAGAAATGGGTGCTGTGCTGCTGGCATCCTGGTGCTGCTGGCCGGGCATCAGCTGTCGGACACCTCTGTGGGTTCTCCTGAGCACATGCATCTCTTGGGGCTCTGAGGGTGCAGAGTGGCAGCTTGGTGCTTAATGAGCAGCTGTTGGACTGAGATGTGTTATAGTGCGGTTACAAAGTCAAGAAGGAGGGAAACAAAATCAGTTGCAGCCTTGGAACAGCAAGCAGAGGAAAACCAAGAGCTGCTGCCAGGCCATGGGATGACATGGGTTCTGCTCAGCTTGCTCCTCTGCCAGTGCCACGGGACTGCCTTCACAGCACCCACGAGATACAGGTACAGATGCACAACTGAAATGTAAGAAAGTTGTGGTCTTCCTCTGTTCTTTTGAAAACCTTGTCTGTGTCTGAAACATCAATCCCAGATTTACTGTTCCAGGCCCAAAAAAACACACTGGGCACTATTCTTCCTGCAGCCATGCCAGGTCATAGATCTTCAAAAATAAATCCCGGTTCACTCATTTCTGCTCTGTCCTGTGATCTGTAACTCGGCATCTCTTCATGACTTGTATAAATGGTGAATGTTTGTTCTAATTTGTAGCTGGGATACAGCCATAGCTCTGAAAGATCCTTTAAAAATAGCTGCACTGTGCTCTGACTCATGCTTTACCTAGAATGGAACAGCAAAACTCAGCACAGTGGAACAGGTACTATGGAGATGTTTAGAGTCATGTTTAATAATCTGTCCTTTTCCATGCCAGGTAGCATGGGTGGCTTGCTTTCCCTGTGTTGGTACAACATCACTGCGGTGTGCTCAGTGCTGCAGCTCAAAGAGTGGTTGAGAGTGTCTTGGGTAAATGTTTCTCACATTCAGGCTGCCACCCTGTCAAAACATGAGTTAGAAATGCATGTTTTTGCTAGAAAAATCACTGGTGTCTAACATTGCAACGAGGCTGACTTGGGGTTGGTAAATCCTGGCTTCTTGTAGTCGCTGTGGCTGGGAGGAGGATGCTGGTCAGGCTGGCCCACGTGGCGCTGCTGGATTCCCCAGTCCATGTTTGTCAGTTGGTGCAGCAGCTCCCCTCCTCGGTGGTGGATCTGTGCCTTGGAGCTCTAAAGTGAGATCAAGGGGTTGAGGGCAGATCAGTAAACAGGCTTGAGTCGCCCTAGGACGAAATGTGCACAAGGGTGCGTTGAAAAGGGGAAGTCTGCGGGTCAGCGTGAGGAGCTAAGGAAAGGGCTAATTTTATTAGGGATGGAGAACATAAGCATGGTGCTTTAGAACACCTCTTTTGAAAAGCGAGGTTATGCTGTATTGTTTTACCAATGCTCCTGTGGTCAGACAGACCCTCCGTGCCAAACCACACCATGCCTATTTGGTGTGTCAAAGCCCCAGCTCCCAGCTGCTCGACTGAGGTGAAGCGGAGCACACAGTTCTATGAGGTGGATGTCTCTTCACGGTCACCTTAGCAGGTGGCAATTGTGGAAGTGCTGGCAAAACAAAAGCAGTCCATGCTGGCTGATGAACCAAACTGCAGCTGCAGGAGGAGCGCTGGGCCTGAGTGTTACAGCTTGTCAAGCTGTTCTGTTAAGTCACTGTTGGTGCTGTTATTTGCCTCAGAAGAGGGCTGATGTCTTCAGAGGACGCTATAAATAGTTTGGAGTTTCTGGGAAAAAATGTAGGGCTTGAATGTAAGTGTGCTTGTTTGTTTGTAGTCCTTCTCTGAAGAAACTTCAGCGGTAAAGGAGCAAAGAGAGAAAGGCTCTTCTCTCATCTCTGTGTGTTCTAGAGGCGAAGTTCCCTTTCATGGCATCTTTGCCATTTCCAAGGATGAGCTGCTTTTGTTGTCACTGTACTCTGATAAACGCTGTGTAAAAGGAAGAGATCCTCTAAATAAGCACCAGTAGAGGAAACCTATTTAAGTTCTTGGTCTTAAAGGACACAAGGAAGCTCTCAGGCCTGGTTCACAGCCACTGTGTACCTTAGTTTTGATCTGATTCCCGCCCTGTGTATTTCTATGACAAACCTGTAGCGTTACAGCTGTACTCCTGGCTTTGGGCAGACTAATGCAAAATGACTCTGAGCATCTGTCCTTTGTAGATATTTGCTGGATGTTTTAGATGGTCAAGTGTAGATAGCGTTTTACAGGCATGTATAAATACTGAGAGTAGGTTTTAAAGCATAAAACACAAATAGAATTAGCTTATAAGACAAGGTATATTATATTACAAGTGTAGAGTTTAATCTCTACCATAACCCCCTTCAGCATTCATTTCTTGGATTAAAAGGAAGGAGATAGGGGACTTCTGTTTGGATTTCTGCAGTAACTACATAACTAAGGGGGGTTACTGTCTCTCTGCTTCGTTCCCTCCCCTGGGGCCTGTGCTTATCCCGTTTGCTTCCTCCCTTTGTCAGAGCTGTCGAGCACAGCCTCATGCTTACAGGCTGAGCTTTCTGTACTACCAGCACTATTAAAGGCCCACTGCACTGAACATGCACAGTGCACCTTTATTTCAGCTAGGTTGATTAGTCTTCTGTCCCTAAGGTGACAAGAGGGGTGAAGGAGTACCACCAGCATTTTTGTGAACATCTATGCCAGAAAAATGAGTTAAGGATGACACTAAAAACTTTATTTGAAAAACATTATGTATTGAAAATATACAGTAGAATCATCATTCTCTTCACTGACCCTGCCCTCCCTCCCCGAGCATAGGTTAACCCACAAGCCTATCACAACAACCAGATGTAACAATACTGCTCTCCTTTGTTACTGCCTTTCAATGCATCTAAACTCTGCCATCAGCAAGAAACCAACAAATAAAAGACCCTCTTCTTTCTGACTCAGTAGGTATTTAACAAATCCCAGTCCTCCACAGTGAGGCACAAATGCTTCTGTTTAGAAGTCCTTTCTCTCTCTTGTTCTGCCAAAGCTCTCTTTTTATTGTTCTTTAATTCATGGCTGCCCGCAATCTCCTTTTTCAAAGGTAAATGGCAATTTTGAACGTCTTCCTTATAAAACTGTAAGTTTCCAGATGCTTTTGTTTCTGCTTCCACCAGCTTGCATTTGACCACTTCCTCTATTCTGTGTGTCTTGCCATCTAGAGAGGGGGAAAATAAGTTTAGATGTAGGAAAACTAGGATTATGCTGTAAAACACACACTTGTGTTGCAAACTATTGTGGCTAAGCCAACCTGGAATACTGGCTGGTCATAGACAACGATTAAATGATGTGGTTTCTATACAGTTACGTACAGAAGTGCTGAGCTGCTGTTCTGGACCTCAAGTCTTCTTTTGGCTTCAAGGCCTCCATAACTGCCTGCTCCCACTGCAGAACTGTCTGAAATAAGATTTGAAGGAGTCACTGTAACGTTTATAGAAATATCACCAAGAACAACTCTATCCTTTATTATACCCTATTCAGTGATTTAATAACCTCCCGGTATCAAATCAAGACAATTTCTATAGAGTAAGATGGATTTAAAGCTCCATACCTGTTCTGCCCATCCCTCTGTTTTGCAGTTACTATGATCAAATTCTTTCAGAGGCACTTTTGATTGAACCAAGCCTATCTGCGTTTGGATCCGTTTAACGACAGCATTCACATCCTAGTGAATAAGGAAATAAAGCAGTCAGAGGGGGGGGAGGAGCATTTGATTGCACTTGTCCAATAAGCTTGGAAGCTCTCTCACCTTAAGGCCGGTCCCAGAAATGTCCAAACAGCTCAACGTCTTGAAACAAAGAAGGTATCCGATTCCCACATCTGTGATTTTAGGGTTACCTGTAAGGTCAAGTAAAGTTACTTAAGTTGCTATGTGTGGAGAGTTATGGTCAGAACGCTAAGAAACTATTTGTTCAAAAGCTAATCTTTGAACATTTTGGCCTTTTTTTCTTGCTGTATGCTTGATGTTTGGAAACTGAGTCAAACCTGGTATTTTTCCTCTAATAATCGAAAGACGGGTTTTACAATACTACTTTCAAATGCTTGAAGAAATTTATGTTAAGTGGCAAGTGGTTGGGCTTAGAGGTCTGACCTCTGCCGTGTGTGGAACGTTATTACTGAAACCTGGGGTTGGGTACTTGGCCTGTGGGAATCGGTAAATTCTATGTATTCCATCTACAATAAGTAGAAATTCTTCACCAAATAGGATACATTTGGCTACCAGCATTATGCCACAAAGCACTTACAAGACAAATCTAACACCAGAAGATTCTGAAGTCCCTTTTTCAATACTCGTACTGGTGCTGTCATTCTGCGAAGGCCTGCGTCTGACAGAGCGTTGTCTTTCAGGAGAAGCTGTTTCACACTGAGAGGAGCAATACAAAGAATAATGGTTTACAGTCACAGTATTTAGACAGTTTTGCAAATTGTCTTAAAGTCTATGTGGAAAGTTAGGGCTCTTCTTGAAGCAGCCCTTCAGGAGACAATAAAAACTTATTCAATACATAATTAAAACAGCAAGAAAGAAGCTTGAGTTGGCAGGGGAAACAAACGTTGCCCTATTCCTTCTGCTAGCTCAATAGAAGCACTCACTTGACCAGCTATTCCCAGAGCTCCAGCAACAAGCCAGTCCTAGAGCACGAGTATTTACTACCAGAGACAAGAAGGTTTTTTGTTTATTAATTGGAGCTATTTAAATTAGGACTGCCAATCTCCACTCAAGACTGTGAAGAGCAAAACGCTTGGTGAAATGGGAGAGGACAGATTTGTTAAGAGATAGTGATGATGTTTAGGTGAGCAGTATGGTATTACCACAGATGAACTCAGGGAAAACCACAGCTTTAGAACGTTCTTCAGAGCACTTCAAGACAAAATCTCGCCTCAAAATGCACTGAAGTTTTTATGCTAATACAATATCCTTAATCAGCGGCTTTTCTGCCTTCTGATTTCCCAAGTCTTCTACTTTCTAATCTTTAGAAAATGAATTTTCCAATACCATTTGATACTAAACTGTCAATTAATGAAATACTCAGCCTGGTGCTTGCAGAAATCTCCATCTGGCACACTGGTTAACAATTCGGCTGATAAAAGTTCTCCCTTAAAGAAGGAAATAACCGTGTGAAGCTGTTCCAAATGCTCAAGGTGCGTTTATATTCACTGACAACTGAAAATTACACAAAGTTGATTTAAACACGAGCAGTAAGTTAACTTGCACACTGGTAGGACCTCTGAGATTCAGCGCGTCCTTTGGATCACGTGCTTTGTGTGCAGTAAATTCTGTATTTTGTTTACCTCAGGTGCAGGTTTTATCAACAACCCAAATCTTCAGACTTAAACGCTGCTGCCTGTGACATTTTCCTTCAAAGTCACAGCCCGATTCTTTGAACTGTTTAGTAGAAGCAAAAGCAAATGTCCTTTCTTGATACACGTCAAGCAATTAGTACCTCGACAGAGCCTCTTTCGTGAGGTGTTCCAAAAGTTCATGGTCATCTCCAAGTTTACAACAGGAAAGATCCAAACACGTCAGCTCCCGGAAAGACTTGATTTCTTCCAGCTTTTCAGAGATAACCAGGTATCTGTAAGGAACAAAAAAGCTATCACTGTCGAGGAGCATAACAAGGGTCCTGTGTTCTCAAATGCAAGCACAATGCAGTGATTTCGCACACATCCGTGTAGAAGTTGACAGAAATTAGCCAGCTGTTGTAACTACCTTTCGAACACTGCATTCTGCCTGCAGCGCACCTGAGCTCCCAGCCTTCTCCTTCAACTGGTATCACACTTGCATTGACAAAGTACCAGACTAACAATTAAGACTTCGACTTGCAAGCATCATTATTAGGGGCTTATTTGCAGACCATTACCGTATCATTTCAGGATAACATAGATTACCTTAAATCAGCTTCACAAACTGCTCTTCCTTAGCATCCGGAAAGTGTGTAGACAAACCAACAGGTATAAAATCCATTCCAAATGCATCAGAACGGCTTGCCAAATGATAAAACGCTACTTTCTTCATACATACAGTACTTCGCTAGAGAAGCAGAGCAGTTCACTAGCTGGACTCCAACCAGAGTTGTGGCTACACCCCAGGCAGCAGTTACACAGTGGGTTATTTTTTTTTTTCAGCTGTGTTGGTTCCCTGATCTGATTCACTCTGCAGCCACGCAAGCATCTGTGCTGGAACTATTCAGCAGGAGATTTAGAGATGGGAGTGCGCTGAAGAATGGCATGCATGAATACACCGTAATATCATTACCCCCATCTCCCCCGCATTTATGGCAAGACAATCCCTCAACTCACGAATATCTCCTGAATTTACCTCATAGCCCCCATGGCAAGGCAATCCCTGAGGATAACGTTTTCAGTGGTAAAATCAGGAGTGCTTACTATGATCCCCGAAACCTTTTTGCCCATGCAAATAAGAGCATTTTCTCTGTGCTGGTACCCATATCGAAGCGCTCCACCAAATCCCTTTGCCAGGCAGCTCAGCTAGGTGGAAGGCAGTACGTGCAGTTAGAATGCAAGATCGGTAATGCAAGCTCAGAGGGCTTACTAAGAGTGGGCTCTTAGAAATAAGACTCATAAAAAATGTCTTAGCATCTTACTTCCTGGATTTCAAAGATTTGATATTTAACTGAGCTTTTTGTAATGGTAAAATATGCCAGAGGTAATTCCGTTTCTGAATGAAGCTCATAAAAGGTACCTGTACTAAAAATAAAGAGGGAGTACCTCGAAGGGATAAAACAAGGTAATTGACCTCTGCTCAAACGTTCCTGCTGTGCTTAAAACACCCTTGGCACTTCAGATAAATGTGCCTGTCCTTTGAGTTTAAACTGAATAAAGCACCCCTTTTTGAAATGTACAGACGGAAGGCAGACTCATTATATCAGTGCCCAAGACTTCAGTAGGAGCAAAGCTTTAAAAGCACGCCCGGTTTTAAGCTTGTTGAGGCACTCTGGTAGTAAAAGAAATTGGGGGCATCGAGAAGGTGGAAAAAATGGCGCTGTATTCTAATCAGAACATCATTAAAGTATGTTCAGTATGGGGACCAGAACCACAATCACCGCTAAGGTAAAACCTGCCTGACTTCAAAGGCCGTGCCTCACCTACAAAACTGTATCTTCTGCTGAGTCCTGACAATGAAATGAGCTAGAAAGTGAAACGGGATAGAAACTTACAGTGAATAAACCCAGATGGTCTGCAAGGGTACGTACAGTCACATAAGCATGAAATGCTTATAAACAGCAACCACAGAAACATCCCGTGAAATATCTAAGGTGGCACTTGAAAGGAACGGTACAAAAGGAAACGAGCAGCGTTAAGACAAGGCAAGGCTCAACTGATCAAAATCAGGTGGTACTACAAGGCCCTGGAGATTAAAAGCTGTTTAAAGTTGTGGTTGAGAGAAAATAAGGGAACTTGAAGCACAGCAGCAAAAAGCTCAGCAGATGCTGAGGTGTCACTGAACGCACCTACCTGTTCCGCAAACATAAGGAGCACAGCACCAAGCTGCCGTATGCTTCGGTAAACTTCTGCAGAGCTCGCAGCCCCGTAACGGGTTCTGTGAATTTCTGCCTTGCTTCTGCGGCTGAAAAGAGCTTTTCAGCAATCTGCTCTGGGAAACCGACCAGTGAGTCAATGTGGTCAACGTTGTCAGAGATGTAGCCCAGCACCAGGCTGAAGAGGGACTTGGCCGAGTAGCGGAGGTTGCCCTCCTTGGTGTACGTGAAGATGAAGTGATCGGTCCTCGGCCTCCTCGCCCTGTCGTCCTCCCTGTTCAGACACAGCTCCACAGAGAACCCTCCGGAGAACAGCCTGAGAGGCCGCGCTCTGCGGGGCGCGTTCTGGATGCCGCCCGCACCCGGGTTTACCACGTGCAGCTCCCCACGTTCACGCACGTAGATCGGCCCGGCATCCGCGTGGCTTTCCGAGTGGAGCCAGTAAGACATTCCCCTCGTCCCGTTCTGCAAAAAGAAGCCAGAGGTGGGTAAAGCGCTGCCGGGGAGGCTCGGGAAAGGCCCCGCAGCGATCCCGGGAGCCCCGAGTGCGAGCAGGTGCCGGGCCTGGCTGCCTGCCGGGGAACAGCGGCCCGGGGCTCCGAGCCAGGGCTGGGGACAGCGGGGAGGGAGCACGGGGGCGGGAGGTAGGGCGGAGCGGGAGGCTCTGTGAGGAGCGCCGGGGGCTCCGCTCCGCGCCGTGCCCGGGGGCTGCTGAAGGGCGCGGGGCCCGCCCGGGGGGCGGCGGGCGGGGAGCTGCGCGGAGATCGCTGCCGGGGCTGAGCAGAGACCCCGACTCTCGCCTACCTGCCCCGGAGGGCCGCCCCGACGCGCCGTCACCCGCCCGGGCCGCTCCGCCCGCTCCCGCCGCCCATCCCGCGGCGCCGGCGGCTGGGGGCGGGGCCGCGCCGGGGGCGGGGAGCGGGAGGCGGGGCCGTACCGTCGCCGGGCTCGGGCGGCTCCGCGCCGGGCCTTCTCCTCGGGTTTCTCTTCTGTCTTCTGCGCTCCCGGGCGAGGATGCGGGCCGCCGACTGGTGCCTGAGCGCGGCGGGCGCTGCCCTCGTCATGGCCACCTCCAGCGACCCGGAGCACCCGGCTGGAAACATGGCGGACGGGTGAGGGCTGAGGGCTGCGGCCGGCCGTGCGGGCCGGGCTCCTGCGGGCGCGGAATGCGGTGTCGCCGTGAGCCTTCCCGTGGTACTGTTGTACCACGTTCGTATCGCCCTTCTGTGACCTGAATTCTGATCCCGCAGCAGAGCAGCCCCGCCGTCACACAGCCTTTCGGTTACAGCACCCCAAATAAAGCGGCTTTCCATTCTTTGTCCTTTTTCTTGAGGGGGGAGATTTCTTGGAAGATGGCCACAAGCAGGGAGCCATAGGGGGTGGTTTTGTGCTGTTTTCTCCACAGAAGTTCCGAAACGTTCTGGACAACAACAGGGATGTTCCCACAGGAGTTCATCATTGGCTTTCCCAAGCGTGTGACCATTAGCAGAGTGGCCATCCAGTGCTACCTGGGTAAGGGCTCCTGTAGCAGCACATGGCTCACGTTGTTTAGGGCATATAGCTCTGCTTATATATACGTCCTCACAGCACCGTCCTATTTTTGAATAGTCACACTTAGCACGTTAATACATCACAGAACCATTAAGGCTGGGGAAGACCTCTCAGATCCCTACCCTCCATGCCCACTGCCGTTGTCCCTCAGTGCCACGTCCCCATGGCTCTGGAAGACCTCCATGGATGGTGACCCCTCGCTCCCTGGACAGCTGTGCCACTGCATCACTGCTCTTCCTGAGAAGAAATATCTCCTGACACCCAATCTGAACCTCCCCATAATGATAAAGAGATACAGCTTAACAAAACAGTTGTCCTCCACATCCGTTTTGCTTCTGTAGGTGTATCAGAAAAAGATAGAGAATCGGCCCCACCTGCATACTGTATTCTTACAGCACCTTGTATTTACCTTAAGGTTATCTTCTGTAACACATGATGTCTGATCCCATTTTATAGACAGAATTGCAATACTTGCTGATATAATGATTAATTCTGAATATTGATTTTTATAATTTTGCTTTTTAAAGTGCATCAGCACGCAACTGGCAACTTGTCATTGGTTGTCTGCCCTGAAACATGAGTGTGGTGGTTGTCTCGTGGTCTTATGCCCTACGTTAGAGCAGGAATTAATTATAAGATGTTTTGTAGAAGAAACATGATGCAACAAACATAAAGATCAGTAAACCTCGGGGTTTATGTTGATACTTTAAATGCATGTGTATTTTAGTGCGGAGCTTAAGGATTGAAAGAAGCGTATCTAAAGACCCAGTAGACTTCGAAGAGTGCGTTGAAAAAGGTAAGGTTCTGAGCCTGAAGTGGTGGCAGTTTGGTGGGATCAGTGTTGATCTGTGCATTTGCTGGCAGTAGTTGCCTGAAACATTTCAGTGCTGACCGGAGGGATCTCTCCTTGCTAAATAATGTCACATTTTTGGAGTTCCCCATCTGTATCTTCAAACGTCCAGTGAAAACATGGATACTGGAAAGTAGCCAGGCTTGCTCTCGTGTAGCCTCGTGCTGTGTAATGCCATTTTCTCAACTTGAAAACTGCTTTTTCAGATGGCTAATGGTTAACAAATGTACTGGCTAACAGTACGCTTTCTTGTAAGGTCAAATCTTAATTTTATGCCTTTGATTAAGAAAGCAGCGTGTAAAATTATGCTTCTTAGGTTCTGTTGTTCCACAGAAATGAAACTGTCCTTTTTATCGTCACTGATGCACTTTTTGTTTTTCAGTGAGTCATTTTAACTCCGTGTGTGTTTGTCGAGCATTCGTGTCTGGCTTGATTATTTTGTTAGAAGTTAATTTAATAGACATTTAAGTACATTTTATGAACGCTGATGGGCTGCTTAGCTGTTTGCAGATGTAGAATGCTGTATGAGGGTTGCAGGCACTACTTGTACACTCTTTTATTTTAAAAATTGAAAACAGACTCACGTAGTGTAATAGAGAGCAATTTCCTGCTTTGTTGTGTATTCTTTTAAATGCCCCTTGGGTGACGTCTTATAAAACAGTGTAATGAGTCGTATTTTTACACTGGGACACTGCAAAAAGTATTTTTTTTCTCCTAAGTCACCTTGTAAAGAATAATTTCTGTGCGTTGCATCGCTTCACGGTCCTTAAATTCTCATGAACTCTTAAGTCTGGTGTAAGTTTTTCACAGCACTGCACTCTGTTACTTATGATTTGCTGAAAAAAATGTATTTTCCAGAGTTGCAACACACAGAAGGACAGCTTCAAATGGAAGAATTTCCCGTGAGTATGAGTATGAGTATACACCATAGTGCTTCATGGGATGGGGTGTCTAAACTAACTGGGTGGAAGCCATGATAAAAACATGATGATTGCCAAGCTGACATTAGATGTGGGGATTTATTGATCGTGGTACGTGATTGCCCTTTGCTGCTGCTCCTCTGTTGATTATGGTGTGAAATTGCACCTGCATGCTGCTCCTAACTGTGTGAAAGAGCTCTCTGCAGAAGCGGCAGCGCATCCTCTCTCAGCTGTTGTCTCGAGGGCTGAAGTACTAAGGGTGGGGAGGGACAGCTGTTTGGAATTGCTCTCATCTGAAGAAGCTCTGAAGCTGGCTGCATGTACTAAAAGAACTTAACTTACCTGTCACTTGGAAACAAGAGACAGACAAACATCTCTGTTTTTGTAATGAGCTTCTGTAAGTAGTGTGATAGTTACGTTACTACCAAGAATGAGCTCACGTTATTTTTTTCTTTACAGCTTCCTGATTTCCAGGCCACTTATTTGCGATTCATCATCAAATCTGCCTTCGATCATTTTGTATCAGTGCACAGGGTGATGGCAGAGGGCACAGCGGAAGACACTTAAGTCTGGCTTAAATTTGTACCTCATCTTTTTGGTATTGCGTTTTCATATCTGTATCACAGGAAATATTTATTGCAAATTGTGTTTAGGTCAGACTTTCTTAATACATGAATTAAAGCTCAGTTTCCTGTGAGAAGTTTTCCCTTACGCTCTGAGTAGAAAAGGTGCGAAATACTTAACTGAGAGGTATTACTTCTTACTGTCAAAGAAGCTCTTTAGAAGTTCTTAAATTGGAAATTTTCTCATCAACTCAAAAGAAACTGTTTAATAGGATGAATGGAAGCTACTAATGCTTGTAAATAACCAGAGGGGGGAGAAAACAAGCGAGAGCTGTGATGCTCTGAAAGGTTTGTTTGTTTATTTGTTTGAATAATGGCAGATCAATCCTTTGTTTCTAAAAATATTTTCTAAAATCAGGCCACAGCTGTCTGTGCTTTATGCTGTGACTGTCATAACAAATATTATAGAAACAAATGTCAAGAGATTGTGTCATTCAGAAGCCTTCTGAAGTGAGAGAAGCTGAACGTTTAGGAGAATGGTATGTATACGAGAGAGAGAGAGAGAGAAACTTAATGATGTGAAATCAGTTGTTTTGCCTGAAATTGGCTCTTGCAAATGTCACCACCACTAAAGTTTATCCTGCACCGTATTCTTAAAGAACGTAGATGTTGGTATCCAGTCATAACAGCTGACTGACAACAGACCTGAACATCTCCAGACACATGAATGATGAACCACGTTACGGATGCTCTCCAAATGCATAACGTACGTTATTCTCTTTCTAGTTGTTTCTTGGATTTTGAGATTCTGGTTGTTGTTTTTTTTTTTTTTTAACTCTTAGGTCTATGAAAACTTTATCCATTGAGCTTTTATATCCAGATAGTCTTTACTCTGATGTCCTTTTTCTATTTCAGTTTTTCCAGGACGGTGCGTATTTCGTGGGGGTGGTAATTCCAAGGTCCCACTCCTCCCTGCAAAGGCAATAAAATTATACAGTGAAGCTCAAATATACAGAGCAGAAGTCTTCAGAGCAGAGTGGTTAAATCAGAGCGGTGGGTGGGTGCGCTTGGGCTTCCTTTGCTTGGCAGCCGTTGCGCAGGAGATGGTGTGTGCACAAGTCACACCCTTCTGTGTAACTGGGACAGGGCCCATGTCTGGCTCCTGGAGCTGGGGAGTGTGCCTGGATCTTGCATTTAGATGTATCTAGGTTTTCTAGTAAGCCACAGGATAAATATTTGAGCAGGATTGAGGTGTACGTCAAATATGTACATTGTGAAGGCCCAGACTGGTTTTGCTGCAAGTCCTTTTTTCCCTGTGGTTACAATGAATTGTGAAACAACTAGCTATGAAACGGAGTGAAATACTGGCTGTTGAATCAAATGTAAGACATTCTTATTTTAACAGTTGAGGATGTCAATATGTTGTGCTTGTTACTTTTGATGGCTTTTACCTTGTAGATAACATTCCCTGCTTGAAGTATATACAGTCTTTCTGGCAGCGCTGCGTATTTTGAACTGCTCAGGTTTTCCATTGTGTCTAAAACCACTGGACATAAGGGATTCTTCTGCTGAAGAAATTGTGCTGCAGTTTTTCGATCCTCAAGGCTTCTGTGATTTTTAATAACGACGTTGTTTTTGAAGGCCCATCCATCTAAAACAAATGAGAGAGCTATTTAGCAATGCGGTTTAGGTGTTGGGGTAGAGATGTACTGTGTCATATGTTGCAATGTACTCCTGACAACAAAATTTGCTATGAAATGAGAGGTCCTTCTTAGAGTGTGAGGATGGTACAGCTTTGAAAGGAAATGATCCTGAGTCTTTTTCCTTTACTTTGAACAAACAGTATTTCCCTTCGTCCTGGATTCAGAAATACAAGGTGTATTTTAGCTGAAATTTTCCCCCATAAGCCTAGAAGGATACGGGGTATGGGAGCTATAGCCCATCTGGATAAAGTTTGCCAAAGTCAGTGCTGCAGAGAAGGGGGGTTTTAAATACGAAGTCATGATATTAGCTGCTTCCTGCTCATGTAGCACACTTTCAGCAATAGTACCGTTCATTCAGCTTGACTCTACCCTTTAAGCCTATAAAAACAAATTCCCAATCTGGGATAAATACACAGGGTAGAAGTGTATTTATCCCCCTTCTTCAGAAATATTCAAATAGACATTTGCATACAAGTTCCTAGGAAAGGAGAAACATGGAAACCATTTTAATGACTGGGTGTCTGTTTCTCATCTACTGTATATGTTGTATTGTTAGAAACATGACATTTTAGAAAACCACCTGAACCATGGGCTAAAAATCTCTGCCAGTGTCCTAGCTCAGTGTAGATAAGTGTGTGTATGCTCTGTTCGTTTTATTTTTTTCCCCAAAGGAGCTGCACTAAGACCAGGAGGAAGTTTTGCACAGCTTTAACTATGAGCTTCATTCACAGAGATGAGCGTCTTCAGCAGCAGCACCTCAAGTCAGATGTGTGAGTAAAGACTTTGGGGAATCGAGGGCAAAAATTGGTGCCTAGGTTCAATGTTACTGTCTTTGATTCTTGCTTGTTTGCAGTTCCCTCCTCTGCTAAATTACTCTTCTTCCTAAAGGGAATGTTATATATCAAAAGTTTTGGTAGGTTCTCATGTGATGTTTGTACTGTACCTACTGCGTGAGCTTCTTCAATGTAGATGATAAGGAAATCTGCTATAGAGCTGAAATCTTTGACAAGTTTGTTGAACTCATCAAATTTTAACATAAATGAAGGTCAGGTGCAGCTTCCAAAATTGAGGATTAAAGGTCGGGTATCTGGAAGAAAAACATAGGACACTTTGTGGTTACATCGATGGAGGGAGGAAGGACAGAACTAAATTAATACACTGAACTGAACTTCTTCCGCAGTGTTTCCTGCGTGACTAAATCACTTATCACATAACTTTCTTCCTAGGACATTGAAACTGATAGCAGAATATCTGTATCACCAGGTTCCTATACAAAACAAGCATAAGGATGCTTGCTTTTCCATAAGCTGGCACTGACCGGTGCAGGACCCAATAGTGAGCTTAACCAGGGAGCATCCTTTCCTGTGTGACACCTAGCAAAGGCAGAATGTACCCTATAGACAGATATCTTCCCTTGTGAAATCATCACAAGAAGCATTTCTGAAGCTACCAGCATTTTGGGATAGGGAACTGATCAGAAATGGATGTACAGGATGTAGCACCTCACAGCCTCCTTGACATCCTTCATATGAAAGAATTTTAAGAAATAATTAAATGTGATCATCTGCAAAGTTTCTTGAAGGACGCTGATTCAGAGATGGATGTCTAAGCACAAATTATAAATGCTCCTAATGAGCCTTCTGGACATGTTTTCCCCCAAAGCTGTCAGTTGTAGCTGAGCTGAGTGGAAGCTGCAGTCCTCTCAGTCATGCATCACAGGCTTGCTTGCTTTCAATGCATTTCTGCAATTTCCTGTCCAAACAGAACTTTGCTTATATATTTATTAAACTAATGCTACCCAGGCTTGGGGCAGGAGTATCTATGCAGCTGTTTACAAACTAGCACATGTGTACCCACATTTGTTTGCACCTGTTCAATTGATTGCAAGGTTTCAGTTTAAGAAAACTTGCAGGATTTTTAGTCCTTGGTCATGCTGGATTATCTCGAGTGCATTCAGGATGTTCCTTCTGGCTGAGTTTAGCTTCACAAGCTCCTACTAGCATAGATTTGCATCTTAAAGAAGCTAAAAAACAGGGTGCCTTCCTGTAGGTACTGTGCGTGTGCTGCTATTTCTATGTTGCAAGCCTATTTTATTTCTCTATCTGTCTCTATATATACACACATAAATTAGAAAAGCAGAGTTGGAGAAGGATTTAATCCCTCCCATGGAGACAGAGACTGCAGCTTAATGATTAATTCCGCGTTCTACAGAGATTTCAGTGGGAGGCAGAGGACAAAGTACAAAGCAACTTCTGCTTAATTCCTAGCTCCTTTGAATCTGCAAAAACACCCTGTGCTTTCTAGGCTTTAGCCTGGCTTCTGGGACTTTCCGTATGTGCAGGCAGTGACAGCCAATGGTCGTGACTCACTGCATATGGTTCTGATTCTGGGTCTTATCTTCCTAAAAGAAACAATTATCTCGGCTTTCAGGATTTCTAGGTAGGGACAGGCTTTTGCAAGATCTCTATGAGCTTATTGGCGTGCAGGGATATTGTATCTGTGACAACGAGCTGGTTACTTCAGGGAATCAAGAGGCAGAGAGCTGAGAGTGCATGGCACAGCAGCCCAGGGTAACAGCAGTTGTTTGAAGGCAGAAATGCAGTACGCTCACTGCTTGTCCCTAACCCCTTGGCAGCCTCTTGTCCTCATAAATCCTTTTAACAACCCCGAACCAATACAAGGGTGACGTACTGACCTCGCATGAAACTGAAGAGGTGCTGAATCTCCCCATTCAGAGCCACCACCGGTGTGTTGGGAGCAGGGTGTCCCTCGTAGGCTTCGTCTTCCAGCCTCCTCCACTTCACTTTCAGCACAAAGAGCAAATACTGGAAGCTGAAAAAAGTCGGACCCCAGTTCTCATAGCTGAACTTGGGGTTCTGATTCATTCTGCTCTTTTCGCCCAGCTTTAGAATGTATCTTTTCGTGGTGTCCGGGAACAGTATCATCATGGTTTTACCAACGACAACACACAGAGTAACATGCAAAAGTATCAGGAGTTTGTGTAGGAGCACCCTGATGCTGAACATCGTGCCAGACGTCTGGCTGCTTCAAAGTGACCACAGCGTGACAGCGGGGGCAAAGGTAGTGAGGTTGGGGAGGCGGGGGGGAAGAAACGTCCACGTGTTTGGCTGAATTTCTGCCTTGCCTCAATTTGTTCTTCACTTTTACGTGGGCTCCAGCGCCTGCCTGAGCCAGGAGCCCGCAGCTGCACTGCCCCCATCCACACCAGGGCATGAATCGCAGCGAGGCAGACATTCCTGGTGCAACCTGCGCGGTTATGAGTTGCTCGCAGGCGCGCTGTGTGCATCACTAATGGATCGGGGTGGTTTCTCAGATTAAAAGTAAGAATTAGATCATTTATATGAACTATGTATACATTATATATGCTCGCACATGTGTATATGTTTATTTTTATATGATGCATTGAAATATACATTAACATTCTTGTAGCTCTACGGTCTATACGCTCATGTACGTACGCAGGTACTACGCAGACGCTGCAGCCCTTAACCCTTTCCTGGCACAGTCCCTGTAGCGCTCAGAGCGCCGGAGCGGGCACAGCGAGAGGGGCGGGCAGCCCGAGATTGGGGCCGCGGTCCCTTTAAGGGACGGAAGGCGGAAGAGGAAGCGCCTCCGATTGGCCGTCGCGGAGCTTTACGCCAATAGATTCTTTCCTAGCCTGCCGGGTGGGCGGGAGAAGCGAGCAGCGGAGCTGCTGATTGGCTGTCGGGGCACAGTTCCTGCCGCGTCTTTAAGGGTGACGGAGGCCGCGGCTGGGAGCGGTTGGGTAGTGGGGAGCAGCGGGGCGGTGCGGGGCTCCCTAGGGAAGCCGGTGACGCAGGGCGGCCGGTGGCCTCCGTAGGCGCTGTCCGCAGAGTTGACACCGGGGGCAGCGCTGGCGGCCTGGTCAGCGGTGCCGCGTGTGCCCGGCGGGTGCTGAGCGGTCCGGCCCGGCGGGGCCTTGTGCTTCCAGGAGGGTGCAGGCCTCGGGAGCTGCTCCTCGGCCCGAGCGGGCGGATGGCGGCGGTGGACGACCTCAAGTTCCGAGGTGAGCGCCGTGCAGCTGTGGGTGCCGGGTGGGCAGCTGTCCAGAGGTGTGTCTGCTCCGTGCTTTGCGTTCTGGGGGTGCCGGCTCCCTGGTGCGGGTCTGTTACACTGGATCAGTGGGAGAGAAGGCCGAACACTTCATTAACTAAATAAACGTTCAGTCTGTGTCTGTCTGGGTTTTGAGAAACACTTAGTTGTGCTTCAGGTGTCTGAACTATTGATGCATCCTTTCTTGGGTGGCGTGGGGGTCTAAATGTAATCTAATCATCACCTTTCTTGTAATGCACTTATTTGCAGAATTTGACGATGCTGCTAATTTGCTTGCAGCGAATCCTGATGCCACCACAATAAGCATCGATGAGCCAGCAGAAGCCCATAAGAATCAGCACAGCCGTCGGCAGGAGCCAGGGAGAGAGGAGGACGATGAACTGCTGGGGACCGACGACTCTGATAAAACAGAGGTAATGCTTTTCTATCAGCGGTGCCCCATTAGCACACACAGAGGTGGTGCTGACAACAATGAGGTATTCCTAGAGAACACCGGGGATGAATGCTGAGTGCTTTAAAACTCCGCGGACACTGTGTTTGTTTCTGCCAGTTTTGCCATGGGGTTGGTGCCTCTGGCAGGAAAGCAGGGAGCTTTGAAATGCCCAGGGTTTGTCTGAAGGCTCGGCTGATGCAGCTGTTAATCAGCACAAGGGAGCTTGTGGTATAGATGAAAATGTGTTATAAATAATGTATTGCAAGGTGGCATCTCGCTGGTCTTTAGAACACCAGACCACTATTCTGCTTGCAGGGAGATCACTGGCTGCTGCTAACAAATGTTGGAGGGGGAAAGGAAAACTAAGTAGTTCATAGAAAGCACTCATAGATATTTCCCTGTTACTTCTCTACCCAGACAGAAAACAAAATTGATTTAACTATTGTGTAAATGAACGAGTGATTGATAAATGGCATGTTTGTAATGTCTTCCGTGTTGCTTTTCCCACCACACAGCTGCTTGCGGGACAGAAGAAAAGTGCCCCTTTCTGGACATTTGAGTACTATCAGACGTTCTTTGATGTGGACACCTACCAGGTTAGCACTCCACTCTCAAGGAGAGCTTGTTTGAGCCACGTCTTATCCAGACGTACAGGATCTTTCCTTTTGTCGTTTTTGGTCAGACAAAACTGTGTGTTTTCATAGGTCCTGGACAGAATCAAGGGTTCAGTTTTCCCAGTGCCAGGAAGGAACTTTGTAAGGCTGTACGTCCGCAGCAATCCCGACCTCTATGGTAGGTATGAGGTGTGATAAGTTCCCTTCTGAGCTAAATGTTTTGAGTTTGTATTCTTCTACTTGCTCTCCCTAAAAATATATGAAGGCAGAGGAACTGTTATTGAAATTGTGTTTCTTTTTAAGGTCCCTTTTGGATATGTGCTACACTTGTCTTTGCCATTGCTGTTAGTGGCAATCTCTCAAATTTCTTCATCCACCTGGGCAGGCCGACATACCACTATGTGCCCGAGTTCAGAAAAGGTTTGTAAGTATATGATATGGTCTTGAGGGTGCGTTGTTGTTTGTTCTTAACGTGCTAGTGCAGCAACACAAAAACAGGCTGTAGCTTTTCTTTAGCAGTCTTGTTGGTTGATTGCTCTCTGTAAATTTTTGAGAGGTGGCAAAATAAGCACTGAAAGTGGGCTTGAAGTCACTTGAATAGTTTTGGATTTGACAGTTGTGTCTGGATTCTCAAATGTTCTTATTTTTCAATATCTGAAGCTGAACTTCTTTTTTAAATTAATTTAGTCTTAATTTTTTTCTGTTCTGCATGGCTCTTTTCACACTGAAAATGACAGCAGTTCATACTCAAGTATAATAAATTGAAAGCAGCGAAGTAATCATTTCTGGAGTCTTTTTAATTAACTTGAAACGCTGGCAAAAGTACTGGGTGTAAAGTGGACATAAATGCAAAATTCTCAATTTATGAATAATGAATGCTTTACATTTTGAAAGTAATTTCAGAGGAAACTCTCTAGTTTTCAGGCTTAATGCTTCTACATGTTTGATTCTGGCTGGTATTCTAACAGAAACTTACATCTTCTGATATGTTTACAGTCTCCATAGCAGCAACAACGATTTACGCATACGCTTGGCTTGTTCCCCTTGCTCTCTGGGGATTCCTGATGTGGAGGAACAGTAAAGTTATGAACATTGTCTCCTACTCTTTCCTGGAGATAGTGTGTGTATATGGCTACTCCCTCTTCATCTATATTCCCACAGCGGTACGTATGGCCTAAAGGCTGCTGGCAAGGTTGGGGATTGGGATGTGTCCTCCCAGGCTGCAGATGTGGATGGATGTGTTGATGCACAGGCTCTGAGGATGAAGTTTCCTTGGCCAGCACCATCCTGGGCCGCTCTAATGAGGGGGTGCCCAGAGCTCGGGAAGCACAAACTTGTCATGGCCAGCAGCTCCTTGTTGCTCCGGCTGCTGTTGTTCTTTCTTCAAATGAGGCATGGGATAATTTGAGAGCAAATTGGCTGGAAGTGATGAAATGTCAGAGAACACAATGCATTAAATAAACGAATCCCAGTTTCACACAGTCTCTCTGACAATCGTTTTCCTCCCTGACAGATCTTATGGATTATTCCACAAAAAGTGGTGCGCTGGGTCCTGATGATTTTTTCCCTGTGCCTTTCGGGCTCTGTTTTGGTGATGACCTTCTGGCCTGCTGTCAGAGATGACAACCGGAGGATTGCGCTGGCGACTGTGGGGACCATCGTCCTGCTTCACGCCCTGCTGTCTGTTGGCTGCTTGGTAGAGGACTCTTATTCCTTTATTTTTCCACCTGCCTCTGTAACTTGTTATTACCTGGGGCTTGCAGCATGGCGTAATACAGGGAAGGATGCTGATGGAAAATCTTTCTAAGTCAAGGAGCAAGAAGTACTTGTGAAAAGCCACCCTTTAATCATTTCCAATAGCAGAAGTTAATGCCAATCTCATTTTAACCGACCGTTTCTAATCTGATAATTTGGCAGTGCAAGAAACAAGCTCAATAATGAATATTTAGCACAAAATTACCCAGAAAACAGAATTTTTATCTGGAATTCATTCATTATTCAACATTAATCTTTGTTGTCTCTAGTCACAGATTATTCCAACAAGTACTATACTCAGTTAATCATACACGATTATTGAATGTTCAGCATACAGTGCATGCTTCTGAGTTCTAGATATGAAAACATAAATTTGCTAGAGATTAGTAAATCCACATTATGAAATCAGAAGGCTGTAATGCTACTGAAATCTATAACAACAAGAGATTAAATTATCTTTTTGTCCTTTAATAGTACTGAGTGGAATTACACCACACACGCTTTAGTTCTGACTCCCCCACTTCAGCTTCTAGTTTAAATAGATTTGCTCAGCATGCAGATAGAGGGTAAAGTGCAACTCTGGTGTCAGCAGCAGCTCCTGTTACTGTAGGCTGTGTAGAGCTTCATCAGTTAATCAGCAGTCAGTTGAGTAAATTTCTGCTGCCCTGTCAGGCGTTGGTTTTTCCAAACTTCTTAGCTGCTGACTGTTACACTGTAAAATCCAAGTTAGAATCTCATTTTAACCGACCGTTTCTAATCTGATAAAAACTCTTAGAACTGAAAGATTCAGATTTGTTGTTTCAAGTACTGTGCTTGCAGCTCACGGACAATGGATGTGGCAAGAGTGAATGGGGGCTGATGAGGCAGAACCATTTATTTCTTCCTAAATGGTCTTTTTTTCCTCCTTTGTGATAACTTAGGCGTACTTTTTTGATGCCCCTGAAGTGGATTTTCCTGCACCTGTTATCCCTGCTCACAACGGAACAACACTAATAACAAAAGTTAAATAAATGAGGTAAGATAATAGATTTCTTATCTAAGCATCTAAAAACATAATCCTGTCGTTAGGGAACACAGGTCTTGAAACATCTCCTTTGCTACTATGGTTGAGTGTGGAAGAGCTGACCGCATGAATTCTGCCAAATGGGGTCTATACGTAAATGCCATTTATTAATATTCCTGCCAGCTGGAATTTTAAATGATGGCTATATAAATGTAAAAGGCTGAGAAACAAAGACAACAAGTTAGTTAACAACGAGTTAGGCTGAACAGCCCAAACTCGTGCATGCCCGGTGCCTCTGAGGAGCCGTGAGCTCACAGGAGCTGCTTCTCTCTTTCAGGTCGCGCTGTTTCTCCACCCGTACAGTAGCTTTATTTTTTCACTGAAGAATGGGGCACGTTTGTGCAGAAGAAGCGCTGCGGGACCCGCGAGCTCACAGACCGCTGCAGTGGGCATGGGGGCTGAGCCCGGTGCTGCACAGCCCGTTTAGTCTCCCTGCTCTCCGGTTGCGCCGGAATAAAGCGCTGTGAACGCTCCGTGCGGTGCTTATTTCTCCGCCTCCGCCGCGCGGGGGATGCCGGGACTCGCAGTACTCACCGCGTTGCCCGCTTGCGCCGCTTCCTGTCCGGGTGGGCGGGGAAAAGGGGCGTCGCGCGTCTCCTATTGGCTGTCCCGGGCTTCCGTCCCGTCTCCTATTGGCTGCCCCGGGCTTCCCGCCGTGCTGCGCCGGAAGTAGCGTGCAGGAGGCGGCCGTTGGGCGGCGGAGACTTTGAACGGCGCCGGGCCGGCATGGAGGCGACGGCGGCGGGCCGGCAGCGGGCCCTGCTCCGCCAGGTGAGCGCGGTGCTGCCGCAGCCCCTTCCCTCACACCCCCCTGCTTCCTTCCCCACTTCCTTCTCCTCACGCCTTCTCTTCCTCAGGTGCTGGGCTGGAGGCTGGCGGCCGCCGTCTCCTGGTCCGTGCTGCTGCTACCCGTCTGTACCGCGGCCTTCGTTCTCCTCAGCGGCATTCAGCCCCTGCGCCCGCTGCGCTGGCTTTCCGGTACGTGCCCTGCCCTCCTTGCGCCCCCCCCCGCCTTCTCCCTCAGGCTTCCTCAGCGTCGGGTCTTTCTAGCCGCGCTTGTTTGTTACTGCAGTCTTCTGAGGGCTAATTTTTTCTTTCTTTCTTTCTTTTAGATTCTTTCGATGACTTATATACTTCCCATGTAATCTTTTGTATCCTTCTGATGTCTGTGGTGATTCTGGCAATCAGCGTCTTCAACGTTGAGTTTTATGCAGGTGGGTTGCGTGCGTTGCTGAACTGGCTGTGATACCGGTTGGGCGTGTGAGAGATTTGTATTCACCTCATACAAATTTCCTTTTAATTAATGTAGACAACACATAAAAGGTGCTTTTTAAGTAGAGGTAGCAGTTTATATTTAATCACTGCTGCAGTGACCAAGGGAGGGTGTGAAAATCGTGGGTTTGAGTCAGAAAGGGGCTCAGGTGGCAACAGGAGGGGCAGTGCAGATGTGTGCATGCTTCACGGCTCTGTCTCTCTGTGTTGCTTTCTGTATCTGGTGACTGATTCCAGCTGAAAGTTTTTGGATGCCAATGGCTTTTTTTTTTTTTTTTTTTTTTTTTAAGAGGGGTTTTATTGCTAGCAAACGACAATTCACTTTTGGCTTTTATTTACAGTTGTGCCATCGATCCCATGCTCTCGGTTAGCGCTGATAGGAAAAATAATTCACCCTCAGCAGGTTATCCATTCGGTTGCTCATGCTGTAATGGGCATGTTGGTTGCTTGGTGTGCTGCAGTTATGACAAAAGGGAGGTTCCAATTTCTTGCTGTGCCCTGCACGATTTCAGAAAGGTAATTATTTCTGTGTGTTAAGGGTAAGTTATGGAAAGAGCTTCTGTTGTAAAAGTATGTCCTGTTGGCCTTTTTCTAAGCAAGAGACTGAAATTTGAGTGCTGTCAAAAGATGAGCAAGTATGCGTTGAGGTTTTTTAATAAAGGCTAGGAAATGCTCTAACTGAGAAATATTGTAATGCATGGGGAAGTAACGGCCAGAAACCCAGGATGACTGAATTGTTGGGATTGTTGATGGAAAGCTGCCAGGTTGGTTGTAATTTGAAGTAAGTCTCTGGTGTGTATAAGGTGTGCCTTACTTCATAAATATCAGAAGTATCCTCATGCATAAATATAGGAATAAGTAATGGGAGTTGGAGGTGCTGAGATTCCATCACATGTACTGATCAGGAGAGTAGAAGTGAACTTTCTCACTGAATTCCAAATGCCAGATATAAATAAATAAAATCCCTTAATTAATATTAAATCCTCTCTTTTAGCCTCGATGATGCTGTTCCTCAGATGTGCCTAAATGAATACCACCTCTTTTTTCTACTTTCTGGTGCTTTCATGGGATACTGTTACAGTCTCTTATACCTTATTAACAATATGAATTATTTGCCATTTCCAATCATACAGGTAAGTGGTTTTATACATCTTTGCAGAAAGGTAAGCAAAAAAATTACTAAAAAATAGCCTTGATTGTTTATATCTTTGAACGTTGGCAGTACCAGCTGGCAGTTGGCTTTTACCTGTAGATTAAAGCTGAGTGAGTGTATGTTTTGGTGCCGGTAATGTTCACCTTCTTTTTTCCTGCTCAGACTCTTTGAAACAAACGCAGAGATGCAGAGTGCTGAGGGCCCTCTGTTGCACGTTCAAAGCTGGCTAAGGTGGACCATTGCAGAAGGTGAACTGCAGGAAAGCAGCTACATACATGAACTGATTATTAACATCAGGAACTGGCAACGAAGGTTACCTAAAAGCTGAAAATCCTGAGGGCTTTTAGATAATTGTTTTCAAACAAAAAAACAGAAATATATCCGTTGTGATGGAGTACCAGATTTTTTCAAGTCTGAAGAGCATATATTGCGTTATGCTTAAACTCAGCATCCACAGCTAATTTGTGTGCTCGCTACTGTGAAGCGATCCCTTTGGAGGGGGCTCTAGCAGCTCTGCAGAAATCTAGCAGAGAGAGAGTGAGGGCTGACTTGTGAAGTACAGCCCAGAAATATTTCTCCTGTTCACCTAAATAGTTTTAATTTGACCAGACCACAGGTTTTTGAAGCAGGCTTTCAATTGCTTTGGTTGTTTCACCAGTTTGTTCAGAAGGCAGAATGTGAAACTATTGTTTTTGTTTCTAGCAATACAAATACTTACGTTTCAGAAGATCTTTGCCTGTCCTTGTTAAACACAGTTGTGTGGAATCGCTGTACTTGGTTAGAAACTTCTGCGTTGCGTATTACTTCTTTGGTAAGGATTTGTGAAGTTTGAATTCCTATATTTTGAATTCCTTTATTTTAGCCAAGCAATGTACGCTGTTTTTCCAGCCTCTCAAATTGCTTGCTGAAGGCATGTGGGCTTATTTAAACTAATAAAGACAAGTAATGTCTCTCTAAATAGTGAGAAGGGGCACAGTTTGTATGCTGGTATTAATTCTTAAAGCTCTACAGAATTTTGGTTAGCATGTGAGAAATGCCTCTTTTTCCAAAGAGGTTAGCACTTTACATAGGAATTTCTCACCTAGTTGGTAACGTTACATGAGTAAGAAAATTACAGTTTTCTAAAAGACAACTGGGAACAATAGTTTTCTAACCTGAAGCCTGTGTTTTTGGACATTGTGCCAAAGCATTGATCCTCCTCCAGAGGATTGTTTCTGGTGTTCTTTTCTTGGAAGGAAATTCCACTGCAGGCAGCTGTGAAGTAACTTGCATGTAGGAGGAGCTGTCAAGCTCTAACCAGCTAGCTTTGCAGAGGATGCGTTTTGGAACCTTTTGGCCACTGTTTGTGTGTCTGTTCTGAGCTGTGTAAAAGCACTCAAAGCCTGGAAACCAAGTAGAATTGAAGAATTTTGTTTTCATATATATATATATATATATATATATATATATATATATATTAACCTTTTTTTCTTTATCTTCTGGGTAAATGTTGCTATGCCTGGCACGCTCCTTCTGTTATCTGGTATTGGGAATAGTTTCAGAGCTGAACCTGGCAGTGGGTACAACTTCTGTGTATGTAGTGCCACAATGCCCTACTATTTCTAAGCAAAAACAAGCACTTTGGCATTATTCCCAAGTGCAGTTTATGTTTGGAGAAAACTAGGGAGAAAAAGGCAGTTTGCTTTCCTTCCAGGAGAATCAAAGTTTGTTCCTTAAAATGATAATGATAAATTCTACTGATGGGCTCAACTGGGTTGGACTGGATAAAATACAGTGAGGTTTTCTTTATGTTAGGGTTGTAGTTATACTCCTAAATGATGTAAATGTTTACTAGAGCATTTTCCATTGTGATAACTGCATCAAGATCAGTTTCTTCTATATCTTTATGAGTACTCTGATGCTGTCTGAGTTGTGGTGAAAATGAATATCAAATTACTATTTTTTGATAGAGAAGTAATACAAATATTCCAATGCTGAGAAGCTAGTGATAAGAATCAAGAGCAACATCTCTCACCAGGTTGTTGTTGTCCTGGCACCTTTTTTTCCATTCTCTCATTCCTGTTTTTTAAGAAACAAAAGAGAGAAAACCCAAAGGCTGACTGTTTTCTTGCACACGTACAAGGCTGTTCTTTGCCTTTATATATGCATTCTTCTTGTTGGCCTGTTGTGTACATATTTGCCTGTGTTTTCTTCCTTCAGTGATGTGCTTATTTTTTTTTGTTGTTGTCCCATAGGTTATATCCCAAAGATGTGGATAAGTACCACAATGGATCTTCGTATAGACAGGTGGGTAGCACATCGTGATGAAAACTTGGAGGAGAATATTGCCAACAGCTGCCTTTGCTCAGGTAGCCCAGCTTAGCAACTGGTCCTCTGTGTGTAGTAGGGCTCTGTTCCTCACCTCCCCCAGAACATGGGGAGCATTGGAGGCTTCCAAAATAAACCCCACAAGGGCCATCAGCCCCTGGTAAGAGGCATTTTGTAGTGAGGCAGTAAGAAACCCTTTTTTATGATAGCCTTCATCTCTGTAAAACTGGAATATTTGAAAGAGTATTCTCTCCAGATCTCATTTGTGTTTTTTATCCAATTCTGTGTTTTTAGGATGTTTTCACTTTTATATGTCACCGTGATTCCTCTTTGAATAGGGAAATGGGAGCTTTTAATACCCTAACTGACTGAAGTTGTGATTACAGTCATTTATGTCATGTAGCTTTCTCCTTAATTTCATTAATTTTAATTTCATCTAATCACCTGTACTAGAAAATTAACGAGATGTGATCTCATAACATCTTTGTGGAACTTCTTCAAAACCACCAACAAGATCAACAATAAGCGGCTTACTAAAGACATCCTCCATAATAAGAATACTTTCATCTTCTTGGTTGATTTATTTGCAGTAAACTGCATCCTCTTGACACTCTGTCTGGCTTATTGGATCTCTCCTTATTCTACCATGCCTGGTTATCTGGTGTGTTTCTTCTGGTTACCTGGTACATTGCGTGGTTGTTCTTCAAGATCTACGCTACGGAGGTTGGTATGCTGCGACAGTGCTGGAGTGTCTCACTGCTAATGCTTTCTTTTCAAAAGCAAGAACTTGTGACACACACCTGCAGGTTAAGTGAGAAGGTAATATCCAGAAACAAGATCTCAGTCCAATTTATCAACAGAAAAGGTAACAAAAGGTGGTCAATGTTCTGCAAGCTAAGCTCTGGAAATCTCAGATTTCAACAAGGCATCCAAGTTCTCCAAAAAAAGGGACGTGTTAATAGAGTTCAGGCTGCAGTATTAAAATAGACTTCAAGCAGCCTCGGGAATTAATACATTTTTGTATTTTCATTCAATCACTGTTACAAATTAATATGGCTAAAAAAAGACCATTTGAATATATAATGAATCACGTTAGAATAAATCTGAGACTGTGGTTGTGGGGAGTGCTGGGGGGGGGGCGGCAAGGGAAAGGCAGCAAAGAATCTCTAAGCTTACATCAGTTCCACACAGTTATTTTGTTAACCCTTTGACAGCAACTGCTATTATAGATTTCAATTTTGCAGCTGGGGGAGAGAAAAAAAGTGATGATACGGAATATGAATTCAGTGACACAGAACAAATAAACTGGCAGAGTCTGTGCCCAAACTGATTCATGTTAAGTAGTGTTAAAAATATGCAATACTTGACAGCAATGTGAGCAGTTATTTATACTTTAAGACTTCCTTAGTTTATCAATGAAACAGTGTAGGAAAAGAATTCTAAAATATTTCATTATTTAACAGAAGAACCCGGCAGTTTTCCATTGGGTTGGTTATGCAGTAAAAGACAGACAGCACTGTTGAAATTTTGTATTTTTGGGTGTGGTGTCAATAGATTTTCTCCCAGTTATCGTTATGATAGAAATCTAACTGTGTATGATTTGCCCAGCTGTACGGGTACATGGAGGGCATTTCAAGATAAAGGTAGCTGGATTTTGTAAGGCCTTGGTTTTAAATGTGAGGAGTGGCCTTTGTTGTATGCTTGGTTGGTCTTTTTGTTGCTTCTTTTAGGAATTTCAAGGTAGTTCATAGTAAGTTGAAGCAGTTGTGTATGTGCTTTGGTAGTCCATAATTCCCGACGAGCACCAGCTCGGGTATGGTTTTAAGCCTTTTTTCCCTCATGTTTTGCACTGTATAACACAACTTCTGATGTTTATTTTTCAGACGCATCACTTTCCTGTTCAGCCAACTTTTGCTGAGGAGACAGACCAATGCCTGCCTAAAATCTTAAACAGCAACCCTCCGCTCATTATAAAGGTAATTGGATTTCTGCAGTCTTCCCAGTTAGATGTGTGCTGGGAAGCTGATTCTCAGACTGTGATCTGTGTGGCCACTGGAGAAACTGTTGCTAGTTCCTTATAAAGCTGCCTCGGAACTGAATGAGGCAGTCATACTTAATGGTGAAAACTTGTTTAGTAGTGACATCTGCTGGCGCTCACCATACTGTACTGCTTTTAAGCTGAAGGTGGACTCATTTAGAGGTGAGGGTGAGATGTGCGTCTGCAATAATTACGTTAGTTTGTAATGATGCTAAAATAAAAGGTTACTATTGCTTTCTTTTCTTTCCATTGTGGTAAACAGTAATTTTGGTGTGGCTGTGTTAGACGTCGGTAGAACTTACTGTTTATAATAATCAAGAATTGAAGACCTCGTACAAAAAGTGTTGTGTAATTATAGGTAACATTGTTCTCCAGCATGTGGAAGATCTATATTTAATGATTATCCAGATCTCTGATAAGGCTAGAGATAAAATGAGATTCAAATGAATTGCAACCTACTGTAAGCTCTGTTACATTATCAAAGGATCTGCGAGGAAGAATCAATCACAGCACAATTAGTAACTGCTGAGATTATGAATTAGACTGAAGTGTCTAATTTATAATTGGGTCCTGCACAGTGAGGGAAATCTGGTTATCGTTGGTCTGCCACATTCACTACTTAATCACTTGAAAAAGCAGTATTAGGCTTTGTGCTGTTGGCACGCTGCAGATGAACTCTGGCTTGTTAAAACAGTTTGTTCTCTACTTGGGCTCTTTCTCTCTGGGTTGTTAGCTATTAAGATTGAATAATTAAAAACAAGAAGTCCTAGATTTTCTTTACTGATAAGCTTTTCCTTTGGAGCTAAAGTTTTCTGCAGCTCTGCTCAGATGCTCTATCCAAACTGGTCCTGTGGATACATGCAGTCTTTTGCCTCTTCTTTTTTTCCCATCACGTGGCTTGTCGTAGTCTGTGTAAACTTGGTCTTCATTAGAACTGCATTTATAGGGATAACAACAGTTTTTAGGGAACCTCTTTGGAATTTGCACTTGTGAAAGCACTTTCCTTTCCTTGCAGTTTTTAGCCTTACAAGACTTGATGTTACTTTCCCAGTATTCTCCTGTTCGACGTCAAGAAGTCTTTAGCCTCAGCCAGCCAGGTAAGAGCTATTTCTTTTTCTTTTTAAGTTAAATGTTTGTCAGATGTGACAGATGTTGAGTCTTTTTCAACTGCTGTGATGTGTGCTATGTAAGCTATGAGGCCTCATAAGTAAAAGTGTTCCTGTGATGCCTTTTCCAAAAGGATGCTTAGTTCCCTGTATTTACGTTGTTTTATCTACTCTATAAATGCCAGTCCCTGTTGTTTGATTTAAATGACAGCCACGAGGAAACGCAGGCCTTAAAGTACTGAAAGCAAGGTCCTCGTGGCATCACCTATCACATAACCCAAACTGAATAATCCGACACATGTATGTAAGCCCAATGTTCGGATGTGAGATTAAATTGAGCATAAATAGTGGGTCACCACTGCAATTGTGAAAGCAAACAAAGGCCGCAATTTCATTTAGTATACAAGCCTCTTGCTGTATATGAAGATATGGCTGACAAGGGCAGTTGAAACTGCCTAGAATCGTTCACAAATGTTGTTGCTCCTGATTAGGATTTCCCATGACCATTGATATTACTTTGTTCATTTTAGTTGTTTGGTTAATTTCAAATCTGGTGGACCAAACTGCTCGTTTTCCCCCTTGCTTAATGGGTTTCTCTGAAGTCTTGTGGAGTTATTAATTGACAGTAGGATGGAATCTGTCCATGTTTTCATCTTCCTTTCAGTATAAATAAACTGCTACACTAAAAATGCACTGTGGCTTTTAGCAAATGGAATGGCGCTATGGTCTTTGAAGCTTTTGCTGAGAGTAAGTGTGCGCTGCTAGAATAGATATGAGGATACTGTGGAGATCAAACATACCTACTGCATTTCCCTTTTATGTGAATGCTGCTAGGTGGGCACCCACACAACTGGACTGCGATATCAAGGGAGTGTTTGAGTCTTCTGACTGATCTGACCCAGAGGTTGATTGCACAGCAGGAAGCTGCAGCAGCAAATGGGAGAGCAAAGCAGCAAGTGGGAGAGATGAAAGTATCTCCGCAGACTCCAGGTATGTGAGGGAATGCTCATAATGCTTTGTAAAGCACGAGAATAGCAATAGACTAACGTACCTATGTAATCTGAATTAAGTTGTATGGAAAAATGAGTTGGGGGGGGTTTCTGCAAATAAATGGAAACATTTAAAAAGGAATTCCCACCCCTGTTTCATTTCAATCCCCAAAACAAATGGAAAGCTTCAAAAGAGTGTGCTTACTTTGTTGACTTTGTGTGATGTTGTATTTGATGCAGTATGTTCTTCCACACTTGCATGAATTAAGAAAGTCTAATTATTAGTTTTAGTATATGACTGAACCAAAGAACTGTAAGACCTGCCAGGAGACGCTTTGTAACTTGCATAGCTGTTCTTTTGGTTACCTTAAGATGACAGAATTAGTTTTTGTTGTTATAAGGACTTTGAACATGTATATATGGTTCACTGAGCTGAGCATCATGGTAGAAAAAGAAGAGCCGGTTTGAGTCTCAAGCTGCATGCAGCTGGCACGCATTTCAGGTGTTTCACATGGTGGAATTGGGCATCATTCCTGGCAGCAGAACTATGTTTAGTACAAGGGCTGCCAGGTAACTGAATCCCTTAGCAGTCAGTGCCTGGGACACAAGCATACTCCTGTCCTGGGAACAGGAGGGGGTAGCTGGTATGTCAGAGGCGAATTTCTTCTAGTGCTGTTGTTCCCTTGGAATTTGTGGCTGACGTGTGTTTCTTACACACCAATCAAAAAGAACTGCCATTCTTGTTTAGGAACTGTCCTTAAGTAGCCTTGTTTTCTAGGACTAATACTAGAAATACTGACAGCATGCTTTACAGTGATACATCCAGAGCATTGTAATGCTAGTTAGCAGAAGGAGAGGTTCAGGAAATCCATCGTCATTTTGAGAACAAGTGGAAAGAACTTTTAAGACACTCCATGCTCATATGTACTTTGCAAGGTCAAGGTGGAAGCAATGTCTGTTAATGGAAACTCTTTGACAATACAGAAGTTGTTGAAATAGCAATCCAGTAACAAATCCATGTCTTGACAGCATGTTTGTTTACATGCAGTGTGTTTCTGTTGTTAGGAGCTGCGGTGGCAGAAGATATCCCTTTCCAGTTACAGAGGTCTAATGTTATTCCCAGAGCTGCCATGTCTTCCCTGGCTAAATCGTCCTTAATGCCTTTAAAGGCATCGCCCGGGTCTGATATTGGTTCACCTTTCAGTTCACCTACCTTAAATTGCAAGGCAGGAATTCTAGATTTAAGCTCTCCTTGGCGTGGATCAGTCCAAAGTCCTCTCATGCGAAGGGGACCAAAGCTGTGGACGTCAGGTTCAGGTAAAGACTTTTCCACTACACTTGTTCTTATCCTCGTAGCCATAGATGTAGATGGCAATAGAGATCTATATGCGTAAGAGGAAAAGTGACAGAAACCTGTTTTCTGAAAAGACTGTTTCTCTTGTAGGTCTGCAAATGAATGGTTCCCACCACGAATCCTTCCCAGTGCTCTCTGTTGCAAGAGTTGGCAGTGAGGCAGTACAGCCAAGTTTTATTTACACGTGGCTCCAGAACAAGCAAGAACAGGTAGAGTAAAAGTTGCAGCACAGATAGATTACAGCCAATACAGCTTAAGTGTTCTCTCTACTGCAAGAACTCTTCATTTTTTAAAAAAAATGAATACTTCCTTCTTCAATTAGCTTGCATGACTTAATGAAACATACTCCGCCTCACACTCAATTCCTTTTCACAGTAAAAAGATGGTAGAGGTGAGGAGGCTTGACTTAGCTTGCCTTCTGATTAATGCTTTGTTTTTAATCTTCTGTTTCTTTTCAGATAAAAAACTTCTTATCAAGACGAGTGCTGATAATGTATTTCTTCAGCAAGGTAGTCATGATTGTGTGTTTTGTGAGTGAGCAGCGTGGTCTAGAAATGCATGAACATCTGAGATCTGCCGTTGCGATGTGTGTCTTTTACATATAGTAATGATTTAGTATACTGTGTCCAGTTCTGGTCTCCTCAGCTCAAAAAAGACAGGGATCTCTTAGGAAGAGTCCAGCAGAGGGCCACAAGGATGGCAAAGGGCCTGGAGCATCTGCTTATGAGGAAAGGCTGAGGATCCTGGGTCTCTTCGGCCGGGGCAAAAGATAAATGTTCATAAGTACCTGAAGGGAGGTGGGAAGGAAGTGAATGAGACCAGGTTTTTAGTGGTGCATAGCAATAGGACATAGAGTAATGGTCTGAAATTTGAACATAGGAAGTTCAGGTTTTAGGTTCAAGTTATTCCACACAAACACGTGGAATAACTTTGTTATTGTAAAGGTGACACAGCACTGGAACAGGCTGCCCAGAGAGGCTGTGGAGTCTCCTTTTGTAGAGATACTCAAGACCTGGCTGGGCACCTGCCTGTGTGACCTGTTGTAGGGTACCTGCTGTAGGAGGGGGTTGGACTCAATCTCTTGAGGTCCCTTCCAACCCCTGCGGTTCTGTGATTCTGAAGTTCTTTTTTCTAATCTCATCATAAGTACAGTGCTGTTTTTATTGTGATATTTAAAGCAGGACCACCCTGTGCCTGTGTTAAAGAAATAAATAACAATATCTGTTTAAGCTAGGCTGTTTATAAGCTGCATTTTGCTTAAAGTATCATACTAAAGCACAACAGAGAATGTAAAAATGCAGTTATCTCAGTATACTAACTGCTAGATGGTATAGCCTCTAGTTAAGGCTAGAATTCAGTTAATGACACTTTGTCAGGCTACTGTACCGAATGACTGCTTTATAGTTTTCCTTTGTGGGGAAAAAGGTAGCTGGATTTCTGGGAATGTCTCCTTGTGAAATATTGGTACTGATTTTACTACTACCTTTCAGGTGAACGCTTATACTGTCTAAGTTTAGCTTAGCTTTTGCACAAAAAGCCGGTTGAGTGCTTCTCTTAACAAAATCGAATGATAACTTAATTAAGCTTTACAGAGGAAATCGCTTCTACTGTAGATCTTTGTTTTTATAGATTTCACTGTTTTCTGCAAGTAAATATCATGTTTTTGTATGCAGATCTCTTCTGTGCGTGTGAGAATTATTCACATACAGCAATGTTTTCTGGTCAGCTAGAATGGAGACTGAGTCAAACAGGGTCACGAAATAGGAGCGGAGGGATTGCATTGCTTATTTAGCCCTTGAAAAGTGGTTAGCTAATATACTTTCTCATTTGGAATTTTCACTTCTAGCTAGAGCTTTGTGGGCAGCTCCCACCCCAAAAGAGCTTTGCTTTATTGAAAGATCAGGTTTTTCTGGGCATTCCCTGAAAGTTGTCAGCCTTGCAGATCTTTTCTGAGGAGAGCCATGTGAACCTATGGGATGTGTATTGTTGAATTGAAACCTGCAGTTTTGGTGATACTTTCAGGTCGTGTGCTTAGAATGCTTTGATTTCTTCGCAGCATCCGGAAGCCTCCATCCAAGCTGTTTTCTCTGATGCCCAGATGCACATTTGGGCGTTGGAAGGTAAGCAGTTTCTGTCCCTGGCCTTTCTGCTCCCATGGTTCATGGAACTACAACAGCTAGAATTACCTGGTTCCAGATTTTTGGGTCTCTGTGAATACTTGGAATCTATTTTGATAAAAATACAACTGCTTTTCTATAACATGAATAAATATCTCATTCACTTCTCAGTTTTAAAATCCCATGCACGATCTTTTGGTTTGTTCCATGTAGGCAGTGTTTCCTGGATTTGATTTCTGTTGCTGTTCTCCCACATTAACCCATTTATCACCTTTGTGTTTTCTTTCAGTAAGAAATTCTTTTTACAGCAGCTTTTCTTCCTGAAGTGTCTTTCTTTGTTAGTTGGGGGTGTGGAGGCAGGCAGGTGTTCAAGTAGTAAGTTAACAAATAATTTGGAAGAAGTGGTCCAGAGAGATTTAAAGAAAGCCATGAGCGTTTGGCTGCACAACAGGATTTTCTTGATCGCTTATCTCAATGTCAAGAGCAAATAGCAGTGTTTTTAGAATCTTCCATTGGATTTCACTGTGCAAAAATCAGTCGTCTTCCTAGGTTAGATGTTTTATGGACTGATGAGAGAGATTGTGTCAGATCAAAGGTGACGAGCCAAGAAACATAGTTAGGAGATGGGGATCATAAACAGTTTTGCAGAAGAGCAGGAAGTATTGTTTGCCTTTGAACAAGCGTTGGTGAACTAAGCTGCAGTGCTTTTTAATATGATAAACTGAGAAGGGTTTAAAATCCAATTTTCTCTTCAGAGTAGTAACGTTCTTATATAAGCTGTACAAAAATTTAAATAACCTGGGAACGTTTCTGCATGACTAGGATTGTGAAATAACACTTGTCTCTTGGTTGATGTCAGGTACAGTTCTGATCAGAGGAGCAGAAAGGGAGCCAGTCCTCTTTTAAATATTTTATGTAATCTCTCTTCCCCTATCATTAACCTCAAGCTATTGTGCAGCAGTCAGACAAGTGACTGATGTAGCCCTGCAGCAAGCCAAAGCTGAGGTAATGGTCATCTGGCTGCAGAAAGTCCTAAGAATTCCACCACGTTAGTAGAATCTTCCTGAAAAATGTGCTCTGTGTGAATGTGTCAGAAGTTGAGAATTCTGTAATTATAGCAAACTTCTTTTTCCCCAAAAGGTCTGTCTCATTTGGTAGCAGCCTCCTTTACTGAAGACCAGTTTGGAGTTGTTCAAACTACACTGCCAGCTATCCTGAATACTTTACTGACCCTTCAGGAGGTGAAAACCGTGGACTTTTCCTTACCACAGAACAGCTTGATGAGAGGAGGAGTTTTGTTAACTTTGTGTTTTGACAGTGCTGACCAGTCGTAACGTTAAAGTTGTCGCTGCTGTAAATGGCTTCTCATCCTCAGTTAGTCTAAACGGCACAACCAGTTGCTACTATGTTCATTATGGAACAGCTGGATAAAAAAGCCTTGTTAGATCTTTAATACGTAGAAGCAGGAAGTGCATTTTTACTGAAATATTTAACTGAGCACGTGTTTGTAATTAAACATCTTGTTTCAGGGATGCATCAAATATCCTACATCTAAAGCTTGCTTAGGCCTTTATCTTCAATTGGCAGAATTCTTCATGCGATCTGCAGCACTTGGAGGCTTTGCAAACCACGAGAGATAAGATCTCAAAGCAATGCGAAGGCATTACTCAAACTCTCCAATTGTTGATGTTTGGAAATGTGTGTATTTTTTTTTTTTAAAAAGAGACTTGTTTCCAAAGCTATGCGTGTCTTTTTGATACAATCATTTTACACTTCCTTAATGGAGATTTCTTGGAAAGGATTTTGAAGTTATTAAAGCTTCTCAGTGCAAGTCCTTTATTCCAAGAAGAGGTACTGGGGGAAGGAGCAGGGAGCACCTCCCGTGTTTCTGAAGGAAGCAAGATATAACACAAAACAGAAATGGTTTTGTACTTAGCTTAGCGTTTGAGACTTAATACCAGAGAATCTTGTTTCATAAATCTCGATACTGTGCTCATGCTGATGGCCTGGAAATGTAAGGTCAAGTTTGGTTTCCAATACATTTTTGTGTCTTGGTGGTGCTTCGGAACTTTTTTTTTTACTTTGCTTTATTTAATAAATGTTTTGCTGGTTCTATTATAAAGCAATTGAGCAGACAGAGTGAGCTCATCTATTTTTTTTTTCCTCCATTAGGTTGTAGACAGACATTTCAAACTGCCTCATGTTTCTAGCAAACCTCCCAGGAGTTCAGGAAGCCTGGTGGACGCATCGTACAAAACACTACGATTTGCACTGAGAGCATCCTTGAAAACAGCGCTGTACCGGATAACCACTGTCTTTGGAGAACACTTAAAGTAAGAACTTTCCTTCGTGATTTCTCACTTGCTAAATTTTTAAATTAAACATTACTACAGGAACTATGAAAATGGATATTTGTGCAAGAATCCCTTCAGGACTTTATTCTAGCATGGCATCTTTCTTTTCTTTAATTGGTTGAACATTACAAATTTTTTGTGTATGTGTATGGTCCCTGCTAGAAACTTACTCAAAGAATTCTGGGTCCTTAGTGAATTTTTTAACGAGCTCTTTAAAAAATGGTCCATGAATATCACTCAATAACTAAATCTTAGCTGCTGAAAACTGACTAAAGGTAACTGTATGTTTAGTGGGAGGAGAGTCTTGGGCAGCCTTACTGAATGCTTCTTGCCTGTCTGACGACTGACTCTTGGCTGCTGTCACAGCGGGCTGACTTCTGTACTTGGTGTCTGAATGTGAGGAGCTGAAACTTTCTTCACTGTCTGCCCATCTCTGTGTGCAGGGATGAAACGTCACTCAGTTTGGACACGTTATATATACAGGAGAAATCATTTTGAGATTCTTTCATATTTAAGTCAACTTTGCAAGTATTACAGTTGCTCATGAAGCTGTATCAGGGATCATTCAGATGGGACGTTAGGAACAGCCTTAACTGAGATGGTGGCTGGGTGCTGGAGCAGGCTCCCAGAGGCAGGGGTCAGAGCACCAAGCTGCCAGAGTTCAACATGCATTTGGATGGGCAGTGCTCTCAGGCATAGGGTTTTGTTTTTTAGGTTGTTATCTGTGCAGTCAGGAGTTGGACTCTGAGATCCCTGTGAGTGCCTTCCAACTCACAATGTTCTGTGATGCCATGATTAAACGGGTAAAGAAACACGAGCTTTCTAGGGATAAGTGTCTTTTAGTAGTGGAAGCTGTTGAAAAATTGCCATTTTTAAGGATTAATACCTACTTTTCTGCGTGTTTGTCTTGGAACCTAGGCTTTCGTACAGCTGGGTTTTCTAAATTCCAGCTTGAGTGTAGATGTTTATTTCAGTGCGCGTTTAGTTTTGGTGTGAGGCTTTATTTTGTGGTGTACTGCATTTAATGTGAAAACTTATGTTCTGTGTTTGTTTTTAGTGCAGTGCAAGTCTCTACAGAACATAAGAAAAGACTTCAGCAGTTCTTGGAATATAAAGAGTAAATATCAGATTTTGATACAGCTACAGTTTGTTTGGCACTTCTGGTAAGAAGAAAGTGGGACTATTGAGCCTTTTTATCTTCTCTTGTTGAAAAAGCATGTGGAAGCACAGGTTACAGAACGAAACTCTTAAAATTGTAGAAAATCTCTTCCAGTTTTGGAAGAGTTCATCTTTTGTATAATAAAATGTCTTAAAATTCATCTTGCCTTCCTTTAATATCACTTACAGGTGAGAAAGCCTCAGTTCTTATTTCATGTAAGACTGTCACATGCGAAGTTATCAGACTTACTCTGCCACTTAGGTTCTTCACTGTTTTTTCCCTCATGTATTCTTTCCATACTTTTCCTGATGAAGGGCTGAGACGTACGTAGATGCTTCATGTCCCTGAGTGTTTCATAAATTTAGTTGCTAACACTTTGAGCTCAGATGAAGCGTGTACTTTAAGAATAAGGAACAGATGTGCCAAGGAATAAAACATGCTACTCTCCTGTAGGATGGGAATGTGCCTTCTGAGCAAAACGGGTACGTGGAAAGATATTGATAGGACACAATTACTACTTGAAATTAGCAGCATGGATTTTATTGTCTTCAAGGTGACCTGCGAAACAAGTTCTGATCTACACTGAAACATACAGGAAACATTGCTGTATTTGGTAAAAACTGCAGGTGGTGATACTGTGCATGAAAGGTTGGATCAGCAGCTTTCTGTTAAGGTGGACATGAAGGATCTTTGTAACATACCCACCTTTTTCAAGACAACGTAATTATTGGTAGCTTCTGATGAAAAATGACTTTTTTAAAAGCATCTTTCGAACTTTTTATTTGCAAGCAGACCTGTCCAAATAGTTTGAAAAATGAACTGTCCCATTTTTAAACTGACTCCTGTTACTGTGGTATCTACAGAAGAAAACTTGTGCAGTATGTGAAGTGCTGAGGTGTAGCTGCAGCACTTTTATCTCAAGGAAATTACAGTCAGGTAAACGAAATGGTCTTGCAAATAAATCCAGTATGATGAGGGGAAAGAATATTTGGATCTTCCTTCTTCTGTTCTCTGCAGTGCTGTTAGTCCTCTGAATTTTGCTGGGAAGTCCAAGATTTGAAGATGACCAGGATGTCATTACAGTGGTGTGGTGAAACAACTGGCATGCAGAGCAGCTGTGCAGTAATAATTGCTTAGCAGGGGCACGTAAGGTTTAGGAAGGGACGAAAAGCCCAATTCTAGTGTGAGACCTGCATATCAGTTTCTCATTATGAAGGCATTTAATTTGCTCAGCAAACACAAACTGTATATGTTAGCTTGATAGTAGGTGTTATAACAATATCGTTCCTTCTGCAGAGGTTGGTTACAGCAAATGCCAGACAGTGCTGGACAGCCTTTCATTATATTTTAAGGTTAGACACAGTCTTTTAAGGTTTTCCCATGCTTAACTTCTACCAAAGATTTGACTGTTATGTCAAAGCCTTTTGCCTGCCTGCTTTATTAAGTAGTTTGCTCTTTTGCTGGTATTACGATGTGCACCTGAAGTTCAAGTGATGCTTTAGCTCAGGCGTTAACTGTCGATCCAGATACTTTGGTTGAAAGTTTCAGATAAGTTTTCCATACCTTTAAGCAGGTGCAGAATGTTACTCTTTATTGCTCTGGTACTTTGTGCAACACACTCTCAACTATAAGCTGCAGGTTGTTATTAACGGTGTTACGGCTGTCAGCAGGAGGGCTGAAATGCAGACTTCTTTTCAATGCCAAAGTGCTTGAGGTCTGTCCTTGTGTCACAGCAGAGATTTGCACATGATGTCTGCTAACGTGCTTTCGATTCGTGGAATTCTCAGTGTTGGACAGAAGAGCTTTCAAAAGCTGATTGCTTTGTAGTTTCTTTAAAAGCTACAATTCTTAAGGAGCTGTAGTGCTTTTTATTTGAAGTCTTTACTTAAGTGAATCTTTAATAGTATCTTATGCTCATGATTGAGTATACAAGAATATAAAGTGTACGTTGAGTGCCCTCTGAAGGTGCAGTAACTGGCTTTCAGAATTCAAACAGGTAACACCACGCTTTATTTCAGTGCTCAGGAATAATGTTATTCCTTTGGCAAACTGTGTTGGTGTTTCATGTCCTCTTATATACTACATAATGTCTTAACGTAAAAATAATCACTGTGAAACTTCTGTGAGGTATGGGAAGTCTCTTGAGTTCATTTTTATTTTCTGGGTAATGAGGAAAAAAATTATAAGGCTTTTTTACAATTTGTTTCTCTGTAACTGCAGTTAAATCAGTTCCCTCAAGCCTTGTAATGTTTCTCCTCTGTTTAATCATCTCTAAGCTGAGCTGCACCTTCTTACTGGATTGCATATTGCAGGAACAAGAGAAACTGATAGCATTTGTTTTGATTGGTCTTCTGGCAGTGAACTACCTCCCTCTCCCTGCAGGTTAACTGTAGTCAAGAACATCTGAAATTATTTTCGCCACAGCTGCAGAGAGGTAGGCAGTTGATTGTTCAGATCTGCTTTTCTGTTGTAATTGAGTAACGGAATGCTACAAATGAGTAATTGGAGACTTTCGTTCTTAAGCAGCCCCTTATAAATGTGATCAAAACCCCATCCTACTTTTCTGAGACACGACAAAACATTTGGGAGTGTACACAGTGACTCCACTCCACGAAGCTACCATAAGCCCCTGTATCTGAGGAAACCGTGCAGGACTTGCTCTCTCAACACAGACACTTTGCCCATTTGGAGGACTGTCTTGATGCCGGTTGTCGCTCTGGCCTGAATGCACCCTTCAAATGAAGCGGCTGTAATTCTGCTGCTGCTTACGTAGAATGGGGGCTGTATTGTGCGTACTACTCCCCGTGTCTTCAGGCCTGAGGCAGTCCTCTTCCCACCTGTTGGGAAACATTTTTGGCTCCTCAGTTGTGGCAGGCATCTCTGCAGATGTATCCAGCTGCAATTGTGGGAGCATCAGGCTCTTGCACGTGATAAATAGGTATCAGAAAATCATGGAGCCTTGACCCGCATGCTCAACAGACTTCCCACAGCTTCTGAAATTGGCCATGTGCTCTGCCTTGGGAGGGCTCAATGCTTTCAGTGTGCATGGGGAGGAGAATCCTGCTATGAGTAGGGTGCCCTGGGAGTACCCTCAGCTTAGGAGATGCTGCTTGTTGTGTGCAGTGCTGTCCCCTTTCCTCAGGGTGAACGCTGGCAGCCTGTAGGGCTTTGTATGTTCAGGCAGGCTTCTGGTGGTTGTATGGCTTCATCTGCTCACAGCTCATCTGCTCACAGCTAATGTGGTCCAGTTGCTCCTCTCCTCTCTACAAAGATGTGATGGTAAGACGAGTAGAGGACTCCAGCAGAGTCATCACAGATGCTGCAGGTTGAGGATGCCCCCCAGTATCTATGTATGTTCCTCCCCCATGGTCTGATGTTTTACGTCAACATCGGTGTTGATGTATTTGCCATATGGACTAAGTGTGCTCGGGTGCTGTGGATGTACCTAAGTGTGTGCTTTGTCAAGCTCTTGTGTGGAAGAGGGATGTTCCTGCATCAGAATGTTGCTCCCCCTTGCTGCTGCTGTGGGCTTGGAGGGATTTGATTCTGGTGGTAGACCAGCTTCAGACAAACCTATAGTATAAATAAGCTGTGCAGCTCCCTCGTGTCTGAGAAAACGGGCTGTAAGAGAGGGAATGAAAGCTACGCTGTACTCTGGTTCCAGAAAACAAAAAATGAATTGGGAAAGACCTCACCTTTCTGCCTTTGCAAAAAATAAAACAAAAACTAACCCTGGGGAGTGCAGCAGAGGTAGTCAGACAGGAGCTAGGCTCTGAAGTGTACCATGAGATAAAAAACAAATTCAAGGGGGGACGGTTCCCTGGGTGGCCTGCTGGATACACTGACTGATTCTTCTGGTAGGTGGTGATGGGGTAGGAGTTCTCTCTCTTTTTCTATTTTTTTTTAATTTTAATCTCTGTGAAGTGTAAATCGGTTTCAGTGGTAGGATGAATTTCAGAGAAAGCTGTGGCCTGAACAGCGTGTGTACCTGTTTGTGCAGTCATCAAAGGAGCTGAGTACTGAGTGAATACAGCGAGCCCTGCTCCCTTCCCTGCACCAAAAATACCAGCTTTGCCTTTTGCTTCTTGAATAACTGCTTTTGTATGTGAAACGGTTTGTCCTTTCCTTTATCACAGAGACACTGTGCAGCACTTCTGCTCTTCTCAGATGGTCACTATCTGTGAGACGTCCAGGCTTCATGTGGGGCACCAAGGGTTGAGTTTAACGGATGGAGGTGGATGTGTACTCTACTGTGCATACAAGGCTGGGAGACACTAAATGACCTGGGGTGAGGTGGTGGAGGGAAGCAGCCATTGGCACAAGCCATGCTCTGAAACTGAAGGGATGCTTTTAGCTTGTGGACCTCTGTTGTGCAATGGGGCTCAGTCTTACCCACCCTCTGTCACCTCGGACGACGATAACCAAGTCTTTGTTTGCAAATCAGTAGGCTGTGGTAGTGGTGGACACCACAAAAGCCCCAGAGAAAACTAGTTCTGTATTCTGTGCAGGGTTTGGCTGGTGTGCAGTAAGCATATTCAGTGTGTGGTCCAGACACATTGCCAATAAAGAGAAGTCAAAAGTGACTAGCTGCCCATTCAGCAATCTCTATCTTCAGTGCATTGAATGTACGGATCTCCAGGCAAAACAACAAAGCGACTGTGGGGCCACGCTGTAAGCCAGTGTTATAATTCACTTGCAGGAGGCGTGAACTGAAGTTGTACCAGTAATTCTAGTTCTGGCATGTCCTAACTGCTGAGGATTGGATTTGGATTTTACAAGCTGAATGTTCTCAAGTTGTGCTGGCCTGTTTGCCTGCTTGTTTAGGACTTGAATTTGTTTTACTGCCCGTGTTCCCTACACGTAATGTTAGAGGTTAATCTATTTATGGGCTGATGCAGAGGAATAATACCAATAGATGCTTGGGCCAGCTAGTTGCAGGTGTGAACAGCAATGTCCTGAGTGGAAGCTAACCGAGCCCTTATTTAGAAGTGTTTGTCTTTTGGTTTTTTTTTTCCCCCTCTTTTTCTAGAATTCCTCTAGAATGACCTGCCAATTAACTGGGAAGGCAGGAAGCCGGAAAGATCTGTAGCATTATGGTGGCTTTTGGAGATGCTGATCACTTCTTGCAGACTCTGCAAGACAAAGGTGGGCTCTAGATTACTGTATGACTTTCCCGAGTACTCTAGTTATTTAAATGGGACTTTTTTAAAAGACGAGTGGCATTGATGTGAGGAACATCTTTCTTCTAACTACCAGAGCTATAAACAAATCTGTAAGTTATGAGGCAACAGCTGAGTACATGGCTACATACTGTGTGGTCAGTTTGACCCTGCTGTCTTAATTTAAGAGGTCACTTTAAAACCACTATAAAGAAAGGCTTTGTGCTGCCTTAAAGGGTTATGGGCAATCTCTAAGAAACGGGCATACTTACAGAGACAATCCCTTTGGCTCAGTTTTTGTTTGGTTGTTTTTTTACTATCTGTGGTGCAGTAAATTAAAACAAAAACAAGTCTGGACTTGGCGTGCCTTTGTAAATAAAATGCTGTGCGTGAATCGACAGCTTGTTTGCAACCAGGTTATTTATAACAAAGTATTTTATTTCTCCCACTAGAGAGGTTGTTTTGCTCTATATTAACAGAATGCCTATGGTTGCCGAAGCAGTCAGACGAAAGGCCTCACAATTTCAGTTGTGTCCCTTTGAAAGAAAACAAGCAAAAATTTAAGTTTGTTCCCTGCTGGAGTAGAAGCAGGGATTGCAGCACATGAACAAGAGGTGAATACTTCAACTCTCGTTGTTTGCACTGCACGGCTCACCTTACATGCAACTGTTCTGCTTCATTCCTCTCCTACCACAGAACTATTGCTCGGGGAACTGGAGTTCTCAGCTTCTCTGGGTTTCTTCTTTCTGCAGGATGGCCTTTTGTGCGCGCTCAGGGCAGTTATGCTGACTGCACTGTGGTGGTGCAGGACTGCCCAGTTTCTTTGGCTAATACAGTCCACTAGCTGGTTATGGTGTGAGTGCCGGGTGCCAAAAACACGAAGGCAGAAAACTGTCTCATGGTGTTTTGGCGACAGGGACCCAGGTCAGCACCCTGGTTATGGTCTGGCTTTTCCTTGGTTCATGTGAGCTAAGATTTCGGTCCAGCTGGGGTAGAGTTAGCCTTCCCTCAGTCACAAAGTAGAAGTGAGTGGGCAGATGGGCAAGCCTCTTATTTATCACCTGTATCCTATTCATAACCTAGAGAGGAAATGCATCGCTGGAAAGTTTTAGCCCAAATTGCACTCCTATACCTGACTCAAAATGAAACAAATCCCAGGGGCAAGCTTCAGAGGCCAAGGATGCCCCATTTGCCTTAACTGGAAGGTCTGCCTCAGTGATGAAGACTGAAAGGGAGGAGAAAGGGAAGAGGCAACTGGTATAGCCATGATCTCTTGGTATGCTGTCATCCATTACTGTAGTCCTCAGCAATGAGAAATGAGAAACAAGAAGGCTAAATATAGAGCAATTCTATCATTCTATTAAAAGGGGAGGGTATTGATGCCATGGGGAAGAGGCCAGTGACTGATTTTTCACAAGGACACAGAGGGGAGACACCCCTCTAGCTCATGGATGTAGTTGACAACATTGGGTGAATCAGTATTTGCTGCAGAGCTCATGCATTCAGCAAGTCATGGTGACCCAGGGCATAAAGCAGTCTGAGCAGTGACTGCACTTGCTTGGCCTTTGTTCCAGAACCAGAACATATGAAACATCCTCTGATTCAGTTGTGGAGAAAGGGAACTGGTTAACTCTTTCATAGGCACAGTGATTCAAGAGGCACTTGTTTCTCCCAGCCATGTCTGTTGGAGGAGCCAGGTTGTTGCTTTGGAAGTGCTCTGGGCATCCCACATCTGGTGAGCACAGCTGGGTCTGGAGCAGGGTGTGCAGCCGCCTCCTGCTTTGCTTGCTTGGGCCCAGGGATGGGCAGCCCTAGTTGGGTGCCTGGATACAGCTGGGAATTCATTTAATTCCCCTTGAAAGCTGAGGAAGTAGTGGTGTGAGAGAAGGTTTGAGTGCACAGGGCATCGTTTCCTGCTGTGCTTCATAGAATCGCAGCTTGAGCTACAGCATCGACATCTCCACGAGGTAACCTGCGGTGTGTAATCAGATGGCTGCAGAAGGCCTTAGCGCAAGGTGCTGCCGAAGCTGGGAGCTGCGATGTGCTTTGCCATCAGCCCATCGTCACCTACGGGAAAAAAAGCCTTTTCGCCTGGGTTATTGCTGAGCCAGTGGCGGCACCTGCCGGCATTCTGCAGAACATTCAGGAGAAGGGTGAGAGCCAGAACGAACCGGCACTTCGGAGCCGGGTGAGCGTGGCCTAAGGTAAGAAACCCGGAATTAGGCAGCTTAATGAGGTCAGAGGTGTTAAATGGTGTTCCTTTTCCTGCTTGCCGTGGGAAGACTGCTTGCCAAGGAAGACAGTCCCTCTCGGAAGTGATACAATACATCCAGTGCTACCTGTTTTCTAGGAAAGAACCTCTAGATATTCAGACAGTGCACATTGATGTGGTTGATTTGCACAAGCTGAAGCTGTGCTCAGGATCCAGCCAGACTCTAGGGTTTTGCTTTGCTGGAAGCAGTGGATTACCCTGGTTACACTGCGTTCTGGAACAATATTTCCCTCTATAAATTTTATTGTCTCTTCACATGTAATTGAGGCTTGGGCAGTTACTGCGCTGTATTTCTGTCTTACATAATTATTGTTTCTGGTAGCACTGCCAGGTGACTTCAGCATTTCCAAGCTGAAGAGCTGTTCCATACTGAGGGCCTTGTGGACTGATGGGACAGGGATGGATAAAGGTGAGCGGAGCACTTGGATGCAGAGCTGCTTTCTGCAGAGGGGCAATGCAGGCTGAAAGTTTTACTTTGTTCGCAGAGGTCCAGGACATAACTGCTGAAATTCAGCGTTTGTGTTGGCTGGTTGCTACTTACTTTTGTTTCCTATAGAGGTGGAGGTGGGAATTTTTCCCTTGTCGTAATGTTGTGTTCCTGCAAATGTATCCTGAGAACATTAAGCGGTTTTCAACTAAATTTGACGGAGAGCTGGTAAGTTTGGCAATTTCAGAAAAAAAAGATCCCTATGGGGGAAAGCTGGCGTGTTCCTCTCTTGGTAGAACTCAGGGCTTCTGTGCAGAGCAGGAAAGGGGAGAGAGACTGCTCATGAGACTTCACTGGTACCGCTGCTCCTGGAACGGCGTGTTCTTCTCTACATCTTGTGTCTGCAGGGAGGGCTGCCTCCCTCATACCAAATGTACAGCGTTCAGGGCATCTGCCAAAAAAAAAAAAAAGCAGTCATGGCCTCCTCTCCAGCCCATTCCTTTGCTCCAGGGGATAGTGTATGTTGTGACGGTGATAGACAAAACTCTGAGTGCGGTGCACTGTGCAACGTCTGTGTTCTAATTGCAGGGTGCTCCTCGGGAAGGACACAGCATGCTGCCACCTCCATAGCTGCCCCTTGTGCTCCGTGTTCCGAGCCTTCCTTTAAGTTCAGTGTGAACAGGAAAGGTTTCCAACCTCCTGTCTGGTTCCTCTCCCTGTGCACACCTGTGCCAACAGCAGGGTGCCAACACCCTGAGCCAGCAGTGGGCTGGTGCATTTTGGAGCAAAGCTGCGCATCGTGGCTCAGCTAATAAAGCCCGCTAGATTGCTTCCACGTCTCAGCAGGGCCGCGAGGAGCCACAGCAAATGTCACCGTTCTGCACGGCGCGCTCTGAGCCAGGAGCGGGCCCCCTGCAGCACCGCGGGGCTGGAAGGTGATGCTCCTCGGCGACGCGCCGCAGCCCACGGGGATGCCGGAGCCGGCGCGGGCTGCCCGGCCGTGCCCCTCTCCGCCAGCCCGGGCCCGCGGGCGGACCCCGCTCCTCGCCGCGCCGCTGTCAAAGCCCCGAGGGGCGGCCCCGGCGGCACAGCCCTCCCCCTGCCCGCCCCGACCGGCCCGAGCGAAGGGCCGGCCCCGCCGCCGCGCCGGGGTAATGGCCCGGGCCGCCTTCCGTCGGGCGGCCGGCGGGGCGGCGCGGCTGAGCCCATGAGCCCGGCGCGGCGGCGGCGGCAGGACGGGGCTCGGGGGCGGCCCCTCCCAGGTAGGAGCGCGGGGCGGCGCTCCCTGGCGCCGGTGCCCCCCGGTGCGAGCACACGCGCCGCGTTGCCGGGGCGGCCGCCGTTTGGGTGCCTCGGCGGGAGCGCGGCCTCGCGCTCCCTGCCCCGCGGCGGCTTCGGGAAGCCCGACGGCGTTGCCTGGGGACGGAGGGGAGCGAACGCTCCGTCCCGCGCGGACGACGCGCGCAGCTCCTCCGCTTCTGCTCCTCCGAGCGGCGCGTGAGCGGCTGAGCACGAGGCGGGGGTTGCAGCTCGCGCGGGGCCGCCTCGCGCCCCGGGTAACGGTCGTTAACGGGCGTCGGCGGCGCGCGGGGCTGGGGGAGCGCTGAGGGGACGGAGCGGCTGACAGCGCGTGTGCCCGCCCGCTGCAGGACCGGAGCGGCCGGACGCGCACCGCGAGCCCGCGGCGGGGCGGAAAGGCAGCGCCGGTGCTTCGAGGTGACCGATAAATGCCGGAGAGCGCCTCGGAAGGAGCCGCGAGGGATTCGTCCCGGCGCCGTTAAAAGCTCTCTCGAATCCTCTGATGTCCTTTAAAGTAACGGGCGGCGACGGCAGCGAGCGCCCGGAGCCTCGGCGCAGCCCCGCTGAGATGTCCGCGCCTCTGCTGGACTTCGGCCCCAAACGGCCCAGCATCTTCGAGCGGGTCCCGGCGCTGCCCCGGGCTCAGGAGCTGCGGTGCGGCCGCGGCGCCAAGGACTGCGTGCAGCAGCAGCGGCTCCAGAGCGGGAGGGGTGAGTGAGCAGCGCGCGGCACCGCGAGCACCGCCACACGGCCCCCGCGGCGCGCCCGCACCGCCCGCTTGCCGGGCAGTGCCCCGCTCCTGCTCGGCGGCCTCGCCACGGTTGCTTGGATTTATAGTTTGCATTGCAAGGAGGTGTTGCAAACGCTGGGTTCAGGCGGAGGATTCTCAGAGCGCGGATTCCTGGTGCCCGCCCGGGCAGACGCTGCTGCTTAGCAGTGCCCGGCGCTGCTCCGCGCGTGGGAAAGCGGCGCTGGGCGAAGTGAGGAATTGCCCGCTAAAGGCTTCTGCCCTTTCGAGCCGGGTCCTGTTAATTGAGCTAGGGTTTGTTAACCGAGATTTACTTTTAAAGCGATCCCCCTGAGGAGTCGCTGGATGGGTTCGGAGGAAATTCAGGCATTCCTTTACGCTACAAAGCCGCTTGCAGGGACATACGTGCGCCTGAAGTTACTGGCATTGAGGCAGCGTTTTCTGTAGCGTTGAGGTAATTCTTGTTTTTATCCTCGTGTCCCCACTCTTCACTTCAGACATCTTTGTGCCGTTACCTGCCGGGTTGAGGCAGTTCTCACCAGCGTTTTTTCAGTGGAGCCCTTTATTTGCTTAACTCTGAGCTCTGCGGTAGGCTGTGCGCCCTGGGATGAGTACCATTCTCCTTTGTGAGCTCGTTACCTGGGGTGGTGGGACCCCGCATTGCTTGCGGTTGTGTTAATAAGCACCTCGGTCTGTACCAGCTCTGTCCTGCAGACTGGGGGATGTGTTTGTTCATCTCCGCTGAATACGGAGCGGAGCAGCAGGTTGTAAATCACCTTTTCATTATTTTGTTTGTTTGTTAGCACTGCAGTTCTCCCGTTTTCCGTTTAATTAATGGTTGGCGAAGATGAAATGGGGGATTGTTACACAGAAAGGGGTTTGGAGGGGGAGATACGGAAGGAAGGAGGATTTGCAGAGTGTGAAGGGGCAGCTCAAAGCTCTGGTGCTGCTGTGCTGCTGCCACCAGTAGAGAGAAGTTGGGAGATGTGCAAGACCCTTTGGGTCTTGTAAGTAAGGCTTTGGCTGCTTACCTGTGCCCTATTGAGTTGTCCTCCCCCTTTGGCTGCTTACCTGTGCCCTATTGAGTTGTCCTCCCCAGACGGACTGTGAAAGCATTTTGGTTCTTTGTTTATTGGTTTGTTTTCTTCTGAGCTACTGACTCCTCGTTTTGTTCCCCTTGTGGCTGCTGCAGAGGGTAGGCACGTAGCGGGGGGATGAAGGAAAGTGTAATTTCCACTCACTTGGAATCTCACTGGAACTGATGGAGGCGGGCACTGGGAGAATGATGCAAACTTGTCTTTCCTGACAGATCAATTCCCCTTTGCTGTTTTTCCTTTAATTCATTTTCTGCCCAGGGTGTTACCTTGTGGTTGCTTTGGCATATGGGTGGCTTGACTCATGGGAGTAAGTAGGAGGTATCCATGAGCAGGATTGGGCTCACTTACTGAGCGTGACCATCTGATGGAGAATGCTGGATTTTTCCAAAGACAACTCTGCTGTTTGTTTGGCTTTTTTTTTTCCCCCCCCCTCCTTCTCAGAAGATATTTAAGGGGAAGCTGTAAAGTTTCAGGCTAAATGCTGATCCCAAATGTGTGGGCCGTGCAGCTCCTTCTGAGCTGTACTGCATTGGCAAGTGCCTTCCTATCACTTGGGCATTTTGTACCTCTCGCACCGAACGCTGAGAGCTGCTGGCCCCTGCTCAGCACCCCGAGCTTCCGAGCCAAGTGTGCAGCAGTCAGTGCCACTGCAGTAACTGAAGTCACTCAATTACTCACCGTGATCTAACTGTAAGGTCAGAGCTCTGTGTATCCAAAGGGAGCTGTGCTGCCGATGGAAGGGGGCCGCTTGTCTTCCAAGGAGTGCTGTAAACTGTCTCCTGACACCAGAGAAAATAAAGAGGAAGGGCAAGGATAGCCGTATGTGGATGTCACGTAACAAGATATTGCTAAGGAGTGGGAACGAGGGAAGCATTTGAATTCACCCTGGTAAAGGTTTTGAGGAGCAAGCTGATGACAGCTTGATTTCAGACCATCACACTGTGAATCTCCTGCTGTCCAACCCGAGTACCGCATGCCCACTAATTCCTTCTGCAGTCTGGGTTCGATTGCAGCGTGTGCCTCCTGCTCTTCCTTTGTCCACAGCTGAAGGCTGCAGGTAGGGAGAGGACCCTCTTTTTGCAGGAGCAAAAGCCATTCTTATAATTTGCTGTAATTTTTTTTTTTCCCTTAGCATGCCTTTAATTTTTATTTTTTTTTAATTTTCAAAAAGAGATGAATCAAAAAATGGTGCATTGCCCTATTAATAACGTGAGCAGCTTTGAAGTAATCACAACGGGGAAAAAGCATCCTGCTTTTTAGTGTTAACTCCACTGCTTCACAGTGCTTAGGACAGAGCCTGCGAAACGCTTCTGTGCCTGAGCAAGTCTTACATGAGCAGCCAAAGAAGAACTTGAGGGAACGGTGGTGAGGATTACTTCTGGGAATCAGATCGTTTGGTTCTGAGCTTTGTAGGATCGAGCTGTTGTTTGTTTACCACAAATGTTGGTGGTTTGGAATTGTGCTTCGGATTTTGTTCTGTTTGGGAGCTGTTTATTTTAAACACCAGTTTGCACCCGGCCTCCCCCTTCTGCTGGGATTGGCTGTGATGCACACCAGGCTCTTCTTGGTCCTCCATCCCTGTGTGTTATGAGGCAGAGCGTTTGCACCCAGACGGTGCATCTCAGAGGAGTTTGTGGTCTGCTCAGCGTCGAGTAATTGTACTGGAAGGTATGAAGTGTATTTTATAGTGGTTTTTTTTTTTTCCTGTGGTTCTGGTGTTGTTTTGTTGAATCTGGGATATTACCGTTCTGAAAGTAACAAAGAACAAAACAATTATTGTCAATAGGAAAGAAAACTTTTTGCAAAGAACTTGTGGTGACAAAGGAGCAATCTATAAAGATGTCAGATCTCTCATTTTCTTTTAATGACATTGATTATGGTTGTTACCAGGAAACACTTCTCCATTCTTTCCCAGCTTCGTTCCGTGTATCTAATTCATGACTCAGTAGAAATGACGAGATTTACCCTGTTAGTTGTGCCACTGGGAAATCAGCCAAATGGCCCAGACCTTTGCAGTAATCACTTTAGATATTAACTTTCAGCGGGCAAAACAATAAGCTGTTCGAATTGCAGTAGCTCGATGTTTCCTTGTTGGGAGTATTCATTATTCAGACAAGGAGAAAGCTTTCTTTTCTTTTTTAAACGCAGTTGCTTTTGGCAAGCGTACAACCAATGTATTGAAATGTATTAATTTTCTTCTGCTTTTGAAAAGGTGAGTTAAAATTTGTCATTTCAACCTCCTGTGGCTGTTCCCCTGGTTAGCAGGACAGTCCTCGCCTCAGCAGCAGCTCAGGCTGTTTGGATCCTAAGCAGAAGCATATGCTGTGGGTCTGTGAGTTATGAGGTGCGCTGCCTGCTCTTCGGCCCAGTGCTGCCATTGGTGTTCTTTTCTTGTCCCCGTGCTCACCTGAATTGTCCCACCCAAGCAAACAGGACTGCCTGGTGCTGTTAAAGGCTGGGCTGGTGGGAGCTGGAGAGCGGGCTGACCAGTGGTGGGGATCTCTGAACTTCCCGTGTTTTATACTGAGCTGTAGCAATATGTTTTCTTTCTTTTTGCTGTAGTTCGCTTAAAAGCCTGCTTGTTGTGTTATGCCTTTGAATTCTCCTCTACAGAAATGAATTTTAAGGTTTGTTCGAATTGAGCTTGCAGTTACGCATTTCCTTTTTATTTTAATTCACGAAGGGTGTGATCTTTTCTTAATTCCCCTGTTTTGCAAAGGAGAGGAAACCAGGTTGGAGAATGTGTGCTTAAAGTCATTTGGGATAACTTGTGTCTGTCCCCTCCTGTGTTAAAGTGGCCAAAACGCTACTCACGTTGAATAGGAAAATAACTCCTGGTCGCTCACTGCTGGCGGAAGTTCTTGCAGTGATTTGCGTTACAAAATCAGACACTGAATTGAAGGTGACCCTTTTCGTGGATTTCACTGAAGTGGGATTTAGCTGTACCTAGTAATTAAAATCTTTGCCATTTAGGGGTTGTTAGTGAATATTTCGTGAATACAAACCAGATGATCTCATGATAGACCTGTCATACACAGCCACTTGGTGCTTGGAAGGAGGAAGACAGTAATTGTTGTATCTATCTTAATATTACATTGAATTAGCAAATAATGCCGGATTACAGGAAATGAGTCCAATCTGTGGAAGAGATTTTGTAACTTCTGCAGTTTTTCTTGAAATAGAAGTAAATAAGAGATTACTTACTTTGGCTTTAAAATGTCGTATTAACTCATGGAATGAAAACACTGTTATTATATACTCTGCTCAAAGGGATGAGAAGAAAGAGATCTTTTCCTTTCTTCTTTTATAGTAAGAAACAGCTTTAAGCCTCAGTCTTGCAAATACTTACGTGTGTGCATTGCAGTGTTCCTGTCAGTAATTTCATCAGCTGCAGATGCTGGGAACTCAGAGCGGTCTGAATGACCCACTCAGCCCTATCAAAACGATTAGTAGTGTGCTGGAGCTCATCCCTGAAAGCACGTGAGCTGTTGAAGCGTATGCTAGGGGGTTTTCGTGGGTTTGAAGGTACGTTCTGGAGGTGCTGGGAGATTCTGTGTAGTAAAGCTGCTCAATGTAAAGCGAGTGCCTTCTGGGAGATGGCACTTCCTTATGGCAACAGAGTTCTATTTCACTTTCAGTGCCAGAGATGCTCAGTACGTTGAGGAGGAGGGACAACGTGTTACATGAAATGATTAAAATCACCAGGAGCCTTGCCACGAGCTTCGGCTGGGTCAGGGTTTCAGCCCTAATATTACAGAAGTCCTTTATCCTGTGTACGGGGTAAAGCTTGTAGAACAAATAACAAGCTTGTATTAAATCCATCTGTAAGCCACAAAGGAGAATAACGTGTGGACTGTGTACAGAGAGAAATCGGGATTTACTGGGACTATAATTTCCTTATTGCCGTTTTTCCAGCCATGCAAACCTCTGCTGTGTGGTGATTTTAGAGCGGCTGGAGACATTGGTGGCAGGGTAGCTGGGGAGGGAATATAGATGTAAACTGCTCCATTTTGTACTGCAGGTTTCTATCATTGTATGTCAACGGGTTTGAACAAGGCGTGCAATCTAGTAATTATTTCACAGTGCTTGAGAACTGCTTTTAATAGAGCGTTGTTTTTCTTTGCTTTTTTTTTTTCTTCTCAGCTACCACACGTTGTTTCCCAGCACACTGATGCAACTCAAAGAATACAGGGTTCCAAAGCAAGGGCAGTGCTTGCTGTGGTACGGCGTAATCTGGCCCTGCAAATGTGCAAACAATAGCAAAAGTACGTGTTTCTGAATATGGCACAGCTGTTATCTCCTCCCGAGAGCAAGGAGCGTTACAGTGACATAGACAGAACGACCAGTTAAAACCACTCACGCTGTTTTATTGCGTTTAAATGGGGCATGTAAAAAAGCAAGGGCCCGTTCTTGCATTCAGATAAGTATCAGTTCAGGCCACCGCTGCACTGCCTTTCTGCGCAGGCTTCGAAGAACAGAGGCAAAGAATTCCTCTTTCACCTTCCCCTCCTCTCACCCTGCTGGCACCCGCTCTGTGAGATCTCGGTCGGAACCTGAAGCTTTCTGTTCTCACATCTGTGCTTTGCTACTAACCTGGAACAAGGACTTTTTTTTTAATTACGCTCATTAGTTTTGATATATTCAATGACTGCTAATCATTAGAACTTTCTGTAGAGAGTAGGCTGCTTGGAAAATAGAAGAAACGTTGCCAGAGCTGCAGTAGGAAATAGATGCGAATTCTGAAGTTCTGTGTATTAGGTTATTTTAAGGTTTTGTTCATTTAGGAATTACAAGGGTGATCTCAGTCAAATCGTCCCTCTCCTCCCCCCGGCTTCTCTTCTTTCAAACCAGTTGCATTAGTTCTGACTTTTCCGTCATGATGTCTGAGCGTAGATGTGAGTATTTTGCATAGTGGGTTGGTAAGAAGCGCTGTAATTGAATCTACCTGATCACATTTATTCTGGGGGTTAAACAAATACAAAGCATCTTGAACTGCATTTAATTCTGGCATTTATGTGTGCGATAAGAGGAGGGCTTTGTGAGTGCTATAGAGTTGTCAGTCTTTTTGGAATGAGAGGAAAGCAAATACATTCTTACGTGGGGTTTTTTTTGTTGTTCATATTTTGCCAGAAGGAAAAATGACACTGAGGCGACATCACCAAATACTGTAAAACTAACTTTTTCATACAGATCCCCATTGTTGTTTTAAGTGCTTAAGGGGCTGGCTGTTTGGTTTATTTTGGAACTTGCTGAACTATATGAAGTGTTTCTCCAGGGGCCTGGTATTTTAATACCTTGTAGAAGGTTGTATAACAGTAGATGATGTATTTTGCCTGCCGTCCTATGCTGTAAATAAATTACATGTGCTGGCCTGGGAGAGAGTATCTGAGGTGTAAATCAAAGACTAATATAAGAGGGGAAAAAAGAATTAAGCGATGTTTTGTGTTTGATTAGTTTTATATATAAGATACAAGAAGGATATTACGATGGCATGAGGAGCTTTCTGAGAAGAGGTGGAGGGTCTAGGATTATTTAAAAGAAGTGCTGTGATTCATTGCTTTCTCACAATATGCTGTGGTTAAGTCACTTGAATGCTCAAGTCAACAATCCTCTGGGCAGAGAAAGATAATATAATTTTAAGCATATCGTAAAATTGAAATTTGATAGCTTCCAGTCTATAATCCTATCTAAGACTTGCTTGTAATAAAAGGAAAATACAGATGCTTGTGCCGAGTTTGGAGCATAGTCTTTTGTGAGTTTAAAGAATCGTAAATGTGCTTCAAACAAGCAACAAAATATTTTATTAATATGAATGTTTTGCTAAAGACTGCATGTTTAATGCAATCCCCATTCCTCCATAATAAGTTTAAATATTAATTCTTTGGAATGCTAGATGCCTAAAGCTAGATAGAAATGCTGTGCAGTTTCAGATATCTAGGAGTGGGCTTGTGAAACAGGATATTTAACTGGGAGAGATGAGTAGCACATTTCAGAGTTATTAGGGCAGAACAACAACACAAGAGGATGGCTTAAAAAAAGTTATGTTTTCTGCTCATGAGGCTTAAGAACCTTAGACTTGTTTGTTTGAAATACAAGAGTAGATTTGCTATGTATGTATGCTCTAGATTGCCTTTTTTATTATTATTTTGCTTAAGCTCTTCTTACTCGACTGCCCTTCTCTGAAGCAGCTGGCTTTGATTTAACCTGAATCCTTCGCTGAGAGCAAATGATCAGTCTCTTACGATGACTGCATGTTGTGCTCTTTGCTGGAGCATCTCTGTAGCGGTGATTGCCTAAGAGAGAAAACGCAAGAGGCCAGGGAAGGCAGTTGAGGAAAGCAACAGTTTGTGTTCAGAAGAACTCATTTCACCCCAAAATGGATCTCTTGACTTGTTCCTTATGTAAGTCCTGTCTGCCTCCCAGCTTCCATCTGTGCTGGGCAGAGAAGAGAAAATTAAAGTGAAAACAGATAGAAAAAGGCAATTTCTGTTTTATTCCCCCCTATTTTCCAGAAGGGATTTAGTGTGAAGTTTCATAACTCCCGCTTTGCTGTGCTGCTTCTGCTGAAATTGCGGTGAGCTGTAGTACTGATGTTGGGAGGAGGTGAGAGCTGCATGTTTTGGATAATCCATGCTCTTCTGAGGCACGGAAGAGAAAGTCCAAGTGTTAAATCTGCTCCCAGAGGGGGAAGCGCAAGCAGAAGCAGCCCAGTAGCTCAGATGCCAAGGTCAGGCAGTCAGCACAGTACGTTCATATTTAATTCTCCTTCCTGTTCAGGACCTCACTTAGATCTAAAGTTGGTGTGATCTGCTCTCTTCCATGGAACAGGAAAAGAACTGGTGAAGGCAGAGAGAACAAAGATTGTGCCAGCAGCTGACATGGCCAAGTATGTAAATATTTGGGATGGGGAGAGTTAGGGTGCTTGGACTCTACTCTAAATTGTCATTTACTTGTATTGTTTTGGGGCAAGTCTGTTTATTATTCAGGACATTTCTTCATCATGAATATAATGGAATACAATGTGGAGAAATACAAGCTAGTTCTGGATCCAGAAATGGTACAGTTGTTTCAGCACACCGGCAGGGTCAGCTTTATTGTCTGTGCTGGAGACAGGCTTTGTTGGTTCACGTGCAATGGTCAGGTGATGTGGCTGTGCTCCATTTCAGATCTGGTCCGGTGTTATCTCTGGATGCTGTGCTGCAGTACGTGGTTGTATCAGCCTGGGGTGGCATTTATTTGAGCATGACTGCTCCTCCTTCACGTGGTGTGCATGTGGGCCAGATCTCTTTTTGCTACCTGCAGTATGTGGTGCTTCCCCTTGTTGGTAAGTCTCCTTCAGTAAGAGGAGTGAAATATGTAGAATGCCTGTTTGTTATCTTTGGGAGAGTAAGGCTTTTAACGGAACGTTTCAGTAGGGCTTCTTGCTGCTTGGCATCTGCTTTTCACTGCCAGTTGCAAGAGAGTTGCCGAGGAGTGAATTCTTCCATTTATGTTAGTACCTGAAATGCTGAGGTGAAGGAAAGGAGGTTGCATTAAGACCTACGTTGAAGGATCTATGTTACAAGTAAGCTGTTGGGAGGAAAATCTTCCTCCTGGTTTGCTGGAAGAAGAAACCTTTGGGTTTCCCCTGTATACCAGAAGATGAGAAAATGTTATGGCAGTGGTTCAGGAGGCAGGGAGCACAGGTGGATGGTGTGCCTATGGGCCTTGATGTGCAGGTACCTGCTACAAGGAGCTCATCCTTCCAGCAGAACAGACTTTGTGTGCAGCTGAGACTATCTCCCAAGACTTGAAGAAGAAAAGGCAGCACTACATAATTCTTCTTTTCTGGATCTCCGATTGCTGTAATGTTCAGTTTCCTTAAAGTCCTCAGAGTTGGTTTATATTCAGCTGAAGCTGAGTTGGCCTGATGCTGCTAGCCTTAGACCTGAAACAACGCCATTTTAACCCAAGAGCAGATAAAAAGGGGGCAGACTTGAGCTGTGGAGGGCTAAGGCACAGATTTTGTCTTTAGGCACAGACTCTGTGCACTTGGCAAAAGAAAAAATATCTCAAGCTTTTAATTTGAGCAGTTTTATTTGTTTTGTTTCATTTTTCCTTTTGCCAACTCATCACAGATTGGCTTATATTCTTTTTCTTTGAGTTCTTGAGCTATTTGCTAAGGTTTGTTGACTTGTGTTTTCACAGGGGTAAGCTGCGGGCTGTGTGTGAATAGTTCTTTTTTCGAAACAAGGATGCTGCATTTCAGCATCTCTGAATGGGTACGCAGGAAATTTCAGAGGTTGTTTACCCCTAGAGCCCACTTGCTCTTTCTCTGCCCTCAGCAGCTTACTCATTCTCTTGGCCTCCTGACCTCCTGTCTTTGACTTTGTGCAGGTTTTCTGATGGCTTATTTTAAATCTATATAATGGGACGTAGCTTAGTTGAATTGTGGGCTAAACATGTAGAAATATGGCAACTGATGTAAATAGCTTTTGGTCTGCTGAATGTGAGGGTGATTTGGCTAGCTTTTATGGGAAATATTCATATGAGATCTCCTTTCTCTTACTGCATCCCGTCAGAAGCTGTTAGGCAGAAATTACTGGCAGGAATACTCAGACCACTTTGTCAGAGTTCGTTTTTATGCCTGTTTGCTTATAAGTTTGCCACTTCCACAAATACTTTTACAAGTGTGTATATTTTGCTACATTAGTCATAGAAAGCAGATATAAAGGGGGCCAAAAGCTAGAAAGTGAGAGCAGACCATTGGAATGTCTAATCACGAATTGTGTTTTGAGACCTACTGCATGATGGCATTGGCTACAAATGCAGTTTGTTTGGCAAGTTTGGGTTAAAACCCTGGCGTTTTGCAGAGGCTTGCTGCTTCAGTGGTGTCCAGGTTAACTTTCTTAAAATGGGAATAGCTTGCTTTCGGGAGCTTTTCTTGCCAAGAGTTAGTGTTAATGTGAACAATGGTGTCTTTATTAGCTGCTGGAGAAGTTGCTGGGAGACATGAAAATTAAGAATGGTAAACATTAGAGGTGATAAAGATGCTTTATGCATGGTATGGATGCTGCAGCAGCAGGCAGTCACTCTGAAGGGAGACAGTTTCAGTGCCTAGAGATAATATGTGAGTTGAGAGGAAACTTTGTGAAAAATGGCCTCATCTTGTAACCAACTGGAATTTAGGCGAAAAGAAATTATGGTGCTGACTGCCACTAGAGAAAACAGTCCAAAGGCTTGCATATGGATTCCAGTGCGAAGGCTCTTGACTATAGAATTTGCTGAGCAACCCATATTTACAATACAAGCTAGATGCTGTTTCTGAGGACCATCTAAACTTGGAGTCCACTGATTTATAGGTCAGGGTTCTGCTTGGTATGCATGGTGATCACACCAGTCTTGTTCTGCTGGTATGGAAGAGAATGTTGTTACTGTATTCTTTCTAAAGCTGAGTGTGGCAGTAGGTTTTCCACATTGGTACTGAATGCTCTGTGAAATGCACGTGGGATTCAGTGCCTTCTGTCTCTTCAGTGTTGGTTTATTCTTCCACGGGGATTATTTGGGCTGAACGCTAAGAAAAACATTAGCTTTGAGTATGTTCACCTCTTGACGTATGTTGCTTAGCAGGCCACAGGATGTTTGTAACTGGAAATTTTAAAGACAGGCTGAATGGAAATCCTACTATGGGATGTAACTCTTGGTGCCCTACTGTCTTTTCTGTGGCATTCATTCCTGCACTGAACTGTATGGGCGCAGTAAAGAATTACAAGTGGTCTGGAGGCTGCTGTTCTCTCTGACTTAGCGAACAAAGTTCAGACCTTCCCTTACTTGTGTTTCTGGATGCTTGTTGATCATGAAACGCAGAGAAGGCATGCAGTAAAAAATAGGCTAAGTGAAGGGCTCTGTCAGAGCAGCTGGGAGAGCCAGTGGTGGGACAGCTGGGCATGGAAAATGATTGATTTTTATGTGCAAAGCAGTTGTGAAATGTTCTGTGGCATTCTGGGGACATGCCATTGCTAACTAACACACGATTGCCTGTTGGGAATAGAAAATGCCAGCCATTGTTCTGTAGAAGGAAATAGCCTTATTGATACTGAATTAGGCTCAGATTGAATTATTATTCATTTGTAGTACATCCTGTTTTCCAAATATAAAAATGAACTGTCCATACCAGAGTCCTCCACCACTTTTAGTTGCTAGTCAGATCTACAGCCTTATGTCCAGGTGGGGTTTGGACTGTTTTGAACTGAAGTGAATTGTGGCAGAATCCTACATTAATGAGGTAGCCATTATGCTGCTTGAAAAAGTCCATCTCATCAGGCTTGTTCCTGTGCTGTAGCAAGCCTGGGAGTGAGGCTGCCAGAGGCAAATGTGGTGATGGATTAGACTTAAGTGTATGGGAGACGTTTTGAATTGTCACATGCAGTGCTGATAGAAAAGAAATAGCAGCAGAGAAAATAATATGTGCTCTGTTGAATCCTTTAAGAAGTGAATTATCTGTAGAATTTGAGATGCACGCTAAACAACTATCAGTGACTGTATTTTGTACTCAACTCTTGAGTTTTGTTCCTGATGTTGTCTAATGGTTTCTGCTGAAATCCTCACAGAAAATAGAGAACCACTGCCAGTAAAATTTGTCTGTTGATTCAGATTAAGGAAAAAATAAACAAAAAATAGGATGTGGCTATCATGCAGCAGGGATTTCTTAAGCAAAGATAAGGAAATAAGAAACTGGGTGATGGATATTTTCATACAAACACACGAGACTATACCTTGCAATGGAGAATATAGACAGTTTATACAGATAGAATGCTGTATGTCTTGGCAAACAGTGACACTGAAAAGGATTTGGATGTCATTGGTATGGGAAAATATGTATCATATCACCTCATAGCCCATTAGAAATACTATTGAAAAGCATAGGCAATTGGTGTTACCTTTCTATAAAGCATCACTTTGGCTGTAGGAAAAGAGGTTAATGCTCAAACTTTCTTAAATGGCTTTGAAAATCAAAGTTTTTGAGAAGAGCTGGAAGGTGGTAACCCACATGTGGCACTGGGGGGTTAATGGCACAAGAGGCACAAGAGGCAATCTGGTCAGCTCTGGACATGTACTAGAGAGGAAAAGTCTGTGACACTTGAGGGATCTTTTGGATGCTGATAAATGCAGAAAAAGATCTCATGCCTGGAAACTGAGGCCAAAGATCAAACTAGAAGGAAGACCTTTGTTTTTTACTGCTAGGATATTAAATCTAGCACCTGGCTTAGCAAAGGATACGATAAATCCACTGGTACTTGGAAGTGTCTTAATTTGGATGCTCCTGTGGAAGAAACAATCCATTTATATTATGAACAATGGTATTCAGTGCACCGGAGTCACAGAGTTTTGATAGAAATCACAGTAAGGCAATCTCTAGTAATTGCTGCTTCCTCCAAACCCACCCTTTCTTTCTTCCTGTTACGTCTCTCTTTAGCAAACAGCACCACTCCTTCTTGACTAGACGAGGCTCTATTCAGAGATGTTGTGATGGAACCTATGGTCTCCTAGGACCTGGGGTGAGACCGACGCAAACCAAGTGCCATGTTTAAAACCTGGACATGTAGGAAAATGGTAACAGCTGCGTTCTTCCTTCTCTTAGCAAGCGCTGATGATTTTTGACATTAATGTCTTCCCTTTCTTTGCTTTCTGAAATGAAAACAAAGCCCTCCTTCCTAGCATAGCAATAGTGACATACTAACACAGTTATTACAGCAAACATTGTGGCCCTCTCTGGTCATGATGTTTTTTTTCTGTGGGGAGACTGAAATACTAACTCACAAATAATGTCTTTAGAAGTCATATTAGTCACACATTTTTAAGACATTCCAAAATCATACCAACCTCCTTCTGAGCTTGTCTGTTGCTACCAATGATTCAAAGTTTTGAAAACTCTCCTTTAGTTTTGATTTACGCTTTGGTCTTGGGCACTTGTTATTTCTGGCAAATGTCAGTTCAGTTTCATTAAAGAAAAATCTGTTTTACAGCCTCGTGGCTCAGATCTGCTGCGCTTCTAATAATTGATGGCTGGTTTCCTTATTTCCTGCATTGTAGAAAAATAAGGACCTTGTTAGACCTAAACAAGCCTGCATAAAGTCACAGTGTGAAATATCAGGTTGGGGGTGAGCGGAGCAGCTGTAGGCAGGTTTTACAACTTTGGGCCACAGTTGATCGAAGCAGCCAAGGGAAACTGAGATAGACCCACATGACTGAAATTCAGTTGAGTTCTTTGGCTCCCTGGCCTGAGATTTATATTTGTGACACCTTCCTCTTCTGTCAGAGCCTGAGCCAGACACAAGCCTGTGTCTGTATACGTACTTAAGGCGCTGCGCACCCTGTGGTGTGGCCACCGTGCCCATTGCTTGCCGTGCCACTGTGGGACTCATCTATTTCCAGTGCTGGCTGTCTTATACCAGCAGCCCACAACAGGGTGAATGTGTGCTTTGGAAGAAAACAGCTGCCATGTGGTGGGGATGAAAACTCAAGAGCAAACACTTTCAGAATTTCTGCAAGTGGGCAAATTAATTTCAATCTCAACTGTCATCACAAGGGCATTTTTAATTCCCTTTTCCTTTGGGTGGTATCTTTGATTTATATTTCTGAATGAGGCAAGTGATCACCCTTTGGTGTCCATTAGAGCTTGTTCAATTTAGTTTCTTTATAAATTACAGAATCCTATCATTCTCTCAGTTGTTGTTGTAGACAGGTTTCTTGGGTTTAGAGTTTGGGGGCTTGGGGTTGTTTGTGTTTATTTATTTATTTGGTTTAAGAGCTAGTGAAACTTAGCGATGCCTAAGTTAATTGAAAACAACCTGTAAGTCTAAATGAGGTCTTAATTACTATCATGTATTTTTCCACAGTGCAACAGCTGTTGGATGCCTTCTACCATATTACCACTCCATTAGTCTGGTAGTTGCGATGGGATCCTACCTTAGGGATACATTAAGCTATATGGCTCCTAGGAAGCCCAGCAGGGACACCTGAAAAATATCATAAAAGTTTTTTTTTTCTTCTTTTTTTTCCTTCTCATACACTTACAGAAGTCCTGTTCGTTTTCTTTGAGAACTGGATGGCCGTTTTCAGGTGAGATAACAAGACAACTATCTGATAAGTTTCCCAGGCCTTCCTCTGAAGGACTTGCTCCTCAGAGGATGTGCTGAAGAGTTTATAGAAGCTGTAGAACCTCTGAAGAATCAAGCCTTGAAGTTTGGTCTAATAACGATCTGATCCAGAGGGGTATTCAGGCACCTCACTCCCATTGACGTCAGTGGAAATTCAGTGCCTAAATACCTCTCTGGATCTGGCACTTAATATTCTGATGCTGAATGTTACATAGTTCCTGCTTTCCGTGGGTCTCCTTTTATGGCATCTTTTGTGAGTGGTGCAATAGTATTAATTTTAAATTCTTCCCATCGTGAATTCCAGCACATGGTGCAGACAACTGCCTAGATGGGGCTGACATTCAAGCAGTGAGACGGGGGGATCTGCAGCAGCATGCTTGTTTGCTTGGATGAAAGTCCAGGGGAAAGTGAGAGATTTTAGTTGGCATTTCCCCCACTCAGTACTGATCTTATAATGCTGCTTTAGTAGCAGTGCTCTTCTGGCTTCTTGCCAGATGATACCATTGGAGTCCGTCTGAGATGTGCAAGGTAAAGGATCTCGGGGAATTACAGGTATTATGACTTTCCAGTTATACAATTCTGATGAGTAGAGTCTTCTGATCCAGACAACTCACTTGCTTTTAAAAATTCTATTATTGAAGGAAAAGGCAACGCAAGAGCTGGAAAGTGGAGCCTGATGTTTATAAGGGTCCTGAGAGCAGCTGTAATTAGTGCACGTTTTTGAAAGAGGCTTATTAGTCTGCCAGCAAAGAGTCTTGGTGTCCGGCCAGGTTAGATGTTGCTTGGGAGAACGCACTTGAGAACTGTGTCCATGCACAAATTCTGGGCCCAGCGCTGAGCACATGAAGCGTCCTCTCAACACATAAAGAGAAAATATTTTGCATGCTTCCAGCGTGTCCTGTGAGACACCGGAGATCTGAGTCATTACCCAGTGTTTGGGTCAGTTCTCAAAGTTTGTGAAGCTCCTTGCTCTCCAGATTTCACAATGCTTGCGAGGAAAACATCTGAGTTTCTTTCTCATGGACTCTAGAGCTGCTCACAGTCTGATTTCCCTGGTTTTAGATAGCAATCAGAAATGTTCATGCTTTCCAGACCCTGCAGAGGTCCATAGTACCTCAGGAGAATAAAACAGGGCTTTTTACAGAGCTAAATTGAGTGAGCTATCTTGCACATCAGCCAGTTCCAGGACACAGTGAGCAGCGTGCTGTGCAGAAAAGTGCTGGGGGATGGACAGGAGCCCCAGCATGAGCAGCAGCCCCTGGGTTGGTACAGGGGTCTGGGAGGGACCACCACATGGCCCATCAGAGCCAGCTTGTTGCTTCTGCAGGCAGTTCAGTCTGAGTAGCATCTGTCCCACACCTCCCACAAGCCACAGTTGCACCCTAACAGCCTATGACAAACTGAGGTCATTAGTGGAAAATACCAAAAGCCACAAACTGCTGCACACAGTAGTGCAGGAGAGGTTGAAAACACTGACCATGGCCTGCAACTCTGGAAAGGCAGGGAGTTTCCTTAAATAAAAATTCCCAGAGGACCCAAACATCAGACCAGATCTTTGGCTTAGTGCATTGTGGGTGGGGAAGGCTGCGCCACCGAGTCCCCCACATTGGTTGTGTCCTTGGGCAGTCAGGGAGCTGGGGGCAAGCTGGTATCCCCCAGCCCAGGAGCAGCAGAGCTGCATGGGATCCTGGGTGTGCTGCTTGGGCCCACCAGTGTTCGCAGCAACCAGCACACAAGACAAGGTGCTTTTCTTCTTTTTTTTTCTCTCCCCTTCTCTCCTTTAATAACTGAACCCAACTGCTCCTCTGAGTTATGAGGGATTTTTACAGCGGAGTTGCATGGTGGAGGGACCTGGTTTTCATTGTGCAGTCTGGGATATCAGTTTTAACCCAGAGGCAGTGATGTTATTTAACAGGTGCCTTAAAGGCATAGTGCTTATTTAATCACCGTCTCCATATCAACATTATGTAAATTGAAATTGCTTAGGTACGCAATTAATTGTGAATGCTTTAGACATTTTTAAAGGCATAAGACAATACCTGAAGTTCCATTTTAAGAATATCCAGGTCAAAGGACACACATGTTTTTATTTTCTTATTTGAGGTATAATGTGTTCAAGGCAGATTTATGGCACAACCTTTGTTTATTGACTTGTACTTTTCCACATGAAACTAATGGAACATGACAGATGATATTTATGAGGCATGTGTTCCTGATTAAATCATGTTAGACATTAAAACCTGATAAAAGAATGTATTTTAAAGGGTGGATTAATAGAAAAGGAGGCAGCATTGATTGGGGAGTTTACACGGAACAAGACACATTGGTCTTAGACTGAATATTTATAGGTGAGATATGTGGTTATAAAACTTTAGAAGCTGAACAGAGAAAGATTAATAAGCCTTTTCTCTTTGGAAAGTTTGAGTTTTGTTTTTCTCCCTTTGTGAGCCATCGGCCACCTCGTATTTCTGGTCTTTCAAGCACATTTATTCAGTTCTGCCTAAGAACTTGTGACCCTTTATGGCCTACTGCTTTTACCTTTGGATTACGTGCGTTCCGTGTGCTTCGGGATTCCCAGTCAGCAGATCTGTGCAGGCAGCGTTTGATGCTGCAAAAAACTGCTGTGGTACATGCTCTGCATTCTGCTTACATGGGGGCAAATGAAGTAAAGCAGCATGAGTCAGGTGGAGCTGCTATTTCCACCTTGATTTGTGGAGCTTTGCGCTGAGCTTTTGCTAAGGCTAGCAGGGAATCACCCTGTGTAACATTTTGCATGTCAGGATTAGAGTATGCCGCAAAGTATTTCCTCTGGAGAGCAATTAGAGGATTTTGGTAAACGCTGGGAAGTGGGAACAGCTTGAATTTGTTTTCTTGTCTTACAAGAACATTAAGTCTAAAAGGAAAGCAAATACCTGCATTCTGCTTTCAGTTACACAGGTGCACACCTGGAATGGTTCCACTGATTTCAGCTGCACGGATGTATCTAAGGGCACATTCTGCCTCCATGCACAACTTTCACTCCTGAGTTTTAGCCTACTTTGGCTGAATTTGTGTAAACCTGCATCTTTCTTAAATCTGCTTTCTCTGTAGAGCTGGCAAATTACTGCAGGAAAAGATGGCCTTGAGTTCACAAACTGTTTTTTATTGCATTTTTACTTTGTATCGGCTTCAACTTTTGGAGGTACCATTCACTACAAATATAAGAAAATACTACGTATATGTTTTTATGACAGTAAAGTAAAATTGCATATTTTTGGGCAATACACCTCTCCTTCCTGTAAGTGTTTTATCATGACTGAAATACTGACAAATTAAAACTGCTTAATTTTTGTCTAACAGCAATATCTATTCTGCATGAGATACGGTAAAAATGTTTTAAAATTGTGAGTTTCAGATATTTAATGAAAAAAAGCATTATTGAAGATCTTGGACGAGAAAGAATGAAAATTAAAGACACATTCATGAGTTGCTTTCATTTGGGCTTCTCAGGATAGATAACTGAAACCAAGTGCTACATGAGAAAGCTGTGTGGGAAATACAGTCCACTATGAATAGGGGTGTTTATATTGAGTGTGTTTGAATTTAATTGAGTCAAAGCACAATCTTGCACCTGGTGTCATCAAAGCAAGTTCCAGATTTGTTAGCAGAGGTAAACCCCTGCTTGTCAACATGTCCAATGGAAATTCCTATTTGTCTGTTTTTTCCACCCAGCTCACTCTGTGAGCTACCTACCTGCCTACCTGCCTGAGATTTCAGTGTAAACTGCCCCTCACATCGGAAAGTGAGGATCTTCCTAATGCAGATGTTTACTCTATAGAGAGTTCAGCCCTCCTTCCCCAGCCGCATGGTCAGTGTGTGTCATTAGCCAAAACAACAGATATTAGAGAGTGAAAAGAAGATAGGAGACAGCACTGGAAATGTCATAGTGCTTCGATGTTAATACTTTGCTTGTGCTTGGGATTTGTGTCCCTTTCCCATCTCCTCAGTGATTTTAAAATGCTTTGGATATGGGTTAAATAATAAACCAGAAACTTAAAAAAAATGTGGGTGGAGACTGAAAAGAATGGGAGTTATTTTGTTAGGAACTGATACGTGTCAGGAGAAGATGTACAGTATACGTGAGAGAAAATGGATGGGGTTGAAGAAAATGCAGCTCAGTTCCTCAGTCTTTCATAAAACAGAAATGTATGCATTTCTAGGAAGGTATTTTCAAATGGAAACTGGATGCTGAAGGTGAAGTGCCTGCAGAAGACACCTAGTATATTTATGATGTTTTGCCTTATACTTGTAATGGTACTCCTGAGCCTTATGAGTGCATCTCAGCAGTCTGCCCTCGTAGCTGGGGTGTATAGTTCTGGAAAAACATTCTTTTTGATTCGCGGTGAAAATGGCTGGTGATGCTGGCCAGCACCCAAGAGGTGCGAGAGGTCCTCTTTTCCCCAGCCAGGATCAGCACTCCCTACTCTATTTCTGGTAGATTTTCGCCAAGTGTGTTTTACACGCTGCCAAGAATGGAGATGCTGTGTCTTCTCTGTCCTAGGGCTTAGCTGTCTCTACAGGCATTGCCTGCCCTTTCTTGGGTGTTTAAACTGATCTCCTTTGCTAAGCTTGGCTTGGTCCGTCAGCAAAAGTCATTTGAACTGGCATTTTGTGTGTGTGTGTAAGCTAAAGGAGGCCTGTGTTCCTTCAGCTCCAACAGATATTGCTTCACTTGAAAAACTGGTCCTGCTATTAATGATTTCCTGCCTCATAAAAGAACTGTCCGGAGAGTCAAAATGTTGGTACTAGGCTGCCAGTGTGAAGTCCTGCAGTTAAAACGTAACTCTCCACTTGGCTTCCTGCTGAAATGGTTCTTGCTGGCTCCAGCAGCTTCCCTGCTTCCTTTGCTTTGTTCCCATGCTTTGCCAGTTCCTCTTCAAGCTGTTGCTTTTTTTGTTCTGTATTTTTTTGCTTATTGCTGCTTTGCGCTTCTGCATCTCCATCACATAGAGGATGCAGACTGGTGGTGTGGGGCATTGCTGGAGGAAGCTAAACAGGCTGGGCAGGAGGCCTTCGGAAGGTGCCTACAACAGCCAGATCGTGCATCAGGACCTCCTTGGACGGTGCTTGGGTGGCAAATATGACCTTTTGTCAGTGATTCATCCTGGGACAGTGGACATACTCGTGAGAAAACCAGCTTGAGTGTAAACAGGGTCACAGTGAGTGTTGTCACTCAGGACACTCAGGAAGGCCAAGCACTAGGTGTCACTGAGGTAAAGTCTATGTACTGCTGTCTTTTATGCTGTGCTCAGTTGGTAAGAAATAGCCATACTTCAGTTGTTACCATCTAGCTTGTTCAAAGCACTGTGCTAGAGCTGTATGTTTATACACATATGCGTATGCACACGTATGCAAACGCATATAGCACTAACGTTACTCAGCTCTGCGTGCTGCTGGGAGGCAGTAATACCCCTTTTACACCACTAGAGCACAGGATCAGAGAGTAGAAAGGAAGCATATCAAATCTAGAGGTTGTGAGAAGTTTGTGTTTAATCTGCACTTCTAATATAAACAGAAAGCAAAGTGCCTATCAGCTAATACTGACTAATTATATCCCTGTGCTGGTGGCCAAGAATGAAGAATGCCATGTAGTGTATATAATACGTGTTCTTTTTATGAATCAGCCAGGGAAAGCATCCAAGCCCTTTCAGTAGGTTGGTAAAAGGTTTGGCTAATTATCAGATTTTGAAGCCATCTGGAAAAATTTAGCCAAAATGATTTGCTTCAGAGTCCCAAGGTAAATCATTTTCCTACTTATGCAATTGTTCTTCATTACTGGTCAGGTTAGGGCTGATTAAAGGTTAGGATGAGATTGTAACTTGGGCTTCTCTTGAATGTTTTGTGGATATAGTTTTGATAGCAAGCGTGACACCAGCATGAGCTCCAAGTAAAGAGAATAACAGAAAAATTACGAGTTATATGGGATGGGATTATGATGAGTCAAAAAGTGAATGTTGGCCTTTTTGAATTTTAATTGAAAAGGACTTGATGAACCTGATATTTTGTAAAGGATGACATAATTCGTGGATGTGAAGTATCCTTACGTTGTAACTACTTGAAAAAAATATTTTCAGTGTTACTCTTATTTTTAGAAAACATTCTGGAAATCACTGATTTCAATTCTGGAGCGGTTGACTCCATACTCCAGTTCATTGTCCTTACGCACCTGAGTAGTCTACTCAAAGGTCTACTTGCACAAGTGTGTTACTCGTGAGCTTAGACTCCCAGACCTGGCTATGAAGTACTTTAGATACACCTGATTGGGATTCCTGGGTCAGATAAGGACTAAATTGTTTGCACAGATGTTATGGCCTAACTGTGTAAGAGCAGCCACTGCTGCCTCTCAGCTGAAGATTGAAGACATCCCCAGGAGCACCTCATGGGCAGTGTTTACAGGATTGAATCCTTAATTTAGAACTTTCATTTTGCCAACAAAGGTGACATGTTTTGCCTCCTAATTCCAGAGAGGTTTGTTATGAACATGTGGTGCATAACCCAACTGAATGACATCTGTTTCTGGTTACAGTGCTGAAGTGTAGCAGTTTGGTTGTGAGATCTGGGTTCTGGGCCTGACTCTGCCTGGGCTCGTCGATACGATCTTGAGTGAGAAAGGCAGCTTCTCTGTGCCTTGGGCTCCCTGCTTGACGAGTGAGGGTAGCAATACTTATCTGTTTTTATAAACTGCTTGGAGACCGAGAGGAGAATATGTGGTCCAAGAACACTGCATAAAAGTAAATATTGTAACCCACAAATCCTCAGAGCTCTGCTTTTGAGAAGAGCGGTCAAAAGTAGGATTTCACTTAGTGTGGAACTGATGAAGCTACTGAATGCAGCAGCCCTGAAGTGCAACCAAAAATATGTGCAGGGAGAAAGAAACCTCTGGTGCCCAGTTCTGTTCATGCCAAACGCTACCAATCTTTACTTTTTTTTTCCTTTTCTTTTTTTGACTTTGTTATTCTTGTCCCTTGGAATGAGGTTTTGAATGCTAAGAATTATTCAAAGCTCGTAAAATGCAGGGCTTGGAGCTAAAATAACTTGTATTTCCAGGACACATGTCATCACTGAAGATGATAGTGGTGTGTATGGGGGCACATGTGTTATGGTGAAGTAGTAAGGAACCTTACCTGAAAAGAGAGCAGAGCAAAGCTGGTTAACACACATTTCAGCTACCTACTTGAAGCATCTGCCAACACTGAATGTTGCTGCCCTACGGTCTGTGTCCTAATGCAGTTCCTCTGAAATGGAAAGGTAGACTCTCTCCTCCATGCCGCTTGTGCTTTCATAACGGTGTGATTCTCGCATACCCTAGCGAAGGTCATATACCAGGTTAATAAAAAGAAGCAGATCCAAAACCATGTTGTTTCCATTCCATTTTGAGTAGGGATAATGGATCTTTTTACAGTATTGAGGAATTAACATTTAATTTCTTAAAACTGATTTGCTTTTCTGTTTTATGGGTTCTGTAAGTCTCGGGGTTACATTACGTAGATCTGCAACCCCAGGTGGGGTGGGGGGCGCAGGTCTCATTGATGTGCTGTAAATGAGGTTGAGTATGCCTCCTACCTAGGAGAGATAGCTGCAAATCCAAGGCTTGCAGCAGGTCACTGTGTCTGATAGAAGAGCCCTGAACAAGCAGTGTAGTGAAAACAGAAACCCCAAGGGAGGTGCTGGCCTTCAGTGTCTTCAGGTTCAGTACGAGGTTACTTTCTGAGCTAAGTCAGAATCACAGAATTTCAGAATAGCAGGGGTTGTTAGGGACCTCAAGAGATCATCAAGTCCAACCCCCCTGCTAAAGCAGTTCCCTACAATAAGCTGCGTGGGTAGATGTGCAGCTGGGTCTTGAACATCTCCATAAGAGACTCCACCACCTCTCTTGGCACCCTGTTCGGTGCTCTGTCACCCTTACCATATAGATGTTCTTCTGCATGCTAGTATGGAACTTTGCACATCTCTTTAAAAAGAACCTGCTTGAATCTGAGGGTTTCTTGTCACTTTTTAGTCTAGCAGACGTCAAACATTTTCCCTAATGTGCCCCATTAGTCTCACTTTGAATTCACTTTGAGATACAGATTCCTCCTCCTGCCTGAAATCCCTCTGCAAGATTTCTTGATGCTGTGGTAGCATTTCCACTGTCTTGGGGTTTCCCTTTTGTTCTCTGTGCAGGATCTGATTGTTTTATTTATAAGCAGCTGTAAGATTGTACTTAAGTTACTTTGTAGACTTGAGAAGTTGCTGTTTGATCACAGAGACTACTTATACCTGTATGTAATTACCTTCCAGATTTAGAAGAGGTTTTGGTTTTAGGAACTTCTTTGGTGCTAGTTTCATACATCACCTTGCACTGAAGAACTGGTCTTGATCAGACCCTCTATAGCTTCCTAGGTAGTAGGTTGAGTGAAGTCCCAGGTAGTGTTAAAGCTGCTGTTTGTTTCTTCTGTAGGTTATTCAGGGTCTGATTTGGAAATATGACTGATATTTTAATACTCGTGTCTAAATAGCTTACTCAGTCCTCCCTTCTAGCATAATCACTTCGTTGTCTGCTTCTAGTTCTTCTTGGTTACAGGGAGCCGGGGAGTTATTTGCATTTGGAAGGGAGTAAATAAAAACAAACTAACATTAAGGTGCGGTTACGAAGTATTGCAGGCCCTTTGAATGTTGGCACTGCTTATTTTGGAGTATTTGCCGGGTTAAATGTAACATGGATTTGACTGTGATGTGTCATAGACTTATCAAAGCCAAATTACTCATTAAAATAATGCTGAATTGGAACCATAATGCAGTAAACTACCATATAAATAAAAGGTTAGCAGAAAGGTAACTTGATATATGGAACCATAAAAGAGATTTCTGAATTAATGAAGGAGGCAGTATTTCTCCTGTAGAGACTTAAAGATTCAGTTGAAACAGTGTAACAGCAACACATTATTTATTTCTCGTGTTGCCTTATTCTTAGGCCCATGGGACCAGACAGGAAGGAATTAGAGAGCTCTATATTACAATTTAATTGCTTGAAGGAAAAATATTATTTTTTATTGTTAGCCATTAGCTGCTTCTAGTTTTATTAAAGTCGTATATGTCCATGCTGCAGCACCGCTGTTTGCAGCGTGCATTCAAAGCTAGGAAGGTAGTTCAGTTGCTTTAAACTTGGTTCATAGAGCAGAGTGGGAGGAAGAGATGTAGAGCTGAGGCATGCTAGTGACTGCTCAGGTGTTACAAGCCTCAGATTTGCATTTTCTTACGTTTAGGGCAGATCCGTACAGAGCTAGTCTTGGTCATTTACTGGAGAAGTGTTCATATGCTAAACCCACTGATTTCAATGAGTTGAGCCATTGGGAACAGCCCGTGCTTGCTTTCTTTTTTCTTCCTTTTCTTTTTTTTTTTTTTTTTTTACTCTTTGTGTCGGCTTGGGATTTCTATATAATGTACTTTTTTTTGTCCCTTAAAATTTTAGAGGTTTTTGTTGTTGTTTGTTTTTTTAAACCACAGGCTAAAATTGCAACCTTATTTGGCCGAAGACATCCCTGTTTAATGGACAGGTTTGTTTTTTAAGTCAGGGTTATTTTTTTTTTTTCAGGGCTAGGGGACAATGAAAGTCTTCTGTTGTTATAACTGTTGCTCATTTTTGCAAAACAAAAAGTCAGCTACACTGTGATGACTGTCCCCTACTGTGCTCTTGGCCTGTGGCAAGTGGGAGACAATGCAGCATAGTTTGTCTCACCATGGAAAAAATAGTTGAGAGAAATGATCTCACACCTGCTTCAGGCTAAAAATGCTTACTCTGTGAACAGACAGAATGGCTCAACTGTTAAGCTATGGTGATTTGACTACGTGGACAGATAAGTAAAACTAAGACATGTCTGTAATGCACAAAGCAACAAGGTAATGAGAATAGCAGTTCAGTCTTCAGTTCATCCATTCTGTGATCTTTCAGGTCAATACAGTCATCACTGCCTTTTCATGTAGGCTCTGAATATTTGCTTTCCATCGTGTAAGTGGGAGGGCAAATTTCATCCCTTGATCCTTTGCTGATTCAGTGTTCCAAACAGTAACACTGACTTTGTATGATGCAGCCAGGAAGAGGCAATAGTATTTCACCAGCTGGCTCCTCCTCAAGTTGAACCTTGTCTCTGAGGTAGGTTAAGTTCTTCTGGAGACTGAGAAGCAAATGGCTCTCCAGCCTGGGGGCAATGTGCCTGTAGGAGTATCCAAAGAAGTGTTCTATCTTTTTGTAAATCCAGAAATGGATGGTCATCTTTCTTCTGTTTCACCGTTAAATTTGGCCCCACTGAGAAGTGCTTTTAGCACCTGAGGTTGAAATACAATACAAAGGGAGTTAGCTGAATTACTAGGATGATGGAGATGTTGCAGCTCAGTGCTGGTGGCTGATGTTACCTGCAGCTGGCTTGGCTTCTTTTTGAAGCCAAAGGAGTCTTCCGTTCCAAAAATATCTTGTATATGAATCATTCCCTTGTTATTATCCAGTGAAAGGCAGCGAAAAGATTGAAGACCATCTCAAGAGACTGTAGTGACCTGTAGATAATTAGCTCAGAAGGTTAATTGTGATAAGCTTCTACCTACTGTTCCATCAGTGAAAGAAGTTTGTAGCATTTACAGTAATTATTGAAGCTGGATTTTGCGGGCTTTGGCTTATATTGGTAACCCATGTATGCAGATCTCCTGAAAGTGCTGAACGTGGAGGCTAGGTATTTCTGTGTATGTACGTGGATACATGTACGGTTCTCAGGAGTTCCCTTCTTGAGGAACTTTCTTGGAAGCCCTGTGAGCTAGCTCCTGAGTTGTTTAGAAAGCATGAAACGTGGTTGAAATTTGAAATGTATCGTGGACACTGTGACTGACTCTGGACTATGTATTTTTTTTCTAAGATAGAGTCAACCTAATGATACCAGGGCCAATTCAGCCTTTCTGTGCTCTCGCAAACATTCAGCAGGGAAGGTGTGCTATTTCTGATGAATACTTTCATTGTTTGCCATGGACTTTGGGCAGTAACTTTGGCCTTACTGGGAAAGATTCCCATTCTTTGATGCTCAGATTCTTCAGCCAACTCTACTCTGTTGAATATAATTTTTAATCAAGTTTCCCTTTTAACTTGTAATGTAACAAGTCTCTAAATGTGTTACTTACTATCCACCAAAGAGGGTTTCTTGGCAGGATTTCCAAACAAAAACAAAACAAAAACCTCTCTTTCCTGCCAAAATACTCTTAACGGATGAAGCAACAATTACTTGTGGCTTTGTGAAAATAGGCTATATACTGTATATACTGTGGAGCAAGAGACCACGATGTGTGTAGTGATGATTTGAGGTATTGGGAAATTAAGTGATCCATCAGTATCAATGCTTGGTGCCAAGTATTGAGTTCAGTGCAATTGAAAAGGGGAGTAGGATTTTCAGGAGGGAGGGTCTAGTGGTTAATGCACTGAACTGAGCTTTGGAAGGCCTGGCTTTAATTCTCCAGTTTCTACAGGCTTGCCACACAACTGCAAGCTCGTTACTTGAACTCTCTGTGCCTCAGTTCTCCTTGCTCCCTCCCTTGCCCTTGCCCTTCTTTTTTAAACTCGTGTGGGAGGACCTGTCTATAAGCCTTGTATGTGTTACCTAGACAAAGGGTACTGCAGCTCAGTTGGGACCTGGATATACCTTGACCAGAGAAATATTTGTAAGTGTTGTGGCAAATATGAAACTGTCATATACATACCTGTGTCAGGCAGGCTAAGCTATGTATGCAGTAACAGGGGAAAAAGTTAGCAAGCAGAAATGTCAACCTCATGTTTTCATTTGGACATACTGGTAATGTGAATATTTGGAATAGTCGCTTCCACTCCTGCCCAGGTCCCTAGCAGTATTTTTCTACTTTTGGACAAGTTTGGATGAAGATGTACTTTTGTAAGAGCAAAATTTAATCATTGTTTCTCTTCAGAAATCTTCCTCCTGGATAGATCCTGAGGCATTCTGAGAGATACACAAAGAGGGGCAGCTAGAGAAGCCTGTGAGCTTGAGGAGCACGTTACTCTGAACAATCCAGCAACCTGTACTGTACTGATTTATAGTCTCCTTGCTTCAAGCCCCTTGTCTGTAAAATACAGAAAGCAATAGCTACCCTGATACTGATACTGCCCTGGACTGTCTGTGCAGATTCACTCGTGTCTCTAGAGCACACTGAAACTGGCACTTTCCTTTAAGTCTGACAATATTAGCTGTTGTATTCAGAGAAAGCTGGGGGCTGGAATAATAAAGGCATCTGCCTAGGTCAATACTGAAGTGCATTGGCAGAAGTTACTTCTGATGAATTACAGTAGCCTAAGGGCAGCAGGCCAGGCTGGGGTTCTTCAGCAAAGCCTCAAGTCTGGGAGGAAGCTCACAGCAGCCCTGCTTGCACTGTTCTTTGGAGGTTCTGATTTTGTGAGAGTAAAGAGCAGGGCTGTATTGGCCTGGCAGAAGGAGCACCAATGCAATTCGCTGCCAGCTTACGTGCATTTAAAAATGGAAAATGCTTTTTAATTCTATAGTACCTGTTTCTGAGGATGACCTATAATGATTCCTGGTGTGAGAGGACCACTTCTATCTCTGTACTAATTGTTGCTGTTTGTATAGATGAGGAAGCTGTTTCTTGCGAGTATCTGATCGAGCATTAGAGCCTAGTGAAGACAAACCTCCTCTCTGAACACAAGTGGCGCAACAGACAAGCTACATAATTCAAGCCAAGGGCTAGCTTTTGAAATCAAGGTATTATTTAATCGTCATTAAAATGGTGGCAATAGCTTCTTCTTTGCAAGCCAGCATTTCATTCTCAGCCAGTATGAAAGCAGGATTGAGTGTCATGTTTTGTTTTCAATAGCAGAATGTTTTGTCACTGGACCTAGGCCTAAACAAGGCAGCGATACAAGAGCTGTTTATCTACAGACAGGTTAGACATACTCTGCTGGACATATGTGTAATGTACTCCACACAATTGCTGAAGAGTTTGGCAGTTGCTATAGATTTAGTTTTCACACACAGATTTGGCTGCTGGGATCTAGACCAAATTACATGTGCTTGGAAGACAGCCATTTCAGATCACACCGGCAGACACCTGCAGAGCTAAGATCAGACTGCCTGTGGTCACTTTCACTACAGAAGAGGGTGTTTTGTTTTGAACAAATGGGTAATAAGATCTCTTGTTGCGACTCTTGTTTCTAAAGATCTGAGTAAATAGCACAACAGTGTCCGTTCATGAAGATCAGATGAAAGTATTAAAAAAACCCAGCAACGAAAACTGGCAATCTTGAGCCAGACCTGCTGTGTAAACTGAAATTATGCAGTGCTGGAATGAGCTTAATTGACCTGCCGCAAGAAGGACCTTTCTGACCTTCTGATGGAGTTTACTTTCAATTGTTAGTTCAGCCCTTGTCGCTGAAATGTAAAGAAATCTCTTACTTAGACCCACTAAATGTTTTCCCTGTCACAGTAGAATTAATTGAAGATTTGAACCATATAAGGCATGGCAACATCACAAAGAGAGAAAGATGCATAAAACAGCGTTTCATTGGACTTTTACTTCCTGATAATTACACTTGTATTTTATTCAGATGGATAAGAAAGTAGATACACAAATCAGATTAAGGAGGAGTTGGACTTCAAGGTGTGCCAGGCCTTCCCTCAAAAGGTTGAGTCTATGGGGATTGTGAAAGCCATCCTTTTCTACTAGGCCACTGTCTCGGCAGCCACAGGAATGCATACGAGCAGCTACCTGCATTAAAAAAACCCTGCAAATAAATACTTTAAATTACTGTTGGCGTACAGGAGATTTAAGGGTGGGAAGAGAAGAAATAGGTGTTTTGAAAAATAAACTTTCACAAGATATTTTTTTTCAGTTGCAAACTGAAAATATGCTTTCTGCATATGTATACTTTTTTTTTGCCAACACATGTGTATAAGATTTTAGAATCGAGTCAATTTACTTTTTTTCCCCATGTCTATGAGAGTTATCTTGACTTCTAGCCAATAGAATCTGTCTGGTCCACAGAATCTTCCTGATGGACAAAGTGCTACTGTTTGCTTATAGCTGCTGAAAGAATCATAGAATTGGCAAAAGTGCTTAGTGACAGAACTTTCATCTGCTCTTGTTTGACAGTTCGGTCAGTAAGTCAAGCCATCCAAAAGAGTGATGTGAGAAGATCTCTTATGAACACTTCATGAAGTGTTTCACAATTAAGGTGGAGACGTCATCTCGTTGAGGACTGAATCTTCACACCTTGAAGGTCAAGTGTGAAGGCAGAGTCCTCACTCTGTACCCAGTATCCAGTTTGCTTGTGTTAATACCCTAACTAGACGTTTCACCTACGTTTAATACTGACGGGTGTGTAAGTATATTGACAGTTTTTTATCTGTGGCTCCCAACTTCCTGTCTTTCGAAAGCCCAGCTTTGAATCTGACTTTGTATGAGAGAGACCATTATATTTAAACTGAACATGTTTGAATGGAAGATGCCTTTTACGGAGGGATGGTCCAGCTCTCAGGAAAGCTCTGAAGCATTAGATATTATAGGTGAGTCAGATGTCACAAACCAAGTGATATGAAATCATTCCGTTTTGCTGTAGTTCTCTAAAGCCAGCAATGTCAACATGGTTACGCTCCGTACAGACATTTTTTGGGTGGTTAAAAGCACCTGATCTGTACCTTGGGTAATGCCTGATTTAAACACATTCCAAACTGCAGGTTATGGCACCAACTCAGTCTGCAACTAGGGATATACAGACTGGGTTTTTGGCAGGAACTGTCTAACTTTTGTCTGCAGAATATAATAAGTCTTTATAGTGTTGAAGACACATAAATCTTATCTCCCCCCAAACTGTCTGTAGTTCATTTCCTTTGGGGTTGGGGGCAGGGGGAAGTCCAGGTAGATGGAAGGACAATTTGAAAAAGGGAGAGATCCTGTGAAGTCACTTGAGCATGAAATGTTGGATTTAGACAATGAAGTAGCTTCCTTTGCTATCCTATTTATCATTTTAATTGCTTAAAGCATATTTCTTAGAAATAGTCAAAATACAGACTCAGACATATTTATATTTTATGCATCCCTGCTGCTATGTTTTTTTGGATGTAAAATGGATTGGCAAAACCCATGGAGATGTTTATACAGAAAACATAATATAATGAAAGTCTTACTGTGAATTTTGTGTTGATAGCATTTGTAATAAATCAGGAGAGTCAATTACTTTACTCTGCTATATGCGCAGTAACTACTGTCACATTGCATGAAAACATTACTTATCTACTCACTGTAAAGATGCCAACTATCTCTGGATCAAACTGTGCTGAACTATGAAGTCAGACTTCTTGCAAGGAAGAAGAACTTGCAAATCATAGAAATATATGTGCTGGTGATAAAGCCAAATGTTTCTGACAAACTGCTTTACGAGGATTTTTCTTATTTGTTGTTTTCTGTACTGAAGTGAAGGGGGGAATTCACATCGGTTCCTTAAATTGTTAATGTTGAAGTAGTTCTTAGGGGATGCAAAGGTATCAAGTGTTATATATCTTTTTACTGCTTGCCAAACAGAATCAAGGCATCAGTCTAGCAGGGTATCCTACCAGGAGAGGAATACTGGATAGGTGGTTGACTCTTATTTCTAAACGTCTGGCCTTTGCTCAACATTTATTCTGGTGTCAGGCTGAGCCTGAAATAAGGGACATATTTAAACAAAAATACCTTGAAAGGATGTTCTGATCCTGGCTTTTGGTTATTCATTGTGGTTCTGAAAATAGTAATACTTGTCTTTGCCTACAGACCAGTTTGAACATCTTAATGAAAAACTTAGGGTATCTGTTGATAACTGCAGCCATTAGAATTGAGGAAACATCACTTTCATAGTACGTTTAAACTTCAAATGCTTTTGCTCTAGAAACAGCATAGGAACAAATATTTTGAGGTTCATCCTCAATTTAAAAAAAAAATAAATTATAACCTAAGGAAGTGCTGAGTTTGGAAGGGAAAGTTGACTTCACTAAGCAGAGACCAGCTGGTTGTTTTGAGTGCTTGAGGCTTCCAGGAGAGAGAAGTCATCTTGTCTGCCTGATGCATGCTTGGAGGAGGTGGGGTTTTTTTGAGAGCTGGAGAGTAAGATGAAACAACTGCATGCAGGGCCACCTGAGCCTATCAGCATTGCTTGATGAGAAGAGGACAAAAGGCTGTTTCTTTTCTTTCTTTTTTTTTTTTTTTTTTTTAAATAAGAGTTAAAGAAATGATATGCATGCCTCTAAAAGTTGCCATCGCTTATCAAGAAATGGAGGGTAAACATATAAGTTTTTCTAAAACATCTGTAAGCTGTAAGCCATCTGTTCTATTCTTATTTTTAAAACAATACAACACTAGAGAAATAATTGTCTCATCCTGGGTTGAAGCACTGTTTTTAATGTGATAGAGAGCACTGGAACTGCACTTACAGGGCTGAAGGTTGGTACCATCAAAATCATCTGCATCAACTGTGCTGTTTTGGAAGCCAGTCTTGGCTGAGCCAACTAAGATACTTCTGAACTAACTACAAGGACCTTTCTGTGAGCTGACAGTTGGCTTGCAACAGAAGAGGCTGAGTAATCAAGCAATTACAGCTGAAATCAGAATCAACCACTTGAAGCCCGTGTTGTTTTTGAGTTTGTGTTATGTTTGGAGTTGTTATGTGAGTTTAAAGATCTTGAATCATTTTCTAAGCCTGCACATTCAAATTGATTGAATACTGGATGCTATAAAAACAATTACTTCAGCACAGATAGACTTACACAACTCCCTTCTAATTTCTGGTAACCAGAATCAGGCACTCCAGTTGTCTTTGGTGAAAAGCCATTGGATACAAACAAGCTGTAACCTTTATCCAATTGGATGACTGAGGAAATTAATGCATTTCTGTAATAAAGCGGCCTTCTCTTATTAGTACACCCAGCCCTTGCAGGGCTGTGAAAAGATTTGTTGTTTACCCTGTCCAGGACTCTCTTACTTAATTAGATACCAAAGGGAATATTACTTTTCCTATCTGAGCTGCTGTGCTATAAATTGAGGATTTATCACTGTACCCTCTGCATCCTGCCAAGTTTCACCCACACGTGCAAAGCTTTTATCAGCATATGAAACTATACCTCTTTCTACACAGACTACATAAATGCTAAGTGATGTATGCAGTGGATCCTTGTGAAAATCCTTTATCCCCTTTGGATATTTCCAAAATAATTAAACATTTTCAAAAAATGTCTATGTAGATAAAGAAAAATCCTATGCAGGGATTATTAATTTCTTGCGGTTCTTCATCTTGAAGTGAAGCTAATGCACAACATGCTGTTTTGTGTACTGTTGCAGCATTCTCCCTACATTGGGCGTCCCTCAGATCTGCATATAGTATCCTTATTATTGATATAATGTCACCCTGAGTGTAGAATAGATTGTATAAGCTGGTGAATTCTGTATGAAAATTCTTGTTGTCATCCGCATACTGCAGACATAAAACCACTAGCTGTCTTTATAGAAATCCATTGTTTCATCATTCATAATTGTACAGCACTTTCCAGAAATCTTCTCAGAAGCATCCCTCATGAGTTTTAGAGCCATAATTTCCATTATCTCATGTTGAGTAACTGGATTTGTGAATTTGTCTTGAGTCATTTTCAGCTACTTTGAAATATGAGGATCACATTCTGTTTGCAAACGAGTCAGCTAAGATTGATTTCAACTTTACTCTTTGCTAAAGGGTATATTTTCAGTTTCTTCAGTGCAGTGGTGACGCAGTGTAAGTCTGTCAGGCAAGATAATATCTTCTACTTAGTATTTTTGTAAGGATCTTCCTGTTTTCTCTTTTCTTTAGAGAACATTGAAAACTTAGCATTTCACCCACATTCTTGTGGTCTTTTGAATGATATCAGCTGCTTTACAGTGATCTCAAATGGATTTTAAGATTTTTCCCCCCTGTAACTGGAAAACATGAATGGCATAACAGCTTAATCTACGCACTTAGTCAAAAGTCCAGTTTTGCTGTGCAGGCTACAGCAGTAGAAACCACATGTGCTATGACTGTCTTGAGAATCAGAGAACTATTAAAATCCTTAAATATGGGAGCTGAATCCACAGCCTCATTTATTAAATAAAGGAAGTATGTTTTCTTAGATGGCATGCCTTGGAAATGTTAGATGTCTGGAGTTGTAGTTTGATTCTGCTGCAGACAATGTCAGATACGGCTGAACACTTCAGCCAGCAAAAGCTCTATTACTTAACTGCTATGAGATTTTGTTGGTTTTGTTTTCTCTTCAGCAATCAAAAAGCTTTAAGTGATTTTTCATTCTTGTACTTTCAATTTATGCTATCTAATTCTGTTGTTGTTTTTTTTCCCCCCCCACTTCATGGGAGTGGAATTTGAAAGCTGCAAAAAGCCCACCGAAAATCATGGACTTACTGTTGGCTAGCTGTCAGTTCCTTAGGTGGTGAAAATTCTTGAAACTTGGAGACGGAAGAGAAGAAACGATCAGGACAGAGCAGGTTGGCTGGACCTACACCATGCCTCCTTAGGCAGTGAGTATCCTTGTGCACAGTGTATTTGCGAGAAGCAGGACAAATAAAGAAATGTAAAAGAAATGATAGAAATTGAGCCAGGCCCAAATGGGAAGGCCATTTTAGGTTATCCTTCCATCCAGAAAAGAAAAGCCCTCTGGACACTGCTGTAGAAGCAGCCCATCCATTCAGAACTGTCTCCCAAGACCCCTCCTGGGAGAAGCAACAGCTAAGACCATTGAAGACCTGTGTATCTGAACTAAATAAAACAGCAAACTGGATGACCAGGGAACTGATCTTGGTAACTGTAATTAACAGAAAAAAATTGTTCATCAGTCTTCTTGCTCTAGCTGTTTCGCACCCCACTCCCTCCCAGTCCCACTATTCCGCGTAGAAATGAGTACCCACACCCCTGGCAAATGGCATGCCTTAAAAGGAATGTGTCAGGACCTCTTGCAGCACTGTTCATTCGGTTTCTGATGACCAGCTGTAAGAAAAATGCTTAGGCACCTAACATGCCTTTTTGCTAGAATTTAGGAGCTGATGCTAGAAGGCTTTGTTGGCTGACTGCTCAAGTGTTCAGTGTTTGGAATTAGAGAAAAGCCAGGAAGAAATGTGCTTTTGGAGTGCTTTCAGTGCACTTTGACTTTCTTGAGGTACGGAGTATCAGTAGAGCAAGTTGCAGAGGTCTTACTTGGAGCTGACTGTTTGACTGTAGAAACTTTTTCATGCCTTGAAAGGGCACATGCTGATCCCAGATGTTAGAAATAATCAAAGCAATGTGATGGCTAAAATACAGAGTATCGAAAGTATCACTCTAATCTTTGTGCTAAGTGCCTTTTGAAACTGTAGATTCAGAAAAAAATCTGGGAAAAAGATAAAGAAATACTAAGATGTCATTTCAAAATTATAATTAAACCCAAGTAGGAGAACCCGAATTAAAAAATGAGTAATGAGAGATGGATTTGTTTTGTAGATTTCAAGTGAAAAAGAGTTCAATCAGATTAGCTGTAGATGGTAACACTGTTATCTTGAGATGGCTCTGTCTGTGCAGTGATGTGAAAAATAGAGAACCTGGTCACTGAGAGGAAAATGAGGTAGGTATAAGGCAATTTTAAGAAATAGGTAAGAAGGAAATAGAGGGCATGTCTTGCTGTGTAGGTCTTCAATTAGGTGATAATGACATGCTTGGTACTATGTGGGCACCATTTTGTTCTGAGTTATCACCCTGTTATGTAATGGTAATATGAGAAATGTTGTCTCTATTGTTCTCCTTTTATGGAATTACAAAATGTGAGGGTGAAATGGTAGTTTCTAATGTCTGGTGTGCTCAGCCTTTTTGAGAAAGGTCTCAAGCAGGCAAAAGAGAACCATTTACAGAGAGAAGAATCCTTGGCACCACTCATGTGTGGCCACCTGTGTTTCAGGACGTGGGGTAAAAGGACCAGTAGTGAGAATCATTTTGGGTACATGCAACACATTCAGAGCCCCATGGACAAATGCAAAATGTCACAGAACCAAAGGAAAAGAATGCATCCTTTGAGAAAAAGGTTTGTTCTTAACTGATATAACTCACTGGGCTTGAGATGTGCAGCACAAGAGAATTTGGCTCATACATGCACAACCTCATGTATGAGCACTGGTCTGCTTCTGTATTTGACAAAAATAAACCTGGTACCTACTCTGCTTTTGGGGAATAGAATGGAAATTTAGGAGTCCATGAGGAGCTTGAGTCAAAGGACCTTTTATCAAAATAGTATGGCACCTATCCTTGCTAACTGTAACGTAATATCATCATTTAAGATGTGATGTGCAAGAGGTGAAAACTGAGTTTTAACCGGTACATCTTTCAAGACCTTCTTAACCAATGCCCGTGATTATACAGTGATTGATCGTACTACGACATTGAAGAAGTTGAAAGTTGACTTGAAAGACCCTGTTGACTGCAAACAATTTTTTTTCCAAGTATTCATGGTAGGATTACTTTCCAATATAAAATTTCAACTTGGTGTTTTCTTTGCATTATGTCATTCCTTGATAAAGAGGCCTTGAATATATATTTAAGATGCATCTAGCTAGCGTAGGGTTTTACTTCACTGTTTAAAAGAAGATCATAAAGATATTTCTATGGAAGTGCTGTTTCTTTTCTCTTCAGATGTGTATCTTGGGAATACATTCTTGAAAAGAACTCGAGTCTGGTTTTGGAATGTTTTGGGTTTTTTTTCTTGTTATAATAAAGGCAAAGACAGGTCTTACTTAAAATCATTCAGGTGCTTTCAGTCTTCTGGAGAGCTGATGTTTAGATCCTAGATGGATCTGAGGTTGATGCAAAGCGAATCCTTTTGTTAGTCTTCCACAGCACTGACTAACTAGTGGTACTTTACTAAATGGAGACTTGAGATTGTGTTAGTGTGGTTCAGACGTGACATGAGGGTTGGTACCTGCCCATGTGCCTGGTCCTGAGTGTTGCAGTGCGAAGTGAGGAGGAGTTTCAGAAACCAGCAGTCTGGCTTTGCAACCGAAACAGTCGTTTACTGCTGTTGTGCTACAGCGTTTCCTGTGTATTTGAAAGGTAAATTCAGTGGGGTGTGTGTCACTAAGCATGACTGCTATCCACAATTACTTTTAATAATTAGAATTTTAAAATAAATTTGTGAGAGGATTTCTTCCATGTTTTTGTGTAACAAGGCACAAGGTATGACCATAGCTTGACTTGTTAGGCATAGAAGGTAAAGCCTAGCTATTTAGTGTGAGATGGAAGGCATGAAGGGAAGACGGGAAAAGTGTAGCTCTTAGCACCATGATATGACTTAGGTGTTTCTGTCCTACACATGCAGCTAAATCAGCTCATGTAGAACTGGGATCTAGGCACTGGAGACCTGCTTAAGGGCAGAAAGCTTGTGAAGTCATCTTTTATAGTATTTAGGAACACATTGAAAAAGCATCAGTTGAAGAATTGGATACAGTTTATTCTGGTGTGAGACGGAGTTGAACAGATGACCTCTGAGTCCTCTCTGACATATGAACACATGTATTGGCTTACAGGTCCAATACTCTGTCTTCTAGAGCTCGGAGCAAATGCTGAAGAAAGAACAGAAGGTGGCAAGTGCCTAGTCAAACTTGGACTGTGTTCTTCCAGCCCCTAACTGTTGTAGCTTAGGAAGGTGCTTAGCTAGTACTCCTGTTCTGTTTTATAGACCTTGATCAGTTTTATAGTCACAATATTCACAATATCCCATGACAATAAGTTTCATGACTGTTAGTTAGCCTTCTCACTAAAATCTAGGCCATTATGATGATACAGAAACTGCCACGTGTTTTCTTTTGCTGCATGTTCTGCTTTGCACCTTGTAGGAGATCTAGTGGCGTGGTCCATAATCAGTGTGCTGCATGGTGTTATTTTACTGGCTGGGTTTAACACAATGTTTAAGGACATGTTAGGGAAGGAAATCTGTCATTGGTACAGGATAAAACTCAGTTTGCTGGAAGCAGACACACACTTGAGTCTTACACCATGACCTTTAGGGTGGAATGAGATAATTTTAAAAGGCCATCTTGCTTCAGGGAAGCCAAAATGGAGTGGGAAATGGGGGAATCATTAAAAACATGAGTACTAAATTGTTTTTGGGCTGTGTTAGGTTCAGATATTTGTCCTAACATCTGGTTCCTCTACTACTTTCATCTTAAATCTAAGCTGGATTTTCTTGGTAAACAAGCAGTAAATTCATCACTGGGCTTTCTAAAAGGCATTATAAGTTATTTTAAAGATCTTTTTGGAGTTTTATTTTAATTGCACAATAAGCTTCCATTCATGAATAAAGATGCCTGCTTGGGGCGTCAACAACCATTTTTCTTTCCTGCATTTCAGCCATGTTCTCAGAAATGGGCCAAAAAAAAAATCTCTTAAGTTAGATACACCAATAGGAATTGATTTTGAAAGGGAGAAAAGAAATAAATTATTATTCCTTCAGATATTCATACAGCTGTGAATACATCTTGATTCAATTTGTACCAAGTGGTGGGAAAACACTTTTTGAATGATTCGAAAGCATTTAATAGTCCTGCGATGCACAGTTGATTTACAGCTGAGCTGTACTAGATTTCAGTGTCATGTGTCTGAGAGTTTGAAGGTATGATATGGAAAATGATTACCTTCCCTGTTATTCTGAGTAATTGCTCTCTAATGGACTCCTCCAGCACTGAGACTGTTTTATTGCTTAAGGTAACTGTTGGCTGATGGCAGTTAATACAGCTATGATAATATGCTGGCTCCTAGGAGGGTATTGTCTGTTCCCTAGGTGGCACATGCCCTGTGCCTTCTACTGCTTTGCGTTTGCCTTCTTAAAATGATTACAAGACAACTCAGAAAATTTAATTAAAAAGGAAAGTCCTTTCCATGCAGGAGTGATAATTTACAATAATGGGACGGAGGGATTGCCAAAGGGATTTGGACCATTGGTTCATTTTAATTCAGAGTCCTGCTTTAGGCAGCAGACTTTTTTGACTGCTTCAGAGAGGGAGATCCTCCAGCTCACTTGTTATATAGTAATTTCCTTCTACAGAAGTTTGGTGTACATCTTCTCTTACTTTTGTGTTTGTATTTTCATTTAGAACTGTTTAGTATGAAAGTAGTCCTGAGCATAACTCCTCATTTAGAGCATGCTGTGCAGCACACAGCCAGACTGTTGATTTCTTCTCCGTTTCAGTAATGATGCTGTTATTGCTAAAGTAGAGCAGTTTAGGCTGGTGCTGCTGAGCCCCAGCTGAACGAACTGCAAGGTGGGACATATGGGCTCCTGGGTCTGTGGCAATCCTGCTGTTCAGGAGCGAGCCCCACCTCCAAGCAGCAGGGAGGGAGGCCTCAGTTCTCTCTCAGATGTATGGATTAAAATCTAAGGGATGGCAGTACTGGCATCTCTGCCTTCAAGAACTATTTTGTTGTTATTTCTTTGCTTTTTCTTGTTTGCTTGTTCTGTTTTTAGACTGATGTGGTGATTTGTCTCAAACAGGAGCTGTGGACCCATCAGATTCCTTACAATACCGATTGGAGATACAAATGAGAACCAAGCACACCTGTTTCACCATACTTGTGCTTGTCCTTGTGCTGTGATGAGGCTATAGGTACTGTACACGTTAAGTGGGTTGAAATGTAATGATGCAACATCAAGCAGTGACAAGCTTTTGATGTGTTTCCCATTTTGAATGGTGAAGAGGGAAGTAAAGTGGGTGGCTTTCTCCTTTCTGCTTCAGAAGTAGTCTCTTCAGCAGCATTGCTGATGGTGCTGTCCCATTCCTGTAGCAGTATGGGTCCTGTACTTGCAGGCTGCCAAATCAGGCTTTTATCCTCACTTTTTCTCTGTCCCTTTTTAGGATATCTTGCTCAGGTAAAAGAAGGGAGGCCTGCCTGAGGCTTTCTAGAATGCTGTTGGCTTTTTAAGATGTCCTGGCTGTCATAAGCTGTTGGAGAAGTGCTATAGAGCAGATGGTCAGTTGTCACACTGAGGATGTACTAGATTTGCTGTGTGCAAAAGTTTATGCACACATACCTAGCAGCATGCAGGCATGATGAGGGAAGGTGACCTTTTTTTGAACAGATGAAAGAGGAGCCAGCAATTCTTATACAGGGACACCTCAGTGCCCGGGTACTTTTGCTGTGGGCTGTTCATGTCCAATGCATAAGACTTCGTCTCACAGACTGTCTCACTTCAGGGGAATTCAGTGACCTAACTGAGGGGAGATGTTTGTGGAGTGTGGGTCAGGAAGCAAGAGAATGGGACTGCAAGGTGGGAGCTGTACTGTGCTAAAAGAAAAAAGAGGGAAAAGAGTGATGTTTTGAAACAGGGTGATACACATTTATAGACTGATGCTGAGAACAGAGGAGTTTAGGAAGAGGGCAGGGGCTGTCATTGAGTGATCCAAGCCAGAGGAGACCTGTCTACTCAACAGAGCAGCAAATCTGAGCTTTCTTGTGTATATGTATTTTTGCGTTGCAATCTGCTTAAGAAAGAAAAGCACATTCTAATTGCACTCTAAACAAGGATTTCTCCCTCAGCATTTTACAGCTGTTTCTCTTGTGCAGTGCCAAGCTAATCTTGGTGAGATGTTGTAGCACAGAATGGACACGAGCCCAGTGGGCAGATGTTTCTTCTGCTGCTTTTTCATTCACTGTTTCAAGGGGCTGTTGAGGAAGAGAGACTGTTTTGCTCCCTTATGATGCTTTATAATCCATGAAGCCTGTTACAGCATACAGAAGTGTACATCTGGTTTAGAAGCACTCGGGTGGCCCAAATAATGTGCTCAGCGGGAAGCAAGATGCTTCTGGAGTAAATGCTGCAGTCTGGGGGGAGTTAACTTCATTTAAGACTAAAGAGCAAAGATAGTAGATAAGATAGGGGCTGCTGGGAAGGTGATAGCAGGAGCTGAGCTGAGATACAGTGCCTGTCAAAACTACATGAAGTCCTTAGAGCTGTAAGGCTCTTGCATTTAGTTATAAGATACATATACAGTAGCAAGCTAATGGTTTGATCCTGCTCTTGTTCAAGCTGACATGAGTTTTGCTAAGTGCAATGAGAATTTGGGTAATGAGGACGATGGGAGCAGAAAGGCTGTTACCTGTGACAGAATGTTGTTGGAAAGATCGTCTTTCTGTGCCTTCCCTTTAGTTACCTTGAGGGGTCTTTTCTTTCCTCTGTTATGAACTCAGAACCTTTCCTAAACAGAAACCGAATCCAGTTTACTGAAGAGCATCATGAACTGTTGTCTAGGAGAATCTTTTCCATGGGACAGTGTGAAGTCCTGAAATCAGAGTCAGAAATGTGTCCTGCAAAAATGATCTGGATCCTGCGGCTGTGTTACACAAGCAAACAGCAACACCTTTGATCAGGATGCTACAGAACGGGTGTATGTATCCTTGGGAAGCAGCTGTGCTGTACCGTCTGCAGAGATGCAGCCTGAGCAGGCTGTGCTCGGTTTACGATTGCAGTGTCACCCCACTAGAGGGATTTTTCACTGCTGAGCTCAGCCGCACTGCTTTGCTTTTGTGCATAGGCTGTTGGAAGCTACAGCGGAGAGATGGAACACTTCTTCCCTTGGTACAGCCTGCTTTCCAGCTAGTCTGAAGTGACCAATTAGCACTGAGAAATGTCAGTGGGGTTGGTAGTTTCAAAGAGAAATGTGGTGAAATTACATTCTTAGTCTTCCTTCATGCAGATGCATGAAAGGGCCAGCTTCTTAGAAAGCAAAATTATTTACTGTTAGATGCTGAAGTGTGAATGTAGGTGTCTGGTTGCAAAACATGTGTTTGAAAACCGTAGCTTGTTTTTAGTTTAAAATATCAGCGATACTGGAGACAAAAATAAAGATTCTGCTCCAGCTGAAGAAGCCAATACACCATAATGTCCCTCTGGACTAAGACATCTTACTTATGACATCTCAGCTAATTTTTGAGCTTCAAATTTGAACTATCTCTGTTTAGATGCCATATCTGTAGGTTCGTTGTGGAGTTAATGAAATCACAAAGATACTTCCCAAACATTGATTCAGCCACCTAAGATCTGGAGTTGTGTGTCTTTGCTGATTCTCTTGCAAGGAAGGCTATGATGCTCATGAATTAGAAAGAATGAACCCAGGACTGAATTTCAGTGTAAAGTTTTGGGTAAGCTGTCCTGAATGGAGCCACAGATTTTGATTTGCTTTCTAAAAAGGGTGGAGCCATCCTGGTGCTTTTTTTGGCACAGAAGACCAGATATTGAGCTAAAGAATCCCAATAAAGGATGAGATGAAGCCAATATTGATCAAAGCTGGCCTTAAAATTATTTTGCTAGATTGGAACATTACCACTCCCCCTGACTTTCTATGGGCCTTGTTTCAGCTTCCTTCTGTGACCCACTGTCCTTTGTATACAGCAGTTTCTACACTTGTGTTTTCTGAAGCATGCTCTTGATCAGTAGCTGCTGCAGACAGCACCTTAGTGAGCCCTGCTGACTTCATGAGAAGGTGGTACAAAGCGGGTGAATGAGAACTCAGGAAGAGGGATGATAAGTAAGAAGTAATAGGCTGCATTTATCTTGGGAAGTGGCATCAGCTGGAGGGTTCACAAACTAGCTGCAGTACTAACTGTATTCTTGACAGACACAAAAGTTTGGAGTAAGTACTGCATGCAACATTAGGAAGAATGGGAATTCTTGTCAGAATAATCTTACAAGAGATGCCCAATGGAAACTTTGCAGTATGTTTTAACAGATAAATGAAAGCAAAAATGAAACAATTAGTTTAGCAAAAAGTTTTCATCAAAAGCATGTCAGGGATGCTGTCCTGTGCCAGTTCAGTGGGTAGAGTTACAAGAATGAGGCCCAAAAGAGATCAAAGGGGAAAGAAAATGGAGTCAATCCGTGGAGTTAATCATAAATCCAATTTATGGATGCAAAAATCATCCCATTCACTAAACAGAAGAGTTTCCTGCACTGCTTGTTTTCAAGTTTCTACAACAGTCATCAGCTGATCTGTTACCTATATAAAATGTTTGTTGTGAAATTTTTCCATTTCCTTTCACAGTATGCATGGTGTTTATTCTAGTTTCAGTTAGAGCGAAGACAGAATTTGGCTGCTTCATTGTGTAACGAATTAGCATTCTCTACTTCAGCCTAGTAAGTACTCATTTCACTTTATCTAAATATTATCGTTTTCTTCTCCTCTGAAAAAAAAAAGAAGAAGCTCTTCTGAAATTTTGACTCTTTTGAAATTTTGACCCCATGCCTTTGTAAAATTGGAATGCACAATTAACATAAAACCAATTCTTATCTGAAAGTGGGGAGGGGGGAACAGAATTCATTTTCGATGCCTCTCTTGTGCAACCCAGCATTCCCTCAGAGTAGCAAGATTCCAGTGTTAGTGGAAAGCTTTTTGTAAGACATCCTGCCCCGTGCCAGCACAGCATGTAATGCACACCAAACAGGCTAGCTCATGAAGAAAAACATGTTTACAGAAACTGAAGTGACTTCTTTGTTGTTTACTCATGAAAAGGAGAATGGCGTCAGGAGTGCTTCAGGAGGGAATCGAGCTTTTGAATTATGCTTGAAACGGCACGGCAGTGTGACTAGACAGAATTTTCGTGATCTTAAGTGTTCCAGGTGCTGCTGAGCAAATGCCCCATCAAACCATTGATCTGTGAGGCACAGAGAGAGGCACTGTCATCTAAACACACGGCTGCACGAACCACGCTGCCCAGTCACCCCAGGGAAAGTGACTCACTGTTCAATAAAAGTAAATCCTGCTCCATAACCTCACCATCAGCACTTCCAGAGGCTGCTGTCTTATTTCACTGATGAATCGAGCTCACTTGGCTATTTCAGTGCTTCAGCACCTGCCCTAAATTGTCAGTCATGTGCAAGGGGTTGCGTGCAATGATGCTGGCCTCTTACAGCATGTTACAGAAACCTTGTTCCCAGCTTCAGGCTTTTGGAATTCCTCTGGCTGTTATTGCCTGTTCACTTCTGTCTGCTCCTCGAGAGATCTAAAACTGCCCCTGATTTTTTTTTAACCTCTTGACAGTTACACATCATATAAGTACTTGCTAAAGGTTTTTAGCCTCTCTGGCTTGAGATCCTTTATGTGTTTTTTATTTATTTATTTATTTTGAACTTGAGTTTGAGATGCTTCCTTGGATTTATTTTTAAAACTTCTCACTCTCTCTGTTGTTCTTTGCAATGCTGGTGCTTGTGCTTCCAAACCAGATGGCTTTTGTTGTTGTTATTCTTTTCTTTTGTTTTTCCCTAAAGAGCAATTTGTACTTCATGTAGTGGAAGTGTTTTCTGGCTCCAGGCTTGAGATGCTGAGGTCCTACCCGTTGTGGGTGCAGGCACTGTTTTATTGCTGTTCACCTGGATATGGAAGATGTTTCAAGTATTGTCTATATCTGCTGTTAAGCAAATAAGATATCTGTACCCTGCCAGTTCCAGTTTACCAGGGTTTTCAAGATCTGTGGCTGTGCTGGAAGTGTGTGGGCAAAAGCTGCTCAAAGCAAGAGAAAGAATTGAAAAAAAAAACCAACACACAAAAAATGTAAAAATACTGACTACAAAGGATGCCATGCAGTAGATTACAGATGATGACTTTACCTTCTCCTTTCCTGATAGAACAGCTGCCCAGCAGGGTTTCCAGCTAGATGCTGGAGGAGAATCAGCTGTCATGAGCAACGTTAATAGAAAGCATTTGTGTTGTGAATGCCCGGCCAGCAACCAATCTGAGTGAGATATTTGTGCAAAGAACAGTGAAGAAGTAAGCACCTTTTGTTTGTTCTAAAACAGGGAATAGGGAGATTCACACACAAGGCATTGGTTAGTGTATGTTTCCCTTTAAGAGCTTATTTAGAGTTGTGCAAACCCAGCAATGCTCTTGTAGGGCTTATCATATGATTTGTATGTCCTTATCCTTTAATTTCTGTTCCTGAGTGATACTCATTTTCTTTGCTCCTCTAGATTTTCTCCCTCACAAAAAGCAGTGTGTCTGATATGGAGTAGCCCTATACTGTCAGATTAACTCACATCCTACAAGCACTGCAGTTTCTGAGTGTTCTGGTTGTACTGATGATGTTAATACAGTCCTCTCAGCTTTTGGGAGCGTCATTTCCGTAGTGTGGTACTCTAAGTTACATTGTGGAGCCACAATGAAAGATGAAATAAGGGAAAAGACCAGCTCAGCTGTCAGTCTTGGAACTGAAGAGTGATTTGTCTATATGCTTTTCCTCCTGCCAGTGCAGATTTGCTGATGATTTATCCATGTGGCCAAGGAGTGCATTTTCTAGAGAAACTGTTGTAGCTGAATTGATAGCTTCAGTCTCCTTATCTTGCTTTCTATCCTTAACTTCATCCTGTGCTTCCTAAGGGAAGCACCTGCGCTTACCTTACTAAACAACAAATAGCAGTATGTCCTGTAGGATTATTGCTGTCAGTTTGCCTTCCTTCACTTTCTTGTGATTTCTCTGACTTTATGGAGTGATCTCGTCCTTCTCCCCATGTCTGCTGTGCAGGCAGGAGTGATTCTGGTGCTTCAGCAGTGGGAGGTGAGTGAGTGGCTAAGCACAGCAACACAACTGTCTTGTGCTGCCCTCAGCACAACCAGTAGACAGAGACTGGAACAAAGAAATTGCAGAGATAAGTAGCTGGCTGCATGGGGGTGAGTCATGGGATCAGAAAGAAGCGTGACACAAAAGTGTGTTGCAGCAGAGGCAACTGCTTCCTTCTCCTCAAAGGCTGATGCCTTTGTGGCAAGCAGATTGCATGTGACTCAATTGACTTTGCTGACTCCTGCACAAGTCTGAATGAAGCCCAGGCTGACCCCCGTGGTCTGCAGGGAGTTGATCCTATTGATGCACACAGCTGTGAGATGTCTGAACCCTGTCTCAGCCTGCAGTACTGGCAGGAGATTGCTGCAGTCTATGCCCAGACTAGAGGAGTGCAGAGCATGAGAGAGAGTCTTCTAATGCTCACTGTGAAGTGCTGCTTCAGAGTAAGAAATTAAAGGGTAATGGAGATCTGTTGGGGCTCTCCTTAGCTTGTTAGTAGAATTACAATAGGAACCTAAGGACAGCCTTCCTTAGAGGCTTCGATGGGCACAGCTGCTGCTGTAGGATCTCTCCTGTAGATAAGGCAGCATCTTACTTGGGAGTTGCCTGGGCTATTGGTGCTCTGCTTGGGCATGGGCAAGGCATGCTTTCTGCTCTTCATCCTCCCTTTTCACCTATCACCTGTATTTTTTTGTTTAGCCAACATGTACAAAAGCAGTGGCTTTTCTGGCGCAAGTAGCCTTGACTTCAGTGATTGTTGTTGGACACTGCCATTAACTAACATGCAACATAAGCTGGTTCAGGCAGTTGCTGAATAGCTTCACAGTGCAGTAAGCAGGCAGCCCAGCAGCATGACTGTTTGCCTCGTGGCTCAACCTTTTCCTGGCAGCATCACTTTGAAAGGGCAGAGCGAGGTGGATGTTGGGCCAATATAAAACATGAACAAGTAGGTGGCAGTAGGCCAGTTAGTAGGGCTTCATATTTGGTAATAATGGGGTTTGAGGAAGTATTGAAGAGCAGGCCTGCTGTTATTTTAACATGGTTGTAAAGTGTATTTTGTCGGGATTGGCATGAAGTTATGTGGTTAGTGGATTGAGGTTTGCTTTAAAAAAAAAAAAGCAACACACGTGATATTGCTGAAACATCTACTTAACAGACTGAGTACTGGCTCGGAGTCACTGAAAAAAAATGGCACAAATTCTTTATAAAGGAGGTGAAGAATCACTGGAACAAAATGAAGGCTCTTAGCCTCCTGAAATGAAGAATGGATGCATTTTTCAGCAGTTGTGTTCAGCTAGAATGTGAGTTTATGGGATCAGTACAGGGACAATCGAGGGAAGTTTGGTTCAGCTGTTTTAAAGAACGTCTTTAAAAACATGAGCCAAGCTCAGAGCCAGGGTTCTCTGATGGATGGTAAGGGCAGCTGTTAATCATATCGCATTCCTTCTAACCTTCTCCAGATTTTCTCTGTCATCCTTAAAAGAGTCTGATGTAGCTCAGAGTTGAGGAGGACTGTTCAGTGAAAACAAGAGCGAGTCAAACAGCATTACTTTTACCCCTGGATCAGCACTCTGATTCAGTAGTGTTCACTTCAAGTTATCAAGTGGCAGGGATTCACTAGCATGTTCTTAGCTGACAGCCCTTTGGAGTGCAGCTTCAACGAATGGGAAAATTGTTATTTGACTGATTATTTTTCCAAGAGCTAAAACAGAAATTAGAATTAGGACACTGCATTTTCCAGTGTCATTTGGTAACAATTCCAATAAATTTGATGGATTTCTACCCGTATAAATTCACTGGAGGATCAGAATCAGGCTTGTTTATATTTGCATGATTCAGTTGTAATTGCTTTCGTGTCTTCACTGTTCTTTCCATGGTGATCTCCTTGGACTTCTGAGTTTGAAGAACTGTTTTGAGACGGGAGGTGCAGGGAGGAAGGGGGAGGATAAAGACAAAGGAAGAAAAGCCTGTCTGCAAGGCAGATCTTTTTCCAGACTCTCACAGCTACATTAAGAAGTACCTGGAGACAAATAAAAAGAGAGGTATTCCTAGCCCCAGCACAGAAGCTAGTTGCTCATAAAAACACACGGACTGTGCTATCTAACAATGTATTTGGGCAGCTCTTGTTCTTGTGCCAGGTAGTTGTATTATGGGTGATCCTCACTGTGCTTCTCTTTCTGTCTGGAGGAGAACCTGCCAGCCACCAGCCATGGCTGCAGTGTTTGCTACCTATGGCCATGAGCAGATGGGGCTTCATTTGAAAATAAGTTTTGTTTGTTTGTTTGTTTTGTGCTATTAAGTGATTATTTTCTGCACACCCCAGCCAGGATCTCTGTTTTCCATACGATGCATGTGCAGACTTCCCATGAAAGCTGATGGACGTGGAATGGAAGAGGCCAGGGAAGGCTTTGTGGGTCGGTGCAGTGGGTGCAGGGACTGCCAAGTTTCTGTCTGTTGCTGTGTGCACAACACATACTGCAGCCAGAAAGCAGACATAGCATGCCACAAAGGCCAGTGTGAAGTCTCTGTTGTCCTATCTTGTCTTAGCAGGAGGGATGTGGTGGGGATTGGGGGCAAGGAGCTGTATTCCTCTGGGTGATGAGAGAAGAGCTGTGCTGGGGTGGGAGCAAGGGGAGTGGTACCTACTGGGGACAGCACGGCTGAGCCTCGTAGGCTGCTGATGCCTGGAAACAGAGGCTGCTGGTGACTGGGCCCCTGGCAGGGTGCTCCTGGGAGGCTGCAAGTGTGGTACCCTGATATGGATCTGTGGCAGGGAGTTGCTGTTCTTTGCTCCTCACTGTACTCCTGTTCCCTCAGGTGTCACCTCATTCAGACCAAACTGGGAATCACTGCAATATTCTGAAGTGAGAGGCGTTAGCAGACAGTGGAAAGGAAGAGGGATTAGGTGTGTGAACAGAAGGAAGAGGGAAGCTGTCAGTATAAGGAAATACCCTGTGGGCTCAGGAAAGTGCAGTAGGGCTGGGTGGGTTGTTTGGAGTGGACGATCGCACAGTTGAATGTAGTCCTTTGCAGGTATCTGAGTTACCAGGGACTAGCATTTATCCAGAAGTTCACATACATCTTGTACGATAATATATTAGTGTTCAGGATCTACTCTGTATCCTCTCTTCAGCAGGATCTTCCCATATTTCCTAATGTTGGTAAGCTGCTTGATACTACTTCTGTCTCTTGGCTCTGTAACCCAAATACACGTATCTGAAGGGCAAGCACTTCAGGCCTAAGATTGAACATCCATGGTTTGCTTATCCACATCACTATGGGCATAAAGCATTCTGAAAATTTGCTAGAACATTTCTGGTAGCAAAAATGAAACACTGTGTGAATACCACCTTTCAAAATGCCAGGACACCTTGATTTCAGGCAGAGTGAAAGGCAAGAAAATGGCTATTTCATTTCCTGTGATGGAGTTTGTTGGAATTTCTGTTATCAGACTGTGCCTTTCTGTCACTGGTTTGTCACTTGAGCCTTACAGCAGACAATTCAGCAAAAAATGAATTCCTCCTGTTTCAGTGAATCAGAATTTAGCTTAGTCTAGCCAATTTTGGGAGGTTTTGAGGGGCACATAGCTGCTAAATCACAAGAAGTCTGACATCTGTCATTGAAAAACTGAAAAGAAATTGTAGTGATGCAAATAATGTCACTCAGGTCTAGTTTTCTGATACGGTGACGAAAAAATTCAGTCAGCTCTATTGAGTACACTAAAATAAATGAGTGCACAGTGAGTTCTAGTACAAAATTAAACTAGCTACGGTCTTACGGACAACCTAGAAGTGCATTCCTCAGTGTCAGAACCATCCACTGGTTCCTCCAACCTATTTTTCAACCACAGAAGATTTAATTGTTGCAAATGGAATACTTGTTCTACAGAAGTCCAATAAATCTGCAGTCTGTCTTCCCAGTAATCAATCACAGATTGTGAATTGCATGAGGAAAAATCTATAAGATATGTTCTTCATGTCTAGTACGTTGGGTTATTTTCATGTCTTGTGGTTTGAATTTGGCCACTGTCATTTTAGAGGAATTTCCTGCCATCTGCATTCAATTGAATTTTCTCACAGATTTGGGCTTGCTTGTAAATACTGGGATCTGGCAAAAGGAGTATCTTTGTTCTTCAGGGGCATTTTCAAAAACTGTTAACATGGTGTTGGCAGTGTGCTGGGTTAGGAAGATCCAGGAGATGAAAAAGGTATAAATCCCCCCTTCTTCCTAACGGCTGATGATTTGTCTGGGAAGGAAAAAAGAACGAGTGCATGAGTCTGTGGCAGAATTTATCTTCAGCTATCATGGTATTTCATATTTTGCTTATTAGCAGTGTATTGGTCTTACTGTCTGCTTGTGACCATGTACTCAGGCAACAGAGTGAGCAGCCAAAATATTACAGTTAATTCCTAGGGGATCTCATTGCACAGTCCCAAAAAGATCAGGAGTCAATTTACCAACAGCTCTAATTTGTGTTTTGGCTGCTGGTTTTGCATTGCGAGTTAATAGCCTGACAGTGAGCATTAGCATATGTAGATTCTTAGAAATCACACGTTCTGGTGATTGTGGGGCAAGAGGGACTACTTCATCCCCAGTTTAAGGCATTGCTGCAAAGTGTTATGGACTTGAAGGTAATCGTGTCTTCCTAATTGAAAGCTGGAGAGAGCACTCTGCATTCCTTTCTAAGAGGAGTGTGCATAATCAAATTTAAAAAAATCCAATTGTTGAGGATCAAATTTAAGCCAACAAAGTCAAAACAATTCTGAACGGGGTTTAATGCTTTGAGCTTGACCTTACGGGAAATAATAGATGAGATGGATTTACATGTGTATTCCTCCGTGCTACTCAGTAGAGATGGAAGAGGTGTCTCTACTAAGAAGGACTCTACTGTAATTTATTTCATTTTGCAGACTTTAATTTAACAGCCTTTGAGTCATTTGGGCACGAATCAGGGGCCAGATTAGGTCTTCCACAGTGCCCTTAAATGTGTGCTGTGCATCTAACCGTGCTCAACTGAGCTCCACCATGTGCTCTGTTGATGGCACAGCAGAGGGAATTCTGCTTAGTTCTGTAGAAATTGAGGGGAAAACCAATTCAAGCCAGTGCAGTCCTTAGAGTGTCCCAGTCTTGTTTAGCTCTGGTTTCCATGGCAAGTGCTATTAAAATTCTATCTGTACCTGAAAACAGTCTAGTCTCAGACATGAAACAGCAGTTCTGCCCAGGGAGCTAGAGGGTGACATTTTGGTATAATCTGTCTTTAAGAAGAACTGCAACATGAGAATCAGTGTGTTGTTTTCAGTATTGCATTTTCTCTGGCCTGGAAATGGATGGTGCCTATACTGTGGGAAGGCTTTTGCAATGGCTGCAGGCCCGCAGCTAGCAGGCTTTGTTACTGCACCCTCTGCTCGGCCCACGGATGCTGAGATCTGGTAGGAGCAAAGTAATTTCCTCTTACTGGCATAGGCAGCTGTGCTTGCGTTTCTGTCTCTGTGTGCTTTTAGGACAGACAGCTTTTTCAGCAAAGAATGGTGTAAGGCCCCGTTACACAGACAGCTTACTGCTTCACATGAATCCTGGGGAACATTTGCACTTCTACAACAGACAGGCTGACAGTGTGAGTGAACAGGCATAATTCAGCTGGAGCAGCTCGATGTTGTGTGGTTCTATCCTGTGTGGAGATTCCAGTGTGCAGCCCTGGCTGGCATGGGCCTATTCGTTGCCTGGGAGGAATCTCTCATGTGGAATATTCCCCCAAGTTTTGTCATATGTCTTCACTGATCTTTCCTAAGACTTCAGAAAACTCAGTGCGATTTTGAGGGGGTAATCCATTTCTTACTTCTGTGAATAGTTTTCCTTCTTGTCTTATCTTTGTTATTTTTATTATGTATTAGTAATCCTGTCGTAACACTGGTACAGTTATTTGTCTTTTTCAAGTATTTCCAATGATGTAACTGTATTTTAACTTATTTATAATACGTTGAGCAGCACTGTTCTGACTTAACCAAGAAGCTGATGCCACTGTTGCTTTAAGAATAAATAGATGTTTATTCACTACTTCTGTTTTTAATATAGCAGGACTGTTTGAGCACGGATTACCTATTTGATCTTGACAGCGCAGCCCACGATAAAACATCTGGTGATACACCTTCCAATGTGTTTTAAACCATGACTCTGGAAGAGAGGCGCTTTTATTTAAAGTAAAGTTTCCAAGATTCTCTGGATCACCAGTTTAATTTGCTTGTTTACTAAACAAAGGGTTGCATTTTACACAAGCCAAATGAGCCTGGCACTGCAAATAAAAAACAGATTACATTCATTACCATTAGTCACTCAAACGAAAAGGGCAGCTCCTCCCTGAAAAGCATCTCTAAAACAGCCTCAAAGATTTCCATGTTTTTTGTCCTTTAATATTTCCAAATCGTACGCACTGAACAATACTTTTATTTTCTTCTGTCACTCTTGCACAATGCTTGTGCCTGACAGCTATGATGGTACCTACTTTCATTTTCTTGTTTGACCTTTTGTTAGAATTGTTCTCAAGTCAGACAAGCCCGATTCCCATTCTCTTGTACAGTCTGTTCTGTTCAGATTTTGTCCCTGATTATACTGAGGCAAATCTGGGCTCTGTGCAGTCAGGAAGAGCTGGAACCCCTAGCCTACAGTGAACGTTTTTTGGAGGTCGAGTGTTGAGGTGAATCTTCAGCATTTCCTCCCACTGATTAGATCACATCAAGTCCTGAAAAAATCCTTCTGTTTGCTTACCATATTGCTCTGCTAGGAGTATGATGGTTCTTGCTTTGTCTTTGGGCAGATTTTTAGTTTACATCATCTGTGATCATTTTTCTTTGTCACTCATTTGTCCCCTGCTTCCCTCTGTTGTGCCTTGGCAAATTAGGCTGTGTTCCTGCACCTCAAACAGCTACCTCTCTTCTTTCTGCTGGGTTTTCTAAACAAGCACTAGGTCTTCACTGAGTTCATTTACACCATGCTCTTCATTTAATTCTCTACTGGAAACCAATAAAGCCAAGGGGGAATTAGCTGACAAAGACAATTGTTACTGTTATTTGCTAAGAAAACATGCTTGCATTTTCTTTTTCTTTCTCTGAATAACTAAATGATGTTAACAATTGTTCTCTTGTTCTTTCTCCTTTATTTGCTTCTCCCTGCCATTTTGTTTCATGAGGTTAAACGACTGATATATCTTGTGTGCTGAAGGGCGTCTGTCAAGTTTTCCACAGTAAGAAATACATCATAGGGAGATTCTAGGTCATTCTGCGTAAGCCTAACTCTGACCCACTGTACATGTGGCTATTCCAGAGAAACGAGCATCATGTTAAAGATTCTGTAGGATCCTAGCTTTGATAAGAACTCCATGGATAGTGAAAGTTTACTAGTAGTGTTAATGATCCAATTCTGCTTCCAGATGCTCGGTTTTGTTGTAACTGTGGTAAGTATATTGTTGAGTAGTTTCCCTAGATGAGCTAAGTGAATTTCATTTGGATCCTGAGCTATATCTCAATAAGTATTTAGACGGTCTCTGCTGAGTTTTAGTGTCTGAGTGTGTATATATGTATATGACATGTGTGGGAAGTCCAGGCAGAAGTTTATGGTTTCAAGGGCAAAGAGCCCTGGCACAAGCGAGCCTTCTCTTAACCTCCCGCAGTAAACCTTATGGTTACAGATGTTGAGGTCTCTATGAAATACTGATGAGCTACCTGATGAGATTAGATGGGATGAATACAGTTTTATACTGTTACCTAAATGTTACATTTGTTCAATCCCTGAAATATGTATCCTGCTTCTTTTGATGTAACTATGCAGACAAGCTGCTGCTTCATCATTGAAGATATCAACATAGCTTTGTAGGCTGAGCTTCAAAATCCATCACTGGAGATTGCTGTGCTAAAACCTTCTGTAGGTAAAACCAAGAGTAAAATGTAACATTTATAATAGAGATTTCTGCAGATCCTCATCAAAGGGTCCTCATTAAAGATGGCATAAATCTATGTGCTTGCACTGAGTATACCCAGCTGAAATTTTGACCCGGGTAGTGCTGATTATTGGTAAGTACATTGGCATTGCACTTACCTATCATGTCTTTTGTGGAGGCCAAATGCTTAAGTGCAAGCAGATGAGTAATTTAAATCATTGTGGAATATATACAATCCAGAGAATAAACAGATCATTAGATAGTGTAAATCAGCAGCGAAGCTGTAGAAAAAAACCACCATGCCAGCTAAAAGATTTGATATATTATCCTTACAGTTTTCAAAGACAAGCACATTTCATCCTCGTACAGCTCTTAATTTAAGCCAGAATTCGTCTCTGAAGTTATTGTGCAGCCCTGAGAGATATAGGGGATGTGAAAAGGTCCACAGTAGGCTGTCTGTGCATGATGCAGGGGTCTCCGGCTTTGGCCCTATTATCATTGCCTTTTATGATGCGTGACTTGTGACAGATTAGAAATATGTTGATGGAAGCTCGAAGAGGCACAAATAAATGCAAGTTCTGTGTGTTTAAAAACAGGCATAACATTTCATGTATTTCTTGGGTTTTTTTAATATTGCTTAGTTCTGTGGTTCTTGATAACCAATTGATCTTATTTAAACTGAAGCACTCTTCCCAAACTCTGGACCTCCTTGTGAGTTGAATATACAACCCCATCACCTGGGGGATGTTCAGGAATAGTGTTCTGGCACATCCTGCTTGGTGATGAATGGAAAGACTATAGAAAGAGCTAGGGATAAAAAGAGAGAGTCTGCATTTATAAAAGCAAAAGAAAACTTCCTGGCCAGTACCTTTGCTCTTGGGAAGCTGGGGACCTTCCAGAGGAAGCAGATTAAAATGCCCGATTAGGTTTGGTTTGTAAGCTTGTAATGGCCAGTAGAGAGCCCAGGTGGCATCTGTCTTTCTCAGCTCAGGACAAATTCAGTTTGTCCTAAAACCAGCAAAGGAGAGCTGAAGTCAAGGCAAACACCTCGCACAGATAACCTGTCCAGTCTCACACACTGGCCAAAAGTGATGGCATCGCCAAGAGGCGAGAGGGCTGTTGCTGTTCCTCCTTGGATGTGAGTATAAAACTAGCTTGACTGTGGGATAGATTCAATTGCATCTGCTGGGAGAAAATCCCCAGCATATACAGCCATTGTGCCTGCTGGCAGATAGAAGGTAAGCTTGGGATACTTGGGTACTGAATGTTGCCATGTTGTCTTGACTTGCAAGCTCTTCTCATGCAGAACTCCTTGGAAATGATGTGGTTAACAGGATGTGTTTTTTTTTAAGAGGTAAGGAGGGAGGGAATTTAGTATCAGGTAAAAATATATGTGCGTGTGCATATATATAAATTCCCAAAGCATTCACAGCCAGCTACTTAATAGTTTTCATTGAACTAATTTTAAAATGAGAACCTTGTTTCCTTTATTTAATAGAACAAAACGACTTCCATATTCTTGCCTGTAACTAGCAGGATTTATATAGCATTCTGCAAACAAAGTAAGCATTAAAGTCCCTTTTGCACATCTGTGGAATGAATAATTTTGTGCAAAGTATTTATTATAAGCGCACTGTACACTTTAACTTTTTTACTGTAGTGGTGACAGATCCAGCACAGAACGGGATTGTTAAGTAGCAAGCACACTACACTTCTATACTGTGTAAAACTTTACCAACCTTTCTAAAGGCTCATGGATTCAAAGGAAAATGTTAGCTCACTTGGCTAACTCTTGGGTGCTACTTAAAATGACTCTGGCTGTTAATGCTGGAAGTGGAGCATAAGAGATTACGGTGAGATTCAGTTAGAATTGCGCAGCTTCGTGAAGGTGAATGTAAAGGTTTGGGTCTGGCACACGTGGAGATTGGCCACCTGCTTGCTCCCTGAGAAACTGCACTAGGCAACAGCTGGCACCACTGAGTTAGGCACTTGGGAACCACCATGGGAACAGCTTAAGATTTCCCTGTTGTTTGCTGGAAACTGGTGAAAACTAACCCAAAGGTCACAAGTACCTCACTCTAATGTAGGTGCTTCTAGGATGTAGTACGGTCTGGAATTTACATGCTCCAGTCTCAAGGAGCTGTAAATTGAAGTAGTGCCTTCCATCTTTGAGTTGCACTTTAGTTCACTGTCCAGCCAGTTGCTCCTACGGTCACACTCCCCACCTGCTGTGAGATTCAGTATGTGCCTAACACGTGGCTTTCTTTTAAGATCCCGTAGCCTAAGTTCTCCAAAGTATCCTTCACATATATATAAACATGGAGAGCCAAATTTGGAGGTGGGGATGAGGAGTGAAATATGACTGAAGATCAGAGGGGTGCGTATGTACAACTAAGGGTAGGTATTGTCCTTTATGTGCATTCCATCATAGGTTGTTTTTTCCTTTCGGCTTATGGTTGGTAGAATAATAAATAAATAAATAAATGAGTCCTCTTTCTCAGGGATCAGCAGCAATGCAGAGGGTAAAGAAGAAATCCTGAATGTGGGTCTCTGAATTAGGCTTCTGTTGCCCATAGTTCTTTGATCCTGCACAGGTTCTGATTCAACTAAAGGAGCAGACAGAAACTTTCCCAGCATGTGCAGGTGTGCAGATCCTTGAAATCTCTTATCAGTCTTGGAGAAGGTTTGGAGATATCAGCTCTTTTTTCCATGCTACTTCCCAAGCGTTTAGAGTTGCACTCTGCAAGGTGGAGGCATGGACAAGTATAGGGAGGGAGGAGCAGTGGGGATGTTTTATGTTATTTTGAGTTTGGGAAAATGTCTTTGGTGTCTTGTTGGAGTTTGTTGTTGTAACCAGCAGTAATAAGCTTAATAACTGAGAATACATAGAAGCATTTGAGGATGTTACGAAGTGACAAAAAATAAAATGATTTGTCCTGTAAGAGCCTATTGTTTCTCTTTTTATTGTTGTTGTTGGATTATGACCTAGAGCTTGATTGTTTCCCAGCGATCAATTAGCACATCTGGTCTGATGTTAGTGTGCAGATTTGTTTGCTGTTGTTCTTTAACGGGAACACCTAAATTATTTACAGTTGACAGCAAGAGCTGTTTAAGTTGGGATGGTGTGTTTCTTTATGCACATACGATGGTTGGGGATATATGCAGATGAGAACACTGTCATGTGACGGCAGGAATCTGACAAAATAATGTGTAAGTGATTTTTGCTTCTGCTGCGTTTTGCACCTGATCCAATGTTAGCTGGAGTTTTACATTTATAATGCTTATTTCAAGGAGAAATCTGGAAGTAAATAATGTTTTATAGTCTTGATAATGCACTGTCTGTTCCAGCTTCAGTTTCTTCTTTTGATTCTTTCCATATGAAGGCAACAAATACTTCCATCAGGTTGATATGGCTGTTTTCTTTCTCAGAATTTAGATGCCTTCTAAATGCAACTGCATCTCTAGAATTTGCATGAAGAAATCAGCTCTGTACTGTGGCTTTTTGCGATGTTTGGTGTCTTTATATTATTTGATGATTAAACATATTGCAATTTACTAATGAAGAGATGTATTTTGAAGAGCAAAGGTCAGAGGCAGATTTGAAGACTTCCATTGCCTGAAATGTCCAAAGTAATTTTAGTCAGGGAATTTACTTGCCATCATCAAAGAACTTTTCCTTTCATGATTTGAAAAAATCTTACTGCTGATGTTTATAATTACAGAACACCATCATCAAAACCTTTGCTCATCAAACTCCATTACAATGATTTATTTGACGTGCAGTAATACTTGTAATGCAGAACAGAAACAGAGCTATTGATTTACCAGCAAATTCATTAAAATTTGTAAGTATTATTGCCAGTAGATACACAAAGGACATAAATTATTTTATTCGTTTTTTTGAGGAGCTCCATATAAAGCAATGCAGAATGCTAACATTTCTGTGCATTAGCAGATGGTGCTGGAATAGACTTTCATATTTCAAGAGTTTGTACTGTTGAATTTTGGTTTTGGAAGTATTTTGGTTGGTGCAGTTTTCTCTTGGGAAGAGAATTATTTTCTGACTTGTGATGAAGTTAAGAACATGGTGAAGACTTCCATAAATATCAATTAGATAATATATAATAAGGAGGAAAAATATCTTGCATTTTTTTGAATCCCAGCCTCGAGCTGATCCAGAAGCTACTGTGTGTTTGGAGCATTTTCCTGTCATGAAGAACTTCACAATCTTATTTGTATTTGTATTAAAATGATTCCAGAGGTGCAAGGCAGGACATTTGCTGTTTTGTATGACTAAACTGTTCTTTGTTTTGTGTCTCTTAAATTTCATAGTGTGTTACACAGTGCTTCCTCCAAGGGAGCTGCGGTGTGATTGATTCTTAACTGCTATAATCCACCAGAAGTCATTGCTGACTTTAATGCTGTCATTAGAAGGTGCTGGGAAGTACTGATAACGTGCAGGATAAAAAGCACCATCCTATTACAGTGGTGGTGGAACTATCCAGAGCAATGTGAAGACTGGATTGGGCTCTGGAGCAAGTTTGTCTTTGTGACACTTCCCCAAGTGTGAAATACTTGAAGGAACTTGGTGCACTTAAACTGCCCTGAGGTTAAGGCTGTGTTTTGTTCTTTATGTTTTAATGTTTTCCTTGCATTTTGTTTGTTTGTTTGTTCTTTGCCTTGCTGTTTTCTATAGGCAGCTCCATTTTGAGCTTATCACAGCTCTGCCAGATGGCGCACTGAAAAGGATGCTTCTTTCCCCAGCACGTAGAAACTACTCCAGTTTCTTTGGTTTCCTTGTGTGGCCTCCAGCAGGACTTGTTTTTTTAATTACAAAGTTATTTTTTTTCTTTGGATACAATTCAAACAGCAAACAGTAATGCCCATATATCCATCCCCTAATGCCTGTGACAGGTTTTCCATGTAAACAAACATTGCATCTGTCCTCGGGGACTCACTTCTATGAGTATATATCATGAAACGTTGGCTATTTTTATAAGGTATGTAAATGAAAATGGAAAATATTGAGAGGCTGTCCTGGAATGTGAAGAGTTCTGTCTGAACTTGGGTAAGCAAACCTGTCTTTGCCTTTAAAAATGGTTGATTTAGTTGATTTAGTATGAGCATGAGGGAAAACTTCTTTACTGTGCGGGTGACTGAGCAGCACTGCAGGTTGCCCAAGGAGGTTGTGTGGTCTCCTTCCCTGGAGATATTCAAGAACCACCTGGGCACAACTCTGGGTAACGTGTGCTCTAGGGGTCTCTACTTGAGCAGGGTTTGGACCACATGACCTCCAGAGGTCCCTTCCAACCTCAACCAGTCTGTTTTTCCCCAATAATTTGTAAACAAGCCCAAGTGGATCCTTTCTCATGTCATTCCACTCCCACAGGGAGCAGATAGGGCAACCATGACATCAAGCTCAGTCCGTTGGGAAAAGGAAGATCTTCTCACATGTTATGGCCAAGTTAGACAGTGACTGCAGGAGCCACAGCTTTTTCTAACCCTATGGATATGGCGTGCTCTTAATGATAGAACTGGAGTACTCAGCAGTTGTGAACTGTAGGACTGAGGTGAAACCTCTTTTTTCTCTTTTCTTTTTTTTTTTTTTTTTTTTTGCATATAACCTTGAAGCCAAGCATCTAGGAAGAAACTTTCTGTAAGAAAAGATTGTTTTCTCATTTGTAATTTCAGGGAATGTGGTTAAGAAGCATTTCATGCCTCACCAAAAGCCAGATAGGGCAATCCTTCATAGAGTATCACTGAAGCTGTTTCCATTCATGTCTGAGTGCCTAGACACCATAGCTTGGTTTGCAGAGGCCGAGCAAGTGAACGTAACTGTTTATTTCCTTTTCTTCAGTTGTGTGAAGCAGCTACATAGCTTTTTCATCTGACAGTTGTTAAGCATTTAAGTGCAGTATTCCAAGAGATGCATCTCTGCCAAATATCCTGTCTCCTCTTCTCTGTTTATCCAGCTATTTAAAGAAACTAAAGAGAATCTTCTTTTGTCTTTCACTGCTTCTGCAGATCAAGGTGGATTAGGACACATTTCTTGTTTCCTTCACTGCCCCATGCTTGGATACTGAAAAATTCTTAGAAAACTTTCTGAAAAATTTAAGAGTGTGATGGATCCAAGGATCCATCCCAAGGATGGAGCACTTAGGTGAAATCCTGCCTCCTTCAGCTACGTGGTTATGTGCCTGAGTGCACACAGGTAGGCTCGAGCTTGTGTGATTTGCTATAGTTTGTTCCCTAGGGAGTTGAACCAAAGTAAAGGGAATAAAGCTGAGAACCTGCTGTATGGTTTCCTTGCAGCAGAATTTGACTGTGCTGTGTCTGTGTGTAACTGGAGGCCAAGTTAGTCCCCAGCAGCAGTCACAGGGAATCTGATTGTCCAGCAGGGCTGACAGAAACATCCTGGGCACAGCACAAGAGTGACTGGATCGACATTACTTATTTCTTTCCCAAGATTTTTATTTATTTATTTATTTATTAACTTGACAGTTTTTCCAAGAATAACCATTCCATGTGTGCAGTCATTGCTCCTGAGGTGCATGAATGTCTGTGACCCTGCAAGGAGACAGATGACTATTGTGCTGATGTCTCTGCTCTTTTAAACAGCCTATGGGTGTTCATGGAAGCACAGTGCCTCAGGGCTTTGGCATCAGGATTAATTACTGGAGAGTTACAAATCACTGTAGCAGTTGCACCATGGTAAAAGGCCTAGTGCACACTCTTACAGCATCTTCAGGTCAACGAGAGGTTCTGTACCTCTTTGCTAAAGGAAAGCTGCCTTGAATTGTCTTACACTTAAGGAAAAAGTGGTACCTGTACAGCACAGTTAACATGAAGTGTTTATTAAGTACTAAATTGCCCCTTTGCAGAAGTGTATCTCTGTGGCCAGATGTGTGGCTTTAGATGCCCAGAATTTTCAGTTTCTTTCTATTTTAAATATAGCTTTTTTTTCCCCCCCACTTAAAAAAGAAATCAAAAACAGCTTCATCTCCTTTAGCTGCTTCTGACTTCAGACCCGTTGTTTTCTCCCTGTTACTTCCTTTGGAATTTCAAAAATGCTTTTGATGCTTCACTGAAGAAATATCCGTTCTTCAAGGATTTCGGATAGAATGGAAATTTGGAAATTTTATTTCCATGCTCTTCCGAGTCACAGAATTCCCCACAGAAAAATCCTCCTCCTTTTCTTTCTGTGAGTACTCAAAACAGAGGAGAAAAAAAATGGCAGTCTCACTTAGGTTTGGGCTTTATTGACTTCATAGGCTTATTTCATTCTGCACTTTCTTCAGAGGAATATAGGACCTGAACTTGGATTTATACAGTACTGATCTTGGAATCACACAAGTCCTCTAACCTGGATGAAGTGGAAGGAGAGAAATGAAGGCAGAAACAGGAGTGTCCTCCTTCTAAAACCAGTTTTTTCTCCCAGGTGTGTTTGTACTGCGAACATTGCCAACTCAATGTAGAGGACATGTCTAGAGAAAGCTGTTTTTCCGTTTACCTCCCAGTTTTGGAGATCTCTATACTTGGTCCTGGTCAAGCAGTAGTCATTTTGATAGACAGGAAGACTACAAACATATTCCCAAAGCAGGCCAGAGAGAGGGATGTGCTTGTTTGTCTCCCTGGCCTGTCATTACAGGCCATAAAAATATGACTGTGAGAGATGAAGTGAGGGAGCTGAGATTGCTCAACAGAGAACAAGCTGGGGAAAGGGAAGGAGAAAGTGGTGGCGGGATCTCCAGTGCTCCTCTTCTTTCCCTTCCTTTTATCTCTTTCTATTTTTTTTCCCCGTGGTTCTTTTTAGTTCTTGGTTTTCTTGTTCTGTAGCATATAATCCACCTACGCAGAGGTTGTTTCTCACTCCTGTAATTTGACATGAACTAAAGCAATCATAAGATTTTTTTCTTTTTCTCTTGATGGAGGAGTGCAGTCTTCTTTCATTGCAGTTAGTGGCTGTTGTTTAAAAGCTAATTGCAGAAATAGTACTTAACTCTCTTCTGCATGCATGCATAGGTACTTTGTGTAAGGAGGGCCTCTGCTTGCTGTACAGATTAAGAATGGTTATCCTGGCAGCCGATGAGACTAAGACCATCCTGGAGCAGAAGGCATTGGTTTCAGTGAAATGTGGTGCTCGCTTGGTGTTACAAGCACTTCTTGTGGTGCCTGAGGTGTTCCTGGATATTTCCTACCAAAAAACCTGACCATGTTCAGTGTTGATTTGCTTGCAAGACATGAAGTGCGAAGCATGAGTTAGTTGCATGATGCTAAAGTACTGAAGCACCCCTGGAAATTCTGGCTCCATTGGCTTTAACTAAGAATTATTTTGAGAATTTTATAAACATTTGGGGAATTAGTCATTTTTCTCCATATGTTCAAATATTGGCAAAATGGAAACTTCAGGAAAAGGATCATTTTGACAGGATGCACTATTTTTGCATTTTGTTACGTTTGTTTGAGTCCGTTGTTGTGATGTGCCTTTAATAAATGATGGTTGTCATACAATCCCTTCTGTGGTGATTGAGCCTATAATCTTACTGCACTGATTAGATTCAGGTTAAGTAGTCTTACTTGCAGGAACAGCCTGATAATGTAATGATGGTAAACTGTTCTTCCAGCAGCCTTAAAGAATCAATACAGCAACCTCAGACGCTCCAACAGTAGAGAGAAAAGTCTAAGAAGACTTGCAGACTTTTAGCAATAGTTCTGTTTAAATAAATGCTTTAGTGGAGAATCCTCATGGAACTTTCAGCAGTGAAATGCTCAGAATTGTCCATGGCACTCTGCTCGCTCATGGAAGCTAAACTCTATAAATGGCATTTAAAAGTGTTTTCTTGTTGTTGTTTTGTTTTTGTTTAAACTGAGGCCGGCCCCAACTTTGATTTCAGTGTATGTCATGCTGCAATAAAACCGTGGCCTTTGGTATCTTCTGAAAGCGTCACTGCTGAAGAATTACACAATAGGCGTAAAATTTGATGGCTGGAGAACAAGATGTAACATACCTTAGAGGGTCAGGGTCACAGTAAGTGTCAACTTTTGGACGTCATGTTTTCCTGGCAAGACAGCAAGTCTTGCCATCCCTTTGGCCTAGTCGGAGCAGTTAGAACGGAGCTTATCCTTGCAAGGACAGTGCATCCTTCTGGGCTAGGAATGGTGTATTTCCAAATGGGCACAACCTTGTTGGGCAGCTGAACAGAGGGATAGCAGCGAGGTGGAGTAACATTCTCTGATAGACAAAAGTGCTGGAGGGAAAATAGTGGCATTTTCAAAAGGTATAATCAAGGTAAATATAATGAGTGAAATCCCAGTACCCATACTTAGTTCTGATTTGGTTGTTTCTTAGGTAAAAACTTCATAGACTTCAAAGATTTTGGCTGCAGGGTCAGGATTTGTTCTGCTAAGTATTTTAAATTTTCCTTCATGATTAGCTTATAATAAAAATGTGAATGATTGCATCTGGGAGAGCTCAGAATTCAGTGCTTGATTCTACATGACATTCTTGTGTTTCAGAGGGAACTTGGTCCACTGTTCTTAATTTATAAAAATTCATTACCCATATAAATCTCATCCCCAGATGTTTGCATATCTCTGCAAGGAATACAGATGTCTCCAAGAAGTCATGTTTGATTTGATAGAAATCACTTTTCCCTTTGTACAAACCTAAGTCCTTCAGCTAAAGCAACTGTTCCAGGGCCTTCTCAAGGAAGAGAGAGGTTTTTATCGGTCAAGGATGCGATGCAGCAGGATGGAGACACTGAAGCATGGTGCGGGTACTCAGAGCAGCTGGAAGGGCACTTCAGCAGGGCTGCGGGGGCTGTCAGGCACTGCTGGGCAGAGACCAGCACTTGTGAGTGGTTTTTGTAATTATCATTATTTCCTTTTTTTAGAGCAAAGGATGCGTTTCAAAGAATTACACCTTCTCTATTCAAGCAAAAACAAACGGCACTTTATTTTTTTCCTATTTATTTTTCAACTTTTTTTTTGTAGACTGTGTTATTTTTCATATGAGTTGTCCCTCTGTACCCTTTGTAGTCTCCTGTTCTGTGATGTAAATAGTCTGCAGGCATGGCCTGCCTGTCTTGTTTCATATTTGCACATCACTTGCAAAAGGAAATTTGTCTTAGTACTGGAGATTCTGGGCACATGGCAATAAGCATAATGAGCAAGTACTCAGCTTCCTGTCTTTATCCCAATTGATCATGTCACTGGATTGCTATGAAGAACAACTCTGCACATAGTACAGTGCAGATTGGGAAGCTGGCCTCAAAATATGTTAGTGTCTTGTGCTGCAGTCACACACTGACAAGCTGAATTTAGAGTGCTAGGTTATTAAAAATACCGGGTTACTAAGCAGCAGTGTTTATAGAAGGAACATTTTGTGTTCCCAGTTTTGCCTTTGACTGCTGTATCTATAAAGTAGTTTAAACCAGCGGTGCTGAGGAGGTTTCCGTGTAACAAAGTGATTAATTTTAGTGCTAATGAAATGGGGCCCGGGGTACTTGCACTGCCTGTCGGCAAGGCACGGCATCTCACAGTGGTGGGTTTATTTCACAGAGTGCATTGTTCTGGGACGTTTTGTTCACTTCAGAGATCCATACAATAGCATGAATTGTCTCAAAAGATAAGAACTCGCCAAGGAAACCCTTACATTGACTAAAATCCTGGTCTTAACTCAAATATAATGTTCTGAAGGGCAGAAGAATGTGGTAGCTCAAACTGTGGTAAAAGCCATCTTATGACGAAAACAAGTCCTGCTTGTCGCTGTGTTGTGGATTTTTCCCCTTCTTCCCGTTGATTTATGGACTGACTTTCACAAGCCTCAAGGCGTCTTGTTGAATTCCAGAGGAACTTGGCTTAGATGGAGAATTGTGTGATAGGATTAAAAAACTCAAGTGTCTGTCATTTAAATGCTAATATCTCTGGATTAGATGAATTTACAAAGGTGGTTGATGTTGCATGCTGAATTAGGGTGGTTGGTGATGCTGAATGCCTTGTGCTTGGCGAGGTTTCCGTCAGGATCAAAGCAGAAAGAATTGTGTTTAACAGAAATTGCCTATTAGAGTTCTTTGCATTGGAAGAACCCGTCTTAGATCCAGATGGCAGTGAAAGGCTCTGAGTGTGCCTGAGCCCATCCCCTGCGTTCTGCCATCACCTGAAGGCTCTTCCTTCAGCTGTGTGGTGCTGAAGTCGGGGTACGGCACACATACAGAGTTATAAAATCATAGCAGGATCGTGTTTGTAAGAATCAAGAGAGATTAATGCATGAGATCACTTAAGAGGGGTGCTGCTTTGTTAAGCAGTTGGAAGAAAATGTTGTTTGTTTTAATTCCAAACTGCAATTTCAAAAGAAATCTGGTGAGATTTAAGGATCATTCCTGATTGTGTTTCACAGAACGGTTGTTTAAAAGAAACATTAGAACCATTTTAATGAATCACCTACTGATCAAAATTGATCCTCATATGTAATGGTATGTAACGTACCCTCATATGTAATATGCAATGGTATTAACATCTACGGAGAGTCCTGAATCCATGCAATATATCCCAATGCTGATGTTTGTTTGTACGCTCATGCATTTATGGATGAATGTGCAAATCCCATCTTCTGCCTCCTGATTCGACAGTTTAGGAGGCTGCTGCCACGGAGATGCCCTCATTTAATCCTTGCAGAGGTTGCTGTCAGGTGCTGTGCTTTGGCTAGGCCTTGCTGTCCTTAGGAAGTGCACTCATGTCCAAGCAGAATGCATGCCAGAACATTTCGGAATGTGATTGTAATACAAACAACAAACAAATAGATAAATAAACCCTAGAGATGAAAGCTGTGTTTTAGTGAGCAAATTTCCTAGGCCTCTGTTTATTATGAATTCTGTAGTAACTAATTCCTTCAGGACAGTTTATATCTAGATTTGTCCAGCTTCATTGGGAGTGTGTTGAGTGAGCATGGAATGGAGTGCACAGTGCAGAGATCTCATCTAGCAACGGCATGTGTGCAAGCAAAGCTTTGTGTTCATGCATCACCCCAGGGATCTCAGTGGGGCTCTGCCTGGGCACCCGCTTCTGCCTATATGGAATAACAGGCAAATAGGAGTCATGTGTCTGAGAGCCACACAGAGCTGTCAGATGCTTATTTTAGCCAGACTTTACTATTTGTATAAACATTGTAAGCACTCTGTTGCAAAGCTTGGAAAACATTTTGCTCTGCCTTCTTTGTTTTGGTTTGGTTTTATTTGCATGCATCATTTTACATGTGGAGAAATTAACCCAAGATAACGAACCAGGTTGCACAGGAGGTAGAACAATGTCTTATGTGCGTCATGTTTATCTTCCTGCTCTTTCTCTTCTGGAACATGATTTTATCTAAAATTAACAATTTGACACAAATTATTTTGCTCATTAAAATAAATATATATTTGTGTGTGTGTGTGTATATATATATATACATACATATATATATATATATATATATACACACATATCTTTGGTTTATGATTGTGCACAGTATGGAAAATGCACCAGTCTCAAATGCTTGTTTTAGACGGTGATTCCAAACGCTGGGAAGTTGTGTGTCTTCCATGCAAATATTAGTCTTTCATCTGTCTTCAGAACAAGCAAATATTGGGAGATGAACTTGCTCATACTTTCACTGCTGCTCGGGTGAGCTATTTTAGAGACTGAGATACAAATTTGCTTTTGCAGCAAATTATGTTGGCTTGTTTTTCTGTTTGTCTTTGAGATAAGAAATACCAAGAAGAGATACATTCATTATTAACTTCCTAGAGAGTGGCCATCTGATTTATGGCTTCAAAGTGACTCCATTTAATCTGTCAGAACTGATTTTAAACTTCATTTGTCTTCTGGTTTTGGCAGCGCTCTGTACCTTGAGTTTGACTGTTTGACATGAGTTGTACTAGAGTTGCATTTTAAAAACATTTACAGTGTGTTGCAAAAAAGAAAAAGTTCAATTTGATACATCTGCTTTCAATATCACGCAAAAGCGAAAACAGTTTGGAAGTTGGAATAAGGAATGTTCTTGTTCTGGCTATGAGCACAGCAGTTAGGTAACTTTTATGAGAAGAGAGTAATAATGACAGAAAACGAATTGTCACTGAATACGAATCTGGGATTACCACCAGTTGCAGTTTAGAGCTGTTGCAGCAGGCTGATAACAACGGGGCATTTCTCTGAAGATTTTTTGAAGTTGCTTTCAGAGATTGGCTGCATTCATGATGGTGAGGCATCAGCAGCCCCTGGGGCTTTGCACAGACACCTTGCAGGATGAGCCGTGTGTCCGCAGGGAGAGCTGTAGCTCTAGAGCTGATAAAACACTTCTGCTCTCCCTTTACCACAGAGGAGCAGAGCCACAACTCTGGGCTTCTCTCCAGCCTGGGCCTTTCAGGCTCTGACCGCTGCTCCTTCCCCAGTGCTGGTGCTTGTGGTTGGCAGCGAGAGAAAGCAGCACACTGCAGGCAGGTCGGTATGGCCAGTGGGAGCTGGGTGCCAGCTGTTAAGTGCTGTAGTTCGACCAGAGCTGTAAGAGGGAAATCTTCTCTAAGCACATACATTGCTCAGGGTCCCCCTGTAGTCCCAGTGTTTTTTAATTGTAGTTGCAAAGGCTGTTCTTTTTTTTTTTTTTTTTTTTCCGGAACAGCCTTTCCTCATCTTGCATTTTTCCATCCCTGTATATTAAGCTTTTCCTGCAGTAGTCTGAGTGCTTATCAGCAGGGAAATATTATGTGAGTAAAGATCACAGAGCAGGATGTATTAGCAACACAAGAACAAGTTAAAGGGGAGCTGGATGGAAGTACTGACAGTGCCGATAAGTAGAAAAGGCATTGCCTTAGGGATATTATGCAGAAAGAGTTTACAAGGCCCAGATATGAAGTGAAGACTGAGAGATCGAAGTCTGAGGCGAAGCTCATATTTACAGACTTTGTGGTAGAGTTGTTCAAAGAGTGGAAGGATGTAGCAAGCTGAAGGTATTGGGATTTGCTTTTTAGCTGCACGGAGCTACCTCTGATACTTAACATCCATGAGATGATGTTAGAGACTGAATTTTTAGCAGTGATAGGCAGACAGTAGTCAGCAGAGTCCTGTTTGGTTTTCTAGTTGAAAATAGCAAGGTGAAGATGAAGGGGGAGGGTAGAAATAGAGGAAAGGACTAAACTCTTTGAAATTAAGAGTGCAGAAACAGAATCTTGCCTTGGACAGCTCATCAAAGTAACTGCATCACAGTGCATCACAGACACCACGGTTCCCACTAGTTAGAATACAACGAACCTGCTGTTGGTGCATACATTCTCCAATTCAGAAAAGACTGCTGGGCTCGATACTTGTAGCTTGCATTCACCTCGGGGTGGTGGTGGGGGATTACTGCCTGTGTTCTCATCAATGTAAGGAAGGATTTAAGCAGTTTACTTTTTTTTTCTGTACGTGCCTGGTGCTGAGCCTGGGGTTTTTATTCTTTCAATTACTCTCTGTAGCACTTGGAATGCTTAACAGAGCCAGGCACAGGCAGTGCATAGGGATGAGAGCGCTGGAATAGAAAAATAAACAGCGGAAACCCACAGCTGAACTACCAGATGCTGGGGTTTGTCAAGAGTTTTTTGTAAGAACACGAGGACTCTGACTGGGGTCATTATCCCCACCAACCACTTGTCAGCGTATGTCCCTCTTTTTTTTTTTCTTCCCCCTTCCACCTCCACCTCTGCATATAAAGTGTCCCTTTGCAACTGTGATGAAACAGCTCATTTGCTGCTGCTTCCCTGGAGGAGAGAATCCACAGTGTTCACACGCACACACAGAGCTGTGCAGGCTGCTGTGTCACTTCTGAGGACATTTTTTGGTCATTCTGGTACAGAATAACAAGATGATCATTCCTCGTGCTGTGGCATTATTAATAAATAAGTAGCATGACATGGTAGAAGCACACAGTTCTCACTGTATAGATAAAGAACAGTCTGCTCCCCAGTGCTGAGAGAGAAGAAAGGTGAGGCTTTGTTCAGCTCTGGCGTGTCTGTGTGCTTTAGGCAAACACTGTCTGTGTCTTAAAAAGCTGGCAGCAATTCCTTTACTGCAGCTGCACCTCAGTCAGGTGGATGTCAGGAAAGAGGCCGTGGATGATCCTGAGCAGGCCGCTGTGGTTATTTCTTATGCTACTGCAGGGGTCTTCTGCAACAAAGTTAAGGAATGTCAGTGGGCATTAAAGGGAAAGCAAAAGCAGAGCAGGCAGCGCACGTGCCTAACAGTGGCTGTGCTGTATAGCGGGCTGAGTCCAGGAGGTCAAGGGAGATTCCTACAAAAGCCAGTAATTGTTTTCTTTTTTTTTTTTTTCGCTTGTTTATTTTCTATGCAGTTAGCAAAATGTGTCTCTTCATTATGTGCGGTGTAACCAGTCATTAGCTGTATATACATGGCTGGGATTTGGTTACGCAGAAACAGGATACTTTGCTTTTCCACACTAACTGAGAAGAGGAAAAGTGCCCTGACATACGGAGAATATAGACCTCGGGAAGGCACTCTTTATTGCAGGGAACTAGTTGCTGCAGTGTGCATACAGGTGTTTCTGTAGAGCTTAGTGCTTTCTAAGCATATAAAAGTACATGTGGCCAACACCATGACGGCTGACTTCTGGGCTTGCCTTTGCAACCAAGTTCTCTGCAGTTTTGCCAGCCTTACCCTGGATCCAGGGTAGTACACCCACACGAGTTAGGCTTTCTTAGCTGGAGTGGGAGATATCTCTATGTGATGTTACCCTGCAGCATGAGGACATGAAGTTCGTTACTATGAGAGTGGTGAGGTGCTGGAACAGGTTGCCCGGAGAGGTTGTGGATGCCCCGTCCCTGGAAGTGTTCGAGGCCAGGTTGGATGGGGCCCTGGGCAGCCTGGTCATATATTAAATGGGGAGGTTGGTGGCCCTGCCTGTGGCGGCGGGGTTGGAGATTCACGATCCTTGAGGTCCCTTCCAACCTGGGCCGTTCTGTGATTGTGTGATTCTGTGACTTGATAGCTTGAGTCGTGGCAGCTTAGAGATCCCTGCAGTGCGCTCAAAAGTGGCCCAGATTTGTTGTAGCTCCACCCTTCTTTCCTTGCTTTTCTTTCAGGATAACTATTACTAATGAGTTGCAGTGCAAATAATTCAGACTTGCTTCTGTCATATCAAAAGCAGTGATTATGGGGCTGCACTGCACTCTTCTTTTCCCTCTTGCTGGCTGCTAGAATCCACGCAGATGAAGGGCTTTGAGAATGAGAAGGAACAACTGGTTTTTCTCTTTTTGGATACTTGTGAAGTTTGCCTTTCTCCCATCTAAGATAGATAGTTTCTTAGCTCAGGATTGCGTGAAGTTTCTGCCAGGTAGAAATGGATTTTTGTGAGCCATACTCTGCTCTTTAGGCGATCATTTCAGCTTTGAAAGGCTATGGCTTAGCATAGGGCTTGGATAACACATGCATTCTGCTTCCAGCTTCTTTAGTTTTTAAATGGCTTCAGTTAGTCCCACTCTTCTGCCTTTTCTGAGTCAGCCACAGAGTTTAGATGTATTCTGCAGAACTTGTGCTAAACCAAACAAGGCAAACCTAAGAAAGGCTAAATTAAAACAGCAGAAATCTCACACTCAGTGACTCTATTGCTGGAGCCCTTTTTTGCCTGTAAACAAAAAATTCAAATGACTGATTTTCCCCCCTCAGTTTCATAAGTGGTTACTGAGCTTCTGCAGTTGCTACATTCCTTAAAAAGTTTTTATTTCTTTTTTGGTCACACGCTGGGGGACTCCATTGTTTTCAGTGGTGCCTATTGAGTTAGGCCCATCGACAGCAGAACTCATTCTAGGTCATTAAGTTTAGAGGCACAGTAGTGTAATTTGGTGACTTTATTTCTCAGCAGAGCTTGCATTACAGTCACGCACTCACAAAACCAGAATAACCGTCCTTCTCTCTCCCCCAGACTCCGAGAGATTTAAAGGACCCAGCCAGGCAGCCTCAGGTAAAGCATTCAGAATTTGCTGGCTGCACAAGTGTTTGTACTCTGATGATGGAGCAGAATAAGAATAATAATAATTTAAGAGAGCTCTGTTTATGCACATATCAGGCAGAAGTAGGAAAATGATTTTGTTCTCCTATAAGTTATGAACGGTTCTAGTATTGTACTGCTCCAGCGTTGACAATTTAACAAGGTTCCCCAGAAAAACTGGCTGTTGTTAAGAAAAGATTCATACAAATCATTCGTGACCTGGCAAATATGCCTTACTATGAAAAGATGAAGCTCAGTTAGTCACTAAAGAAAGGTAGGAACAAAGTTGAGAGTTATCTGCAGAGGGAGAAAGCTCTGGGTACTTCTTGTGTCTCAATCTTGCACGCACACAGGTGGAATGAGCCAGTGCCTGCAAACAGAAGTCAAACAAGCTCAAGCTATATAAAATTCATGCTGAGAACTGTGGAACAAACTGCCACTGAAGCAGGTCTCCATCATTTAAAGATTCCACTGTGAGATTTGATGTCTTTCTACAAGATAAACCCTAGATCCATCTGCATGCAGTTAAATGAGATGCAGATATCCCACAAGAAACACGATGCACCAAACACACCAACATTCTTTCTGGATTCTGTCTGTGAACTGTGTTCTTTGGAAGTAGCTCTGTAACGCATCTGCTGCTCACAAACTCGGTCACCGCATCATAGGCAAGACTAGAGAATAGAGCTGGACCCTTTGTGGACAATGTGATTAATGGATGACTTTCTCACTTTGCCTGGATCAGCTAGATCAGCACGTTAGAAAGATTTCATGCCCTTCGTGAATTTCTGAGGGCTGGGATGGTCAGGGGAAAGAGCACTGTAAATCTGAAGAGTTAGCACAGCAGTCTGGGCAGTATGCAAGTATGTGCACTTCGATGAAAGTTCTTATTTACTGCTTTGTGCTCTTAAGTGATGAGACCATAGTGGAGGCAACCTTTGCCTCTGCGTGGATATTCAGTATGTTCTTGTATACTGACATTTCTGGGCATTTTCCAGAGGGCAGTTTAAAGCAGCAACGATAATCAAAACCAGTTGCACTGTGTCAGACTGAAGGTTCACCAGTGTCAGAATTCTGTGTTTTATCCAAGAATACAGATAAAATAACAGGATAGCTATGAGCATAGGTGTACATATCAACAAAAGCTTTTTATTTGACTTGTCAGGTTTGTGTGGAGAGGTACGCTCTGTTATGGGAGCCTGCAAAAGGTCCGTTGACTGGCAGTGAGCGCGGAAGGGTAAATTCTACTTGGATTAATCCTAAGCATGGTTCTGGTAAAATAGAAAACAGCACTGCAAATTACTTGATATGAAATATATTGTACTTTTGAAATAATGCCAGAATCCTGACAGAAAGAAATGTCAAACAATGAAAACAGCAAATGAGAAGTGGAGGGGATAGGCTATTGCTCTTTTCAGCATATATTTGGGGGATTATTTTTATTTGTTTTCAATTCCCCTTTCTCGTGGTGTTAATTCTAAGCTGCAAAAAAGCCATTACTGTATTCAGAATCAAGTGTTATGTGAACAAGGAAGCTGTGAAGGTGAAATGGTTGCCTGTTTGCGGCAGCAATTCGAGTTTCCTTTGTAAAAATTAGTTTACACAAGAGCACAAATGGGTTGACTGGGGATACCTGATGATACTTGGTGAGTGTGAGAGACCTGCAGTGACTGTAGATGGAGGGTGTGTATGTGAAGATGTCTTCTCAATAAGAGAACGGAGAAACCAAGTTGCGTTAGGAGGACGTGTGGCCTTAGGTGATCTTTGACTTCAATTTTTCATTTATCTATCGTATAGAAAAAGCAGGAAGAAAATTGCCTGAAAGAACTCCAGGTTAGCTTGGAGTAAAGCTGTCAGTGGAGAAGATGCCACTGAAGAAGATGCACTGATGCCTCTCAGAGTAAAGGAGATCAGTTCATACAGTTTGTTAATGTTTTCCACTCAGGGCATAACCCCATGTGATTCTGCCTTGCAGAAGTTAGCTTCTGTAGTGTTTACTGACTCAGTGACTCTTCTAGGTTTCTAAACCCTTGAACTCAACGTCTTGCTGGAAATAATTTTTGTTTTGCTCAACTGGAAGTACGGATGATGGGTTTTTTTCCTTTTTTATATACATAGTGCATGCTGAGCTAGGCAGACATAAAATTCCTTGTTGGGGCATAGAGGCATACATGTTTACACAAGACACATGCAAGGTGCCATATGGCAAAGCCCCAGCTTTCATTCCCAGCACATCCTTGTGTTTCCAATGTTTGGGAGAGCGCATACCCCTGTGGAGCCTTTACATGGTCTGCTGGCTGGAAGTTCCATGGAAAAGAGACTAAATGGACTAAGTAAAATGTAGGGAGTGGAGATCTGGGAGTTTAAAAGTTCAGAGTTTAATAAGTAAATGGGAAAGCAATAACCCACATGCTGTTCATAGGAGACATGCTTTGGCTATTAGTGAATTAGATGAATTGGAAGAAAAAAACAAAAGGAATAGATTTTCTCAGACTGTGCATGTATGGAAAGATCCTGTCTTCTCAGTGGAGTCATTTAATTGATGATGAAAGCGTGTTTACAATAGGAACAATTCGAGTACCCTCATCAGAAAATGTGTGAGCTTCTGTCTTAAAAGAGTAACGCTGGACTTCTTTTAACCTTCAGGCCCCATCTGACTATAGGCTGCTGTGAAAACCGTGATGGTGTCCACTTATGCAACAAAAAAGGTTTGCCTTTTTTGCCCAGGGGACAGGGGCAGGTGAGTGTATAGATAATTGTAAACAGTGTAGAGTTGCATTGCGCCTTACACCAGTATGCACGGTAGCATTTATTGAGTGTGTGGGTTGATCTGTCCTCATTCAGCTGGTCTCTGGGCACACGAGTTGTTGGTCAATCAAAGATCTGGGGTATAGACCAGGTAGACTGACAGCAGCTGTCATGTGCTGTGTGTCACTGTGCTGACAAATACAACTGCCTGCTTTCCGGAAAGGGAGACCAGCTCCAGGTGGGTTGAAACTTGTGCGTCTAAATAGTGAGAGAGATTTGGTAGCACCGGCTTTGTACGGCGCAGCGGCTGTTTGTTGCATCTGCAGCATTCTGGTATGTGGGGGAAAGTAAGGCACAGGTAGGAAAGGCTTGAAGATGGCAATGGAAGTGAAGGTTTCAAACCCAGCTTAGAAACGAAAGAGAAATGGGAGTGAGTGGAGAAGTGGGAAAGGAGAATGGGATCAAGGGCTGTATTTGCCTCTCCTTCAAATGTGTTTGTTCATAAGACAGCAGAAGCACTCTGTTTGGCAAGGCAAGGCAAATCATAATGATTTATCCTACCTATCAGAAATGCTGCGAATTAAATATGTTCCATACATAGTCTTCTTATAAAAGGAACAAAAAGAAGTAAATCAGATTTCATTACATTGAGCTTATATTCTCCACGTGCCCATTAAGAAGGCTTTAGGATTTCCTTTTTAATTAAAGTAATGTTTGTTGAGCTTAGTGTTTTCCTAAAACATTTATTTTAATGTCTTTTCCCCCCCATTACTATAACCCAAACTGTAAGGAAGGATAACTGGCCACAAAAAAAGGCCAGATGTACTGAGAACAATATTTTTCAGATTGCCTGGCAACAGGGAAAAGGTGATTCAAAGATGAAGAGACTCTGTAACAATGAATGTAATGATGAGACCTGTGTTTCATCAGGCTGGGAAAGGTTCTGTTCTGATTGCATCAAAAAGAGCAATGGTCATTTTCAGTCTGCTCTCATCTTAGTCTGGGGTCATAATTTAGAGGCCTGAGATCCAAATAAGAAGCCAAGAACGCTGAATTCCAAACTTGACTGTAGTGAAACACTCCTTGTGATAGCAGACAGTTTCTACTTCTCTGACGATCGATTCACTGTTGCCTAAAATGGTTATATTCTTAGGCATCCAGAGCCTAGCTGGGAACGTCAGCTAAGGCTGTGAAGTCACTGGGACCAAAAGCACAGGGCATGCGTTCTCCTGAATCTCAGCCATGCTTGTGAGCTTCAGAAAGTGTTGTAAAGGTCTTTGGTAGAAATCGGAACTCCGTAACATTGCAAACCATTTTAGCAACAAAAGACATGAAGTGTTGTTGAAGCATTCTTTGCCTGCTTCTGCTGGACTCTGAGATGATTTTAAAATATCAAGAAAAAATGAAATTTGGGAGCCAGATCTTTATACTACTGGAATGTTTTTCAGATTGTTTTAAGTTGAACTGATAGAAAGTTAAGAATGCTTTATTCTGTAGTGGCAATCCTGCTCATTGACTCTTTTAAATACCATGTATAGTCTGCAAAAAGAAATTCCACGGAGCGGAAATAAAGTGCAATCCAAATAACTTGTTTTAAAAATAAATTGAACGTGAAATAACAAATATAGATGCAGCCAACACTTAGGGCCCTGATTTTACTGAAAAGGCACACATGGGTTACATTTACCCTTCACGAGTTTTTAAAAATGGATGCTCTGCAGTGCATTCCACGAGCTGGTTTGTTTTAGTTTACAGGAGCTCCCTCAGTCCTTCTGTCTTTATTCACACCTCAATGTGAAGGTAAAAAGTAGTATTTCTGTTTTGGGATTTTATAGGAAGATCCAAAAAAAAAACAACTTGGAGGAAAATGTTTTTATTCTAATCCCGTTGGATGCTGTTGGCTATCCTTAGTCTTGTAGATTCTCATCATCTGCATCTATTTTCAAATAGGAATCTTGTATCTATTTTCAAATAACTATCACCTCTGTTCTGATACACAGATGTAGGACAGTTTGTTTCTTCACCTGACTCTCACTATACAGCGTGGCGTGCTCTGTAATAAAGAATCTCTTGGCTCTCACATACTGCGTTTTTCGTGAGGTATCGCACAGGCATTAAAAAAAAACCAACAAAAAACAAAGGCAAGTCTCTACCAGCTGTATGAAATAGGTCTTAAAATGGAAACAGAATGTAACTAATCTGGGGTGACCCTGGAATGTGGTGTGAGCTGCTCCATTCATCTTTATGAGATATGAACTCTTGTATGCGTCAGTGGAAATTCAGTGTTGTTACTGTTAACCACTTCAGTCCTCAGGTAGGGACAAACAGCAACCAAAGAGGCTCCAAAGTCTCTTGACTTGGTTTCTTGGGGAAGGAGTTGTTACCTTCCTTGGGCCCTATAAAAGAAACAGAGGAGCTGTGTGTGACAGATGTTCGTATTGAAAGCCCGTATCTTTGATCCCATTGGCTGTCCAGTGCGCAAAAAGAACAGCATGATTACAGTTGAACAGTCCTGGTTGAGCAGTCTGGGATCATGTCACAATTGTATAACTTAAACAAGGCAATCTTTCATAATTACATGTTGTTAGAAGTTGCAAAGGTCTCTTAACGTGCAGAACTTTCCTTTTTTGAGTGATAAGAAGCCCAAATGCCTAGAAGTTTGTTGTGTACCTGACAGTGTAAACATGTGCAAAGAGATCAGTAAAAGGCATGGGCATCCCTGCTTTTGTGTCCAGACCAAGATGCAGAAGTTCATGCCCAGGGTGTTTTCCTATGAGCTTGAGGATGTAAGTGAGAATAACAATGTTTAATTTAGGTAAGGTCTACTTAAGACTGTGTTGTCCTGTATGGCTAGTCACACCAACATATTTCTGAAGTGCTTTTCCTTCTCCTAAGCTGCGTCAACAGCAGAAAAACTCCTTTGGGCAAATAGAGATTTTTCTTTTTTCTTTTTTTTTGGTATCAAAATTAGTGTTTCGTGAATCATTTTGAGGATTCTGTGTTTTGATGCGTTCCATTTGTTTGTTAGAGCCTTCAAGCAGGTAGTGTGGTGCTTCACGTATTTCTTGCCATTCTTGAATTACTGACTGTAGGAGCTGCTGCAGTCACCCCAGCCGTGCAGTAATGAAGGTTGTTCAGCACTAGTCACGCATAATGGGATGCTGAGTATCAACTGGACGCTACCTTCTCTACAATAGCTCATTTTTCTGTGTTGGCACCTTTAGGGTTAATAATTTCCCCTCGCAGGGCTTTGATAGCCTCGTTCAGCACAGATGATTTTCAATTTGTTTGAGAAAATCTGGACCCCTTTGCTCTTTCACTGGCATCACGACTCATCCAGCTGCCAGCAGTGGCGTCCCATTTCTCAGTGTTGTTGTGGTATATTTTGGACATCACATCCAAACAAAACCAAGAATGGGGATTTTTTATTTTTATTTTTATTTTTTAAGAAGTAATTGAAGAGAATAAAGCAGTAAGAAAAAAAAAAAGCAAATGACCTAAGTTTGGTCTTCACCACAAAGCCCACAATGCTCTGGGGACATCTAAGTATTTTAGGGAAATATTTCAAATCTATCTCTATTTTGAATGCAAGTTGTTTTAATTATACATCATTTCAGTTATTTGTTCATTGGCCTCAATTAGGTAAACTGCAAAGTAACATGCGTTTATTCTGATAGCTTCTGATAGCTCTTGCTCTTTTCTACCTACAACCTTAATAGCTAATTTTACCAGTAACAGGGAAGCCTTCCTTACCAGTAAACAAGATGCTGCCAGGGAAGGAGGAGAACTACTGCCCTCAGGTAGGATTGTTTTTAATGCTGATCTCGTTGCTGCACAGATGGGTTTTCCTAGAGAAAAGGATGTGCTCCTTTTCTCTAGGAGGTTTTCTGCAAAAACACACAGGGCTGACACTGCACAGTTGTGAGTGGTGCTCCCTGAGGTGTGCAGCCCTGTCAAATCAACAGCACCGATTCTCATATGACATAACCTGGCATGACTCCAAAGTTAGTTACCCCAGAATTTAAGCAGCAAGATAGCCAGAGCCGAACTAACCTGATTACTCATATGGAAAGAATTGCCTGATTGCAGCATTTGCGCACTACTGTGTCAACCTCTTCCATTCCCTTCATGAGTGTTTAAATGTAGAGATATAAATCAAAACTGCACGACAGAAAAAGACAAAAGTTACCTTGATGGATTCCACTTCTATGAGATCCTTCTGGAAACCATTCCACGTTTATTAGATTTACTCTCTGTAAATTAGGATTAGTATTTTATACGGATTTATGAAATAGCTATGATTCTCCTGAAAGCAGGGTACACGCTCTGGTAGAAGGCAGGGTGTCTGCGCTCTTTTCATCTGGTATTGGTAAGTTACAGTATGTAGGTTAAAGGCCCCCTGATACCAGTGAAAGAGGAGATGCAGTTCCAGACATGGAAAATGCTTCAATCTCATGTATGCCAGCCAGTGATATTAATATTGCATAAAAAGCCAGTTGTCAAAAGGCCAGATTCCCTTCTCAGTTACGCTGGTGTAAACCAGACATTTTTTCCTTTCTTTCTGGAGACAATGAGTTTGCTTTCACATGTGCTTGAACATTTGAACATTGACTCCAGTTGTCTGCGTTCGGAGACAATCTCTCAGTCTTTGTTTCTGTTTGCTTTGTGGAAAGAGAGGCAAAGTGAGACGTTGGTGTAGTAGGCACACTTGAGAGTGCTTTGGTGCAGGTGTCGCATCACGCAAGGCACTGATGTGCAAGGAATTTGTCACTCTTGTTAACAAATCTGTGGGGTCCTTTGTGAAGGAAGATGTGGGGTAAGTTGTCTGAAATGCACAATTTCACCGGTTTGGCATGAATTTCTGTTCCTTTGCAGGGAGAAAATGTATTTTCTGGTTTGATAGTTACAAGAGAAGATAATTGTTCTTGATGGCATGGGAATAATGTTCACATTATTCCAGGAAATCTCCGTCTTCATACAGATAGGTATCAGTGTGTGCTACAGTTGATATTGCTGAATGTTGAGTGGAAAATTCTGGTTTCTGTGTTTTGATAATATGGTAAGATTGATAAAATGCATTTTTAGAAAGCTTTAGTGAATTTCGGACTTGTGCCATTTAGAGAATGGAAAAAAAGAAAGTGCTTTTATTACAGATCAAGTATAAATCTAAAAGCTTCTGAAAGAATACTCAGTATTTTGGAGAGAAGATACGTTTTGCAAATACTGCTGGTTGAAAAAGTGAAGAACTGTGAGCTGGGTATTGTAGATGTGACTGATGTACCAACTTCTCTTGGTGGTGTGGCCTTCAAAAGTGTGTAGAGCATCTTTCATCAGTGTTCAGTGGTGTATTTTGATACTCCTTCGGTGTGATTCATAAGTTCAGATTAACAACCACAAGTCTGACTGTGCAGTCTTGCTAGGGAAGAAGATATTACCATTGAAATGAGTCAGTTGTGATGGGAATAAGCCAGGATAGGACTGGAATAAATGTGGAGACGTAGATTTCAGAAGATATAACAATCATTTATGTCCTGATTACAACCAGGGCGCAGCTAATTGTCACAAGCACCCACTGTAAGCTGAAAGGCATCCAATGAGGTCTTAAACACTTCAGTCCCAATCCACCAAATGCAACTGATTGCCCTGCACAAGACCAAAGTTGTTCTGCTTTTCTGCATCTTCTTTGCATCTCCAGTCATTTACAGCAGCCGCAGACTGTCAGTGAATACAAATATCCCTGAATATCACAGTCTCTGAAAATGAAGCTGAGATAACTAAAACATAGATATTAGTCACCATGAAGGAGGTTAATGGCCTGTTTTGTATCATTTAAATATGGTAATATCTCATATATCTTTCCTAAAATTCCTACATAGTTTGTTTATTTCTGTAAGATACTGCTGGCCTTCACTTCCCAGCACTATCCACATACCTCAGTATCGTGATTGGAGCACGGTAGGAAAAACCCTGCATTGTCTTTCCAATTTTAATGATTCCGATGTCTTAAAAAAATAAAAATCATACAAACAAGTAATCAAGAAGTGTAATGTACCAGCCAAACACTGAGAACTTTTCACTAGTAACAGGGAATTCTATTCTTGAAATGTCACAGTGCTGCCTCATGAGACTTGTAATTTGGGTGTCACATGTACCCACTCTTTGCTCTGAGTCTGGATCCTTGCCTGGACTGCATCTTCCTCTGCCATGCCTTTCCCTTTACAATGGGGCCGTGAAGCATGATGGGGAAGCTGTGGAGCCTGGCCAGTGGAGGAGAATGGACTTTTGTGCTGCGATCCCTTTCACAATTTCTCCAGTTACCAGAGACTTTTAATGCCTCTCCATGTCACCTGTTTCTTCTCATCTATACTCACCCAAAACTCGAATGTCATTCTCATTGCTTTCAAAGTGTGCCCTGGCTGTAATTGTAGAGGACCACAGCAGCAAGCTCTGCCACTGCCCTTCATTAGCCATAGGGGCAGCAGCCATACAGGAGAGAAAATGGGCCTTCATGCACTTTCAGGGTACCTTGGCTCTGGTGGAGCTGTGTCAAAGCAGTAACTGACAAAAATCGTGGAGGTGCTTGAGCCCTTCTTAGACACCCATTCTGAGATGGCTGAATGATGTAAAGGTAAAACTGGTAGATGACAGAGCTATGGTGGGATTAATCATGCCTTGTAACACTGTAGTAGAGGTCAAACATCAGTGCGTTTGAGAATGGCTAATTTGTGTGAAACTAAGTGCAGCCCATCTTTTCTTTGCAGAATTTGAAATAACTGCAGTGCAGTTTGGCTCTGTAGTACCCTGACCAAGAGCACGAGGGTACGAGGGGGAAGGAGCTACTTTCTGGGCTGTGTTTGTACACTACAGAAATACGCTTGCTGTTCATTTTCCTTGGGAAAAAAAGCAACAGCAACAACAATAACAACAAAAAAAACCCAAAAACAAACCCACGACAGATTAGAGGGAGCTCTAGTATATTAAAAGCACGATTCGTATACAATAATGAAAATGATGGTAAATGGGTATTGTGCATTTTTAAGCCAGCGTCTAAAGGTTAAATGTCTCATAAATACTTTTATAGTTGCACGTGTATGAGTATTTGACTAGTTCCCTAGAGGTAAAAAAAACAAAATAAAACAAGAAGCCCAGCCAAAAACAAAGAAAAAAACCACCCAAATGAACACACTTGAAATGATTAGTGCTTGACCAGTACAGTCTATGTTCTTAGTTCCCCCTTTGTCCTTTCTTTTCAATTGAATTATTGTTAGTGGATATATTTATACTTCGAAGAATATTGCTATAGCTCTAGTCTGTTTTTCCAAGTCAAGTAAAATGTAGTATTCACCAAAACAGAACTTATTTTTATTAGTTGTAGTATCATTTATAGTAATGAGTCACATTGGTCACACATATACGTTGAAGCAAAATTTGATTTGACCCGGCAGTAAAGGAGTAACATGCCCATCTAAGGTCATAATTGCAGAGATAATTGTCTGCAAAAGAAAATCTTGACTTACATCACTGTTTTCAGAGAGCTGCTCTCCCTGAAAATGAAAATAGAGAGACTCTGAAATATTCTTCCACAAAATCTGGCAGAGGACCATAAAAATACACAGTCGGGAAGGAAGTTATCACATGAAGTTTTCTTCACTTAAAGTGTAGTGTAAATTAGCTGCAAAACTGAAAAAAAAAAAAAAAGAGAAATAATCATAATGCACAGATTTTAATTTCTTTGGAATTCCTTTTTGCTTCTTTGGGAAACCTTTAGTTTCCACTGCTGTGCCATTTACAAGAAGTTCATAAGGAGATCCAAAATGAACATGCCAAGCAATAGGGAGCATAGACAGTTCTTAGTCAAAGGCTTATGGTCACTAAATTATTTTTTTTATTATTTTTTGACAGTTAATGGTGGCTACAGTCATTGTAACTTGATCTCTGAGAAGAAGATGATGGACATGGAGATGACGAGTAGCTCTGTACCAGTCTGCAGACAAGGACTGTTCATCCACACAGGAAACCCACTTATGCGAGACCACCCACTGTCCTGTGAGAGATTACTTCATGTTGGTCAGCTGAACCTGACACACTCTGATATAAGGTATCACTGCAAGTTTTATGGGTCTATGTACTTAGCTCTTCTGGAATGCTTCCTTGTTGTTTCTGTTTCCAATAGCATCTCTGGGTATCCAAGCAGCATCCTACAGGAAGAGTACTTTTGGCTTTTTGGAAGTTCTTTGGATTCTTGTTTAACCATTCCACTCCTCTGCAGGTTTTCACTGCAGGAATATGCTCATGTGTACAGACAGCAGGCCAAGACAGTGCTGGTAGAAGTCGCTGTATATGCAGCTGCAGCCCCTCTGCTTCTCTGTGTGGACTTTACTAGCATGCTCAAAAGTCAAGGAGAGTTTTGCCAGCTATTTAGATAGTGTCACATTTGCCTCCTCTGTACCTCCACTTTCCACACCAATGCCATGTCCCAAGCCAGTTTCTCCTATACGGCAATTTTGCATGCCACCATCAAACCTACAGGAAGCCAGTGCCTTTTTTTGTATCTACAGCATTTCCTTTAATCAAGTATTTTCGGTGTTCCCATACAGCCACATCCTTGGCATTTGCTTTTAAGGCTGTAATGTGAAAATTTGATCTCTGGTTTTGATATATGCAGTGTAGTTGGATATGCCATGAACAGAATCTCTATTTAAACATTTGCTATGAATTAATTGTATGAAAACACAGAACTCCATTATTTTTTTTGTTGTCGTTACAAATTTAACATTACCAGATTTTAAACAAGTACCCTAAACAGACATCCATTGTGAATAGAAGCCTGCTATAAATTTAAATCTGTCCATCCATTTTAATTACTTCTTTTTGGCAGAGTATATAATACAGAATAATCTTGAGCTTTCTGAAGAGCTGTAGAAAAGAAAAACCTCAAATAAAGCAGCAGCCTTTATCTTAGATACTTGGCTTAATTGGCACGCTGCATGGTACTGTCAGACCCAAATATCCACAGTCACAGCAAAAGGAAATATGGACTATAGCTTGGTCTTGGAAATCTGGCAGTTTCTGATTTTATTGTACATGTTTATGTTGTATTTCCCCTTTTCCATTTACTTCTGGGTTAAGAACATCTGTGTTTTTAAGAAGAGGACACACAGCAATATGGTAAGGAAGTGAAAAGAGCTGTTTGTTTGTCTTTTTGAAAAGAACAAATAATATCTGTGCCACATAACAAAATATTCTGCAATTGCTACAAAGATTTGTAGATGATGTTGCAGCTGTATTCAAGTGTATTTCCTCCCAGCTTCTTTGTGGTTCAGTGTGGGATTGCCACTTACTACGCTTTTTTATCCTGTCAGTGAGGACAATTATGAAACAAAGATAATTAGGGCTGGAGCAAACAAAAGGAGGAAGAGAGTAGTACTCTGCTTAGATCTTTTTGAACCTTTTTGTAAAACCTATAATGAGGAAATGACAGATACCTGCATACCATGGGTCACAGTACCCACCCTTGGAAATATGAACCCCTTCCAGTTCTTGTTTGAGAAGGATTCCCAGAGCAGCATAAAGGATTGTCTGCCGCATAACATGAGAAAGTGGCAGGTGACAGACCAAATTCTGTCCCTTTACTTTATAGCATGGTCTAAAACCTGGAGGTTCTGCTTCTTGCTAAGCAACAGTTTGGAGTTGCTCAGGGAATATCTCGAACGTCCCTTTCATTCCTTTATATGTTGTTGGTATGTCATGCTCTACTTGTGTGTCCACCTGGCCAGTATTGCCTTTGTCTGCGTAGGATTCACAAGGTAATGCCAGTGCCCAGCTGTGGACCCCCGAGATACCATATCTAATTTTGTCATCACACACATGGTACAGAACTGGAACCTTGGCATGTGAGAGAAGGTGGACAACAGCTGGGATGATTTCTGTTCACAGTGTTTATGACAGTAAATGTTCTTGACAAACAAGTAACAAAAAACGAGGGCTTTCTCTGAAGGAACAGGAGAACACAGCTGATGTGGGCAAATGCCCATCATGTTCTAGTGAAGTCAGTGGGAGCTGAGGGTGCTCTGTACCTCCCCAGATTTCAACCTTCCTTCTCTGATATGGGAGAGTTAATGGGCTGGAACTGACAGATGTCCGTGCATAGAAGACAGTACAGATGGTTTGGTTGTTTTATCCAGCTCTGGTGACCAGCACGGAAACAAGGGGAGATACAAATCCAAACAAGTTTTCCAAACTGATCTCTGAACCACTCTGCTTTCCTTGGATATGCGGTGTCCAAAGAAAACCCAAGCAAATCAGAGAGCATTTCCCCTGGTAATCCAAAATTTCCCTCAGGATTTGGGGTTATCATTGGCTTTGTCTTTTTTCCCCTCAGTGCACTGAAACTTGTTATCGCCGTCAGCTTCTCTCTGAATCGCTTTCTGTCGTAAACTGCGTTCTGGCAGTGACTGCCTTAGCCCAAGAATCACAATCCCTTTTCATCCTGGCCCCTTCTTTTCCCACTCAATTAATATCTTTTAAGTTGTGCAACATAATTGCTGCTGCACGCTATCTGTGAAGGCGATGTGTGTGGGACTGGAAAAGTCGTAATACCTTCCTTACCACAACTGGAGTCAGCACTCAGCTGGTGTTGGCCTTTTGTCAAATAATCCATTATCAGATGGAGCAAACCCGCCCACACTGCGCTCAGAGCTCGGCATATAAAACCCAGGGAGGACATCGGAGCACTCAGATAGTGTTGCAGAGGGTCTCTGGATGTGCGGCAGAACAACCCCCTCCAGCTTCTTAAAACTGTCAGTTACCACTGCTTGCACATTTACAGTGGCCAGTGAAGGAGTGTCCATTTGTTTTGTAAATAATCTGGATACTGTGGTCTTTTCCTCTGAGGGCAATAGGGAACTGTAGCACTTCTGGCATGGTGCTGCTGGCCTCGTGCTCTGGCTCCAGTTACCACGTAAGGGAGTCACTTTGGAAGCACTGTTTTCCTGTCCTCTGAGAGGCTGCTGTTACCCTGGGAAGGCCTTACACTCAGCTTTCGTGTGCCGAGCCTCAGACTGGTACACAGATGCTCCCTGCAAAGGGATATATGTTCATGGGGTATGTTCCTCTTCCAACCCTCTCCTGTCCACGTTCACTCACTTGGAAGCCCCCAGTGCAGCCCAAGGAAGTCTGTGTGTCCACACAGTGACATTGTGCTGTCCTGCAATCTGCCGTCCCTCTTGCTCTCCTCTTGGCTGTTTGTTTCATATGAATTTGTATTTATATCCAGGAATTATAAAGTCCTTAAGATGACGTTGGCTATGTGTAGCAGCTCTGGAACCTGATCTCTGGCTGTAACAGCAAGATGCCATGGCAAGACCAATAACATGGTATAAGAGATGCACAGTGTGTTTCAGACACCTTGTCTTTCTCTCACATCACTCCCCATTCCCCAGGGCTGGAAGAAACCTGCAGGGTTTTCCCTAGAGTTGTGATGGCGAAATTCTGCCAGGAATACAGTTTGCTTTCATGCAGCTTTGGCATTCAGTGCGTCACCAGTTGACCATCAGGAAATTGAAACAAAGCCAGATTCTCCCTCCAAAGTTAATGATCGCAGGATATGTAAAGCACTTAGTGCTAAGGAGAAAGTTGTAGTGCCCAGAAGGTGTTGCTTCTGATCTGCATAAGCAGTACCATTGTGTTGGCAGAGCATGGGTAAGAAGGCTCTGCTAATGAGATGCTTGAATGTAGTGCCTTCATCTCTTTTGGTTTTGAAATATTCTTGGAAAAAGGTTGAAAATTCTTCTATGTGTCTCATATTCTGTGCTGTAGCTGCATCACAGCAGTACAGTCCTGATTCTAAGTAAGGTCTTATGCTAGAAATGCAGACTGATGTTGGTGGGAACTTGGGGAATGTAGTATTTCTTGTGATAAGGACATCTGAATCCATCCTGCAGCTACTCTGCACTGACTCCTGCTTGAACTCCTCTCACGGATTTCTGGCAGGATGGGAGCTTTACATAAAGCTTAATAGTATGACACCAATTATCGCAGGCTGAAATGTAAGGATTGCATTAGCTTTATGTGATGTGAGAAATGCGTTGTGTTTGTTTTAGCCCGAGGCTTTGGGACCACTAAGCTGTGGTACAAACGGAATTATTTTGAGGAGTTCTCATACAGAAGAAGCTAAATAGTAGGAAATCTCATGCCTGGCATGGCACGCTGCAAAACCTTTCTCAGAAAGCCTTCAGAACAGCACACTTTCTACAGAGCAGCAGGGCTATACTACAAGCTAGCAAGGCAGAGTTTCCCAAACATGTGCAGTAAAGAGTTTTTACTAATGCTTGTGCCACATATTTTACAGACATATGGTTCTGTAAATGTTAAAAACTAATGTATGAATACTGTTGTGTTTTTTTTTTAAACTCACCATCTGCAAAACCAGGTGCTTGAAGTTTACCCAGAGACCAACTGTGCAAACCTAAAGGGAGAAATTATAACTAATGGATTATGGAAACCTCTAAAATTTTTAAATGTAATCTTTTTAAACTTCTGGTGGCAAAATGCAAGATCTGATTGTTCCGTAGCAGTGAATGGTGGGGAATTTCATTTCTCTCATCTCCTTAACGTTTTTTATATCAAGCCCTACTGGCTGCAGACTGTTATAGCTTAGAAACCTGTCACCATTGGATGTAGTGTTGCCAGCTGTGTGCCTCAGACTGGTATCATTCTTTGACAGCTTTCATTGGATGAGTAGGAAGTCTTTTTGAGGCTTTTTTTTTTTTTTTATTTTATCTTTATTTTCTAATTGAGAGCTGTTACCAAGGAGAAGTTAGTGGTCCCAGCTCCTTGTGTTTGTGGTGATCTGATGGAAGCAATAGAGATGAAGTCGTCTAAGTTGAAAAATAAATGCTGCTTACTCTGCAGCTCCGCAGTTTACTGTATGAATACATCCACAATATCTTAAGCATGTGTGTTTCTTCCTTTGAAATGTGTCAGGTTTATCAGCTACAGCGTCACACAGAGTTGCCTAATGGGCAGGTTTTCTTCAGCTTTTCTGGTGATAGCATCAAAAAGCGTAACATTCATTTATGTGGAACATTTCAGCATAAAAGCCCTGGAGGGACTTCTCTGGAGGGTTTATTAGTTCAGGTACAGCCTTCCTGCACACAGATGTAGTTTCCTCTTACAGGCCTGGCATGTTGCTGCGTGGTGAAGCCACAGGTTAAACCCAACCCCGCTTTAGGGATATGTTAAGGTACTCCCACTGGTCCTAAGCAACAACAGACAGCTGGGTCATGCACATTAAATGTTTATCACTGAGGTTATTATCATTATTATTTCATTTTAAAGCATAACCCAATTGCTAACTGCTTGGAGGAAAATGTTAGAAAGAATTGTTTTCTGGAAGTTTCACTGAAATGTCTGTGTGGGATTCCTGCTTCCTGAGCGATTCAGCACACATCAAAAGGGGTTGAAAATCACTTCTGCAGAACCATCCTTTGGCACTTGTAGACCTGGGCAGATTATCATATGAAAAACAGAACTGAAAGTATATGGGCTGCCAGTTTAAATCTCCCGGTTGTGGACTTTTCTTAGTTACCTTTTGACTGATCTCTCATCAGCTCTGGACCACTGGCTGAAATGAGCTATTCTTTATTCGTAAGCCTTTCTTTTATTTCCTTCACAGATCTTTCTCTTTTTTTAATTTAGCGAAGCACGGATCTCTGCCACGTGTAAGCAGAATTCAGCTATAGCCTTCTTGGGTTTGTGTGAACAAGGTTGCCACGGAATTTTCCCAGTGCACTCTGAGGAAAATACTGATATTTGAATAATTCAAAAAAGCCCAAAGCAATCAAACTTCATTCTCAGCTATTGTTTTGCCCAATCTATTATGCATTGAAAACCTAGATTGTGATTGATGAACTGCCCGTAGCAGTGGTGGGGAGACTGGCTGTTCTGTGCATAACTCACTGTGTAAAATTAATCCTGTGTAAAACGATGCTGCCTTTACAAGGGTTGTAGAGGAAGCACTGCAGAATTTTTTGTTGTAATTGCTGCATTAGACAAGCAACATTCAGCGGAGAGCGAGTGCTTCCTTTCTCCAGGGCTTTACAAATGTTGTGTCTTGTACAAAAACGATAAATCCTGTGGTAGTTAGTGATGCTTAATACAAACTATATTACAGGTCACCCAGGTTTCAAGACTCAGTAGATTCTGCTGCTCCATGCCTAAATGGAAGTCACCCAGCTCAGCACATTAAACAAGAATGCCCCGGTGATTATAAGGCTATGACTGAGGCTTCCACGCACAGAAGGATTACGGAGGGGATGGAGCTGAGAGCCTCTGGTAGTCTGCATCCCGAAATAGACCTAATGAATAATAGCTTCACAAATTCACTTTCTTCCTACTTGTTTAATAATGAACACAGCTCCTCCCCGAGTCCGTTGTCACTTGGCACCCCTCAGCACTCAGCTAGGCTACAAGCAAGCAACCTGAAGAAGAGATGCATCTCTGTTGTGCCGTCTTCAGCCGAAGGAATTGATATTGCAGCTATCATCCGCACATCACAGACGTCATTGGTCACCTGTGTGAATGGACTGCGAACTAATTCAGCTGGCATTTCCTCTCATCCCGTGGAGATCAGTCATCACAGCGCTCAGAAATCCTCTCGGCCCCAGTCTTGCTCTCAGCCTGGAAACCCTTGCAGTATTCCCTCCCCTCCAGCATGTCTTGTACCTATTTCCACCGAGTGTGACAGAGGTGACTGTGAGCAGATACAAATGCAGCAAGTCGAGGAGAATGGAAGTCTCAGCCTTATGATGAATGGTACTAGCGTTCCTCATCAAAACGCCTCCCACAGCACACAGAAGGTGAGTTTCCTAAAACAAGAACCAGCTGACGATTATTCCTCCACCACTGATCTTTTCCGACATCATCAAGGGCTGCCTCCCCCTTACCATCTACACCAGCAGCTGAGCCAGACCCAAGGGACGCTGCCTCACTTACATGCCTCTATGTCTCCAAAATCCCTTCAGCCCAGTGAAGGGGATGAGCAGGACCTCGGCAATGGCAAACAGGTCTGTCGGTGGATTGACTGCAGTGCCACTTACGACCAACAAGACGAACTGGTCAGACACATAGAAAAGACACACATTGACCAGCGGAAAGGAGAGGACTTCACCTGCTTTTGGGCAGGCTGCGTCCGCCGCTATAAACCCTTCAATGCTCGTTACAAACTGCTGATTCATATGAGGGTTCATTCTGGAGAAAAACCAAACAAGTGCATGGTAAGTCTGGAATATATTTGTTTGAATAGAAGCATATTACTCTGCTCTCTTTTTTTGCTTTCTCTTCAAACTTATTCTAATATAATTTTGTGCTTTCCTGTAGCAATCTGCAGCAAGCTAAAGGAGAATTGGAGAAAACCTTAATATAGAGGGAAATGTTTGAGTAAGAATTACTGTAGCTCTTGGAAAAGGGATTCAATTTCCTTATACGAGAGCTTAACTTTTAATGCAGCGCTTTATTTTTTTTATATTCATTAAAGCATTAATAAAGTGATGATCAAAGCACACAGCAGTCACTTAACGTAAAACAAGTCACTGAGCCTCGGGTGACTTTTTTAATCGAGGAACATAAAACACATCTAATGAAATTCTTTTCATTCCTTCAGCTGAACAGTAACCTGTAGATTGGTGAATGCAGAAGTTTCAGTTGGTAGTTTAGAAAAGAAAAAGAAACTTGTTAAGGATTTTAAATAGTTAAAAGAATAGAAAGAACATCTTCAAGTACATTTTCTAAGGTTCGTAGGGACTTTTTTAATTTGTGAGACAGAGCTTTAAAAATAAGTAAAAACCATTGTTCTCTTCTGATCAAGAAGATGTAAACAACATCAGTGTTCCAAAAAGAAGATCTTGGGAATAGCACCATCTCTGCATCTGCCCACCATGATGACAATATGGCCAAACTAAAATAAAAGTTAATGACTTCCATTAAGCTTTCCACATGTTTGAGACAACAATGATATAAGGCCCTGACTGAAACAGATGAAGGAAAACAAGTTTGACATAAGCTTCCAAATTGGGCCATGAAATTTGGAAAGTCTTGTTTGTAACACCCACATGCGCACGCGTGTGCGTGCATGCACTTACACATGCACACACACACAGACGAGTCCAAACAAAGGAAATGTCTGTGAGAGCAGGTTGTTGTTTCTGATAGGCAGAATTTTTGACTGTATGGCTAATTCCAATGTTTTGATCAGAGAATGATATAATGGAAAATGTTTGTAAGGAAGTTAGATCAAGACAGACTTTTCCATGGCAAGCTGTAGCTTTGTGTGGAGCAATAGGAAGGCAAGCTTTTATAAAAAGCTTGCTTTTTTTGTCATTTGTTCAGGGAAAAGCTTGCTGGCTTGCAATGGGTGTGGCAGGGAAAAGGAAGGAAAAAAACATATTCAGTGTTTTACAAAATGTTTTAAGGTGAGAGATATTCTTTGTAAGTAAGTGATCACACCGTTATCTTCTTACTACCATCAAATAAATGAAAAATATTATCTTAAGGTCTGCACTGCTCAGTGGATATTCCCACAAATAATACTGGAAACAATGCAGATATTTAGAGAGCACCACCACGTTGTCCAAGATAAAATGGAAAGTCTCTGAAGACTTAACTTATTTATCTCAACTTTGAGTGAATGAACCGGCTCGCTCATTTCCAGAAGTAGCTCCATCCGTATTTAAAAGTACGAAGGATTTTGAAATGCCTATAAATATCTTTGTTGTGGTCGTAAATCATCCAAGAATAATGAATGTTACTTGCTTCTTACCAAACAAAAGCAGAAGCAAGCTGTGGAAGCTTGCAGATTTTATTTTAGCCTTCTTTTTTTCTTTGACTGTTTTTAGCCATCTATAATGAAATCGGTCTTCTCCCCACTTTTATCTCACAGTTCTTAAAAGGAATATTTAAACATGAAACCCCAATTAGCTTTACTATCGTGCTGAAAGATTCACTGGACTCTATGGGTGAGGGAACTTTTGTCTTTTTCTGCAAAATAGGTACTTGACAGGTATTGTATAGCAGATTTCTAATGTTACATTCCCATTCCTACAGGAAACTGGATAAACCAGAGACATTAAATCATGTAACATCCTAGCAAATGCTAAAAACTTCCTCCTTTCAATTACGTACATCTGCCTCAAAGAGCTGGCTTTTGATAACATCGCAGGGCTCAATGTTATGAATAGGTTGGAAAAAAACTTTACATCAGCTATTGCAGATAGCCTTCATGACGCAGGTAGATGGCCTTGGCATGTAAGCACATAAAGATGTGTAATTCCAGCAGATACTGTAGTTGTTCCCCTACATGGGATTGCCTCTGTCATAATTAGGAGCTTTACCTTGCAGAACTTGCAGTTAACTCTTCTGTTCCCTGAACAACACTCTCTGGTATCAGCAGAGTTATCAGTGTGTTAATTGTTACAAGCTGGAATCCTGTGTTGGAGCAAACCTGGATCCAAGTGGGCACACGAAAAACATGTCCTCTTTGCAAGCTTAGTTTTCTACCCTGGAAAGACCTTGATCTAGCAGGGACAAGATCCAAAGCTGCAACACAGCTTCTTAAAGTTATTAATATCAAGAGGAGATTATTTGCCCAGTGAATTCCATTCCATTTTAAACAAGGGTTGCTGTGCAGTGTTTCATTGTGCGGTGATGTCATGTCATTTTAAATGATGGCTTTTCTTTTGATGTGGTAACAATTGTGCTGTTATTCCTTCAAATTAAGGAGGCAGTTCATTCTGTGTCTATACAGCTCTGAGATTTTGTTTCGTTTTTGCTGTAGCTCTGTTAAAGTAACTTTACATCTCTTGGTATTTGTAGTGGAGATTTTCTTTCGCTATTCACAATTACCCATTGTAGTTTTTTTAAGCCCTCAATTTTGTTCCCCTCGGTAAGATTACAGGCTGTGAGGTACCGACCTGCTCGGGAGAAGCGAACAGCAAGCAGCCCTCCACCGCCATACATAAAAGTATTTTTCCATGTAAAATTATTAATTTCTTATGGCAGGCTTTGCTACTATGTACTGTAATAGACAAAGGAATTTTGGAATTCAAGCTACTTGAGAACAGGAAATACATGAGACGTTTTGATTGAAAAGTAAATGGTTCACTAAAACTGCAGTTAATCCTTTTATTATCTTTCCAACAGCAGTTTCCACAATACTTTCATGAGGTAAGCTTCCTTCAGTCCAACTGTAACACTCTCATCGTTACAGCTGGTTTAAATTTAGCCAGTCTGCTTCTTTCTTTACTACAGACGGTTGACAAGCAAAACAGTATCTGGTGCAGAGAAGTACTGATGTTGCAGATCCATATTCTGCTTGCTGCGTTTCGTTGCCAAAGCCTGTACTATGAGTATACTGCTCTCATACTCAGTTAAATATTCTAATTTAGTGGTGCCTTCTCGTCACTGTGTCCCTCAGTTTGGTTTTTCCTTGGGCTCTGCAAGTAGTCTAAAGGAAACTACCTAATCTCTTTGCAATATCCTGTTATGTTTCATACTTAACTCATGTTATTTTAGTTTTATTAAATTTGGGGTTCATCTGCATTATAATCAAAAATATATCCAACAAAAATAATGATGCAATGCCTTTAAGACTTTAACTTCTGAAGATTAATTTCATGCTTTTTTAGATTTGATGTCCCAGACAATTGGAATTTTGATTGTCTGAGACAGCAAAAATTAGCAAGCTTAAATGGTTTTTATTTAAAAAAAAAAAAAAAAAGTTGTTTCTCATAGCTGCATCCTTTGCTATCTTAGAGTTCTTCCAATACTTTGGTGGGTAGAACCCTGCTGATCTCTAAATATTGCATCCTTGGTTTAAGCCCCTGCTTGTAAATGTAAATTTCGTTGTCTGGAATTGTTTGATTTGGAAAACTCCAAACATGGCTTATCAGCTTATCCTCTTGCACTTCTGTGGCTTCATAAAGAGCAGCAGATGAAGTTCTCATCCCTGCATGCTTACATGTTCAGGGAAACTCTGTTGCAGGCCTTCACAGACATGAGAGAAGATAAATACATTTACCTTTATGGAATTCCTGCGTATGCCATTTATGTTTATAGGAATTGGGTGTTGGTAACATTTGTGCCGTCCCTGAAGGGAGCTGGGCGGTGATAGCAGCCATTGTTACTCTTTCCAGTTCATGTGTTTCAAAGAAACAAATGCCTCCCGTGTGCGTTTCGGCCCTGCCTTGTGGGCATTGTGTTTCTTCATAGGTAGATAAGGCTTTGAAGCGGGATCTTTTCTTCTTGCATGTGTGCAGTATGTTCAGTCGGGGGGTAATCTTGGTGCAGTGATTTGGGTGCTACATCCGTACACTGTGAAACTGCTTTTGGCAGTCAACTCTGGAGTCCCTGAGGGGGAGGCACTAAAGGTACTGCACTGGCGACTCAGAGGCGATAAGTAACTTACCTAAAGGCATCTTTAGGCAAAAAGCTTACCAGCGCAGCTCCTGCGTTCAAATCACTGCATTGCACCAACTAACCATTGGCAATTCTACCTATGAAACAGATCCTTGTACAGATTGCATGAGAGATTGTGGGCCCGCTGTGCTTCCTGTTATTTTCATTGTACACCTCTGACGCAGGTGGTTTCACATGGCACAAACCTGTGAAAACTTTCTGCTGAGCGTCAGAAGGCGCTGCCTCTGTAACACATCAGGGACTGAGACCTGGTTGTCATGCCTTTGGGCAAAAGGGGCTTATTGAGCACATTAGTGGTACTGCTGCTGAGGAAACCCACGGGGAATCTTGGTTCCCAAAAGATAGCAAGTGTTACTCTGTCTGCAGTCAGTGGGGAGCCTGTGTTCAACAAAGCATGGTGCGCAAGCACTGAGATCTCAATGGGCTACATCTGAAGAGTCTGAGAGAGTCCTGCATCTGCAGGGAGGAGAGGTCTGTGTGCACAAGCTTGCATGCTTTGGAGTTCCTTCACCTAAACAATAAGTTTCCATGCCCGACTTGAGGGAATATTGTGGAAGTCTGCAGTGTTTTCATCTCTTAGTGTGGATGGTGTCATGCGCTGAGGCCAAAGAAGTGCTTGAACAAAACAATATTAGCCTCACTTTCTTTCCTTTGAAGTCAATAGTAGGAAACATCCATTCTATCAAAGCTGCCTTACCGCAGATCTCTTTTTATTAGGTCTCTCTGATGGCATTTCCCGATACTGTCAAGGAGCTGCACTATTAAAAACACTGTGATTAGAGGAGAAGTAGACAGCAGAGCAGTGGTTTGGTGAAAATACAGTGTTTATTTGTTTATGAAACCCACTACAGATTACAGGACAGTGCAAATGGCTTTAAAGACACACCAACACTGGAGGGCAGGCTGTTAAATGTCACCATGTCGGTTTACCAGCAGCAGCTGGTGAATTTGAATTCTTGCCTGTCCGCAGCAGAGCTCCAGCCTGGCAGATCTTGCAGTTTGCTCTGTGTCTGGGCTTGTCCCGTGCTTCGCTGCTGTAGAACAAGAACCTGAACTGTTGCTCTTTTTGCAGACAGGAGGCACAGCGTGGTAGTGCCGTGCAGGGTTGTGGTGTCTTCAGGGGCTCCACAGCTGCCTGCTGCAGTGGAGCTGCTGGTGTCTTCCCCTCTGGATGATCAGCTTCCCACCATGAACATTGGGAAGGATGTTTAGGACGTTCTGTGAGGTGCATCTGCTCTATCGCAGGGTGATAGAGAAGGGTGCTGGATGCTGTTATAGCATGGGACTTCCACAGAAGGGGCTTTCGAGTACGTACTTTCTTAGCTTGCAAGAGGATTTAATTCCATCAGGTTTTATTTAATCTGACTTGATAAACGATTCAGTAATTGGGAGCCTGGTTAAAACATAATAATGCTTTTTGGCTGCAGGCTTCCTGATATATTTTTGCAGAGCTAATGGCTGCTTGTAGATACTGCTGTTCATTCTTTTAAGTGAGATAAAGCAGTGACATCACCACAACGTAGTGAGTATTTGCTCTGTGAAACTCACTGCCATAGGATATAATGGAATCATTTAGTACTGTTGTGGTTTCTCACGGCGCTGGCTGATTTCCACTATTAGAAGTCAGAATATCCTCAAGCGAAGGTGTCAGGGCAAAGCTGACAGAGTGCTTTAGGTGGACTTGTGGCACGAGGATGGTTGTTTATTTCCATGTTCCACATCAGAACTTTTACTAGATATTCAAGGCCAATTATTTCAAACCAGTAGCAGAATCATTGCAAAACAGTTTTGAATGGAAAGTCGTCAGTGAAGCTGGATCACATTCATTTTGGAAAACAAAATGATAGGGGAACAGGGAACGGGACTGGAGGATTTTGTTACTAGTGGCGTTTTTTAAACAGTGTACTATTTTGGAAATAATGAAACGTTTCTGTAATTTAAGTCATCTTTTTTTGCTTTCCATTTCAGAATGAAAAGCATTGAACAAAGAGGCTTTTTACTTTGTGTAAAACCTCTCCCCCTTTGATTTATTTAGTGTTTTTATTTCATTAGAGCAAACAATTGTATTTCAGCTCATCCTGAACTGATTTCTCCTCTCTTCATTCTTCAGTGTTTTGATTTGCCTGATGAAAAAAAAAAAAATTAACATAATCCCAGCTGCAGCATTACTAGGGGGAAAATGAACTGCAGAGGTGTGTCAGAATCCCAAACACGAAGCTTGTAACACATACCTGCCAATGCTCTGATAGACAGAGATGACCCTAAAGAAACATTTTTTGTGTTAGAAATGGTTCTGCACAGTGACTGCAGAGCTTGGCTTACCGTGGCACGGAGGAGAAGGAGTTTCATCAGGACTGCTCCACGCTGAGCTCAGTCATTCACGTTCTTTGTCGGATCGTATGGGCTTAAGCATGCCCAGCTTAGAAACTTGAAATTTATTAGTTGTGACCTGTGATGTCTGGCTGCCAGACAAAATTCTAGGCATCACTCCCAGGTCTTCTTAGAAGATTTTGCTAGGCTCCCTTCCTTTCCCTTTGCCCAGTTTGCACACAAAAATGACATCTCAACACCACGTTTTTATCTTTATCTCACTGTCCCACAAAACTCAGTTAATGATTCCTTCTCATTTTAAGACTCAGAATTATTTCCAGCTCTGCTGTGGCCTGGCTCTGGATGATTGTCCACATGTAGATTTATTCAAACCCCCGTCTCAGCGCGGGCCTATAAACCTCTCATGGGGCATCACCTTTTGAAGATACTTTGCAAGCGGCCTCTTAACTCCCAATTCATTCCAGCTGCACCACAAGATCACTTTCTTTGCCATGCAGATCAATGAATTGTATCAAATAATCACATCTGAGGATGCAAAAAGCGAAAGGCTTTCCAGCCTCTAAGCCCTGGGTTTGCAATAACTTAAGGATTTCTGTGGCTCACCATTTCCCATCTAACAAAAGTGTGACAAGGTTTCTTTTTCGACCGTGCATCCTGTCTGGATCTAAATTGTCTGTCAGCTTCACTGTATGAATCTGCATAGGAAAGATCAGGTGGTGCACCCGAGTCACAAGTTTAGGAGAGCAGTAAGTGTAACTGTGAACCGCCTGCTTCCTGTAGGAAGCTCTTAATGCCCCCAGGGGCACTCAAAGATGGGTCCAGCATCCTTTTATTAGGGTGAGTTGGCTCGGGAAGGTGTGGGAAAGCTGGCTGCCCTCAGTGGTGTGTGGCAGTTTGCAGTTACCAAGGAGCCTTGGCAGAGGAGTTTTTCTCACTAAAATGTCATTTTTAAAGATTTTGCATCTGAGCATTATTAATCTTACCGTTCAGAAGGTGGAAAGCTTGAAAGTTCTAAAATTTTAAGCAGTCTTTGTGACTGTGTTCTTGAGGTTAAGTGCTTGGCTTTATTTTATTTCTGTGTATGTGTTCTGTGGGAATTATTATAAATGGCACGGGGCTGCTCTGAGCTCTTGGTGATGTAGCCTTTCTGAGCAGCGATTAACCTCGGAAAGAAAATAGCTTGAATCACCTGGCAGAGGGCTTGGTCAAATTAAAAAGCAGTAAAATTAAATATTGTTTAAAAACTGTGCCAATGATATACTCATTAATGTTTCTTATTAGGCCAATACATTTTAATACTCCGTATTAGTGAAACATATGTCATTTAATAAAAATGTTAATCTGCGTTTGCAGGCAGCACAAAGGCTGTATAGTACAGTCTCGGGGGAGAAAGAGGAATTTAGTGCACATTAAAAACTTTATGCAGTCGTTTATGCAGTTGGATCTCAGTTCTAAATGCGATGCATTTGTTCGTTCCTTCAGGGCAAACCAGCACCAGTTAGCCTTTAACAGTCGGATGAGAAATAAAAAGCCATCGTTCCATAACACGGGGCATTGATGTCAGCTTGGTGTCACGATTGATGTCACGATGGGCCGGATTCTGAAACCTTCCCTGGCTTGATTAGCAAGCTGCCCAGCTGACGTAATAATGGAATGATGTGCTATTTAAACTGAGTATGTAGAAACTTGCCCTTCTGGCAGCTGACGGTCCACTGCGAGCAAGATTTTCAACAACAAAGCCTGAGTTCAGTTAGCTATTGCTGGGATGTCCCCAGCTCAAACAGGGCACCTCTGAAAATGAGGTGCTCTTTCTGTCAAAGCAGACAGGGTATAACGGAGTTACTGAATTTTCATGAGCACTTGTGGAAATGTTGACCTTCTACCTCCATTTTCATACAAGTACAATGAAGTAAGTCTCTCTGGAGCAGAGTGAGGGTGAATAGCCATGGTGAGGTAGTGAGGCCAACAGTGTAATGCATCCGTAATGGCAGTTTCCATCTCTTGTGGTTCTGTCGGCTGAGAATCTCAAAGCTCTTTCCCGTTTCTGCCTGTGTTCAGCAGAAGAACTGCAGTGAAAGCTGTTGCACCCAGACACAGTTAAATTCAAATTACTCTGCTACTTTCTGTCCCTTATTACACTCGTGTAGCTGTAAAGAACCCCTGAATTTAGAGCAGGGAGCACATGTGCAGCAGGGCGCAGGGTGCCAGTATTCGTATGAGGAGTCCCTGGCAGAACAGGTGGGGACAAAGTGGGAAGACTTCAAGTCGGTGTGAGGCTGTAGACCTTTACTGATGAGAAAAACCCCTCCGCTTCAGAGCATTACTCATCTGAGTCAGGGTGTGCAGAGCTGTGCTTTTATTCAGCGACTTTCAAAGAAAATGCTGTTGTCACAATATGACTTCTATTCCAGATTTTGCTTTTGCTGTCTACAGCGGTGTCTTCCCTTACCGTCCTTTTATTGTTGTGTACAGGCAACATGTGTGAAGAGATGCTCGCTCAGGTACGGTGTAACTGCAGTGTTAAATAATTGATCTTGATCTTTCTTTTGAAACAGCATCCAAGGCATTTAAAAGTGGGAAATGGAAAAAGCATGTTCTCATAATCCAGCTCAGTAAAGTTTGCACAACTGCTCTTTGTTTCATCATCCCTACAATAAATCTTTCATTTTTGCCAATTGAGAATGCCTACTAAATCTGCAAGTGATTACTTCCCTGAATTGTGTTGGGATTCTTGCAATACATTTTTCTTACATGGGTAATGATAAAATAAGAGTCCATCAGAAATATTTTATTGCCTGGCAGAGAGCCTTTCATGAAATGGTTTTGATTCAGGGAGATTCTTCCAAGCGTTTTAGAGCCGTTGCTTACAACTTTCCTTTAACCCTTGCATGGAGGGCTGCCAGGCCCTGGGAATGCCCGCAGTGAGCTGCAGAAGGCAGAACCTGGGTTGTGATTCTGCTGCAGCCTTGGGCTCAGGCTGCCAGCACGCTGCTCAACCTGAGCTTGTAAAGGCTATTGTGTTACTATTAGATTGGAGAGCTGATGAATGTCAGACTGGTGGGAACCTTGTAAAGCTAATCTGATGCGTCCATGCTGATACGATTTCACTCTCCGTTTCGGTGAGAGAGAGAGGAAGATGGAGTATTAAAAAAAATTGCAGGAAAGCACAGGGCAAAACTGGTAGGGCCGTGTACGTCACCAAGCCCAGCCTCTGCAGTCCCAGATATCATGTCCCATGACAATAATCCTTTCAGTACAGCCAGAAGCACAGAGCACCTTTATGGCTGTGCCTTTGAGAAAGATGCAGTGCCAACACTACGACTTGAAGTCAGGATCTTCCAGAGTGAGGCGAGAGAAATCCAGCTCTGTTTTTCCTGACTTTCAGGATGGGTGCGACTACTTTTGTCTGCCTTTGTGCAGTAACTGATCAGCTGCGAAAATTGCTTTGCTGTCCACTGGACAGGGATACAGACTCAGCCCAGTCCCCTGCAGATCTCGAGCACGCTGTCTCCACATAAAATAAGGCCCATGAGGTTACTGCTGGAATGACCCAAATCATGATGCCTGAAAATGTGTTGTAGTACTGCAGGAGGAAGGGGTCTGGCAAGAGATCTGCCATGTGGGGCTTGCTGCACTCTCAGAAAATCAGCAGTAGACCTGACTCAGTGTGGAGTGTTCTCAACAAAACCACATCTAATGCTTGACACGTTGCCCACTTGCCTCCGTGCGGTAAATTCTCTAGTCAGACATGACGTGGGGAGAGAAGAAGAAAGAAGAATATGCGAAAAGATATCAAAGCATCACGGTTATTCCTGCATATCCTCAAACATTATTGTCTTGGTTTCAACCGGGACAGAATTCATATTTTTCGTAGTTTCTGGCAGGATGCTGTTTTAGCTTTAGGAGAACAGGTGAAGGATTCTGTTTAGCTTTAGGAGAAAAACAGGTGAAGGATTCTGTATCATCTCTCCTTCACAGATGGATACCGAAAAGCAGCAAATTTAGAACTTTGTAAATGACTTTTTAACGCAGGACAAAGCAGAAGGGATGGGTGTGGAAGGAGCTGTTCTGAAGTGCAGGCGTTCTGCACTGTGGGACGTGGTGTCTCTAACCTTCCATTGCTTGCTCTCAGGGAACTTGTAGCTGGGCCACTGGAATGACAACACGTTTGAAACATGAATATTTGTAGCTGCATTACTTCATTTCTGGTGCTGTAAAAATACCATTCACATAATGGGGTAATGGCCTGCAAGTTCTCATGATTTCAACTGTTTTGGAGTTTCAGGAGTTCTGTTCCTTTGTGGCAAGCATCCATCTCTCATTTTAACATCTTTGGCACTCGCCTAAAGGATGGGAAATTAAAAAATGATTAAGGGGACAGAGAGACAGTCTTTTAAAGAAAGATTAAAGGAATTAAGGGCCGGGGAGTAGAGAACAAGGGAAGGGAGGGATTGTTTAGAAGAGAGTAGAGGATATAAGTGGGGGTGATCAGGCATAACCAAGCAAAGGAAAATTTAAATCTAATCTTTCAGTAAAAGCTTTCTAACTATGAGGTATATCTTAGACTGGAACAGTTTCACGGTGGAAATACTTGGTGCCCAGTTGTGTAGAATATGAGCTAAGCTGTCTGAACAACTGGAAAATGTGTTGTAGAAAATCTTGATTGTCGCTGTTTTGTGAAAATTGATTGTGTCATTAGATATAAGAGAAGGACCTGCATTAACAGCCATCAGAGGAAATGCTGAGCCTTCAGACGTCTATGCTCTAAAGGTATTATTTGTGTGTTTCGTCCTCCTGGTGTTGCTATGATAAAGTGAGGGACCGTAAACGTGCAGAGGTGGTGCTGGGCAGCCCCAATATTGTGGGTCCCCCTGTCCTTGCAGACAGGACTATCGGAGCATTTCACAATTGAATGCTTGTTTTACACCTGGCAAGTATGACATCAGGGATGACTGGCTGGAGCAGTCGATTTACCACGAAAGATACCTTCTGTTTTGTTTTGTTGGTACCAGATTTGACCTTTGTAGAACAAAGTGTTTCTTCTCACCATGAACGAAAGGTTTGCTATTCATTCCAGTGACTGCTATTGTACTGCATAAAGCACTGTGACAGAAATGACTGTGCTGAGATACACGGATGGTTTATTTCTGTTGGCTGTTTGTGCAGATGAAGGCTGTTGAGCGCAGAAGCTTCGCCTGAAGATTCCTGGTTTAACTTTCTTCAGGCAGTGAAATGCAAGTTTTGGTTCAAGCTTGATGTTTTGCTGTGCATTGATCCCAAAGCCCTGGGGTCTGTTCTGTGCTTTGGCTGGGAAGGGGTGCAGGACATGGCTGCACTGTGGATGTGAGAGATGCACCAACAGGGGATTGCAATCAAGTCAATGATAAGCAAAACTTGGGGAGAGAGAAAGAGTCCAGCTCGCTCCTAACCATCTCCTCTGCTATGTGCCTACCTGGGCCTATGCTGGCCAATTCTTTGGTGTCTCTTAAGTATGATAGATGGCAGAAAAACAAGACAGCGACAGGCATGGTAATGCCTTGCTGTTATACATTTGACATGGATTGAGATTCCTTGCAGAGGTATTTGCTGATCAGGACGTGCAGAGCACACCAGCTCTGCTTGGTCTGAGTATTTGCACCAGCCATTCCAAATGAGTCGTTCCCTTTAGCAGGTGAAAGCACCTCCTTGAAGAATTGCTTTAATAGTATTGATGGACAACAGAGGACTGTGTTTGTGCAGCACCAGAAGTACAAACTTAGAAGGTAGATCATGCTTGTTTTGCATATTTTGTCTTGTCACATACAGGCTCTGATACGTGTATATTGTTTCAGGAAAATCTGTGTTGAAACACATCTCTGAATGGCAACAGAAAAAAGTGGGTATTGCAGTCATCCCAAATACTTTCGATTTTGATTGTTTATAGCAACGCTGACAGAAACTAACACTGTACACAAAACTAGTTTTGAAACTGCCCTTTTTCGGAGTTAATGACCCACAGGCTAGTGGAAATTTGCCAGTTTTTGCCAGTTGGGGTCTGGCCTCATTTTTCTGGGAGAGAAAAGTGCAAGGCCTTTTCTAAAATCATTTGGATTTTTGAAAGTCTGTGATGGTTCTCTTCTCTCAGTACATAGCCTCTGATTTGTTGTATGCTGCATTCCTGGTTCACTCGTGCTTTGCCTGGGGACAGCATACCCTGATCCCTCAGGTAACTGCATTTAGATCTGCATCTGTGAAAACACAAACCCATCCCAGTCAGTGTGGCCTCCCACATTTCCACACTTGTATTAAATGGTGGCTTTGAGGATCCACTGACACAGCTCTGCTTCTGAAGGTCCATCCGGGATAGGGTTGTTGTAGGCATTTTATGGGAGGCTGTTTATTGCGCATGGGTCCTTCTGACACTTTACCCTGGGACTTCTCTCCTGCTAGGCATGGCTGGTTTGGCTTACATAATTAACCTGGAAAAGGCAGACTGTGTACCAGAGTGCATTTGTTTGTAAAATCAACAAAAGAGAGGGAGTGAGCCATTTGTACCAATTATATACACAAAAAATTCCTTGAAGGCAAGGCTATATACCATGCATTATGTTCAGGCAAGTATGGGATCATTAGTGCCATTCATAATAATTTGATTTACCCCCGTGGCTCCAAAACAATACATGGCTCATAGCCTTGTGAATTGGCGTGCATTGAGAATTGCGTGGCAGCCCTACATTTTTAGAAGGAAAACTCTCAGGTCTTACCGTGATGGAGGCTCTTTTGTTGTTCGAGTTTCTTTACTCAGATAGATGTTACTTCAGTTCACAGTAAACAAACTGACTCTGGAGTTTTCAGCCTCAGTTTTCCACAGACAAATTGTGAAAGCTTCTAATTGTAGCCTAAACAGAACCATATTTTTCATAAAAACATGGCAGCGTGTCATTGTAAATCTACGGCGCTTTGCCCAGGAACCGTTTCAAGTAGAAAAATCCAGCCTCCAAAAGCAGGCACCTTAAACAAAACAGTCCAACCTGTGTATTCAAGTGAGTGCTTTCCACTGCAGTGTTGTACTAAAGATGCCTGTCATTGTTTCAGCTCTTTCTCTCCATGCGAAGACACCAGTGTATACTTAAGAAAATGTTATTAGTAGAATACTGGCAAATTCAGCTTAAACTAGTTGCTGGTAAACAACTATAGCAGAGCTGTCTAATTTCCAGGACTGACTGTAGCCAACTTTAATTAAGATTATGAAAGATGAAGAACAGAAAGCCTTTAAATACCGGTTTCAAGTTCTTTGCTACATTTATGAGCATACAGTGGCTTTAGTCATGACCCGAGTCTGGTTCTGATAAACTGTGATAAATGTTTCATAATATTATTATAGAAATGGATGCATCCTTTAGCTATCTAACTGTTGGACTGATGTAAGGGAAGGAGAGGCCGGTCAGCGTCTGTACACGCTGGAGCAGATCAGTGGCCTCACTGGGGCTGCAGCTACTGTGCTGCTCTGCCATCCTGCTCTCGGGCAGCCAGTGAGCACACAAAGCTGTCTGCGCAAGGCAGGGGCTCCATCCCTTGCGCACCTGCACAGAGCCTGCCCAGCTGCAAGCTCACAGCCTGCGCCAGTCCCTAAAGGCAGATTTCAGTGGTGCTGACAGCAAAACTCCCATTGACCACAAACAGGAACACAGCCGGCCTGTATGATACAAGTTTAATAATCAAACCCCTGTTGGTGAGAAGCTGAGTGCTTCTGTTACAGAGGTGGATGACAACCCGGGCTTTGCTGTGCTCCACACTGCTCCATTATACAGCACCTCTGAACGCTGCTCTCCATAAGTTCCTCAACGTGTTTGAAAACAAGGTGATTCAGTTTGGTGACTCAGCATGGGAGGAATCATCCAGGAGTTTTGTTTTCTTGGTGAATTCAGTGGTAATTGCACATTATAGTAATGTTTAGGGCAAAACAGTACAAAGGCACTGAAGCCTTTTGTTACAGCGAGTCATATCCCACTGAAAGCCAAGTGTCACATGAAGCAGACAACTCATGCCTGGCTGTCTTTTGGGGCTAAAAGCTGAGGGTGCGTGTCGTACCTACACGTGTCAGTGTGGGAGCCCCGGGGCTCAGCCGCAGCCCTCATGTTTTGTTTGGATAGCAGCAGTGCTCTGCGCGGTTGTTATTTTGGAGCTGGGCTTCCTGGATTTGTTCCTGGTCTATTCGTTAATAATAACTGAGTGTGAAAAGCTAGCTCTGTTTTCGAGTTATTAAAATACATCCTTGTCTTTGTGACCAGTTGTTGTCATACGTGAGGTGTATGTTCCGAGCTATTTAAATACCTGCTTGTAACACTGCTTTCCTGCTGCCCCACCAAGTCCTCCAGTGAGGACCTCAGTTCGCTTTGAAGGAAAGGGGTTTCTCCTTCACTCATTTGCTGTTTGGAAAGAGAAATAGACAGTATCTGGAGAGTGTGTATTCAAGCTGACAGTCTTGTAACAGGGAAAATAAAGTCAAGGTTACATTGTGGTATTGTAGGAATACAGTATCTTGTTTTCAAGACTGTTACTCAACAGTGGGATGAATCCTTCAGGCACCTCCTGTTAGAGCTTCCAAAACAGCCTGTGGTTGTTCCTTTAGGGACCCTTCGGCATTAATGGCCCTTTGCTGATGTTGAGAGAAACCTCCTTTTGTACTTGAATAGACTTTGGAGCAGGCCGGTGATTTTTCAGAGTTACGCAAAAGCAGCAAATGAGAAGCATCTTTCCAAGTCCTGTAGACCCGATCTGAGAAACTGCTGTATTCTGTTGTGAGACCATCTAGAAACCTCAAAATATGCCCACAAATACACAGACACATTCGTTGCAATCACATCCTACCTTTGGTCTTTTGTTCTACTTGACTTATGTGCATATGTGTATATGTGAGAGTAAATAACCTAATCCTAATTGCCTGAGGATACACATTCGGACATGTAACAGCATGTACTGCTTGTACATACGCCATAAAGGAGCATAATGTTTGTGTGTAAATTACCTTTACAGATAAATTTCTTGCAGTATGTATATATAGCCAATGTAAATAAATTCTTGTCACGGTAGTGGTTTTTATCTATATATTTGTCTTATAAACTAGCAGGTAATAATTTAATTCAAAAGGTCTTTCAAAAAATGCAATTAATGTCTTTTGTTATAGTTTCCCTGGGTTTAATAATCCCCTCTTCCAGATTTATATTGGTTTCTGGAAAGTAATGCTTATTAGAGTGCTTTTCCAAATTGGCCACAATAATCCACTGAAATCTGCCAGCGAAATCGTTGCTGTGCTTGTGAAATTGCCAGGATTGCCTGGCAGTTCTTGCTGGGATGGAAGGGGAGGGAAAGGGAATGAAAGTTTCATAATATGTCACTGCTATTGATCCCTTCATTGTGGGTCTCAGATTTCAATTGAAATGTTTGCCGAATGCTCTGTGAAAGGTGGGATGCATGGTGGCAGGTTGGCAGCGTGGCTGTAACAGACACAATAGTTTGGTGATTTTGTCAGGCAACCGTACTTCATTCATACATAAAATATGCATCCGTGCATATTTTAAGGCATAGATGGATTCATGTGTGTATTTGTAGGTATGTGTATGCACGTGTGTGCGAGTGTATATATGCACCCCTGCTCCCTTACTGGTTCTTGCAGAAAGGGTGTATGTATTCCCTGAACCAAGATCATGTTTTACATACAGTTCTCACCACGAGCACCGAGTTGCTGATTTAAACCACTCTCCTGCTGTCAGGCACATTTAGCACCTCGATCTGCCTGTTCTCTTCTGTTTACTGCAGGTGAGTGTGGAAGGGAGACAGGCAGGGATGAACAGCCGTAGCCCTAATACGTATTGTTTTCTCCTGTACTTGTAAGGTAATGGTAAGGAGCTGATTTTGCAGCATCTGAATTAACCTTTCATGTGAACTGCTGCAGAATGGACCCTAGCCCCGGTTGTGAGAGGGATTTACATCCCTACCAGCTGCTGACTGAGGGATGCTGGATCCCACTGCCTAGCACAGAAGGTGTTTAAGAGAACAGTAGGGCTGTGTCCCACCATGGCCGTGCTGAGGGAGCAGGACAGAATGCTTCTCCCTTGGAGCTCTGGCACCACGGCTGGGACGGAGCCCATGTGGGATGACTGCTGCAGGCTGTGGCACAAATACTGTGGCCAGCAGCCATCTCTGGTGAGCCATTGCTCAGGGCAGCACCCACCCCCAGAGAGCATTTGTGCACGGGATTTATATTCTGCAGTTACAAATAAACTTTTGTTTAAATAATCTGACTAGAGGGTAGGATGGGTGGTGCAAGAAGGAGCAGCTTTCTGCACTACAGGCAGCTGGATAGTGCTGCACAAATACGTGCAGACACTCCTGTGTGTGACAAACGGCCTGCACTGGGCTTGCAGGGCTGCCATTGCCCTGCTCAGGTGTAGCAGATCCCACATCTTCTTCATAAAAGGCCATTCTGTCTTGGATTTTTTATATTTGTGTTACTGCAGCCACAGCAGTTTTACCATGGAGGCTTTCCCTTTTGTTTGTATATTATGGGCTGAGATAGTGGATGCCCACTTCAGTACAGCCAGAAAATTAACACATTCTGAAACATTCTTTCACTCCACAATGTGCGGTTAAAGGTTATTTCCATCTCAGTGGATGTTAATGTGCAAAATGATGCTTTACAGCAATAAGCTTCCCCCTCAGTTTTCCTTGTGATGCTGCAAAGTAGCAGCCAGGACAAAAGGCGCATTGCTCTGGAGGTGACCCTCTGATGTCTTCTGTCCCCTGGCCCGTAGAGCAGCCCGGGGGCTGTACAGTTTGGGGGAGCAGGCACACAGACACACTTCCCCTATTAATACATTCTGGTCTGCCTGTGGCAAGCCTAAGTGGCAGCAACACGTGAGGAATCGGCAGTGCTGTTTACATTTGAACGCCAAATTCTGGAGTCAGCGCAAGCCAACCGGTCTGCAAAAAGAGTCATCTTCAGTTTTTATAGACTTTTAATTTGTACGACAATTTTTATTACTCTGATTGAAACAGAGATGATGTTTGTAATGCCTCTTCATGCCATTTCAAACTTGAACATAAATCTGATTTTTTAAGGGGATTTTGTGGTTTTCTTGGCTTTATGGATTTTTTTTTATCCTCCTTTTATGCATTCTGCTAAATGAAACCAAAATAAACCCGAAGAAAAAAGTGATTCTTTAAAACTAATTTATTATTTTATCCCTTCTTTGGACGGGAATTTTCATCAGGAGGCAAGGATAGAACATTCTATTCAGCCTTCTCCTGCTGATTTACACTGCCGACGTTATAAAAGCCGTAATGCCATCCAATAACAAGTAACAGGAACTGCAAGGAAGAGCTCTGTAACACAACGCCGCTCCCCTTCTTCACCACCGACTGTGCTGGTGGTCCTGGCGCAATCCAAAAACGTGTGAGAGGCTCTGGGAGAGAAGCACGAGGCTTCTTTCACTGTGGGGGGCTCAGGCCTCAGAGGGCATCCTATGCTGCTCTGCCGTGGCTCTTCGGTGCGCTGGGCTTACTTAGGAAGGTGCACATTAAGATGTGATTGCTGGTAGTTTTCCTGCGAAGCAGACCTTGGGTTCCAGTGGGATACCAGATAGGGAATGCTTCTAACCACAGACCCGGGCAAAATGCTTCTAAAATAAGAGTCTGCTATTGCAGGGCAGTAAGTCAGCTGTCATTTTTACTTGAACTTGTCAGGATCATTCAGAAAGTCCCATTCTGAGTATGGCTGTGGTAGCAGAGCGTGGTGGCATCCAAGAAAAGCATTAGCGAGCATTGGCTGCAGAGCGATGGTGAGATGTGGCTGCTTCCTCCTGCATTTACCTATCGAAATGACTGTGCTAACGCTGAGGTATCTGCTAGCAAATGCAGACGTGCTGGAGTTGACAAGTGTAAGTGGTTGATGTTTTACCTGCATTGATAAAGCTTTTTTAAAATCTGTTGCTTTCAACTATCTGTTGCTGTGGCAGCAAGTGATTTTTGGAGGTGGTTTCCACATGGGGACACGGGGTTGTATGGGGCATGAAGAAGAGCTTTTGTTTTGCCTGTCCAAGTGCATATGTAGAGCAGTTGGATTTTTTTTAAATCAGATTAAGATTTTCCCCCTTTCAAAATGGCTGTTGGCATACACGCTTAAGCAGGATGAGTGGCGCTTGTTGCAAGTTCAGATGAAAAAATGGCATTGGCGACTAAAAATCATCTTCCTACATGGAAAACTTTTCCAAAGATGATGTCTGTGCCAAAAAAAAAAGCCTTCTGCCCCGGCTCTGGATTCAAGGTACCCCTAACCCGGTCTCTGTGGCTGCTCTTGATGCAGTGGGATCGCAGTGCAGCCCCGTTGTGACAGATGTCCTCTGGCTGAATGGACACAAAAGTCGCACGCAGCATCAAGTTGTTGGAGCAACCAATATTTGATGATTTTAAAAGGTTTTCTTTTAGGCTGAGTTTTATGTAAAGCTGTTTACATTAAAATGACATCCAATTAAAATGTATCATGTAACCCACATCACAGTTCAGCACACATTTTCTGTTTTAGCTGACATATGGCCCCATTTATGAAAATAAAAATCATCGTGTTTTGATGATATGTTCACATAATTTATGTGGAAAGCCGGGGGGGGGGGGGGGGTGGAGGGGGGAAGAAGCAGGGAGAGGGAATGCTTTTACTGTGTAAAGCCATTATTTTCTGTGACTCATTAAATGTCTTCTAACCCGTGTGCGCAGGCAAATCCCTCCTCTGTCAGCTCCTGTCCAGGCTTTTCTCTGCCCATTTTGCCATGTGGTACCAAATAACTTAGTATCTGCTATGGGCAGAGACAATGGAAATGTTTTGCACAGTATGGTTCTGTACCGTAGGCGTTCTTACAGGACAGGATTCTGTAGTGTTCTGAAGAAGAGAGAAAATTAGTTAACGTACAAATAAATCCAGGGAGCAGGGCTAACCAAGCCTTTCTTTGGTCATCTCGAGCCCATGTACCCGTGAGGATTCCCTGATGTCTATGGAAAGATCATCTCCTCCTGAAGTCCTTTCTTCAGTCTTTTCCCTGCTCAGCTGCCAGTTTTCATAAAGAACAAGTAGGAACATCATCATATCTTTGCAACCAGCAATCCTCTATCAAATCTTCCTGGCATTTTCTCCCTATACAGAAAAATCATTTCTGCACACCTGAGTGTTCAGGACGTTCAGTAGAAAGGCGTGTTGCTCTCATTAGGGTGACTGATTGATAAGGAAAACGGTTTGTTTTATGAAGTGGTCATGAGTCAGAGATGTGTAATGATCAGCACAAACCTGGGTATGTCCAGCCACCTGCAGCCAAGGCTGCCAGGGTATTTCGTCCACATCATGACCCTTGCTGGCTCTGACTCTGTGAAACAGAATAAGCCTCTAAGCTGATTTTAATCCATTTAAGGCAGCATGATGACAAAGCATTATTTAAAATGATATCATTTATTTTTCCATTTAAACAAATGCATTTGAACCACCATATCTTATCTTTTTCCAATCTATCAGCACATCAGAAGGTGTGCTGGAAGAAGAGGCTCTGCTGGCCAGCAAATTCACCATCTGCAGAGGAATCAGCCACTAAGTGTGCAGTGAAACCAAACTAATCCTGGATTTCCCACATATGTTGGAAGGTCAAATTTACTGTCAAATGGAAGCAACGTGCCTGCAGCAAGTCATTTGTTTACCCACTGTTTGGGGACCTTAATCATTGTTTAAATTATAACTGTTGTTGCACATCAGACATGTCGATGGCAGTGGGATGGTGTAAATCAATATGTCATCTTTTTTTCTGAGAGAAATGAGACTGTACACCTGTAAACTGGTTATTCATCACATGAGCGTGACAAACGCAACCTTAAGCCACGGCAGTTTAGGTCAGTAGCTGTTTGGCTGCTGTCACAGGTAGGAGTCGAGTCGTGGTTTCTGTGGGTGGGCTCTTTAATACATACTGCAAAAAGCTCCGAAGAGATACAACTCAAAATCAGTGAGGCAGATGTAAAATTTGGGCTATCTTGTATCCTACGATGCGCGGCTACAAAGCCTCACCAGCACTTCTTATTTGTTGGAGGAGGAACAGAGCCTCATCACTTGTAAGGTGTAATTCAGTAACTGCCCTCCATTTTCTGCTGTGTAATGACTTCTTAGAGTCATCGTTCTTGACATAAGTTACTGTAAAAAAGGAAAAAAGAAAACCCAAACACTTCCTCACTTGCCTCTAACAATGAAAAAAGCTAATAAACTAAATTTACCATTGAAGTCCAGTGGGATTTAAACTGCTGATGATAATATTAAATCCTGAGAAATGTAGAATTTCCAATAGAATCTGGCAACCTCTGGCAGAACATCCTTTCTATAATGAAGTGCGTGCATTGTGTATAGTTGGATGGTGATCCTAATCAGAGAACTGAGATCTGCGCACTCTGGTTTTGATCATTATTACCAAGATTAAATAGGCATAGAGCCAAGATGTTGCAATGTATTAACCTAGGAGTTGAGGAGGAGGGAGTAGAGCGTGAGTGATTATTTATTGGTCGGATAAATGGGGTTAGCAGTTACTGACTGTAACAGAGACTTATTTTCCTGAAGTCGGTGACCATTAAAACAATGGGGCTCATGAATGAAGAATGTCTGTCAATTTAGAAAGCAAAAAATGTATCATAAGTGAAAGACACAGCCAAAGTCAAACCCTCTGGCCCTGAAGTATCATCCAGTTTGCAGATTCCTAAAGAATGACTGAGTGGAAATGCAGACTCTTGGATAGCAAAGGTATGCCTACGAGTAATTGGCTTTTTGTAGGTATGTTTTACAGCAGTACTGCAAGTAGTTAACCCTAGCATTTCTCAGACCGGGGACACAAACTCATCGGTGTGTTTCCTTTTTAGGCGGCAGTAGGTTTGTACACAGGAGTTATTCAGCAGTAGGCAAATGAATTATTTTCCAGCTTTTAAGAACACAGAAACCCATCACATGTGCTCATAAGGTTCGCTTTCACCAAGATCATTAAATCCAAATAGAAATTCCCTCCTCAGTACAGTACTGTGCTGCTTCCCATCAACTCATCACCTCGGAGAGGCATGCAGGTTCCCTGAGTAGGTAGAGTAAAGCTGGAATGGTGACATCTGCTTCTGTTCTATAATTGGATTCCTAGAGTTTTGGCAGTTTCTTTAAGGAAAATAATTTTACAGGGTTGGGGTTTTTTGGCTTTTTTTGTTTTGGTTTGCTTTTAATTAAAAAAGCCTGAAGCTTTCATCACAGAAATTTCTGCATCCATTCAAAGGAGGAAAAAAAGCCCTCGAAACTATCCCCAAAAACGTTCCAATAAAAATTAAGGAATGGTTAGAAGGAACAGAGGTTAATCTTCTTACGATTCTGGCTTACTCTGATGTAGATGTTAGCAAAAGCTAACAGGAATGTCGTGTGTTACTTGGGGACAGTCTAAAACACGCGCATACAACGTGTGCATGGGAAATCTAACAGTTGCCTTTAAATCGCCCTTTGTGGACTGTTTCACTTTGTTTTGAAAGCAAAGCTAGCAGTCAGTGCTCCTGGGGTATCCTGTGCCCAAGAGACATCATCTCCATTCCTGCTGCCTCTCTGCTCTTCTGCCTGCTGGTTGCTCACCCATTTCACCTGACCTGGTGCTGAAACAACTCTTTGATATTTTAATTTGAACCTAAGTGCACTGGTGGTCAGTAAGGAAAGGGATATGCGCATCCTGAAGGGAAGACATTGTGATTCCTGTGCTGCCGCACAGCTGTTGAGCTGCTGCCAGTGAGTTGTGTGTCAGAGAGAGCTAAGGATGGACAGGGCAGATTTTGACTTGAAAACAAAGTGTGTCAAGTTGTCTGACGTACTCAGTCTGCTTGAGTCAGGAGAGGAATGGTGTCTAAAGGTTTGATTTTTCAGGGGTGCCAAGAGCTCAGCACCCTTAGGAATGGGCTACTCGTAAAGGTGTGTAAATAAAGTTGTGTGTGGGAATTGCTGAGTCACGGCCTGAACCACTGATTGAGCACCTGGGGAAAGGAGCTGGTCAGCCCTGGGAGCACAGGTGAAGGCAATTCAGCTGTGTGACCAGAGGGGGTGGAGCGTGGCTGCACCTCTCTTAGACTCTCTGCCACTGGGGAAGGATTTCTTTCTGAAGGTGCTTCCTTGGCGAAGCTTTCCTCTGCAGACCTGGAATCTTCTGATACAAGTGAGCAATCTTCTTCCATTCCTTTATAGCACCTTTCCATCGTGCTGGTCCTTCCATCGTCACACCTCCGTTGTAATGCCTTTCCCATTGCGTTGACCTGTCCAGTTGCTGCAGGTGTGAAAGCTGGCCTGCTTTCAGTTGAAGTTAGTGACTTGCTGCGAGTAGTGTTAAACACAAACCTCAGGATTTCCAGAATTCGAGAACAAAAATAACAACATAAACTGCAGTTACCTGGAAGTTTGGAGGAAAATGTGTTACAGGTGAAGTTCAAGTGGTATGGTTTGTGGGCGTCTGTGTTTTTGGTGCAGCAAATTCTGCTCTCTGTAGGATGGTTATTTACCAGGTAGAGCAAATTTTTGCTGCTGGCTGGTATAAGAGCTGTTTCAGGAGCATTTCCATTTGTCCTTCGGGGATATGGTGGCTGCAGATTACCTTCCTGTGAGGTCTGTCTCTGTCCAGTCCCTGCTGGATGTCTGGATGTTATGAAGTGCACGTGTTACACTTAGCTTTGTAAGAATGTGTTCTTGCTTGAAGTTGGTGAATTCTCTGGAGGAGAGCTAAAGTTATACAGAAGTTATCCAGTCCTGCTGTCTCAAGTACACCTACAGTTTTAGTTTTCTGTCCCCTCCTTCTCCCTAACTAATGATTTAATCTAAGGCTTCTGTCACACCTGCCACATCAGAAGTTTCAAGTTGGTGTTTTCCTCTTGGTCTGAAAGGAGTTGTTGCCTGTTCCAGAACCCACCCCGGTTCTTACAGTCACTGGGAAATGGCTGCCAACCTGAAACAGGAAAACCTCCCCAGGAGAGCTTTCCCCATAGTGTAGTTCTTCAGCCAGTCATTCTGGGAGAGACGAGGTATTGTAATGGCATCTTTGTGCGCTAAGGTGAACCTAAAAGCCTGGTTTTGAATATTAATGGACTGATCCTCAACAAGGCAGTCAACACAACAGAGAAATTCCTTTTTAGTGTCTCTGCTTGGCAGCGCAGTTTGATTTTTGTCTGTCATTCATCTCTGACCGTTCTATATAGATACGTAGGTTTTGGGTACAGCTGTGCTCAGAAAACACAGAAGCTTGGGTAGCAAGAAGGCTACAAGCCAGCTTCCATGGCCACTATGTCTGAAGCACTGTGATTTTAATCTCTGCACTGCAAGATTAACCTGGATTAACCCTGTGGTGGGTGGGGAAGATTGTGGTTCAAGTTGTGTCAGAAATCATTTTCAGGTCCTGCATTAACAAAAATGTACAAGCCAAGGTTGAGCTTGCAGCGTTCTGCTCCCATGCAGACAAGTCTTGTTTGACAGAGGCATTCACAGTTGTAATTTGAGGTTAGTGGATTTATGGGAAAGGAATTAAGGTGCTCATAAAACAGGACTTAACCCATACTTACCCATCTACAACAGTGCAAGCACACTGTTTCTGTTTTTTCTTCTGGAATTGAGTTCAGTGAATTGACTTAAATAACGTAGCCAGGATGAAAGGTTAAACATGTACAGCCTGCAGAGCTGCTGAACTCCAAGACTTTGGACTTGTTGAGCATAGATGAGATCCATAGACTACCTGAGACTATTAGCAACAACTTCTGCTCCAACTGGCTGTTAAGACACCAAAATTACCAAGTAACCTGGTGAAATGTAGTGCAGTCATCCCTAAAATAAGAAGAGGTGGAAACATGCCGAACAGATTAGAAGGCTTGTCTGGCACCGAGTCCTTGCTGAATCAAAAAGTGAATTCAGCTTTTAAATCTGGAACACATGGCCTCTGACTTGATGCTGTGCAGGCTGACATTTGAATGGTATCACCATGGCATAGTCTACGTTACCTTTTAAAAATAGGAAAAAAATATATATATAAATAAAATGAATGTAGAAAATCAAAAGAATTTCCAGAGATTTGTAATGCATTATTGTGTTCACAACAGACTTCAAAAACAGGGATGAATTTCCTTCCAATGGAGGGAGACCAAAAGGAAGCCTGCAGGCTTAGTTGGCGTTGTTGATCTTCCTGGGCTGTGATAAGTGTTCCAGGAGACCTAGTTTTTAAGCTGCTTCTTTTTCTTGGCTTTAAAGGTTTCTCACTCTGTTCGTCGCTCAGATAAGCTGTGTGTTCTTAAGACTATGCTGATCAACCTGTGTGTTAACATCCTGACCCACGTAATGAACCGCCCTCCCCGCACATGGGCTGCAGGTGTGGGATGCGGCCTGGTTGCTCAGAAACAGATCACACAAAGATCACAGCCTCTTGAACTTTCTCTCCCACGGGCTCTGGTGGGAAGGTGAGACTTGGGTGCTTCCTGTCAGCCCAGCAATGTTGAGGAAGGATCATACCCAAGGAATGAATTGGTCTCCATCAGTGTTTGCCGCTTGGCTCCCTGCTCAGCTGTGAGTGCTGTCTCTGCTGCTGCAGGTGTGCTAAGAGTGGATCAAGGAAAAAAAATATTTTAAAATAGCCTTGCATAACAGCTCCAGACTCAGGATCTTAACAACTTCATGAAAGCTTGTTGCTGGTGTTGTAAAACTCTAATGCACAAGTTCGTTCCATATAAGAACACGGCTGTAAGTTTTTAGCTCCAGATGCCAAAGGGTGAGTCCAGCCTGTTTAAAATGTGTTAAGCTGCAACATGCTGCATAAGTTAATACCAGCCTTCTACTTTTTACCTGTTCTGCTTGGGTCTGTGCCAGTGCCAGTCACTTACATACCCCTTTACCTTGATTCACTGGAGGAGATGGGGCTGCCAAGTCAGATATTTACCTTGGGAACACACATTCTTATCCTGTAGCATTTCATCGGCCACAGCTAAAGAAAAGATTTATGGACTTTGTAGCACTGAGGTTGTTTAAGTCACTTGTTAGCCAAAAATAATGTAAAGACATACAGTACTTGTTTCAAAAAAGTTTGTAATTAAGAGCCCATACTTTGCTCTGATTTACAATGTAAGCTTGGTATCCAATTAGCAATAATAGTGTTCTTTTAACTGAAACACGTATCCTTCCAGAATTATGCAGACTTTCCAATTACTGTGCTATGATGAAATTATAGCTAGAGACTCGTAAAGTTGTGCATAGTTTATAAACGCAATATATTTTTAACTGCCTTGCGGTACGGTATATACTAGCAAGGCTCATATGTTCTCTATGTTATGGAGGCTTGTTAAAAAACATGTATAAGGTTATTGAAAAAGTATGTCAAATCATGTTTATTACTACCATTGTGATAGGCGGTTCCTGTTTGTTCTGATTAACACTTCTGGTCAGATACAGTGTGACCAAGTGACTCAAAATCTCTAAAATTCTAGAAGTTCTTTAGAGACTCGTCCCCAAACCATGTGGAAATATAAGCCCTTTAAGGCTTACTGCTTGGAATCTTTTTAACTTCATACCATCCCCTTCATTTTATGTAAAAAGAGAAATATTATTGCTCATTTTTTGAAAGCAAATTAGAATTGTAGTGCAGGACAGGCTTTGATCGCTGTTTGGCTGGTGGGAAAGGTCAGGGAGGGACTCATTGCTCTGCTCTTAGCAGCTCCTTTCTCGCTGTGACATTCTGGCACTTTTGCAGAGGGTTATTGATGAGAAAACCATGTCTTTACAGGGCTGTGTGACTAAGGCTTGCTGAATACTGTGAAAGTGTTAGCAACTCTTAATAAGATGACTAAGCAGGCTGCTCCGGGGCTTTCGCAATTTATTTATTATTATTTGTTGCTCAGTTGGCTGAGGTCTGTTAGCCCCAGAACGAGACTTCCATTCAGCTTGCAGAAAGCGTGCTGGGGGACATGGCATGAATAAGGAGGCTAACAGGAGGGCGTGTATTTACCCAAAAGAAGTAGGACATCTGTGTGTATTAGCCTCCTGCGCAAACTTGGGTTTGCTATTACTGTCCTTTAAAACATGATTTCAACTTTGCAAAAGCCTTGTGAACTCTGTGGTGAGTGGACAAGAGGATTCCATGGGAGTGACTCGGGCTGTTGTCATCCGCAGTCATCGTGTGACCTGCCCAAGCTCACCCTGCTTCTCTCCAGCCTCTGATGTGGAGCAGGCTCTGCATCGCATCTTGGGAAGGAGGCATTCATCCCTGGGGGAGAAAAAGGAAAAACTGATGATCGGAAGGTGACGGCGTGTCACTCTCTACCTCCCCTACCCTTAAAGAAAGAAGAGAAACTGGCTTGGGCTAGTGTGTGCCTTTAATGTGTAAGGAGAGATTAGAGTGAAGAGAAAAACTTTGTAACCTTTGAATCTCCTGAGAGCTTGCCTTTTCATTATGGCTGTCCGTATCTTCACAATTCTTCTAGTCTTATAAACAAGGCTTCTACTTCAGTATGAGTCATTTAGGGGGACTGCTTGGGTTCTTCGATTTTTGAGGCATTTTAATTTTTCAGGATATTCATTGTCTACGCTTGCTTTGTTTCATTTGGTCCTTCAAGCCCTCAGTGCTATATAATACAGAAGTATTCAGAGCTTTATAAATTATGGCCCAAGGTACCTCAGGACACGATAGTGAGTTCAGGCACTGTGCCTGCATGCAGCATCTCTGTTGCTTTGATGGCCTGCTGCAAGTGGAAGGAGGCTGAGAATCATTATGGCCTGAGGTAGCTTGATGGCCAATTGGTGCATTCAGGCAATAAATCTGTCCTCTATGGACATGAATTTGTGCTGCCGAAGTGCTCTGGCGCACCCACCTGAGTTGTAGGGCTGGTAGATGTGGAAAACTTGTTTGTGACGTTTTGGGGCAACCTGAAGAATTGTCCCTGTTCCCAAGGTGTGCCTAAGCCCTGGGAGTTGCTGTCTCCACAGCCATCCGGTAAAGTGTCTACAAACGACAGCCAAAGTCCCAGTTATTACCATTGACAGTCACTGCTTTGCTGCCTCTACAACCACCCCAGCATTTGTCTCTGACTCTTTCTGCAGATTTGACTCAACCAAGAAGTGGGTCCAAGTTGAGAAGAACGTGCTTGGCTCATGGCTGCTCTACTGTCAACGGGCCTCTGTCTCATCTTGGCAGTTTTAAGTTGCCCAGTGTACTAGAATCATGCAGTGTAAGCAGAATGGAGAAGAGGCAGAGCAGTAAGTACCAGGGGAGCAGTCAAGACAAGGCAAAGGCAGATTTAGGGTAGGTTGGGTTCAGGCTCCTTAGTGATAGATGTGTCCAACAGCTGTGGAAAACAATAATGGAAGGATAAAAGAAAGATCCATGGGAAGATGGTAAAGACACTAGAACTACACTGGTTCCCATTCAACTTTCTGTTGAAAGCCTCAACGAAACAAGAAAGCCCCTCACTTCAAAGGGCTGACGTCAGCTGAGGAGCTCTGCTCTGTGGCCTGTATCTGGAGGCACTGCAGAGGCTTAGAGAATATGCTTGCAGCTGGTAATGTCTGTAGCTAATAGTATGGAAGCACTTTTGTGTTTGTGTGTTGCAAATGTTTACACATTAAGTCATGGTAATTAGGAATAATTAGAGTGGAATGTACCTTGTATTCACAGTGCCAGAAGCTAGGTCCGTATCGTAAACAGTGAGTTTATTTCCATTCCAACTCCACAGCACAGGACACGGAGTCTCTGGTGCTTTACTGTGGCAGTGCCCAGCTCCAGCACGCAGCACCATGGTGCAGGTGGTCGGAATCTGTGCTGTGGCCTTAATGCCCAAGTGCAGCTCTGGGCCTGGTGCTGTAGGGCTGCTCTCCATGCACAGGAGCACGTCTCATCCAATGCGCTGGGCATAGCCAACTGTTTGCCAGCATCATAGAAGTACTGTTAACTTGTAGAGGCGTCATAATTTGTTTGTGAATGTGATTATTAAAAATGATAGAGCACATAAACTTTTTTTTCCTACTTTCTATTTAGTACGAATCTCTCCTTTGCCACACCATGTTAGTGCACTTTCATTGCCATTGACTTTTCTGCTGTGTTGGTTATTTACATGCTCAGTGATCTCTGGGACTTGCTGAGGAGGTTGGCACCACGTACGTTGTGGACAGTCTCAGCATCTGTGGGAAGCTGTGTGCCAGGTCAGCCCAAGCTGTGCCCCTGGGAGCCGTGCAGTACCTCGCCCTGAGGGCTGTGCAGCTGCGCCTACAGGCTGCCATTTAACAATGGGATAATCAAATGCAACCCCTGCTTAATACTGTACAGTGCTGTTCTGGCCTGAGGAACATATTGCCAACTCTTCTTAATATTAGACGCGTTTTGAAATTGGTCAGTGATGTGAGTAGGCTGTGTAGTTTTAAAGTGAATCCAGTCTTTAGAGATAGTTGGAGTCTCCAGCTACCATGAAATATGTTGTCACTTCAATTACAATTGCAAGTGCCCCTCTCTTATTTGTTTCCTGTAGTACCAGACAGAGTAGGTAAATATATATATATTTTTAATGAAGCACAATATAGTTTTTAAATGGTTTATATCAAGTTGTTTCCAATTTCTTGTAAACTCCTGATTTCTAAATATCCTGTTATTTGTTCCATATGTTTCACTGAAGTCATTGTTATCAGAGCAGCAGAAAATACATAAATAACCTGGTAATTTAACATAAGTTTGTGATTTTTCTTAAGTTACTGTCAATCAAGTATCATTAGTATAAACTGAAATCAAAGCAGAGCCAAAATCTGTAATTAAATCATGGAGCATGTATTGAGACAATGAGAAAACAGAGTGCTCTTGTAGGCTGTGCCGTTCACAACTGTCATTGTGTTCGTTAGCAGAGGGACCGCAGAAGTCTTGAAGGAGGTACAGTTTCATGACAGTGACTTTGCTTTTGTCAAGCAGGTTTCAAAGAGCAGTCATGACAGCTGGCATTAATCCATTAATCTATTCTGTGTTTCCTCACCAGAAAATGTCTTGATTGCCCAATGAAGGGTACGGCTCTTTTTGTCTCTCTTTAGTCTCTTTCCAGTAGTTAAAAAGAAGGAAAAGGAGCAGCTAGTAAGAGGAAAGAAAAAATAGAAGAGGAAAAGGGGAAGGGAAAACAATGAGGAAATATGTAAGGAGGAGACTGAGGAGACTGCAGTTCCCTTTTCTCTGTAAGTTTTAAGGTTTATTTCAAACTCAGCCACTGTCTTTGCAGGTTTTGTTTTATAAAGTGTAGCTTTGCTGTACTTTCCACCCATCTCTGTGTTACAAACTGATAAGCCGTGTGGTGCTGCTGAATCCGATCCACAGCTCCAGGTGCATTTAGACCTGTGTCTTCTCACTGACCTGTGCTGTTGCCATTGCGCCTGTCTTTGATTTTGGTTGGTTTGGAGTTCTGTTTTCAGGCATACGTTGTAAGTAGAGATGACCTCAGAGTTGATGGTAGTTACTAAATAGTTACTATTGGACTGTGGCCTAGAACCCAGGTTCACCTTTCTGCATATACGGAGAGTGTGGCGACAAGGTCCCCCATTCTACATGGGTGAAAACCTCATTGGACCGATTTAGTGTGTTCCCATTATAGCTTTTATGTTGACAAGTTGAGGAAACAGCAGATGAGTGATCATTACGTAGCTACTTTGGCCATATGGTCAGTCCCTGTTACGCTTTTTTTCCTTTCTGGAGTTCTCTTTCTCTTCTGAATCTCTGCTTCTGTCCATAGACTCCTGTTCTGAAGCTGCTAGCCCAAAACAAGTCCTACAGACAGCCACTGGTGCATGAAATAGCCCAATGTCTTTCAAATAGAACTCTGTTATTGCTGCCAATGTAGAAAGAGACCAACAGTGGGCTTTATATTCACAGTGTAAACCTCAAACCTGAGAAGCAGATGTTCCCCAAGGGAAGCTGTGGACATGGGCGTGTGGAGCAGGGTGCGGGCAGGTAGCACGCACTGCACTTCAGTGCCAAGGGCAGCACTGTTAGAAGGCACGTTCCTTGCAGAGATGCAGGGAGCTGGTGCTGCAGCTCATGAAAAGAGGACTGCTGGCTTCAGTCACTCTGGGAAGCTGTACTGATCATGTCGATGTCGGAGGGAAGGAAGAGATGAGGCTAGGCTTCACCATGCCAGAGCCAGCAGTGTTAGTGCTGCTGGAGGGACAGTGCTCCAGTGGTTCTGTTGTAAGCTCTGTTTTTCTGGGGTTTATAACTTGCTCATAAAAATTTACTGCAAGCCATTATTTGGCACACAGGGTTCCTGCCTGAGAGCATAGTGCTTTTCTTATTTAAGCTACATTTGGTTTATTGACGGGCCTGTTTTCAGATTGCAAGTGAGTGACGAGTAGAATAGAAATCTAATTGTTTCAGAAAGGGGTTTTTCCCCTTGTTTTAGTACTCTGTAGCCCCAAAACAGCTTTAAACATCTACTGGTGCCTTTGAGTATTACAAAGAATTAAAACTAGTTAAGAAATTCTTGTTTAAATAGTGGCTACTGTGCATATTGAGTAATTATACTTGCAGCATATAGAGTCTCTCAGCCCAAAGGACTCCAGTACAGCTTTCCAGGTTTTTTGATACAGAGATGTATTTCCTCACAGCTGACATGGAAATACCAAGCAGGATAAAGTGCAGCAATTAATGGCATGTAGCCATACATGGAAGGACTGATTGTGACTTGGGCCAGGTCATTTACCTTAACGCATCTGATCTTGTAGAAGATGTCAGATTTGAATCCAATTTTTACACTCTTGGTAGCTCTTGAAAATGAGTGTGGAATAGGAAGGAAGACTGGCATGTTGTGAATTCAGCTGCCGAGACCTCATCAGCATTTTACTGTGCCTGTGCTGTTGAAAACCTGGTTACGTCTTGTCAAGGTACTGGGTTCCGTGATTCCTCTTTCAGGCTGAGTTCTGGGTGCGGAATGTCACAAACTGAAGCAGTGAGGCAGGGTGTCAGGACTAATTTTTCCTCCCTGCATCCAGAAAAATGAATTTTACAGTCTCAGAAGGTGTTTTTAATGTCGCAGACTATTTGTATACTCAAAAAGCTTAAAACCACACTTCTTGTACCTCCCACTCTGACTGATCTCATCCTTTCAAGATTTGTCATGGCTAATTCGAGATTCCTATTGCACCCTTGGGGATACAGCTTCAAATAGTTTTTAAAATGAAAAAATTTGGCCATAGAGGTGCATACCAAAAAGACCAAGCAAGGAGATTTTTAGCCTGTGTGTGGTCACAGTACTTCAGCAAACCAAGTGGATGTGCTGGGCACAAATTATGCTGCTGCCATACCTGTTTCTCTTGGCAGGAAGCTGACAGCCTTCTGGCATCCCGTTGCAGCTGTCCTCCACTGTCAGTTATCAAACTTTGTTCTGCAGATTGTGTGTGTGTGTGTGTAGGGATTCACCATGCTAATTTGCATAGCTAATGTTAGAGGCTTTTCCTGACAGATAATAAATTACAGATGCTGTAATCTGATAAATGTATTTGGGAATGATCAGTACACTGCTTGTTCTTCCAGCTGCTGCGGAGAGCTCACATGGACCAAATCCATACTAGTAACAAGCTAGAGAGAAGGTTGATGAGCATGAAGAAATCCCATCTCCTGAGTGATGTGTTGGCCGTGTGTAAGGACACACTTTCTGTACGACTAGATGATTTTGGGACTGGGGAATCTGGGGGTCAGACCTATGAAGAGAGCCAGAGCATGAGTGCTGGGTCCCCGTTTCTCCCAGCCTTGTGGCCTGTATACAGTGGCAGACCAGAAGCATTCTCACTGACCACTCTGTGCTTGTTTCTGTGCCAGCTGCACAGGTGTCTCTGGGAGGAAGCTGCTTGAGGAGTGAGGGTGAGGAAGCAATGAAGAGGGGAGGGGAGCAGAGTAGTACAGAATAGTTATTGTCTGGCTGGGGCCCTCATTGCCAAGGGATGAGGGAGCGTGGAAGGATGCTGAATGAAAGTGATGAGAAACCATTGTTTTAAAATCAAAGAAATGAAATGGGACGCAGCTCCGCTAATACAGCTGAGATTGTCTGGTGGCCAAGAGACACCTCTGGGACGTAAGATGTAAGGAACTGAGGCACCTTTTTTCTCTGTTTCACTCTTCTAAGATAGCACAGGAGAAGACAGGGATTTGTGGAAGTTATTTTGTATAGTCTTATCTCTTTCTAGGCGCAAGAGAGGCTTTACTGTGGGTATATGTGCCAGTCCCAGCTGTTTGACACTGCTCCCCCATCCCATTGTCTTATTAACAAAAAAATAGAGACTCGCCAGCCTGAAGCTCAGTGAATCCAGAGCTGGATTTACCTTTGGACAACTTGTTGCTTCTCTTCTAGAACATTCAGTTCTGGAAACCATGAAAGGAAGAAAAGGTAAATCAGGATGAGAAAATTGGAGGTTGGCAGAAATTCTGATGCATCCGTAACCGCCTTGCAAGGAATGGCAAAAGCCACTCAGCAGTGTCTGCTGGCCTCCTCCCAGCCCTCATCTAAGTTGTACTGTAGCTGGAAAACTCATCCTGCATAAGTGCCAGGGCTGACTTCCAGCACTAAGGGGCATCACGTGGAGAAGGCAGAGACAGATTGGCTTTGTTGGGTGGTTTGTTTTTTTTTTCCCCAGAGTACAAATTATGATCCTTCTTACAGATTCTTCCTCTTGGCTTTTGATAGTTTGGCTTTGCTCTTCAGGTGATGCTGAGGAGAAGGCATTACTCAGCAAATACTGGGGGTACGCGGTAGGCTGCTCATGATCAGATGTTCTCTATCCCTCTGTAGTGCTGTCTGGAACAGTAAGCATTGTCAAGGCACATTTTTTTTTAGCGTTTAGCAGACATTGCTCATCTGCACCTACTAGAAGATGTCATGCCTATATTATCTTAGGTATTGTAAAATACGTGCCGCTTTAAAGGCAAATCCAGTACTGATTTCTCTCAAGCTGCCCTTGGCTTCCTAAATGCTCAGTTTTTTTTTTAATGGTTTATTTTTCTGTTTCTGTGGAAATGTGGGGGGTTTAAGAAGGCAGATGCATTCAGTTGCATTGCCTTATTGCATGAGGAGACTCGTGCAGATTATTGTAGGTGTAAGTTGAAGATTTATTGTCATATTTCTTGGAGCGCAAGCTGAAGTTTGCTCGTGAATGCCCGTGTGCCAGTCAGAATGTGAGCTCTAGGAAATGAATGGAAACAGTAATGATAATAATAACTTTAAGAGTCTTTTATGTTCGTAAGTCTCAGATTGCTCCACAAAAGGGCAAGTCAGGCCTTAATGGGGCACAGTTTGCATGGTATGGAGAGGAGGTGATGCAGGGCTGAATGAGGAGCAGTGTTAGAACAGGCTGTGGTTTTACTGGAGAGCTTGTGTTTACTTGAAAAGTTGGGTTGCAGTTGTCCATGCTTTTGCTCACTGCCCTGTAACGCTGGCTGTGCTGGTCTTGCAGTACTTTGAAGCATCATTTCTCAGTGCATGCAAAACAACAGAACATTGGACACATGGTTGGAGAAATTCTTCCCTGGCTGTTCATTCATGTGCAAGGGTTTAAATGATGCTGTCCCTCCTTTCCATTGCTTGTGTTTACGGGTTCTACACTTTGAACTAAATACATCTTCATTAAAACTAATGTTTTCTAATTTTAATTAACAAAATCACTGCTCTGGTTCACAGCATGGCTCTGCTAACTCTTCTTAGCTGAACTGAGGTTGCAAAACAAAGTAGGAATGAACAAAAGGGGGTAGCAAATGGTGGCAACAATTCCTGCTGGTGCCAAAGTGCCTGCGTGGTGATGGTGGGCCAAGAGATTGGTAACATGCAGAACTGCATACGTAATGCTTTCAAGTTTCTCCCTCTAGAAGTGAAATGGAAAAAAGTCTTTGCTTAGTACATCTTGTTCCCTTAATTGTGATGGTTAAAATGAGTTATTGTTTGCCATTACATCTAGTGATCATAGAACAATGTTGGGGTGCAGTTATGTATTTTTGATGCCATCTCAAGTAACCAGTTTGATGTTTAATATTTAACTAGAAGCAGAAAAAATGATACAATTAGAAGACAGCAATCTGAAGCCTTAGAAATGGTGGCCAGCCTGGCCCTTCTAGCATACCAATTAACAAATCTGGCTTTACATCTGCATCTGGGACCAGTCTTTGTATGTCCTTTATCTCTTTAATTCCTTTTGCACGGAACAAAACAAATTGGAAATGAAAAACACAGGCTTATTGTATTCATCTAAGGGCATGCTAATTGAAAATGATTGCTTCATACTGGGATGGATTCAAAAGTACGTACATCTCTTTCCCTCTTTTACACATAAATCCATAAAATACTTGTGTTGAAATAGGAATTACTAGGTCAAAGGGAAGTGAGATAATTAAACCAGGGACAGGCACTTAAGAGGTGTTCACACAATGGGCCAAATTCCTATGCCAACTCCCAGATCCTCTGGCACAGAACTGATTGCCAGAATCTACATTTGCATTCAAAACAAAACAAGGTTTTGACCTTTTAGGCCAACAAAGTTAACTTGGAAAACACGAACAAGAAAAGCAAATTGGGGGGGGGGGGGGGGGAGGAAAAGAAAAGAAGAAAAACTATCTTAAATTATTTCAAGCATACTTACACCCGCTAAATAGAAGGGTAGTGTGGTTTAGGTTGAGCTGAAAGGTGTTTTAACTGAAGAATTCTTTGTGCTCTCTTCAGCCAACTTCTGTTTCTTTCTCGAATGAACTTGTGGTGGAGAGAAAAGGGGCACATCAAAAGCCTTACAAGAGGGAGATAAACAAATTGGATGGCTTTTATTAATTAGAAAGTCATTATCTAAATCTTGGACTAAAATCTAAAGGAATCTTGTTTAGGTTCTAACACGTGAAAACCTTCATATTTCTTAGGGCTTTGGTTTTTTGTTGTTGTTGCTGGGTTTTATACTGGATGAAATTTGTATAATGTGTGCTGCATGCTGGTGGTGTCTGTTTTGAAGGACTGAAGTAAATAAAAGACCAGTGGAGCGAACCAGTGTACGACATCACAGAGTGCGTACGGCCCTTGTGTTACGAGAGCACACGCTTTTCCAGTTAGGAGTGCTGTGTGCACAAACAGTATAAAGTCCCATACACAACAGTAGATCAAAGAATAGCAGTAACTGTGTGTTTCAATTGAGAACTGTTTCTGACAGATTGCAGATGCATAGCAATAAGCTCCTTTGTGGCTAAATTACCAGTTATTGAACAGTGGCCAACAGCAAAAAGTGCACCATAATGACTTTTCTTCACTGCACAGAATTACACGTCTTTGTTATCTTGTTTATCATCACTATTGTTGCCATTTACATCCCAGAACACCTGACCAACACTGGAAGGGCATGAAATTTGGCCACTATTATGTTATGCCTAGGGTTTAGAATTTACCGGTTTTTCACAACTTCTCAGTTGGCATTAAAAGCAACCAAAAAGAGTTTCAACTTACTGTGGTTCCTGACTCCAGATCCCATCCTCCCCTAAATGTTAGCATGTATTTGGAACTGGACTGTTGTGTTTGGCATAAAAATGCTTTGGTTTTATTTGTTGTCACTTTAAGATATCAGATGAAGTTCCATTGGGTTTGTTTCTAGGACAGCTGTGTCAGCTTTCTTCTTAGAGTCCAACCCACTGTGTGTGGTACCAGTGGGCTTTGCTTTTTCTTGCGGTGCTGGACTCTGCCAGTGGGTTTACACGCAGAAGCGGGCAGTCCTGTGAGCTGGCACCCAAACTAACTTTGCTAAAGAAGAGGCCTCAGAGAACAACAGGTGAATGGATTCAAGGATTAAATGCTCTTGGTCAAAGTAGAATCACTTCTTCCTTCCACTAAGTCTGGCAGGCAGTATGCTTGCCCTGAGCAGTTCTTTCTTCATCACTGTAAGAAAGTTCATTTGGTCAAATCCAGCCAGGAACTCCAGCTGCGCCATGCTGCCATTGAGCCCTGACTGCTTTCCAGGTCCATGGAGTGAGCTGGCCCACCTTGCAGCTAACAGGCAGTCTGTGCTGAAACCAGGAATTCAGGAATTGTTGTTATACAGGGAGCAAAGCAGACCTTTGGAGGGGGATGCTGCTGCTTCCAGACTGCCGTTTTAAGAGCAGACCCATTGCCAATGGCTCTCCAGAAAGAGCTCCGCATCCTGCCTGAAGGAGCTGTGCTGGTGGAACCAGAAATAGTATAGGGGACGATGGCTTTCTGTTCTCATTTGTCCCTAGGGTAGGTTTTTCATTGTCTGGAGTAGCAAAGCTCTCTATCAAAGATGACTTCACACTCCAGTAGATTTTTACATCCTTCTCCATTCCACCGTGTTTGTTGTAGGAGAGAAAGATGGGATATAAATGGCAAGGGTGATTCGGATTCATACCACGATCCTGAGAGCAGTCTGTGCTGCCCAACTACGTGGCATTTTTGTGGTTTAGTTTGAGAGGTCACAGCTGAGGTTGTGGCTAGCCTTCAGGTTGGCACAGTGTCTCCAAGGCAACTAGACATAATGCTAGATATTCCCTGCAGACGCTGCCCTGGGAAAGAATCCTTTCAGCCATGACAGTGCGAATATACTTTTCTCTTTCTCTTTTCTGCCCAACACCAGAATGTTTTATATGCTGAGAAAACTGATTCTAACACAGGGGAAGAGGACTTAAGAAACAGTTGCAAGGTTCTTAAGGAATTAAGGAATAAAGCGGCATCTGATTCAGTTGCCAAGTAGCAAGAAGCTTCAGCTGATTGGCAGTGAAGGCCAACCTAAGGGTGAGGATGGTTTTGCTCATCAATCTTAGAGGCTCTTCTCAGTTGGCCCGGCCTTTCCTGTGTGCTGGTGGAAGGTCACTTCCTGTTGCTGGTGTCACTTGCCAAAGTTCAGTGCATGTGGCTATGAAGGGTGACAAATGTGTCTGTGGTAATCTGCTGGTGCAATCTTTCGTGGCTGAGTATGTCCTCCATGCTGCTATTGTGGCAGAGCTCACTTTAACTCGGAGAGCCTGCGGGCTGTACTCATATGTTTAAGAGCTTGATTTTGTCATGGTAAGTTTTAAGGGAAAATCATCTGTTAGTCATGGTTTAAAAAAAAAATAATAAAGTCAATGGAGATCCAAAGAAAATAATGACAGAAATGGGGTATGTTTTGTGCTGTGTGACGTGGGGTGTTTAGGTACACAGACTTGGTTGCTCTTAAGCAAAACTGGGTTCACTCATCCAAACTGGTAATATGCTCTTCAGTGTGAGCAGAGTTCAGAAGCAGAGTGAGAATTCTGTACCCTTTCTGTGATTTCCTTTGGCCCCGTCCTGGGCTCTAGTTTCAAATCGGTTCCTGTTCAGTGGGTGCAATGTGCTGCACAGATTGCTCAGCATTGTCCATCCTGGTTTTCTGCACTGTTCTGATTTTCTTGGTGGCCCCAGAGTGAAAGCAAGAGAGTGATGCCATTGAGCTGACTCGCATGCTGCCTGAAATTGCTGGATGTCCTCTGTTTTGCAGCGTGTCTTTCCCTGCCCTGTAACTTAGTCAGGCTTTGGTCTTGTCCTCCCAGAGGTCGTTATTCTTGTCTTCATTCCTTCAGATCTTCCTTACTCCACTACATTCCGTTTAAAAAGCATACTGCAGATGTGTCCAGTGTTTCCAGCCTTTATTCACATAGAAGAGCATAATGGACCTGTTTATCAGAATTCTATGTGACTAAATGCTGGGCCGAAGTGGGCCAGCATTTTGGAATAGGAAGTCACCTACGGTGATCTGATGTGAAGGTGATGGTAGAACTGGAATGGAAACAGAATCTTTTCAGTGTTGAAACAGAGACATGGGAATGAAGTTCTTCCCAGAAGAGCAGAACACTGTAGCCTAAAGCTACTGAAAATTAGCATTTCCTGTGCAACTGTTTGAGGAACGCAGTGCAAAGATCTCAAGGTGCTTTGGTGAATCCACAGCAATACGAGAGTACTTCTGTCCCAGTTCTGTAGACAACTTATGAGTCTCAGAGAAGACAAATGCAAAGATTGTTGCTTCAAATTTGGAGATGTGATATTGTATAAACTCACACCGGAGGCTCTCCGTTGCCCTTGAAATAACCTTATTCATCTACACCTGGAAGTTATTCTCCATCCACAAAACCCAGTGGGGCTGTTTAAAGCCAATTCACAGGTGTCTGAAATTTTACATGTAGAGGTGTGAGGCTATTTAAAACATATGTGCAGGTGTTTACATTGCAAAGTGCAGGAGCAAGTCTGTGCACATCCAATTTGTGTTTCATGTTGAAAGACGGGGCTACCTTAAAGGAAGTCCAGGAACAGGTGGCAGGGTTGGCATATTCCCAAATACATCAGAAAGGAGATAAATCATACTATAAAGAGATTATTGCAGAAAGTCTGAAAATGTAAATGTAAAATAAGGAAAATGTTGGTAGCTTGTGTGATTATTTTTGTTTTTTTTTTTCATTTGTTTTAAATGCTGAGGAAATGAATTGAAAAGGTACGTTAGCAAAACTACCTGAAGATGGTTGCGTCTGGCAATCTTTGCCATGTTTCAGCTGCTGATCTTCTGCAGGAAGGCTGGAGTCCCCAGAGCCTTGCTGGCATATCATAAGAGGAGCCACAAAGACTCAGAGTCATCCAGCACCTTCAGTACATAAACCCCGAAAGCTCCCCAGAGCCAAGAAGTGCCGAGTCAGCATGAAAATGTAAATTTGAAATCTCTTCAGGCTCGGAGGTTTGGCTGGGGCATGGTCTGAGTTTTGCCGATGGTTTGGGGTCATTTCCTCTTGTTTTACCCAACCTGCTCTAGCCCGTGCTTGGCCTTGGCCTCTGCAGTGTGAACCTGCAGTGCAGGACTCAGCAGCACGCTGAAGAGGCGACGTTCTGCCTGCTGCTGGTGCGCTGATAACATCGGGATGTGTCAGGGCTCCAAGTACAATGATAGGAGGCATAAACAACTTCAAAAACAAAATAAACTCTTGCTATCGGAGTCACAAGGCCAGTTGTCCAGCGCAACGTTGCTCTCTGATTTTGTATTTAATTTTAGAAGCTGAAACTAAATGTTTTAATTTTATATTATTTTCAACATAATGCTAATTTGCTCCAGATGTCCGCTCAGAACCGAACGCTGCCATTTTGCATAGAAAGCATGTGCGTCAGTGATTTATTCCAAATAGCTTCTATTTTACTGCATTTCATTTTATTCTCAATGAAGTACTTAACAACATGTTTCTCTTTAAGAATCTTACTTAATCATATGGATATAATTTTTTCAATTTACGTTTTCAGTTCTTTAGTGTGGTGGCCACGGGGTGTTTCTTAACCTAGGAAGATTAAATGCACATGTTGAAAGCTGCTCGTATTTGATTCTGAGGCACTTTCATTTCGAAGCCCTTCACGTAAGGCACAGAAGTGATTGTGGTTTCCTGCTAGGTTACGGGACGGAGGTATAACTCTCAGGAAAACCTCTGCAGATACCTTCTAAACGTTGGATAATCATGCATGACAATAACATAATTTCATTTCTTTCAAAACTGTGGTCTGTGGAGAGTGTTTAAGACTATTTTTATTGGGGTTCAGGAAAAAAAGAAAAGAAATTTAATTTTCTTGTCATTTCTGGGCTACAGTTCAACATTTCAATTTAAAACCTATTTCCGTTGAGGTCCATTTCCAGTTTTCCCTCAAAATATTAGCTTAGAAAACGTCTTTTATTCAGCCATTTATTTATTTATATAGCAGCATATTAAAATAATGTGAGGCAGCTCAATTTGGAACCATTGTTACTTGAGCCCGGCTCATTGAGCCGTGCTGTGCGCAGGCTGCCCTGGGCCAGGTACGTCTGCAGCGTCCTCAGGAGCTGTGCTGTGTGTGCCTGCCTGAACCCGGGAAGCAAATTCATGCGAGGTTCTTACCCTCATTTCCTTTTAAAGAGGGCCTTGCATGTGAAGTCTGTAGTGAGTTAGGATGCTTCTGCTGTGGCCGTGCAATGTAAGTGTAGCACACCACTCTCCTCAGGTATCAAAGCCTGCTCTTCCTCCCCTCTAAAAATCATTTCATACGTATAATCCAGTTTACTCTTAAGGTTCTGGATGATTTCCTGCGACTGTGGAATCTCCACTTTGTGAAGTCTCATGATTTGGAAGGCTGGTCATTCTCACCTTGAAATGTTGTTCATCTCTATTCATTTACATTTTCCCAGGGCATATACTTTAATCTTGGCTTTTCACTTCTAGAACGAACCTTGCTGTTATTCTACAATTGTATAGTTTATTACGCTGAATTGTTGACACAGCTGGTAGGGAGCTAAGTGCTGTGGTTTCACACAATAAAATCTTAGACAATGTGTAGCACTTCTTTTTCATACATATCATTTGAAAGCCATATGATTCACCAATATGTGTTATTGTTATCCACCCATGTGGGATACAATCTATTTTAAATTAGTGAAGTGCCTTGCTAAACTCCCTGTAAACAATAAGACTGTGGGAAAACATTAAGTGCTATTGAGAAAAGAACACTGCTATACTGCCTTTTATCCAAAGGATCCCACAGTGCTATAGAGAATGGAGGGACCCGGCACTGCTGCCATGCCGGCTGCTCTTGCATACAGAGCTCATCTTCACAATAGCCTTCAGAAGGCGGCTTCACCACCTGAAACTGGAGCAGGGCTCGGTGAGCATCCTCACTAGCCGTGCCGAGGCACGCTCAGCTTGCTAGGATGTAGTAGGTGACCACAAGTAAACAGTACCAAAGGGCTTTGGTGTGTATGTTGGCAAAATCTTGATTTGGTACCTCCTCTGGAGTCCTAGGCACAGAATCCAGCATGATGGCCTCACAGGCTGGTGTGTATCAGGCCACGATCTTGGTTGTGCTTGGCTAATTCAGTTAGCTGTAGCCAGGAATTTCCTCTTGTAGGTCTGTTCTCTCCCACAAGATCCTCCTGTCTTTGGTCTGCTGAGGAGAGGAGTCGCTTTGCGAGCTGTGATGATGCAACTGTTACTATAAACCGTATCTATTGGTCATTAAAAGGATATGAGATGGGTTTCCCTGCATTAAAAAAATAAAATAGTAGTTGAGGAGGATCTATCCCAGCTGAAACCAGGACAGCAGCAGGTGGGGGTGGACTCTTGCTGTTGCTGGCTTGCACCATACTGGCTGCAGGCTGGGCGTAATGCAGGCTGGGCATAATGCATGCTGGTGTTCAATCTCACATGTTGGGGGACAAACAGGGCACAGATCTAACGAAAGACTTTTTTTATGGTGCATGGAACACTCTGTTTATAGGCACACTGTTAGCACCTTACAAAGGCAGACTGGATAATGTGTAGATTTGTCTCTGCTTTTACTGGCTCATTAAGAAAGGAAAAAAATATGAAAAAAGAGGGAAACTTTTCAGTCTTCCGTATAAGTATTTATTAGTGAATACATTCAAAGTACTTCAATTAAAGTTGATTTTAGTTTCTGATGCCAAAATAGCAGCGTAAGATTGTTTGCCCAATTCCTGAGAGCGTGGGTTGTTTTTAGCAAGCATTTCTAATTGATGTGTTCGTCCTGCCTCTCTTCAGATCTGCCACTGGACTCAGAAGGTAAAGCAGGGCGGGCAGCTTGTCTGCCATTCTCTTTGCAGATCTCTCTCAAGGAGCTGGGAGTGTGAAGTGCCCCCACACCGGGTACTGAACTCCCAGCAGGCGTGCAGCGCTGCGCTGAAAGAGGCGCTCAGCACGTTACTCGCCCGGCTCGCAGAAGCAGGGTGTGTAATTTTTAATAACTGGGATAAAAACCCTCGGTGACATCTTTAGAATATGAATGCCATGCCTTTTCTTGTTTCTTCTATTCCTTCCCCCCCTCACAGCCCCCCATTTTCCTTTTCATCTCTTCTCCTTTCAATTCCATTAAGCTTCATTGTATAATAATGTATCACAGTGGACTTTTTTCAATTATGTTTTTGATTTTTTCCTGCTTGTTACTATAAAACTCCAGATGTTTTGAGACTTCATGGTTCTCTGGATATTTTTTCCTTTATTTTAATCTTCTTTTGTAACATGCCACACATGTGGTATTTTGGCCTTTTAAGATGCTACGCTATGCTAATCAGCTATAAGTTTGGGGGTGTTTTTTTTCTTTTTGTAATGACTTTTTTTTCCCCTTCTTGCCGTTGTCCTCTGCTCTTTTTTCTCTTTAATTGCAACTGCTGAGTTCACATAAACAGTGCTGCAGTCCTTGTGCTGCATTCAGTGTTTTAAGCAAATCGTCTCTTCGATCCTGCAGGTCAGTTACGAGTGCCTGTTCTACCCCAAATGTCAATGAAAACTGCTCTGCAGAGAGCTGTCTGCAGTGTAACTCACTGGGCAAGAGCATAAGGCAAAGTTTCATTCGTTTTTCAGCTGAAATAGGTGTAAATAGGTGCAAACTGGAATTGAAGTGTTTTCTTTCACAGTTAGGTAAGACAGTGACTTACCAATACAGAGGAACAGAGTTTGGGGGTTTGCATAGGAAGCTGTATTATTTGTTTAAACATCTCAAAGAACCGGAGAGAACCAGCGTGTTTCTTCTCTTTATGGTTCCTTGCTGGCACAGCTGGAGAAGGTTTTTAATTGATTTTGTCCAATCTTAATTTTGCCCCAGCAACAAGCAGATCTGGCTTCAGATACTGGAGCAGCGAATCTTGGATTGCATGTTGTTCTTTAATTTCAAATAAGTTGCAAGCTATTCCAAAAATCCCAGTACATAATAGTTTCCCAATTAGACAGGAGGAAATAAAGGGACCGGCATGCAGATTTTGGAAGAGGGGTCGTCTTTGCTTATTACACGACCGTATGAATTTTGCGTTCTGTTTTTTAAACCGTTGCTCCATGCAATGTTATTTTTGCCTGCAAGCCATAATACTGCATTCAGTCCAACTGTAATGAGGTTTCAGAAAATTGTTTAGTTTCCAAATGACATATTTAGCAAAACCTTATGGCAAAATTTGTGGCTGTCATGCTTCTGATAGTAAGAGATCCCCAACTTTGCTGGTTCGTTCTCATATGTTGCAGCAAGTAAATGCAAGTACTCCTGTTTTGACAAATGTTTATCCTTCTGCTTGATTAAAGAAGGATGACAAGAAAGATTTCAAGACTGGCAACAGGGCGTTGTGGAAATGATAGGATGCTTTGATAGTTTCCCAGATATTTTGGCTTTTGCAGGCTCTGCTAGCTCACAGCAGTGCCTGACCTTATGGGTACAAGAGGAAATAAATCTAGGAAGATTTCAGTGCTGTGAACGGCATTCCCACCTTTCCTGACGTGATAATTTACAATTACACGAGGAAGACTTTTGAGAGCCAAAACATGTACCACTACTCTGGGACAGGCTAAGACTGAGTCAGTGCTATTGAGCATAGCAGCAACCGTGGGAGAGGATGGGCGAAACTCACATCTAATGCCAGATTTACTCAGGAGCACAGATAAACTCACCTTACAAAACAAAAGACAGAACCCCAGTCTCTGCTGCCTCTGCCCTCAGGGGAGAGACACAGGCAGCTCCAGAACAGGACATGTCCATGTCCCATCCCAATGAGCGACCTCGGCCTGCTGGCTCTAGCTGGCCGGCTATGTGGCTCCCTGGGATGTAGGGGGCTGATGAGGCTTGTTGCATCTCAGGTGGTGACACAGAGAGCAGAGGAACCTCATCTCAGGGGATGTTCACAGGTAGGATTTGGCAGTCAGGGCGGTCTGCTTGTGTGTAGAAGTCACCTCACTTGCAGAATCAGCCCTGTTTGCTGTTGAAAGACTGCTGGCTTAAATTTGACTGTTGTGATGCTCTACATGGGCCAGGTCTGTATTCCTCGTGCGCCTGTGAGTCCTGGTACTGGGGGGGGATGAGGAGTGCAGACTTAGGGCCTTATAAAATGCATAACCTTGAAAGAAATAAGTGGCGGCCCAAATTCTTGTTTAATTCAGTGATGTATGCTGATCAAACGCCTCTACCAGGATTTTCAGTATACTAGTATTTCCCAGTTTCACATTAGTTAGGAAATATGCAACCAGTCTAAGAACAGATAGGTAGACAAAAGAACCGCTGCTGTACAGTGTGTTAATGTCACATGATTAGTTGTGATTACCTTCCAAAGCCAACAACATGAAAGATGCACTTCGTTTGTACATGGCTGAGAATCTTGGATTTCTCTTCTCACTATGCAACCTTTTACCTTTCCTTGTCCTTCACACCAGCAATTGTACAGCAATGTGACTGAAGCCCAAACTACTTGTTTATAGTATAATTAACAGAATGAGTACCTATCAAATGCAGTGTCATGGGGAAGCGTCACTTTGCAAATATAAATTGCTCAGATGTCTAAAAAAGCCCACAGAAATTGGTGGGTCCCGTTGTGTCCTTACAGCTGCCTTCCATGGTCATTAGTGCAGAGTGAGAAAAGCAGCACCTACCAGTTGAAATCTGTAAACGGGCGGACTGCTCTGGGATTCTTTGGGAGGGGGAGATCTCAGTCCTACGGGTTAATTTTTATGCACACAAATAGTTCTATTCATTTTAATAAAATTCCTTGCATGAGTCATGCTGCTTATGAGCAAGTATTTCCTTTCCATTGTATAGCTACCATAGAGAATTAAAAATTAATCCAATCAGGTGTTTGCTAGAAAAAGCAAATCTCCAAATCAGATATTTGGATTCTGGTGTTGGATGGATGGACTCGAGTACTTAAGTTACTGACATTTGTAACAAATTGGAGCCTCGTGTGCCTCCTGCCATGGTACCAACATTAGACTCAGTGTGCTTTAAACATTGATGCTATTTAAAGAGTGGTGTGGCTATTTCCTCCCCTCCAGAAGGGATACACAGCCTCACAAGATCCTTTTTCTCATAACGTGTTTTCCAATAAAATTTTCCCAATTTTGTAATCAGCTGGGAAGAAAGAACATTTCACAATGTTCGTAAGGCCTGTAGATGTTTTGACCAGACATAAGATTTCCTATTGATAGTATTAAATGCTTTGGAATGAAATGTTTTGGGCTTTCCATCTGTGGGCTGTCTGAGATGTCAACAGCCAATATGACCTGCTCTTTCCCTTTTAGGTCTATAAATAAAAGGCAGCTTGTTTAACAGATCTTGCAGCAGAGAGCAGAGGTGTATATTAATGAGCTTTCTCTAATGGCACACTGGACCTATTTAGCACTACAACTGTGAAGGCTTCTCTTTTTCAGTCATAACTCATTTCCTAAGAAAATGTCAGCTATTGCTTCACCTTATGGTCTGAGCTGTTCAGTTTGTAGTTTATTTCTTCTGATCTGCACCACTGACAGATATTCTAGACATGACTGTGATTAAATATGCTTATGAAAACGGTAAACATTTGATAATATAAGCCCTCATGGGGATATGCTGTTATTTCTGCATGGCAGCATTCTCAGGTGCAGTCGAAGCATGATGTGGAAGCAAAGAAAAAAGCATTTTAAGCAATTACAGTTATTAGATTAAATTGTTTTGTTAGGAAAATTGCGATGTGTTTAGATCACCGTGAGATAATTCAGTGTTTTCATGAATATGCCTTTGAAATGCCTCATTCCGGCAGTTATATTCCAGTGAGACCGTAGTGTAAAATAAAGATAATACACGTATTTCCATCTGGCATTGAGCTAATTTAGTCCTGTACATTTCTACAGCACTTTTTTTCCTTGTAGAAGCCTGATTCTAAGATCACATCAGCTATGAAATGCAGTAATTACATCACGCTATTTACTGCAATCATGTGGCATTGTTTTGTGTCTGTACTCAGATGTGCGTAGCAGTGTCTGAAGAGCGCATTAACAGTCTCACAATAAAGACAAAAGTAGTAATGGCAGTATAACTAGTTTTTAAGAGATGAACTTGTTTAAGAGCTATGTAGACTTTTACAGACTTTGAGGCTCATGCAGTGGTTGTTACTGTTATCACAGGCATCAAACATCAACAAAATGTTTAACATTGTAGGATTAAGCAATGACAGATTGGGGCCAGATGTCTGGGAGATACTGTCAGTAGCCTTCTTGGTTGGTCAGGTAGCTCTCCCCATCCTGAAGCCCTTTGGAAACTGAACATTTGTTCTTTGTAGTCCGAACTTCAGACTAGACATGTCAGGGACTGATGGCTCTTCCTGGTGGTTGTTTGAGGAGGAGGAAGAGCACCCCATTTCTCCGGGAGTAGTTTTATTTGATTTATATGTGAGTATGCATGCACTCCACGTGCTAGGAGTAGGTAGCAGGGTTACAAGTGCCAGAGAACAGCAGTGAAGCCCAGGAATTATCTTACAAAGTCGCCCTAACACAGTTTACCCAGCAACCTATTGAAGTTACCGTGTCCTTGTAAAACTGTAGGGACAACCACACTTTCACTTTGAGGAAGTTGGGTCCCAGCAGTGCTGCCCTCACACGTGGAATTGTAGGGAAAAGCTGCAAGGGATACAGTTACCAGATCCTACAAGGCAGAGTTGAAACAGAACTTTCCCTGGAATCCTTCAAAGAAGTGAGGACCTTTCTGCAGCTCTGAATGAATTCCCCCAGCCCCATGCCTGTCAGCTGTTTGTGCCAACTCCTTTCTGCTTTCCCTCTCAGGCCTTTCACCTTCACCTTTGTACATTTTCCCTTCTGCTCATCTCTTGCCAGCAAGGCTCACACACCTGCTCCTTTTTTCTGCTGATTTTCTTTGTATTTAGCCACCCTAATTGTAACAGCCCTGCCTCCTCGAACATATGAGCTTTGGTCACATCGCTCTCTTTGCTCACCTTATGCGGTTAGACTGAATTAGGCACAGCATTGTGACTACCCTACTACAAGTTATCCAGCATAATTGAGCCGGATAATACAATTAATACAAATTAGTAAATAATATAATTAAGAAAAGCCACCAAAGTCCTGGTACATGTAGTGAGTGAGTGGTGCTACTACATAATCTTTGGATTCTGCATTAGTACCAAAAAAAGGCTGCTGACCCCAGTAAATGTATTGCTGTAGCTCTGAGCATTTATGGTAGGGCCTGTTCCTTCACTTCCTTAAGTCCTGATCCAGCAAACTCTTAAACATATGTGCTCTCATGTGTTTCAAATTAAGCTTGCGTTTAGATGTTTTAGGACATTTGCCATTGGAACTTTTGCTACTGACATCAATGGGAATGAAGCTGGACCCCTAATTAGTTTGGACTATTCTACATACTTTCCTACTTTGCATTAGGCTGTAGATATAAAGCTGAAGACTGATAATCCACTAGCTAAACGTACTGAGCTTCGTGAGTGAATAGCTGAGAAATGCCTTCTGTGTGCTCACAGCTCTCTCCAGTCCTGAGATAGCATGGGGACAAGAAGGATCAGGTTGTAGAGTGTCACTGTAGGGATTCTGGTGCCAGCAGTCTATAAAGTCTGCCAAGGACCCATTAACAAGGAGTGTTGTCATATAATGTTTTACTGAGCTACATTTTTTTGAGGCTTTGTCTGTCAGAGCCTGTGAGCCCTTGAGAGTGGGTTCTCTTGAGAGTGAGAAGGGCTTACAGTAGTGTTAGGGGTGACTGCTCAGGTGGGGGATGAGGAATTGCATATGCAAGTGAGAGAGCACGAACAGCTGAAGGGCAAGGCTTGCTGCCTGAATAACATATCAGTGAGAAAAACTGAGAAGAGCTGGTCTACTGAGCTGAAAGGGATGTTTGTTCTAAGGGGATGATACAGCTGTGTGGACACTACACTGATCAGAGAAGTGTGAAGAAAGGTAGTGATAAGAAAATAAAGGGATCTGGTTCGCAAAGAGGAAAAGGTCTTCAGCACCTCGGAACACTAAATCCATTTGCCAGAGGTTGTCTTTGTAGAGTGTCATGGACTTCAGCGTATTTGCACATTTCAGTGCATTGTTCCGAATCCTTTGCCAGATTTTTAGTGATGGCTAGAAAGGAAGTTTGTTTCTTTTTAAGTTTTGGTGGCTTGGACACTTCCAAAACTTGCCCCCTCCATCTCCAACTTGTTCCAAGGGGAGCTGTGGTCAGGCTTCTGGAGCCCTGGGCTGTAGGTCTCTGGGTAGCTCCAGAGCTTTCACTGTGGTTGTGATGGGGAAAAATGAAAATACTTACATATTAGATAATTGCCTGCACACGTAGACTTAAATATGCTATTTGGACATTTAGTGTCTGCTCAGAGCAGAAAAAATATTTAGGATGGTAAAGACCATAGTGTATAAGTGACTGAGAAAGGCAGAAGTTTGCGGTTTGCCTGGAAACCTGGAAACTGCGGGGGTGTCTGTTTGCCGGAGTGCGTTGATGTGTTTTATCTCCCGTGTGCAGAGCTGATCTCCATCCAGAGACGGAACACAGTCTGTGAAATGAAGCACTGCCTCGAGAATACAAATGACTTTGTTCAGATGCTTAAGACACACCCAGATCTGAGCAGGAAGTGAGGGACCTTTCTCTACCAGCAGCCAAAATTGCCTTTATTGGGTACCAGGAGGCCAGGTGCCTCCAGCTTACAGCATCTCCATCTGCTCTCACTTCCCATCCATCTGCCTGCAGTGCTGGATGCAAAAACTGAGGCAGAAGTTAGCGCACACCAAACTGTATGAGAGGTGTGTGTGTAACAAATAGAACGCGGTGGATGGGCAAGAGTACAGTTTCTGTGATGCCATCCAAAGAACCACAGGTTGTGAATGTAGATCTACTGAACAAAATCCTGACTCAGCAGGAGGAGGTGATAAAGCTCTTGTTAATTTTGTGGTCAGGATTTCACTCTTCGTGAGCAAGAATCATACAAAAAATATGACTTCCAGAGATTGTTGTTCTACTTTCTATCTGTAAAAACTGTTCTTGGCAATGAAATGAAGGTGCACCGAGTTGTGTTTCTCAAGTCCATTCTTTGAGGTCCCGAATTACAGTCAAATCAAGTTCCTTTCTGTATGGATGCAAGAAAATCTGCAATGAAGCTGCAATGCAGAGTGGGCAAAGTACATACGCAGCACCACATGTGAGTATGTGTGCATGGAAGTATTTGTGAGCATGCGTAAGTATTGGAGTGCATGTTCTGGGTTTGCTGGTGCATGAATGTGCATACACATGTGCTCACCTGAGTTCATTCTCAAAGCCCATCCGAGGTGGTACCTCCCTGCAGATGAATAGGCATCTGCAAAACTGTAACGCTGTAACTTAGCAGCTGTCAATGCAAAGCACTCTTTCCTTGGCCTATTAGTTTGAAATTTTATTTATTTATTTATTCCAATTTAATTTGAAACAGCTACTTTGGTTATGAATGCTGTGCAGCATTTTATTACTGAGTTCCTTAATGAAACGGGTGCTTAAGAACTCAGAATTGCTCAGGTTACTGGCTGGCTGCATAAATGCTGAGAACAGATCTGAATGATAGAGCTAGTAAAGAAAAGGGTGCAGAATGACAGCAGAGTTCCTTTGGATTGATCTTCAAATGGATCAGGTCTTGTAATAGTCTGTGCTCCTGTGCTTCAGTGTATTGCATTTCGGACATCTGAAACCAGGTTTACCCACCACAAACAGCTCCTCCCGCTCTCTCTGTAGCAGCTAATTGTTATTGCCCGCAGTGGTTCCTGTGCCAATTAGCATCTGAGAGAGCTCGTCAGAACACTTGTTCTTTCTTTAAGTTCTCCATACTGACACCATGTCTTTAAGCGTTCAGTACTTCAGACAGAACGTGTGGGATATTTATAACCCGTGTATTATTGTTGAGCTACACACCATGTCTTCAGTGACAGATTAAATGAGCAGCACAAAATGTTGTTTCATCCATAAATTTCAACAGATGTTTGAATGTTGGTTGATTTATTACATGTCCAGCTTGGATCTTACACTGTTCTCGTTGTGGCTGCACATGGTTTATTTAATACTGCTTTACAACCATTTTTTACGACCCTTTTTTTTCAGTTTGAGGGGTGCAACAAGGCGTTTTCTAGGCTTGAGAACCTTAAGATTCACCTCCGAAGTCATACTGGGGAGAAGCCGTACCTGTGTCAGCATCCAGGCTGCCAGAAAGCCTTCAGCAACTCCAGTGACCGCGCAAAGCATCAGCGAACGCACCTGGATACTGTAAGCATGATTTCAGGATGGGAGCCGCACTGTTTTCCAATGGTCTTTGTACACAGTCTTCTCTGAACCTGGACAGGGACTTTTCCTTTCCACGATGGGTGCCTCAGAACACTCAGCTATAAGCAACTGCACTTTTGTTTTTAATTGAATGTGCTTAGAGAAATGAAAAACGGTATGATCATGAAAAGGCCAATTCAGCTGTCTTACTCATGCTGAGAAATAATGTACTCAGGAATAAGTTACTCAGCAAACCCCCATTGTTCTCCTTCCAGTAAGAGAAGGAGCCAGTAGGATAAGGTGTAGTATGAGTGAAAGCTGAGTCATCATTGCTGTACTGAATGATGCCGTTGTCTTGCTTCCTATCCTCTGTTGCTTCAGAAAGTCTGTTCTGAATGAATGCAAAAGCAGCTCAGACATCTCAACAGAAGGTATGCCTTTCTGTTTTGGACATATGTATCTTTACCTTCAGAAAATTCTGTGATATTGGTGAAGTACCCACCACCAGAATTAGCTGTAAGAAACAAATTCACATTTATATACGGTTGGCAGATTCTGGCTCAGCTCCACAAGTCTTCTCACTTGTCACATGGAGAAGTTGGGAGCCTGTCTAGCGTGGTAGGCTCTGATAAAATTAAATCACTGGAGGATGGGGAAAGAAAGTAAGGAGGCAACTTTGTAGACAAGTTAAGTGCTCAGCATAAAGCTTTTAAAGAATAACAGCCAGAGTTGTTCCTTTGTCTTTTTCAAAGAAGTGAATATATGGTTTAACGTTTGGCCAAGTGTTTATGGGGCAGAACGTTTGAGTTTAATTGATATTTACTTTTAAAGCAGTTACACATTTCAGACAGTGCAGCATTAAGGAATGCCTAATGTACATTATGCCTTGCAAAAACAAACAAGTAAGAGAAGCAAGTCAGTCACATTTTCCAAATGAAAGCGCACTTACAATAACAATGTTTTATTTATTTGAAAGTCAACCTGAGATATTTGAATTTGTAATTAGTTCTAAAATGCGTCTCTTTTGAAACTGGATACACTCAATTGTGGGTGCACAGTTCTGAAATTTAACTGCTTGAACCAAATGGGTATATTTTATGTTAGCCAGACATGCAGATTGAATGCCACTTATTAGTTTTGAAAGATAAATCAGTGAGTTAACAAATAAGCTGAAATTTGTATATCTGTGGATTATTGAAGACAAATCTCTTAACTTTCTATTTTCTTTCCTTCTTTCTTTATCTCTGTCTTAATTATCTGAAAAGCTCATAAATCAGCAGAAAGGTACAGTAGTCATTTTCTACTAACTTTCTTAAATGCCTAAAAATATTATCCACTTTATTCTGTTGGAGGTTCTTTAAAACTCTTTCTGTGGTCTTACACCATGCCAGCTTCTGTCTGCTTCTTTGCATTAATTTTAAAACCCTGTGATTTGTATTACGTGAATGTGAAAAGTAACAAAGCTACGGCATGGTGCTGTTGTAGAGGCTGCACATTGCCTTAGCTCAGTGGGCAAAGTAGCTATCTGTTACGTCAAGGGAAATCACCAAAGCAAATAGTAGTCAGATTTTCATCTAGTTTCCATATCACTAACTGAAATTAATTTATCAGTGCTTCAGATGATGCCAATGATTTGAAAGATGCTCTGCTATTTGTTCTACTAAGGGGTATGTTAACATTTTCTGTAGTTTTTTCTCAGATGTCAGTACTTTGTGTGCTCCAGATACTCTCAGTAAATCTGCTGTGCACTGTATCTTTCTGGGTAGGTGCTGTTAGTCCATAAGGCCATGAATTGGTGAATGATTCCATTATTCCTTCAGAAATTTCCTGCTGGCTGGACCGAGCAGCAGTACTTATCCTCTTGAGGTACTTACAAAGAAAAGGGGTTTATATAGGCTACTTACTCCTTATTGAGTGCATTTGGAATTGGTTTTAAAGCTTCTTAATGTAGGTCGGTCCATCATTTATCTTCTCCAGAAAGACAATCTGTAAATAATTTCGGAGGTTCACTGGTGTATACCAGTTTGATTGAACCTCTACTAAATCATCTGGAAGTAGATCTTTCACCTAGGCAGGAGCAGAACAAAGGGAACATATCTGTTCTTGTGGTAAAAAGGGCACGTCATCACTCCTCCAGGAGTACAGCAGCTAGCTTAAAGGACCTCACAGTCACTCCTCCCCAAACTGGTTTTTGGTTGCTTTTTTCCCCCCTGTGTTTGAGCATCCTCCTTCTGAAGCCAAGGGAATAAGGAATGTGACACCGAGGTCATGACGAGCCAGTTATATAGCTTTGGGAAGGCACCAGACGACTTACTGGTACAAGTGAGAAGGCCAAGATAATGTTGACAGATGAGGTAAAGAAATGTTCAGCCCAACTTGAAAACTCTGTGAGCTTTGACACGCAGCACTACTTTGCTCTCACTTAATGGTTACTTAATAATGAATGCTGGAGCCTCTTTGGTCAGCTTGGCAATTGCGCTGTCACTTGGAGGCCTCAGCATAGCACAGAGAGAAGTGTTTGGTTTGTTGGGAGTAAGCACAACTTGGTGAGGCTTTCAAGAGCTGGGACTCTGGAATCAGCAGTTCACTTGGAGTGTCCTTCTTTCTTTATGTATTTTCACTTAGGAAGGGCTGACTGGAACTGCTTCCTCAGGCTCTGATGGCTTTCCCAGGAAAGTGCTTGTACTGGGCCACGTTTTGACAAGCTCTGAAGCATGCCAGAATCAGCTGGAAAGGTCTTCCCAACAAAGTTAACAATAGTGGACTTTTCTGCGTTGATTTGCTCAGATGTTAATGTTTGTTGCAGGTCGTTTAGAAGTTATAAAAAGAAGGATGTTGTTCAAAACAGGAAAAGGGCGTGAAGGAAACCAAATGTGTGCTATTGCACAAGTTTTACTCTGCTGCATATGGAACATAGTTGTAAAAACTGCATAAATCAGAATTAGAAACCAGAATTACATTTATAATTATACTGGTTGTTCTCATCATCGAGTCTACTGTAAAGACTTGAAAACTTAATGCTCTCAGAGCCCATCCAATTACATCTCATTAGCATTTAACTCAGCTCAGTAATCAACATCCAATGTGCCAGATTAGAGATGCGTCAAGTGCTCTCAGCACTTGCATGGACTGCAAAACCAGAGCTATCAATGCTGTTCTTCTGTTTGCACCATGTCAGACTTGCGTACATAGAGGAGTTTGCAAATCTGGAAACGTCAAGCAGAGCGAGCAGCTTAGGCTTTACGCTGTGTTGCACAAACCAGCTGTCCTTCAGCGCTCTGTGTGCCAACTGAAGACATGCAGAGGAATGTGAAATCTTTTCCCTTTCCTCACTCTTACAGAAACCGTATGCCTGTCAGATTCCTGGCTGCTCCAAACGCTACACCGACCCCAGCTCTCTGCGCAAGCACGTGAAAGCTCACTCAGCCAAAGAACAACAGGTGCGTAAGAAGGTAAGACCCAGTAGGCAAACAGTGGCACAGCTCCAGACCTCCACACTGTGGTTGTTTTCTATTTACCTTTAGCTTATATTTTTTCAAATCAGGGTTCTTCTGCAATATCTTTGGGAAAAAATGCAAGCTGAACTAATTTTGCTTTGGATTTTAATCACTCTTGCTAACCTGTTCACTTTATAGTTTTGCTCTTCAAACATCACCATTTTTTAAATTTCAGTTTGCTCCGTACTTTATGTCCAAGCATTTCTTCCAAGTTCATCTTTTATATACAGATCCAAATTCTGCTGTCATTCGTGTAAAATATTCACACATGGAGTCTCTGCAATCAGCTAGTAAATACGTGCTAGCAAATCATCCTAAGTGCAAGTGAAACTAGGCCAGGGTTCTATGGAAATGTCAGGAAAAGAGAGCTTGCATTCGTCAGAATGAACCCGTGACTTTTGTGACCACATCTGTGTTTTAAATGCATTTATAAATCATTCCTAACCCAAACTGCTAGTTATGTTTTCAGTAATAGTAGATTCAAGTAAGTGTTTTGGTTTCTATGGGCTCAATCCCGAATTCATTGTCATATGAGGAGGCTTATGGGCTCCATCCCAGGATCAGAGACTTGCTTGTTATGCATTTGTACACAGTTTCTAAAAAGTTGATTGGGACCCCACTGAATGGACCGTAAGCATGCTTGAGGCCCAGGAGTGGCAGGGAGCACAAAGCTTAGCAAGCAAGTGCAAGTACTTCCAATAAGCAGCGTTGATATCCTCACCACTGCTAAGAGCTTTACAGATGACACTGCCAGGCGCGTTTAAAGGATGGAGAGCAAAGCAGAAATGATAGCATGGTAAAGCAGAGCTAGAGAGCTGCTAGTTTGGAAAAAATGTCCAAGGTAAAACCCACAAGCACGAAAGAGTGAAGGAAGGAATGCGTGGAGAGAAGAAACAGTAGCAGAACACAAGTGATCGTAACTTCAGAATTAGGGATGAGCCATGTAGGAGTTAGATGGATGTCAAAGGGCCTATTTTGCCTGCCTGCCTCTGTTGAGGTCTTACTGATGTCCTTGCATCAGCCATGTTGTGTCTTGCACTCCTCTCCCGCTGCTTCTCAGCATGAATTGTATCCCCTGTCAGTTTTCACTTGGTTAGCTCCACCAGTCCGAATGTTTCTTCCCTGTTACTAGGGCAGTTGTCCACCCCAACTCTGCTCTCTATCAGCTGCATGCAGCTTGAGTAACAATGTCTAGAACAGCAGCGTCCAGAATTGTGCACCCTATTTCAGACAGTGAAGAGACATTCACAACTTGAAAAACTTTGTTCCTGAAGGAGGACTCTTCAGGCCTAGCAGCCATTCAGGTGCCCACAAAACCAGCACTGTTGTCTATGAAGATAATTATTTCCCAAGATAGATGTCACTTGTTCAGCTCTGACTACAGGGCTGAATACATTAACTTGGTAGCATCCTTTATGTCTCCTTAGTTACATCCCATTGCCTACTGAGGCTGCTTTCCAGTTCTGCAGAGGAAGGTGGGGAAAAAACTCTAAATCCAAGTTTTACATCGGGAGCAAAACATACTTCTGGTTAAGCAGCAGGAGGCCTTGAGCATGGAGTGAAGAGATGGCAAATGTGCTACACGCAAACTACAAACTCCAGCTACAAAGACATCAAATATCTAGGGTTTTGTATCTCTAATCTCCCAGCCTGAGGACTTTTTCCTGCATGTGTGTCTATACCCCCCCATAGATTTACCAACTCTATCTTAATGACGTCAGCTGCTTGCTTCCCACACCTTATTTGATAGACCAAATCTAAATCTGCGCTTCTCCTGGTGGGTAGAAATCATCTTCAGACTTCCTGTCTCATTTGCCCATGATAACTTCAGGAGTATTTGATCCTGTGTCTTTTTTTTTTTCTTTAATGTAAAAGGTATCTGAAAAAAAACAGTAGATTTGAAGTGTATTTTGATCTGGTTCTCTTAAAAGGGACCAAGATAAATCTGATTGCTGAAGAAATACTAAGCAAAACCAGTATTTTGCTTAAGCATATAATAAGAAAAAAAGAGGCAGCCTTTTCAACTAGGTAAATCTCAGCGTTATTCAGTCAGTGGAGTCTAGTTTGGATTTCAGATTTAGGAAGAAATGGGCAAACACTGTTTACACATTCCTGCTATTTTTCAGTTACAGTTCTGCAAAGGCAGCTTCCTGGAAGTTCTGAGTGGAAATGACTTAGAAAAGAAAAAATTAAACAGGCTGTTGCGCCTGCATGTCTCAGCTGAGATGTGCTACCAAAAGGCGCCATCTCTGATAGAAAAGAGAACGCCCTGAGCTCAGACTTTCGTCGAAGGAATCCTGAATATTTCGTTTGTAGCTTAGATGACTGCAGTGGTAATGCTGGGTTGTTCCGAACAGCTTTACAAGCACAAAATTTGAAAGTTAGCTGTTAATTTAGTAGTAGTCTAAGTTTAATTGGCTACAGATGCACCTTGTGATCCGAATGTTAGATGTTTATCTTGATCAAACAAATGGCTATATAGCAGAATTCTGAATAGGGTTGCCTGGACCTTTTCTTTAGAATAAGCAAACCCAGGGGAGACTGGTATGCAAAACTGTAAACGTGGAGCCAATAACTATTTATTAATGGCTATAGAATATGATGGCTGCTTGTGTAATGTGAGCACTGTATTATGACAAAAGCTTGGCAACATCAGCATGTTTGAAAGAGAATTAGAAATGCTTTTCTTTCTTAATTCTCCTCTCCTGCTGTTTTTAATATGATCGACATTGTGGTTTTTGAGAGTTTGCTTCACACGCTTTCGCCAGAGCTTTAATTTACATGGAGAACAGCTGACATATCGGTGATACCTCTTACACGTTACTGACAGCACATTACTCTGCCAGATCTAATCTGATAAGCACAAACGCTTTTCTTTCTCTATCAATTGTCTTTCCAAGTGTCGCAGTTACAGCACCATGCAATCCTTTTGCACACAACCCAAGAAATTACAGGCAGCCTGAAAATGTGCAGTTAAACTTCTAAGGAAGGCTTGAAGAAACACAGGGTACAAAAAACTGTTGTTGATTTTAGATTAGTGCACTCCACTTGTTTGTTTAAGAAAACCAAACTGATCTCTAATTAGAAATGTGAAGTGATAGATATATCCTTAATTGCACCAAGTTACTAAGAATGACATTTTGTTCCTTTCTTCTGTACGTAATCTTTAAGCAAAGAGACATATGAATTTAATTAGAATTCATTTGATTTACTTTGAAATAAAATGTTTGTTTTATCCTCCTCTTGTAGCTAAATTCATGCACTGATATCGAACAGGATGTACTCAGTGAGTGCTTAGCTATACAACAGCTCCACACATCTTCACAACACATTTTGGATGGGAAGTGTGGTAGATCTGTAGGTCATCATGACTTAATCACAGGTAAGAATATTTTGAATAAGTATGATGCTAAATGTCATATAATACAGAGAGTTTAAAGCACTAAATTTTCTGGGTCAGACCTGCCAAAATGGAAGATAAAAGGAAGAAAGAAGAAAATGAAATAATGTTGTGAGTTCTTTGCTAAGGCCTGGATTTTTTCTTTTTTTAAGGGCTAGTCAGGCAAAGAGTTCCAGTTAATTTGATGTGAGGAGGGCAGCAGCGCCACTGAAATTCAGGCTCTAGCCATTTCTTCTTTAAAGTTTGCCTTGGCTTCAGCAGATGCAGGTGCATAAGCTTTGCTAAAGCCAAATAAATACTCCAGCAAAGACAAAGGCAGCAGTAAGGTTTTCTATTCACAGAGTCTGTTCTCTTCAAGAGCCGCAGAAAAGGTGATGATTGTGCAATATCATGCATGGTGTGCTTATAACAAATAATATAGTGATGTACAAATGGAGCAAAAGCTTGAATTTAAAATGTCAAACATTTTGATTGTATTTTCTGAAAAGGCTCCCATATACTTCCACTGATTCTGTTGATCAGAGTGGAGAACTTCTCACTCTCAGATCGCTCCTTGTCCATGCAACTATTGACCTCTTTTCCTAGCTTTTAGATTTCTTTCACCCTTGGCTCCAGCAACACTATGTATCAGTGAGCTGCAGAGCCAACACTTTTCTTTAATAGGTACCTTCCTTGATTCATTCTTGCATGTGCAAATATCAGGTGATGCTCAGTGAGAAGGGTAGGCACGGAGATCTTACTTTGTCTGATTTGGTGGGACACTGAAACTTCTCCAACTCTGTAATGTCCATTAATGGATGAGGATAACCAGTACTGTACCTGATTTCCAGATCAGTCCACTCATAAGATTTTTAAGCCATCGTTGTAGCATTTTCTTGTGTCATTCTCTGCCATGTTGCAGACACATCCTGTTATATTGGAATCTGCTTTTCAGTGGCAGATGCGTATGGGATGAATTTATTGCAGTGTTTTTTATGTAACTGTTTGAATGGTCTGAAGAGAATTTCCAGGAAAAAAAAAATGCAACAGATATTGACTTTTCATTCTGTAATTGTTTAAGTAGAAATGCATAGTAAAGCCAGGCTTGGACAGACCGATTTCATAATTAGTTAATGATTTTGAGGTAGCAGTGTGTACTCTGGTATGTTCTGTGGTATGTCTAAGCATGGAGGATAGTTTGCAGTCTTCTTGAAAGCAATACTTTCTAACTTTGTCAATATTAGAAAACATTTAATGTTATGAAAATAAAAAAATCATGAAATGTTTTAGCTTAGAGCCAAATTAATGTATCTTGACTTAGGATGCATTTATCCTATTTCAGTTTCACTGTGGAGCAAAGGCTTGCCTTAGTAATATTAATGAATACATTTAAATTGATTCACTAACGTGGTGACAGAGTCCAGACAAACCTCACCTTGTTCCTGCTGATTTAAAGAAACCCAGTGATAAGCTGGGATTAGAAAACAAGAACACCAGGTGCCAGTTTCCCTGCACCAAGCTACGAGCTGGTGGTCTTTATTAATGTGTGTTGTGTTGTCAGAGCAAAGGGCTGCTTTATTGCAATTATTTAGGCAAACAACTTCTGCTTTTTTCTTGGTTGTTAAAAATAACAATAACAAAATCATCCTGCCTGACATTTCTTACTCCCCTTTCCAGTTTAAATTGCACTAAGATGTCCGAATGTACCTGGCATGCACAGTGGGGCAGGAAGGGAAATGACCCATCATTTGAGCATCATTCCCCTGCGTGTCCTCACTCGCAGTTCATGTGTGGCTCCTCAAAAAGTTGCAGGAAGCTGGAGGGACATGGGGGGATTATTTCAATTCTCTGGCTTTGTCACCTGCACCCTTGATGATGTGTGAGGGCAACACATGGCCTCTGCTCTCCAACCCTGACAGTCCGGCCTCCTGCTTCCAAGCGGGACAGGAAAGACAGACAGCGCTGTTCTCAGATCAAGGTGCACTTAGTAGCCTCCAGAAAAGCCTCTGATTTCAAATGGTCACAGTGATACAAAAGAAAAGTTCTTAGCTTACAGATAAACAGCGCAGCCCTAGCCTCTCAGTGTCAGTTCTGAGAACCTCTTCTTGAAAGAATTTTCAGTCAGTAATACTGGTTTTCTCCAATATGATTCCTTTGCTGATTGTATCAAGACGTCACCAGGATGTTGTAGGAGAAACCTAGTAAATCTTTCTGGATACTTCCGTCTGGTCACCCGGTAAGAGATCCCATCACATGCACAGTATGAAGAAGTGCCAGGGAAAATACATCTAGATTTGAAAGATTTCTTTATGGAAGTTACTTCGTGTTGTGTGTGGTAAAATTCCATAGACAAAACTGTTCCTCTGTCAGTGTTCAGGGCTAACAAGCTAAGGTGCTGATCCCAAGAGATTTAAATCATAAGCACATCCCTGCTGCCACCTATAGTTGCACATTTGGTCTTTCATGTAAGCAGAGGTAATATTTCTAGACAAAACAGCTATAATACTGTATAGAGAATGTATATGGGTGAATACTGTTTATGATGAATACTGTTTATGATGTTCTCTTCATTCCACTTGAAAATATGAAAATGTTCATGGTTTGAACTTTTTTTTTCCCCAAAGAAACCACATTATTAATTTGCAGAGCTCTGGGCTTTAGGGATCACTTGGATTCCTGGAGAGTTTCAGTTTTGTCTTTCTCCAAGTTGAAGTATATTTAAAATATGTCAGGGATGAAAGCCAATCACGGGAAAAAGAAATATGTAAAAAAAACTCCCATTCCCTTGTGTTGAACTTCAAAGGAGGTTTGTGCTTAAGACTGGGTAAGGCAGCGAGCAAAGGAGTATTCAGCAGTCAGAGAAACCTACTGTTTGCTGAGACCTTCCTCCTTTTTCCCCTCTTTATATCCATGTTGCTTCATGGCTGCGCACATTTAGCTCCAGCAGCACCCAAGAGCTGCCATCGCACTCACTGCCAAGCAAGTTACCTCTTTTAGGTAATCCCATGCAGGCATTTTCTCTGGGCATGCCTGGTCTGTAATTGTTTATTCTGATCTCTCCTGGCATAAAGCTGAAAGTAAAAATTCCTGCTAGTCACAGATGCTCAGAGTACCATTTTGGCAACAGATGTTAAGGTTAAAGGCCAAGCCATTTAAAATATTGATTGATGGCACATATTTATAAGCTGGGATGGTCAATGCGTGAAGAGGCCCAAGATGCACAGTTCTGAACAGGGCTGTGCTCGCAGGAGCGGTCATTTATAACAGCTCCAAAGGTGTGACTTCAGGTACTAAGAATACTATATCACTGCTGGAAAAATGGGAAAAGAGACTGGAAAAAAAAGATGCATTTTCTCTCCCGTGAAACAACTCTTCCTTAATGTTACAGATTGGCAGCAGGAAGAACTACACCCTCATATCAGCAGATATGTCTTGCTTCCCCGAGGAAGGCTGTTCACTCTCACTCTTTCCTGATAAACTGCCACTATTCCCTTGTAGAAGCACTGTCTGCTTGGGCTGACACCCATGGACACGTGCAGTTAGGCAGTCAGGGGACTGCAGGCATAGCAGCAGCTCAAAATTTTGAGTGTCTTAATTCTGGGATAAAAGTATGCATATTTGAAACTCAGCCCAGATGAGTTTCAGTAGCAGAAGAAATTGCTCAAGCCTCGTGCTTAGTGTGGTATATACCTTTCCCAGTGCCTATGAGCAGAGGGTCTGTCTCTCTGAAGGAAGTAAAGTTGATATTCTGTTAGAATGCCCTTCTTCTGCGCTGTGTAAAGTAAATTAGTTTTAACTTCAAATAAGTACCAGTTTGGTTCTTAGTGACTCAACAGAAATGACTAATGGCTTACTGCAGACTCATATGGAATCTCATAGTAAAACTCATCTTCCATAGCTTGTGCCACATGCCTTAGAAGTACTCTTAATTATGGGCAGACACCCCTGCAAGCAAAGCAAAGAAACAATAGGGTCAGGTTTTTTTTATTGTGTCTTTTGGCTTTCCCACTATCCAGCAGCTTCAGAGGCAGACAGAGCCCTGACACAAGTGGAATACTCTGCAGTCTCAGAGCTTTATCCCTGGGCCCGGGAGCGCACATCAGTGTCTGGTGTGAGAGCAGCCCTGCAGCTTCCTGCGTTCCTCTCCTTAGCCCTGCACCTGAGGGATAGGAGCTTTGCAAATCAGTGCTCTGGATTAGGCTCATTTCCTTAGGAAGTGAGACTCGTGTATTTGTTTTGCTTGCCTCTGTCCACATGTGTGTCGGTCCCCTTCCCTGTAGTATTTTTTTTATTCTGTTAGCCAAGCTCAATCACATTTGACAGTGCTCCAGAGATAATTGTGTTCTGATGAGTTTCATGTGTCGTAGAAGCTGGATACCTGAGAGTGGCACCTAAAATTAGTGTTTCTCTGCAGGGGAGACAGGCAGGGCTCAGCTGGGCCACATGCTGCTTGGCAGCAACTGGCACACGTGTAGTGCCACATCTGTTAAAGTGTCCCAGAGAATATGGGGGTGGCTGGGTTGATCCCAGCATGCTTCAGGTTAGGTTGCAGTAGGCTGTCACGTTGCGGAGGTGGAGTATGGGGGGGAGGAGCTGGTGGCCCTGCAGTAAGGCAACGTGAGGGTCAGGGAGATACTGAGAGCGAGAGACACCATGTGTCAAACCGAGCATGAGTGCGGGCGTTGTGGTGAATAAAGATGTAGGACAAGGAAAACTCAATGATGAACTAACCCCATAAACCTCAGCAAGCATGCTTCAAGCAAGGGCCTTTTTCACAGCTGGTGGGAGCATCAAGCGAAAATACGGATAAACTCAGGGTAGGTGGAATAAGCCATACTTTAAATAGGCTTTAAAAGAAGGTCTAATACTAGAGTGAGTATGGGGTGCCCACTCCTGTAGTTCCCCAGCTGGTGAGGCATGACAGAAATGCAAGGTGACAGGAAATCTAGTTTCAGATTATTTTCTTATGGGTTGGGTTTGAGTGCATGGGATCGTGCTGATGGACATAAGGATGTGTGGGGTGTTCTTATTAAAATTTTCTTGCTTCTCTAGAGGCTTTTGCTGACTGTGGTTTTCTTGTTCTCATAAAAATAACAACTGAACAGTAGCTAAGAGTCAGGTACTTTGGTGCTCAGTCTTCTTCACCTGTTCTAGGCAAATAATGGGAACAATCCTCAGTAGCTGGGACAGTAGAGAATAGCTCTTTGAGGCCACTTAAATATTCATAAACTGTTCATTGGTGGGATTGTAAGTCAAAAAAATGAGTGCGTTTACTGGCTGCAATGCTATTGAAACTTATCTTTTGAGAGTTTCTGAGCTTTGGGGGTGAGCTTTGAACAGGGGCCATTAAAACTATCTGAAGTCTAATATCCTTAGAGAGCACAGATCTCTTCTTAGAATCCCCAGTTTCCTCCAAGCTGTGCTGCCAATATACCTGAAAGGCGTGGGGAGATACAGTCCAAGTGTGAAATGACACAGTACATCTGAGTCACGTTGGTATCTGCCAAGCCTGGGAATAAACGTGTAAACAACAAAGATTTGTGGGAATCTATTGTATTATAAAATGGACTGAAACCACCAGCAGAATAATGGAATTCTCACAGTGTAGCACTCTAGCTACTGACTTGCTGTGTTCAGATGAGGCTTTGACAAATAAATCCTAGCATCACCTGGGAACATCTGACTTCTTGAAACTCCTTCTGTCTGGTTTTCAGTGCAGAAAGCAAGTTGTTTTCACTGGCTGGTTGACAAATGTTCTGTCTAGTGGGAGACAGAGATGATGTGGTTCATTCTCATGCTTTTGAATCTGTCAGCAGCTGAGGACTCATTGTTCATGAGAGGTTTTTGACTCATCTGAAGGCCCTGGCAAAGGTGGCTAGAGTCTGACCTTAGTGGTTCTACTCTACAGTCACACAGAAACAGATGCTGACGTTCAGCTATTGCTTATCCACCCAGAGAGCTGTCACACATTCCCTGTGGCTCCAGATTTTCCTGTTGTTTTCTGCGTGTTACATGTCACTCAGAGGGTTTGGGACAAGTGCCATCCAGAGCCCTGCCAGTAAAGTAGGACACGTCAAAGCATAGCTGACTCACAGCCCTCTTCCTGAATGTGTTACTCTGCACACAATGAGCAAAATAGGAAAGGTGAATACTACAGAAAGAAAGAAGGCAAATAAAATAGCTCTTATAGAGTATGTGCAGACTACTGTGCTGTAGCTGGACACTGTGGAAGCTGGCAAACCTCATCTGCCCCCCACAACCTTCAGAGTACAATGTCAGTGGATGTTCTAGCCCTTCTGTGTGTACATATCCCAGTGCGCAAACCTCTGTGAGGTGTATGGCAAATAAACTTAGAAAATAGCCTACGTACCGCCTCCATGGATGAAGTAACTTCTGTTATGCCCCATCAGAAGTGTGCTGTTCTATGCATGTGTTAAGGTGGGCGTGGGGGACAATGAAGGAGTCTGGGACTTACTGGATGCTCCTTTCCTTGCTTATTTTATTTTGCAACCTGATGTATGTTTGTTCACAGGCATGTACAGTGGTTCCAGCGCTAACCATAACGGTCCCTCACCAGGTATACTGCCACCTCCTCACGACATCCCTTCAAGACACCATCCTCTTGACTCTGCCCTTTCCAGTCCACATCACCATCAGTCGCCATTGGAGAGTGCCAGGGAAGGGTATGTGTTGTGAAACATGCTTGGCTTGTGTCTGGCATGATAATGACTAAGTAATTGTTTATTATACTTTGCACGGATGCTGCTTAAATGAAAAACACTGACGAAAAGTAAGCTATGTCATTTGTTTTAGAATCATAGAAAATTTAATTTGAAAGGGACTTCAAACAGTCATCTCATCCATCCTCCAAGCAAAGCAGGGCAAGCTTTGATATTGCTGTCAGGCTACTCAGGTCCTTGTTTTTGTCTTCAACAAAATACAGAGGTTTCTTTTCTTCAAAGAGTGCAATTGCATTTAATGTTTTTTATAATTCTTCCTCAGCGACTTCTTGTAGATTTGGGTAAGTGCAGAGGACTTTTCTCAGCTAAAATGAAAAAATTCTCAAAGGGTAAAAAAGCAAGCTGTGACTCACTCGGAATGAGGTAGCGTTTGACTTTGTAAGACTTAGTTTGTGTCAGAATGGCAGGCTTTCTCACTTCTTTGTACTCTGTTAGGACTTTCTGTAATACACCTTTCAGCTGCACGCATTAAGCAGTAAGACCTTAATCAGGGAAGGATATATTATCACATTGATTATATGGATTGCATTGCTACAGTATGTCACATTTCTATACTGTCATTTTTTTTGAGGATCTCAGTACGTCTCAACAGTAAAGAATCTCTGCAATCCACAAAAGTCTGCTCTCATCCTACAGGCTTCTCTGATGCCTACACTGATGCAAATCAAGTATAAAACATGCATTCCTTTCTTCTGAGCACTTTGGACAGGGAGGGTACTCTGATTTTGCTTTAATGATGGGAACCTGAGACACTGAGAAATCAAAAGACTTTTTTGGGTAATAGGTTGAGGTTCTTTAGTAAAGCCAGCAACGGAGTGTGGATTTTTTCCATCTTTGTTCAGTGACTGTCTCATCCCTTCTATATGGGGAAAAGAAAGCCCAGAAAGATTTTAATCATGCTCTTTTATCAATGGACAGAAGGCAGGGTGTATGGAAAATTACACACAGAATAAGGAACAATGCCACTGAGGAAATTAGGAACAAGCTACTACATTTCGTTTTATGAATTGGGGAATGAATGCTGTAACAAGGATAGCTTCGATATCTTGTGCCTCCTTCGGCCATCTCTTCTGATCTGTGCCAGTAGTAGGTACCAAAGCCCTCCATGCACACCTACCAATCATAGGAATAGATGGATTCTGGCCCTAAATTATCAAAAAGGTTAATTAAGGTGTTTGTGCCCAACAGCTTTTCCTCCCTATCCTCCCACCCATGTTCCTGATTTTTTATTTCTTGTTGACAGTCTCATGCCTATGGCAGAGTGGTGGCCAACAGAAGGCACTGAGTATAGGAATTTAGGTGGAAGTTTTAGCAAGTAAATGTGAGGTGTTCTGTAGCGGAGGGCAGTGAGTGCAAACAGGAGGAATGGAGACTGAGTCCAAAATGAGGGTGGTCCACAAGATATCCTTGCCTTGCAGCATAGGACTGATTGAGCCCAGGGAACCAGAATGCTTTCCTCTCTCTGCTCCCCAGTGCACTGCTTAGCTGTTTCTTCTTTGAGTTGATTCTAGGATAGAGTTCCTAGGGGAGGTAAGGCAACAAATCCCAACTGAGAGTGAAATAAACTAAGGATGCAGTTTAGAAGGTTATCACCAAAGTGGATTTGTTTCTAAAGCACTTCACCTTTTGGTACTGCTAATAAGAAAGAAAGAAAAGATTTGACTAGAATGATGGGAGCAGTCAGTTGTGCTGTTTGAGGGGCCAAAAGCTCCCAGATGAAATCTCTCTCCTGCCCCTCATGTCTCCTCTGAATGAGTACAGCACTTCCCTTCAGCACTCACTGTGCTGTGAGAACTGAGTTTCTCATTGAGCTCTTCCAGACATTCTGATCATTTGCTTAGGCCAAAGCTTCCATCAGAATGGTCTCTGCTGTTTTCAGTTTAGTGGAATAAGTACTCTTTCTCGGAGAAGACGGCACTGCTGATTTATTATCTCAGTGCTTATATAGTTAAGTAATGCAAGGTCTTTGCAGAAACACCATAGTTAATGTCCTATGACAAAATATAGGACTGAGATGAAAATAAATTTCTAATTACGAACCAAACATCAGGAAGTGGAGACTGGAGGGGATTTTTAAATAGTTCTTTTAAATCAAGCTGTTTATTTTCATGACATGACAACTTGGAATTTTTCAGGATCTCAAATACCATTTTCTAAATTGGGATAATCTGCATTCAGTATTGTCATACCCAGTCCCTTGCTGTTTGTGAATTATTTATGCTTACATTTTTGATGACTGCCAAAATCAAGCTCATACATGACATGTTAATTGCTAATACAGGAAGCTTAGTCTGAACTAAGTCTTTGAATTTCATTTAGCACGGTTTTGTGTGAAGCATTCATTCACTCAGGTAGGAAAAATCACTTGATAATCTAATATTCAGAGCCACTGAATTCTGGAACTGTTATACCTTTGCCAGTTCATAGCACTATGCCATTACTCATATAAAATAGACAGTTTACAATAGGAAAGAAACACCTAACACTACCTTTCTTCATGTGAACTGCTCTGGCTCTGTGGCACACATATAATGTTTTGCCTCATTTGTCAGCTGTCTCAGCATTCATCTTTAAGTAAATGCAAAGAATTTCTGCACTGTGAACCAGTCTGATGACAAGGCTGGATTGCATAGTTCAGGTCTGTGGAATGAACCAAATGATTACTATCAAGAAATCTAATTACTGAGTCATCAAATATGTAAGATGCCAAAATCTACACAGAGCAGGGTACAAATAGCGTACTCAAGTTTGACAGAAGATTTAGAATTTTATTTGAAGGCTGTTTATTTTTTTAAATTAACAAAATAGAAGCTGTATGCTGTACTGCCCGTTGCCAAAGTCAACACCACGCGCAGCAGTCAATTTTCCCAAATGGTTTACTGAGACATTTAAATAGTTTGACAAAATTATCTAATTCACATGAAAATGTTCTAACAAAATCTGACTTCATTACCAAATGTATTTATACTGGCATTATACAATACAGAGAATATGTTTTCAAGTTCTAGTATAAAACGTGTGCTAGACCAAATAATTTTACTTTAACTCATATTGCTATTAATTAAAATGAAATACTTTGGCACCCAGAAAACAGGTTTGTCATGATCCAGGTTGAAATACCTACTTATTTTTTATTTCAGGTAGCAAAGTGTTACGTTTGCATTTTCTTGTAGCATGTGCCATGTAGAATTGATTTCACTTTGCCCATTGTAAAAGTAGCCCATTCTGATTTGTAGCAATATGAAGATGGAAACATAGCTTTTAGTATTAAATCCTATGCGAATGTTGCACTTGGCTTTCCCTCTGCTGTTTTTTTGCCGGTATTATCCAAGTTGTCTAAAAAATAAACTTAGTTGCATTTGTAAATTCGAGTTTAAAATATTTACTGTGATAAATGGTCAGTTTAAATGAAACCGATCTGACTGAAGTTCAGTGAGTGCAAGCGGTGGCACAAAGTTAAGGATCTGCACCAATTTAGCTTAATGGCCTAACAAGGTCACTTTGTAGGATCTGAACAGTCTCTCTATATGTGACTGTGAGGCCCTCAGTCACTTGTGTCGCTTATAACAGCACTTATGTTCTCCAAAGAAGCTGGGGATGCTGACAAATAATAACTTTACCGAGGTGATGCATCTCCAAGGAAAAGGAAAGTGAAATTTTCTTTTAGGTATACTGCTGTGGTAATTTAGGTCATTTCTTCTCTGTAAACACAACCATAAATGAAGAACCAGTGAGATTAAGGCATTTGTGATGTCCATAGGTGATGATTAATGAGAACTTTGAATCCAGTCTTATAATTATTGTGAGTTTACTATCAAGGGTTAAGTAACCAAAGTTAGATGAAAGACACAACTCTCTTTTATCCGGGCTTCTCACCAGCTAACTGCAACCAGTTCAAACCATGCTCCAGACTCCCCACAAGAGCCACTTACCCGTACAAATTCACAAGAAACAGGACTTAAGACCAATTAAATGAAAAGAGACGTTTTAATCAGGCTACTTAAACATTAGAATTTTTGTTTGCTTGCTTGTTAGCACCTGTTAATTCAAATACCACAGAAATACTTCACTGTAAAGAGATCTCTGTTGAAGGTTTAGTCCTTGATTTCCCTTTACTTAAAGTAAAACAAGGTACACAGAGCCTCCCTTTTTGCTCAACAAGGGAACACCAGATTCAAAATGCCTCATATTTTTAATGCTGAAAAAAGTAAGCAAGACGAAATCTTGTGTGCTAGGTTTTTGCACTGTCACGTTGTACTTTGGCAACAAGAAGGGTGTAAGCTGGAACATAGCCAATAAGATACACTGCCAGGAGCCCCCATTTTAAATCAGAATCTGGTCCATGCTGCTGCTCTGTGAGCTGGGGAGCTGGCAGAAGGCCTCCTCCAGCCACCCCAACCTCTGCTCTGTGGCCCTGTGTTCAGCTCCAGCTTTGCTGGCAGGCATACTCAGGTCTCGTAGGCGCTTTCTCATTAGATGGGATGGGACTCAAATTGTGGCTATGAGTTTCACTGTTGTCCGTAAGCAGATCATCTTCTACCAATGACTGCATCTGATATGAGATTTAAGAAATTGCTCCAAACCAGTAAAAGACTCCTTTCAATAGGGTACGTAAATTCTTTGATCTGCCAGAATCCATGACCAGACCTGAAAATACACGTGTACCTAATTCTCATTACCTTCAGCGATGAGTGCATGTCTTCACTACTTATGGCTGAATTTCAAGTTTGGGAGCTCATATACATAAAGTGAGGAGGAATTGGCGTATTGCTTGAATCTTTGTATGAAGCAAACTTTTACTTTTGAAGTACTCAGAACTGAATACCTACACAGTTTTCATAACAGTTCCTAGTACCAAGGAGATGCATCATTCATTCATTGTGGATTCCTCTGGAGAATACTCTTCACTTATAATAGAATACACAAGTCAGTGTTTTAGACTTTCTTTCAAAAGCACTAAAACCAATAACAAGAAACAGATATCCCTGACAGCTGAAAACATTTTCAATGGAGGAAGCCAAGAACCCATCATAATTTATCTCAGTGTTATAGACCTGAGCACGCAAAAGGGGCATCAGTACATCTGTCCAAAGAAAGAACAATGTACAGGTGCGGAGCTGAGGTTCATGTAACAAAGAAAACCAGTAATTAAAAGCATCTGGTTTCAAATCCCAAGTCATTTATCTCATTGTAGAAAATGTGATCAGAATTCATTTATAATCATGTCCAGATAGACTTGTATAGTTTTTTCCCCCTTAAAGCAAAATTAGCGTTAGAATAGACTGACTTCAATGATACAACAAAAACTTAGGACTTGATCATGGGGTAAAATATTGTTTGACCATCAGCAGAAATTGATGGACACGTATTTCATTTCTGTTTCTAATAGGGCTGGATTGACATACATTAGTGTGCCTTACCCCAAAAGTGAGCGCTAGCTATGATCACAGAGTCACAGAATGGCTGAGGCTCACAGGGACCTCTCAGTCTATCTGATCCAACCCCTGCTCAACAGGACATCCAGAGCAGGATGCTCAGGCCCACACCCAGACAGCTTTGCAAGGTATTGAGGAGCCTCTGCAACATCTCCGGGCAGCCTGTGCCAGAGCTCCATACCTGCAGAGCACTGATGTGCTTCCTGGTGTTTAGGTAGAACCTCATGTGTCCCACTTTGTGCCCATCGCCTCTTGCCTGGCACTGGGCACCATGGACAGGAGCCTGGCTCTGTTCTCTTTGCCCTCTCCCTTCATTCATGTAGGAACATTGATAAGATCTTCCCTTGATGACTGCCCAGAAGAGACCCTCTGAGCAGAACTATTAGTGTGAGATTAACGACAGTTACTAGAGTAGGAGGGAGTTTAAATGAATTGGTCAGAGTAAATCAAGAAACCTGTAAATGGATTTAACTACAGCTCATCTGTATTAATAATTTTAGCTATTACTGGTTTTTATCTGTAGGTAAATCATATGCTTAACACCTGTAAAGCTGAATTTTTCTTTTTCCTTTTGGATTTCTAAGCAAAACTTCTCCAGTTAGGTGTAAGTTACATACACCAAACACAGCAATTTGTCATGGTGTAACAAGTCATTATCTTAACATATTCCACTGTTCAGTGCAGTGCGTTTTACACTGCAAACTTGAAGAAAGCAGCACCAGCAACCTGTAAAGAATCTATGTAAGAAAAAGAATCTGTGTGCACCTGGAAGTGTCTTGCTGCATACTTGCCAAAGAATAATGACCTTAAATGACTAAAATAAGACAGAGAAGTCAAGCGTGCAGTGCACGTCCATATTTGTGTTTGATTGCATGTCTTTCTAATTTACTTCCTGGTAATCATTTGAACCTAGGGCCGTGTTTTTCATTGAAATGTGTTTTGATGTTACTTAAAGCAGTTATGTTGTACCCCCAACTGTGAGACTTGTGCACGTATTTGTTTGAAAGATTGCAAGTGTTTTAGTAAGGCACTCTGGACCCAAAGAGAGTAACAGGAAAGGACTCCTTTGGGTTCTCTATAATTTTCATCCTGAAGCTGTTTTCATATCACTGTTGACTGGTATTATTTTAAAGCAACTAAATGACTTAAGAATCTTAAATCACGTTAAAAGCTCCTTTGGATAGTGTTCCCCATAAAGTTTGTGAAACCCCTCTTACTCTGAGTGTGCTCACATACTCTCTTGTTGACACTGCCCAGGGAGAGGGTGAGTGAAGATGCGGAACTGGATTGAAGCAATCCATTAATTCTGTAATAAAACCGGAGGCGTTACTTTTGGAGCAGCGTTCTTAGTAGTTTGCACATATGTGGAAGCTAGGAAAGGGCTGGCATTTCCTTAGTCCTACTTTAAGATGTTATACCTGAAGATTCACACTCGATGTTGACAGCAGAGGCCAAGCCTCCCAACAGCAGGCATTGGGTCAAGCTGGCTACAGCAAGAAAACAGAGAACAGGATGACGGTGTCCTGTCTTGCAGTCATAGAGCAGAGACTGAGTATCATACAGGCTAACAACTTGTTTGCTCACTGTTTGTACAAAGGGGTAATAAAACGCAGTGATGCCCAGCAAGGTGCTTTTCAATGAAGGATTTATTACATATCAGGGGAAGAGGAGAAAGGAAGAAAGAAAGAGAAAGAAAAGATTCCTTGCATTCCAGAAACATAGCCAGAGGCACCTGGCAGTGATTAGTGCAGAGTTCACCAAACTGCAGATAGAGTCTGTCTTAAAAATAAAAAAAAAAGAGAAAAGAAAAAAACAAGTGAACGGTGTAACTGTTTCCTGAGCATGTGCTGACAGAAATTCCCGTAGGGCAAGACCCAGAACAGAAACACGTGGCAAGAGATTGGGCGCTATCCAGAGACCAGATTAGCAGAGCTTTACACATCATTTTTAATATTATGGGAAGAGATGAAAATCAGTGTTAACTTCTTTTTTTTTTTTTTTTTTTTTTCATTTGAAAAAAATAATTTCCTGGTCCTGGAACTCAATTGGACTTTCTCACAGTGTAAGTGACTGTAATGCTTGGGGAGAGAACTTATGAATGAAATGGTTAGCATGCTGGATTTTATGGCAGAACCTGGTTCTATGGAAACATCTCAGATTTTGTAACAAGCTGCAGTACTCTGTAGGTAACATGCCAAAACATAGAGCTTCTTTGCTTAGTGCTTTTCATGCCGTTGCTTTATTATATACTTTTCTTCCTACTAATGTGAGTTTTTAAAAACTCAAATTCTAGATAGTGGGTATACATGAGAGCTGTGTTACAGAATGGTCTTAAACCCCCAAATATATTAAAAGCTACTTGAGATAAAGGACAGATGTTTTTCAGTCTGGATTTGGTCCTTTTTTTCACTGAAGTCAGCGGGATACGGGTTGAGGTTCTTTGTCCTGCTTAGGAATCTGCCAATCAAACCATCATGTCATAAAAAAACCCTCAAAAAACAGACAGTTTTCATATTGGTAACATCCTGATCTCAGATATTTCTATTTTGTGGTTACACTTCTTTCTCATTTATTATTCAAGAATCTTAGATTGAATTATTTTCATTATTTTTCAATTCAATTTAAGCATTTTCTGCTTAAGCACAGTGCGTGTGGGTTTTGGCAGTTCAGACACGATGAACCAGATGATGAAAGAACTCCTCTTAAAACAGCTCTAAATCTGGCTTTACAATTTCTTACCCTGTTAATTTGTCTAGGAACAGTAACTGAACAGACTAGCAAAAGTGAAATATAAGACTGGTTCTTACTCAGACTAAGTACTGTGGTTGAATATAGAAAACATACATTACCATCTTGACAGAAAGGTCAGAAAAATCAATGTCCATATGCATTTACTGTGGGTTCCTTATCTTTCAACATTATTGGAACATGACGTTTTGTATGCATTGTGAAAATACACGATCTTTTACGCACCACGGTCTACTAGGAGAAACCAAAACTGGAGGCAGGATAAGTAAACCAAAAGCAAGTTAACAGTACTTGTAGCCTGGGAAGTGTCGTTGGTAGAGGTTGCTGTTAACTCACAGCTTTCCTACATAGTTCCTTCACATACATCTCTCTTAGGATTTAATCTTAACATTTACAAAAATACATAATGTTAAAACAATCACAAGAAAATTTAAGTCTTACTGAGACTTCTGTTTGAGATTCTTAAACGTCTGTGCTTTGTAAAATGAGGGGACACAGATTAATATCTTCTATATTTTGGCTTTTAATTCAACAAAATCCGTCTGTTAAGATTCATATTTCTGTGTTTCCACTGCTGTGAGTGGCAAATGCTTTGCAGTAGAGGTGAGGAAGTGGCTCGTGGTCTGTGTCTACCATTTGTGTTAGTGACTCTTCATGGATAGGACCTCATCAGAGTTCAAGAGCTTACCTAAGGGCTGTGAAACTGAGTAATTTAAGCTAATGTTTAACACAGTACAGAAATGCTTGTGGCATTGTAGACAAGGTATGTTATCAACTTAGGATCAGTTCTTCCAATACTATTCTGTCAGTTCTGTGGATGATGGAATTACAAAAACAAGATTTTTCTGATTAGTCCTTTTACTTAATTTTCAACTGATGCATCCTCAGGAGAGGAATGTACTAGGCTTGCAATTCCATCTGAAATCATTGGTCCCTCAAGACTAGTATTATGTCTGCAGCGCCATCCTACACATGGTGCTTCAAAGGGAATCTGAAAAAACCCACAATACCTGGTCAATCATGTGAAGTTGTATGATGAGTGAAGAGTGAGAATTCCTCTCTGATTTCTTGGGTGATCAGTTTACATCCTGAAGCACAAGATTTGATCACCCCTTACTTAGCATGGAAATGTAGGTTTTGGCCATTAAATTATTCACCCTGTTTTTAAAAAACTTGTCTCGACTGTTTGATTCTGTGACTTCCTGTGGCTATGACTGCCACAGGCCAGAGCATGCTGTGTGAGCAAAGCGTTCCTTTTGTTTGAAATTGACCTGCCTCTCCCGGTGGTCAATGCCCTGTCGCTCCTGTGTCTTCAGCAGACTGGACAGGAAGCTGGCACCTCTGCTGTGCCACTGCATTCTGAAAAACTGTTGCAGGTTCTCTTCCTTCAATGCCACGCTTATAGTTTGGGCAATTTTACTTGGTGAGGAACCTCTCTCTTACTATTCTAGTATATCTTCAGCTGCTTTTAACTCCTACAGTGATTTAATGCATCAAAACTGAAAGCATCTCTTCTGTATTCGGTGTTGATGCATAATACCTCTAATTTCTCCAAATTTGGTTTCATTTTGCATCCTGCTGTCCACATTCTGATTATATTCAGATCTGTTTTGAGTTTCCTACAAGCACCTGAGTAGCTTGTCGGGACACTGAAATATTTTCAGTGAACAGTCACCAGTTCTCCCTTGCTTTATCCACATCATAAGTAAACATTCTCCTTAGCACCTCCCTTCAGACCAATCCCAGCAGCGTACAACATGAGCCATTTGTTACCAGTCATTTGTAATTGTTAAGCAGCAGCACTTTTGTCTGTGATGCATGAAATACTGAAGATGCAGTTTTGGTACCATGGGGACCCAGAGAAGTTATAGGAGAATTGGGAGGTAAGGAGGCAAACGCTTCCGGGATTTGGACAGTGTATCCTCCAGTTAGGGTGTTTACCATATAAAACAAGGCTTGAGACACGTATTCATCACAGGTGCTACTTCCAGGCTAGGAAGATTCCTGGGTGCTGCACCACAGTGCTGACTGCCATACCGAAACACGCCCAGAGAGCACCACAAATACAGCAGAGGTTTCCAGCCTACAGATTCCTGTGAATCCACAAGCTGTTCCTAAGAGACGCACAAGATACTGAGAAGCACCTACTATCATTAGGTCCAAAGTCACCAAAAGTCTTGAGATGAAAAGACTTCCCTACTTGTACCATGTATCACATCCAGGAACGTTTTTTAGCAATAGCAGTTCAATCAGTAGGCAACTAAAAATCTTCTGGATTCAGAGAGGAAATCCAGCTAGGAACTTCATGAGTGTCTATACCGGGAAATGGATAGGAATAAAGTTAGGGCATGATTAAGATGCTACCCTTCTCATAAAGGACATAGTGGAATAATAAAAGCATTTTGATTTCTTACTTGAGATAATGAAAGCATTTTATCATCAAGCATCCTTATAAAAGGTGGAATGTATTGACAGTCCTACTACATCAGCAGTGTAAGCAAGCTGTTAAGAGCTGTTCATCTTTCTTAGCATTGTCAATAGTGTTAACAAGATAGGAAAAAAGATGTATCTTCTCAGACAGAAAGATTCAGGATACTTGGGAGCCCTTAAATTTAATGAATTAAGGATTTTTTTTCATGTATGTGCGAGTATTTATCTATAAACTGCCAATATAACTATATATAGGTTCAGATATATATTAAAAGGTCCCAAAAACACCTGCAGACTTACTGAGTTATGCAAGTTAGAATTAAAATAAAATATATGGCATATATTTATTATTAATATACAAACCAAAGCAAACTGTGGTTGCAGTACAGCATTAACAGGAAATGTACAGGCTATTAGTTACTGAAACATATGCCTGAGCTACTGCCTCAGAGTTTTTAATGTATCCAGCTGAGTTTCTGTCTTAAATAGCTCAGTGTTTCCCCTTCCATACAAAAGGCATCTCCTTTTAAGTTAATTTGTATCAGAAATGATTCTGCCTATCCTTTAACAACTTGAGTATCACAGCAACATGGCCAGTAGACAGACATTTAGGACAGAATTAAAGGCAGGGCACTGGTGGCTGGACAGTTAGTTGATGAAGAACTCTCCTTGAGTCTGCCAGAGTACATGTGCACACAGAGAACAATATTTTAGGGGCCAGCTTGAGCTGTTGGCATTGTGATGGCTGTTTTAGGGAGACAAATTCCCATATTGGTCACTTATGCTAATACAGATTTTTCTGCTGAGCAATGCTCTTTCCTAGCTAAAAACTGTGCCCTAACTTATGGAAAACGTGAAATTCCGTACTTGAGAGAGACTGAGGAGAAAGCAGTAGATTTCGTGGTTACTTGCTCAAACTGCGTGAAACTATTCACACAGAGAAGGCAGAGTGCTCAGCATTACACAGAGCTCTCAGGGTCTCAGCCCAAGTTGCTGCACTACAGGTTACTAGGATACTGGCTGCCTGCAGGCAGCAATGTTTGCTGAGCCCTAGCACCATGCCGGCAAAGCAAGTGGAAGCAGGGAGCTGGCAGCCCTGCTCGCCTGGCAGGAGAAGAGCCCCACACCTCCTCACCCTGCTGTCTCCTGGGCTGTTGCTGGTGTGCCTCCCTCCTGCTCCCGAGAAGCCATTGCGAAGGCTTTGAGGCACAAACCCTGGCAAACCTTTCAGCTCATACACAGGAAAAACAAGAATGCGAAAGAATGAGTGGGGAAAGGCACTGCTTTAAAATACAATCACAGCAGCCTTCAGTTCATCTCACAGGGTTAAGATTTAAATAACCTGTAGAAAGAGTGAAACAGGGAAGCTGAGGTTTTCAGAATTCCCACAGCCAGATAAATGCACCATTTTTGCTGTGCAAATTATTTGCACAGAATTTAAAGACGCAATTTCCCCACAGTGCAAACAAAGCATTCAACACAGAGAAGCTGGGCAGGCCCGCGTGGGGCTGCATCTCCAGCAGTGGCCGGCAAAAGGCATTCCCAGAGCAGGCGCAGGAAACCCAACACAGGCAGTCACAGAGTGCTCGCTCACCAAAAGTATTTTCTTCCCTCATTCAGAGTGGTTTCTGGCAGGTCCAGCCTTGGAGTCTTCAGTACATCTTTTGTTTCTCTTTAAAATGTGTGTGTGGTCATTATCCATATAAATGTCACTATCGTGATCTCTGCTGGCTGTTATCCTTCCAAAGAAAACAACTGCAATCTTTTTAATCTCCTTTCAGATAGAAGTATTTCCTGGCTTCTGTTAGCAGTTCTGGCATGTCAAGGACGATGTCTCCATGTGCCATTTGAATGGGCTGGTGACCGTTCTGTCACTTGTGGTCGTGCTTTGCCAGCACTCCCTGGCAGCATCTGATGTGACTGTAGCAAAGCTTTTCTGCTGGTTCCAGCAGATAAAAGCAGCCCCATTTGCATGCAGTCCTCACCACTGACACACGTTTGAATTTGTGGAAGATCGCGCATGGAGCTGGGCAGCACAGCAGATAGTTTTGTTTAACTGTTTATCCACTGAGACATTTGAGGAAAAACTATGGCCGCACGGGAGCTGACCTTCGCGTTCAGTTGCAAACAAACTCGATATTTTCCCCAAGGCATCTGGTCCTCAGCAGAGCTGGCTCCAGAGAGCACTTTCAGCCTGGGACCTGATGAGGGCACGGCTGGCCCTGCGCTGCCTGTCCTGCTGCAGCCCCACCCCCCACTCCTGCTGAGTCAGGAGCTGCAGCCCCAGCTCTTAGTTTTTGTTACAGAGCTCAAATTTTTAATATGTACTTGAAACAAAAACAAGCAAACAAAAAAAACCCAAACCCACAGACTAATAAGACTTTTTTATTTGCATATTGGCTTTATAATTCTGCTTCAGTTATCTTTATGTGTTGCAGACCTTTGCTTAAGAGGAGTTATGTTTCTCACAAAAGGTTTGTTTTCCAGTTCTTAGATATTTGGCTTGAAAATGTCCTTGTCTTAATCCATTTAACAATACTTGCTTATTTCTTCAGTTCAGTTTGGGGAAATTTGAACTCACTGTAGTCTGTATTACTTGCCTTATTTTTGTGTTTTAGGGTGGTGGAGTTATTTCATCATAGGATTGGCTTTGACCGGTTGATTCATTTAAACCCCTGTTAATAAGCGTCACTGTGACACTATGCCTCTGTGAGAGCTTTGGGCAGTGTTCCTCTGCCTGCACCTTAAATTTCAATATGCTGAAAGCTTGCTCCAGGCAGACCTCACATTTGAAAGTGTAACCTTGGGCTATTTAGCAAAAAGCCATTTGTCACAGCTATAGTAGGAGGCGAAAAGGTCCAGTTTATAACAAGTTACTCATTTACGGGGTTAATTTAATGCAGCTATAAAAGAGGCTTTTGCCTGAATGGTCAGGTTTTTGGTCAGGTCTTCTGCACCACGACATCCTCCTGTCTGTTTATGGCCAGAAGAGTTCTCCGGCAAATGGTTCATCCCGTGTGGGCCAGCTGCTGTACCTGCCTTGGTGTGCTGGGGGCACTCCATGGCCAGGGGAAGCATTGAAACTTCTCTACCAGCAGCGGAGGACTGCCCAGGGACTTCATGGCAGCGGGCCAGCGAGGCTCTTCAGCTGCTTCAGCTTGCTTTGGGAACGCAGGGTCAGGATCTGTCCCCTGAGCGGGGCTGTCCCAGTGCTCCTGTGCTGGCCTGACTCCCAGCTGTCCCTGGGGAATTTTCCGTCTCTTAGGCTCCACCCTGCCCAGTTTTCCAGGGTTGGAGAGGTGTTGCCACAAGCAAACCCTTATTCAGGCCTTTTCTTTGAAAGGACAGCGCCAGCTGTTGCAGTTAATCCTGTATTTCTTGCAGTGAAGTCTAAAAAACACTTTATGAGGAATAATTGAAAACTAATGCTATTCTTTGTCTTGGCTGAAACCCGGGTAGAAAGCTTTACAACTACTGAGGCACTTGAACAATTTACACGCTTTTACTTCTGACTTATTCTCCACTTCTGTTTCTGGACGTGTTTCTCAGCTTACAAAATTTCAAATTAAAACTGACCCGTGTCTAAGTTGCTATCTGAGGAGTGATGTCATTTTGATTCTGTCATTGCGATTAGTGCAGGAAGTCGGCGTAAAGAAACATAAATCATTTTCTAACTGCCTTCCCTGCTAATGAAGACCTGAAAGCAGCAACGCATTGTTATCTTTCTTTTGCAGCATAATTTATAGCTGCAAAATAAATGTTTCTCTAATCTTGCTGTCACGTATGTAGGACCTTTCAAGTATTTCATTTTCCCATATTTGATACGTGAAGTTTTTCTGAATTTTCTTTTTCTAGGCTGGCTCCCAACATAATCTCTCCGCTTGTCAGCCCCCTGAAAGCATTAGTTCCACCTTCCCTCCTGCAGAAACACAGCTCTCCGTCATCGCACAGCCAGTCACCAAATGGGCAGCAGTTTTCTGGAATACCAAATAAACCATACGCTCAATTTCAAAACCAATCCGTACAGCAGGGATCTCAAGGTAACTTCCTTTTCTTTCCTTCTTTTTCAACTTTCCTGATTCCTAGTTGGGAAAAAATAATTTACTTCAGTTTTTGCATTTTCTGCTAATGTGGTCATATGAAGGGTCTGACAGCATTTCGATGGGAACTCCTACATGAACTTTAACATGGTTTTATTGAGACAGTCAGAATTTCAGACCATTTTTAACTGTGACATCGTATTATAATAGGGAAAGCTGTCTCAGCAGCACATCCATTGCATTTATTTAGCTTACTTTTAGGACATGATTTGTGAAAATGAATTATGCCCACAGATAACTCTGATTCAAAGATCAAGTGAAATAGTGCTGACTCACTCCTTGATTGTCAGGGAAGGGTTGCTCTCACAAGACAGTAGACGCCTACCAGCCGTGTGCCTCGTCTGACTGAATATCCAGCCTTCATCCAGTTTAGACAGAGTGAGTCTGCCACACCAAAAGTCGTTTTTAGCTCGCTTGCTAAAATAACTGAAGAGATGCACACTTTGGCAGTGTTCTGTTCTATCCACCAATGATGCTGTACCAGCTGTGATCTTAGATAAAGAAAGATTATTTTGCTATTTGATATTGGACAGTTTTGTTTATTTATTGTTATATATAGTAATCTGCAAAGACACTGCAGAGCTATGGAGTGTCAGTGTAATTTGAGGGCAGGAATGGCAGCAGCAAGGCAGCTATCCCACTGCTTAATTTAAAACATTTTTTTGTTCTGAATTACCCAGCCTTTTTAATGGGGAGCTTATTTTCCTATTCCCGAGTTCTGCTGTGGGACCTCTACAACTTTTGAGGTATAAATTAGCAAGTGATATGATTATCACAGATTCTTCCAGTAGCAGAAGTTTGCAAACTAAAGAAATATGTTATGTAATCCAGATGGTATGCTGCTTAAGTGTGGTAAATATTCACAGTAAAGAAGTGTGCAGGACATCTGTCTGGTTGCAAGTATAACCAAGCATGTGAGTTTGTACAGGCAGATAAACAGCTTTTTTGAAACTCTCTTCACTGCTCTACTGTCATTTGCATAAGGTCGTTCTGGGCTGGTGGAGTATTACACACAATTAATTTACCTGTGGGTAATATAGGAGCTTTGCTTTCTCTGAATAAATTCTAAGGCAGTGCAGGATTTTAATACAAACCCAACGAACAATTCACAGCTGTAATGAGGTTCTGTATCCCAACACTTCCCTCTGCCCTCCAGTCCCCGAGGACCATTTTTGCTCTTTGGTTGGAAGGCCTTAGCCTGAAAAGTTGAAGCAGATTATATTAAATGATTTGTGCCAAAGGAAAAACTAACTCAACCTGATGCTCAACAGATTACTCAATTTTAAAAGATTAACTCTGTGAGGGAAAAGTGGCAGATTTATGATAGCACATAATGATATATGATTATGTTACTATAATGAGCTAAATAACTACAAACCACAAGAGGAAAGTTTAGCAGCTCATTACTGTGGCAGAAACAAATGCATAGACAGAAGAAGTTTTGAACCACTTAAATAAATTGACTTTATTCCTTAAGAGAACCACATTTCCTTTTGAATGAATTGTTGCTTTCTAAGCGTTATGTTGTAGGTTTTGAAAAAGCAATAATTTTCCACTTTGGCCAAATGTTGAAGTATTATTATAAATTCATAATGGAGTTGGTCATTCAAAAATCAAATTTGATTAGCAGCCTTTGAAATCAATTGATCTGTAACCTGTATTTAGTTCTGCTTGCTCTAAGTCTTTTTTGCATCTGACTTCATTAATAACACATTTTTCTAATGGATTCCCTAGAGATTTGTGAGCTTTGAATTTCTGCTGAAAAAGGAGTGCTATGTAAGTTTAGCTGCAGAAGTAGGCGCCTGTATAGAAGCATATAAATACTGTGGATCTGCAATTTTCACGAGACAGCAAGCTGCATCAAACTGGTAGCAGAAATAGTGATAGTGAAAGAATAATAAGCCGCGATATTTGTGTGCTTAAGCCTGGTTGTGGTAAGATCACACGGAAATCAGGATATGCTGAAAGAATTTGGCAGGCAGTAGAATCCTGTAGTTAGTTATACCTGACATGCTTCTTCCTCAGAAATTTTAAGCAATCTGAAGGACTGAATTTATTTCTACATCCATGTGAATGACATAAGATGGCATGTAATAGACATACTGCAATCATTTGTTCATGACATCATTCATTTTACAGCTGCTTAAATTTCTAGGTTGTGCCTTACAGAAGCAGCTGCTGTGCTGCGTGAAGTGACAAAGTGCAGCTTTTCTGTCACAAGTTATTTCAAAGCAAAACTTTAGCGAAATGTTATGCGTGGAATTCACTTTATTCCTGTATTAACTGTTATATTTCTACCTGTACTGTACATAAAACATGTAATAGCGTTCATTTAAACTGACAGGATGTTCAGTAAATTCTTCACCTGAAAATTAACCTCAGAAAATGTGATTTGAATCAAACAAAGTGAAGGGAAACCTGAAATCCGTGTGGAAAAACAATATTAGTGAAGCACCTGCCAAGTTGGTGCTCTGCTGTGCTCTCCTAGCAGGAGCAGTGCTGTTTACACCAGACAAGCCTTCTTGCTTACTTCATATTTTAACAACTGAAGAGAGATTGTAAGAACCTGTAAAAACTGCTCTGTGCTTAATTTTCAATAGGCAACTATTTGTGGTTGCTAATTGAACCATTAGTTAGCGGATTTTAAGCGTGTCTCAGCTCCTCATACTTTCTGTGATAGGTGCATGGTAGGTAAGCCAGGTACAAGTAAAGTGTTTCAGAAAACCTAAAGGAACCGTAACAAAATGGGCTTTGGAAAACAAGCCTTGCAAGAAGCAACTGAGGGAGCTCGGGCTGTTCACTCTGGAGGAAGGGAGGATGAAGGGTGACCTCGTCCCTCTCAGCAAGTATCTGAAAGGTGGTTGCAGAGAAAGCCAGAGAATCAGAGAATGGTTTGTATCAAGAGAGATGTCAGTCTCTTTTCTCAGGTGACAAGGCAGGTGGGTAAATAGTGGAATGGGCTGCCCACGGAGGTAGTGGAATCACCATCACTGACAGTATTTAAGAGGTGCATGAACGTGGCACCAAGGGACATGGTTTAGGGATGGGACTCGGTAGATCAGGTTCATGGTTGGACTTGGGGCCATTACAGGTCCTTTCCAACCCAAAGATTCTGTGATTGTACAATGAAATGGAGTGAACCAAAAGCGTCTTTCTTAAATACTGAATGTTTAAAAAATATATAAATGCAGTAAAGTTCTGCCTTGTACTGCATATCCAAAGTAAACATTGCATTGTCTGCAAGCACCAATTTCATTTCCTGTGGTTGTGTAAAATTCATTAAACCTTATCTGGCAAGAGTGCCAGTTGTTACAAAAGCCCTTGTGGTTGCTTTAGCTCACACGGCCTTTCGATCTCATCTAATTACTTCGATGTTTGGGAATACAGCATTTAAACTAGCTGGGAATTTTCCTGTTTTGTAAGAGTTACATGAGGGTCAAATCTGCTCAAGCAGACTGACTGGCCTCTTGAATGATACCAGGCTACTGAAGGCCATCAGCATCCTCCTACCAAAAGAAACTCTGACTGTTCTGCTGAAGCAGCGGGTAGGAGAATAGAAATAGTAGTAAAACTCCTGAAGAAAATCTTACTGGCAAAACAACTCCCTGATCCTGCAGTACTGCAGCCTGGAGGTATGCATAGGTTCGGTCACTCCAAGACTGATTTCCACCTTCCAGCACAGATATCCAACTAGCTACATTTTCAACTGCAGCTACAGCAGCTCTTTTCCAGACTTCTGACTCTGGGGCAGTTGTCTGCTTCAGACATTTTTTCCTGAGCAGCTAGAGGGTAACTTAAGACACCAAAAAAGAGGCCTTTATCCATAGGCCATGAGCTGATCCTGGATCCAACTAGTTTCTATCAGTTCTGTCATGCTTGGCTGCTCTTGGATTTTATAAGCCACTGTGCCAGCAATGTAGATCATGAAGATTTTAATTGATTTAACAAAGGCGAGCTTGGGAGCATGACGACAGGGCAGCAATTACAGAGACAGAGAAAATACACATGATGCTTTCCCTAGAAGTGATGCGTATAGCAGACATTCTGGAAAATGTTCGTTTTTTTCTGTTGCAATGCATGTGAGTGCTCTCTGCAACCAGTTATACCTCATCTGAAGCCAAGTGTCTCTTTTTTTTCTTTTCACTGCTCATCTCTTTAGAAGGCTGTCAGCAAGGAGTTTACGCTTTGTAAACAGAAAAGCCAGCTTAATTATCAAAAACCGATCAGTAAAGCTCTGTACCTAAAACAACATCAAAGTATGGCTTTGCTACCTCTTCTAAGGGCTCCTAGGTTTTTTGAGCCAGACTCTCCACTCAGTAAACAGAAGTGGCTGTCTGTTTATTCCAAGGAAAGTCATGTATCATCTAATACTCAGCTTTCCAAATTTCTGGGCCACCCTTGACATAGCATCAAATATGGACTGTTTGGTACAGTGTGTATAGAGCCTTTATCTAATGTGGTCATCCATTCGTACTTCACCAACCAGGGATATCACCTTTTATTTTTTTGTGGTGGAGGATCACAGATTTTCAAGATGGATGAATCACCTAATCCTTGCCCACTCTGCCAAAACGCATATTAAACTGTGAAACTTCAGAGCAAAGCTTTCATCACTGGATGAATTCCTTGCATTTCTACCGCAGAATTGCCTCACTTAGCCTTATTTATTACTGTTGTAGAAAAACACTACCAGAATGAACTGACAGGCCTTGGCTTCTGCCTAATGTTATCCCCTCAATCAAACTTTGGTAGCAACTGGAAAAGGCAGGAGATCTTTCTTAACTGGAAATAACCTTGTACACTTCATGATGTGTACGGGACAAATCCCACTCTGATTTTCTTTAGGAAATGTTTCAGTCTTACTGAGTAGGACTGGAAAGAAGGACAACAGCCCTGTTTGTTTTTCCTGTCCATTTGAGAAAAATCCTGATGGCATATTCTACTAAATATTAAGCCTTACTTGGTTGGTATCAGTCATCTACAAGTGAAGAACATTTCAGAAGGACCAGTCAGAGAAGGTGACAGAAAACTGGATAGTTCATCTGAATGTGCAGCTGATGTGCATTGCATCTGGAATCAGGAAGACGCTATTTGGGGGGGAGAATTAGATCAGGCCACATTTGGTATAAAATCTTGTGGCATGCTTTCAGGTTTTCTTACGAGAGCAAAGAACATCTTTTAAAATGCTGGCACAAACTTGTAAGTTGTAAAATTGCTTCCTCAGCAATTAAGTTCTACTGTGAAATAACTTCTTTGACATGTACAATTGATTCTGAACTTCCACTAGTGAAAACAAAAATACATCCACTGGCAATATATTTTAATGTTTATCAAAACATACAAAAATGGAATTATTGAAACATATAAAAAAGGGAAAACATGAAACTAGTGAGATATGTGACCTTGTTGGTGTGAAACGATCACATCAGTCTGGTCCGATGGCAGTGGCTGCAGTTCTCAGTGAGTTCTGAAGGTGCTCAGTGGAGATGTTTGCTGAAATTCTACTCTTCTTTGTGCTTCATCCTTCAAAAAAGTTATTCACAAAAGCACATACTGCCAAAAAGCAATGACACAAATCAGGTGTGGTTGTGAAGTGAGGAATATTTATTTATCTGTGATAAGAGAGGTCTTGTGAGAGTCTGTTAAAGAGCATGGGGTGGGTCTTATGTTTTTCTAAGCCTCTTGGGCACCTGTGCTGCATTGCCTGCTGTTACTGCATTCCTGTTGAAACAGGAAACTGTCCTTTGTGATGTCAGTGGGCGTTGATGGCACTTTTGAGAGGGTGCCAAAGGGTTCTCTCCTCAAAAGTGCTCATCAGTTGATGCCAACTCTCTGCTGGCTGTTGTGCAGGCTGGGCCATTGTCCATAGGCCCCTGCAGCAAGGTGACGATCAAGGAGCTGTTGGCATCCAGCCAGTAGAAGATTGAAGTCACTGAAGATGCCTTTGCCCCAAGAACCTTTGGTGGGCTGAGGCATGTCCTGCCCCACCAGCTGGCTGTCATCCTGAAAAGAATTGACTGTCAGATGGGTAAAAATGCTTCACTGAAATTATTATTCCCACACTTTGTTCCACCTGCCCCTTTTGCTGCTGGGAGCCCTACTCACTTGCATTGCTTTCCTGTTGTCCTTCCACGGAATCCAGACTGGAGCTGGAGCTGGATGAGGAGCAGCTCAACTTCCTTGCTCCTTGTGCCTTCTTCTTTGACTGCTGGCAGTTGAACTCCTTCTGGTGCTCGAGGGTCCTCAGGTACCTGTCCATTAAGGCTATCTGGGCCTCCAACTGGCAGAGCTGGTTGTAATACTTTATGATGCTCTTTTCCAAGCAGTCTGTTCCTATGGAAGCTGAGTCCATTTGTCCTGTTCCCTGGAAGTGAACAGAGCACGAGCACAGTGAAAGGGAAGGAGGCTTGTTTTGCAAAGAATTATCTTTCAGGGCTGGGCTTCCTCTGGAGGTAGTCCAGCCTCACAGGACTGCTAGGGACAGCATATGGGGCTCGCACCACCTCCAGCAGGCCCCATGTTGCACAGGGGGCTCCCAGTGGGTGTCAGCCCTGCGGCTGAGTGAGTCCTTTGGGAGAGGTAATGGACTTTCTGGGGTCTGCTTTCCCTGGAACCATCATGGATGACATCTTTGTGGTTCCCTGCTCCCTACCAGCAGCCCCCTCCCTGTGTGATGCATCTCAGTCACTCACCTGTTTCCAAGGTCTTCTTTTCTCCAGAGGCTGCAGGCAATCATCAGCAGGCAGAGACTGCAGACATCTATCAGGGCATCCATAAGGGGCCAGGTTTTCCCTGCTTGGTCCAGGTAGTCCCAAAGGAAGCCCAGGGGGTAGGGCAAGCTGAGGGCCTTCAACTTGGTGTGCAAGGGCTGCTGCTTCTGGCCCTCTGTTACACCAGCCCTGCTGACCATGTAGCGGACCCATCTGGGGCCAGAGGGAAGGCCAATCCACCCAGGCCAGTTGGAGGTCTGGCACTCAGTGTCAACCAGCAGCTGCTCCACAAGAAGGACCAGCACTGGGAGGGGCAGCCAATGTGACTGTACTCAGTGGTGTATGCCCTGCTCTGTGATATCAGATATCATATGGCTGGGTACCAGCCATAATATTCCTAGCGAGCCCCAGCAGACTCCCAGGACCCTTGGTGTTCTCTAGGGTATTCTAGAGTGCTTCCAGAGCTCATGCGTGTGCTCTAGGGTCCCCCAAATGCTTCCCAGTGTGCCATTTATGACTCACAGAACCTCCCAGCTTGCTCTCGAGCATGCAACGTTCTCAAATTCCTTTATCAAAAGGGAAAGCATGGCTGTGTATTTTTGCTGTTCACCGGGCTGCGTTTAGCCAATGTATCAAAATCAATGAATTTATTTGCCATCACTTGAGCTAGCACTGTTTTGCCTCCCATTGCCTGGTTTCAGCCCAGGTGGGGTTCACAGCACACCAAAGGTCAGTGTGTGGTTGGTGCTGAGGGGCTGGGCCACTGGGCAGAGCAGAGCTGCCGCCATGATGACACATGGCAGCGGGCGGGCTGCAGTGTGAGCTGTGCTGGGCCTCAAGTGGCCTGCAGGCTGTGGGTTGGACATGCCTGCTCTAGCTGAACACAAAGTTTTCGCCTGATGTCCATGTGGAGTCAGACCTGCACCTCTCGTGCCGTTCTGCTTGCAAACTGTGGCCCTGTGTTCACGGAAACATTTTCATTTGAAATGAGGGCAGTCTGAGAAAGGAGGAGTTTAAGGTGCTTTTAAAAGAAGTTGGAGTAAACAGTGCTTTCTCCAGCAGCGCATAATGAATGCTGGATGGAAGAAGACTTTACTGTGCTGTGAACAGAGCATTTAAATATTATATTGTACTAACAGTAATTCATTATAAAATCCTTCCCTTAGGAGTGAGTATCCTGGACCTGATCCAGTGAAGTGAAGCACTCGATACTTAGCTTTGAACACAAGTGGGTTCTGGAGTTCATTCATCCAGTCTCTTCTATTGCCTGAAAGGAAGCACATCCTTGACATTTTTGCTAGATTGGGATCACAGTCCACAGCACCTTGAGGGACCGAGTCTGACATAGCTTTTATATTATTACGCCTTCTAGAATAGTGTGATCATTTTTCCATAGTTAAAACTGAGGAACTGAAAAAAAAACCACAATAGTAATGAAATACTGTGACAGAAATGGAGCGAAAACTATTGCAGCAGTGTTAAAATGTGTATGCAATATCTGTTTTCAGGTTACCAAGGCAGCTTTCACTCAATACAAAACTGTTTCCACTATGGAGACTGCTACAGAACAATGGACCAGTCTGTCACCAGTGATGTGCTAACAGGGGAATCCCATTGCTTTAATCCTCTGAGACATAATGGCTATCACATACTCAGTGCACCTTTAGCTTCAACAGGTAATTTATTCTGCCTATAAAAAGTTATCTGCATGATATTTTTAGCAGGATGGGAAAATAACATATTTTGAAGTCAGTGTAATTACAAAAATATGTTTGCACTTGAAACTCAGTCACTGAAATTCATCTGGATCTATAAAAATCCCACAAGGAAGGCAGTTTTTTTCTTTAGTTCTATATTGGTCTAACAGACAGGTTTTCCTTTCGTTATGCTGGATGTCAGAGAGAACACAAACCTTCAGGAGACCTGACACATTTATTGAGTGGGCTATTCATTGTACATGTCTTCACATGTGCTCAGGCAGGTTTTTCTGATCAGATTGTAGTTGAGAACATAGTTAGCAAGATTCAGGAGAAAATAGCAGCAGCAGGAACTTCCTGTCTGTCTAAGAATAAATGGATGGCTTTGCTTTGCAACATTGATATTTACAGAATTGAAAGACACTGCTTTGAGAAATTCCACTAAAAGTATTTGGTAGTTCTTTTTTGTTTGGAAGTTCCTTTCCAGTTGTGTATTGCACATTCATTGCAGCAGTATTTCCCTGTTTAGCTGCAGGTTTGTGTAGAGTAAAATTTTCTGTGAGTTACAATATGTAGAAGACTATTTCAATCAGTACTTTGTTTTAGAAAGCATTTTTCTACTTTTAAAACTATAATTAAGAATTAACAGAAATACTGAAATCATCAGACAAATCTGAAATTGTCAGAGGTATGAAATACAGCCATTTACTCCATTGCTTTACTTACTTACTTCTTTACTTACTTATCACCCAACAAATTTTTCTTCATGTCTGCATTCAGGAGAGCATCTCAGCTAGGGACAGTACTGAAAACATGTGTTTAAATGCTCTTTGAAATGGGGCCTGAGTCAGACCACAAAATTAGAGCTGACTTTCCTGTTTGTTTTGTATTAAAGGAGTCTCTGTTCAGAGAGTGCATGCATTTGTCTCGTGTTCCTTACTAAAAAGTGTATGCATCAGTGATTAACACAAGGGAAAAGTTTAAGATGAAGTTTCAACTTCGACTTTGAATTCTTTTGTGTTATTCATAAGTTTGATGTTACTAAAACATAGTTTCTTCATATTAACATCAAATTTCAAGTTCGTATTGACAGACTGCAATATTTAAAGAATAGACTAAATAAACCTTCCAAAAGAAATTGTAGGAGCAAAGAATAATACTATGGCAAGACACCAACTTCAACAACAGTTGATTTTTATGTCTGGGGCTAAACTATTATGAAAAGTTTCTCTGTAATATTTTTGCTTTTATAATGCTTACTGAGGTATGCAAATACTTAGAGACTGAAACATAAATGTGGATGAAATTATATTTATATATATACTATACAAATATATATAAATCTTAGCTCATCTTTTTGTGTATAAAATAGAGCCATTCAGGTTTGCAAGATTCATCAAGGCTAGCTATTAATTTTGGGGGGGGCTTTTATAGCACCATTAATATTAAATGAGTTCTCATCTCACAGGAATGCCAAATGTGACTGGCAAACAGCTGCTCCATGAATTACATTAACAGGCAATAAATTTTTATTTTCTGTTCAGGACTTTGGACAGCTTGTTCTATCTGGAATCTAATAACAATCTCTCAGGTGTATGCTTATCTTGGGTTTTGTCCATCTGTGGTGGTGTGTCCACCCTGTATACAGACTCATCAAATATAAATTAGCATATAATAACCACATAAATTAGCATATCATAAACACTTATCAAAATACTTATCACTCCACTTGGAATGATACACAGCACAGATAAGCAGGCTAGATTCATCTTTCAGGGACTTAGGCTGTATACATACATGTATACATACAGCCTAAGGTCAGAATTCTACAGACATCAGAGTTTGACACATGAACTACCACTAAATTAATGTGTTGTAGGGAAATGCATAAATGTAAATAAGTAGAGAATTTTGCCTCAAATAATAAAAAAAGTATAAGATAGTAAAATGCCTTAGATCCTAAGGACTGAGATGACATTTCTTTGTGAAATGAGGACTGGCTGTTCAGGACTCCAGGATCTGTCATTATGAGGTGCCACACAGCCTGAAGGCCTCACTTAAAGCCTGGTACAGTTAGATTCAGCCACACGTAGGTACACATGCTTGCAGTGTTAAGCAGCCCGAAGAGATGAGAAACACAAAGCAGAAGAAACAACCTTATTTTATAGAAGGGAAACTGAGGCACAGAAAACCAAAGTTATTTCTTAACATCTCCACAGAGCTCCTCTATCAAGCAGAGAATGGAGCCAGGCCCCGGTGCCTTAACCATGAGGGTCAGCCATCCACACATTGACTCGTAATTCACATGAATGAGATGAGTAAGAGATTTTCTGCATCAGGCAGTTAGTTCACGGGCATGTTCTTAGCAGGAAGAAGGATCTTGCTCCATATGTTGTGTCAGCTGACTTACTTAATGCTCATAGTGGTTATTTAAATTGTGATAGGTGGGCTCTTGATGCAGAGAGTCAGACCCCTCTGTTGAAGGTCATCCGGACACTTTCTTTAAGCCTCAACCCAAAGCAGATGATAGGGTAAAACACAATATGCAGGTTAAGGGACTAACATAAAGGAGTCAATGTTTCATGCAATGGCTGGGGGCAGGGGAGGCTTGATGATCAGGAAATGATTGAAGAAGGTGATTTAGGAGGTTGTCTGGCCCTCGGCAGACAGTGCCATGGGGTATGTAAGAGGAATTGCACATTGATACTAGAAGTGTGGACACAGGGACAGATGCTAAAGGGAGAAGGACGGGGCAAGGCGTGAACAGTCAACATGAAGTAAGGAAAGTTGAAAGTTCAACTCAGGTGAGCAACCAGCAGCATGGTGAGCCTGGGTGGGCTAAGAATGACATCCTGCACAGCCCCTTTTGCACATCCTGTGAGCCTGACTTGCCCCAAACACTTATCTACACAGACTTCACCTCTGCAGTATGTGGGGATCCAACAAATGTAGGATTCAAATTGCTCTAAGATCTAAAAAGCAGCTGGGAGACAGATGGAATACTTTCCAAAGCGCCATTAAAAGGAAAAACACACAAAACAAGAGGACAACATCACTTTTAGTACACACTTAGTAGGATCCTTGCCCATTCATTGTTTTGCCATCCTATTCTGATAATAACTGTAAAGTCTCAAGAGAGTCATACTGATACTTGTGCTGCCCTTGAACGTGGGTAGCTTTCCGCAGAAATGAATGGGAGCCTCATACATTATGACACGAGTGCCCATGGAGATTAGTTTGTGTATCTCCTGGGTAAGGCTTTGATGGTAAATCCTATTGTCTTTTCATTAACGCTGTACTGCGTTCAAACTTTGCTTCCTTCCTTATATGTACTGGTCCTAAATCATGTCCATACAACTTGTCACGCTTTCAGGCTATGATGCAATCTCTGAAGCACAGTGTGTATCTGAAGACATGGTCTCCAATGGAACCGATGAGAATGGATTTTTCCAAAATGGCGCCTTCGATCACTGCTTGAATCACATTCCTCCCATCTATACAGATACCTAAGAGCAGTGTTGACCTTACTTCCTTTATTATACCTATAACTGTGTATGTAATAACAAAGGTGTTCAAGTACTTTTATTTAGTCTGTATCCCTATATGTGCTCATTTAAATAAACACCTCACATTTACCAAACCATTTTATACATGAATAGTCTGTGTAAGATAATATTGGAACCTGTTCCTTGGCTGTGGCACTTTGAAATTCATGCTTTAAGGGAATGAGGAGCATTTCAAGCCGCTTGTTTTGTAAGTTCTCTTGATGAAGTGTAAATGTAAGTTATATAATAAACTTGTAAAGAGGGTTTTTTTTCCCTTGAAAAGTATGTTTCGGTTGAGAATGTCAGTCCCTTTAATCAGTTTTTACTTAAATCACTGGTCAATTCTTGGGTTGTTTTTTTTAGTAACTAAAAGGATTTTTTTTTTTTAATCCCAGACCTCATGTATATAAAATCTTCATTTGCTCAGCTTGTTTTATATTTTCAATTTTACAAGAAAGCATTAAAAACTGGAAACAAGTGTACTGTCATTTCTTAAAATCATTGTTTTGCCTGATGAATCCTGATGAACTAAATACAGCTACACTCCATTCACTCCCAACTTGTGCCAGCACAGGTGTGTTTAAAGTGAGCTCCTGGAAATGTCCATGGGTTGTTTGGGAGAACCATAACAGAGGCAAGCAGTTTGGGTTAAATGAAGATGTGCTGTGTCCCTGGGAGACTATTAAAAGTTAGCATCACCTTTCTGCTTGTACTACAAATGCAAACAAGTGACAATAAATGCCCTACTGGCCTTGGCAGTGTCCACCTGTGACTGACTGTGCCTCCTGCCCCTGTGCCGTAGGACTTGGCCTTGACCACAGGGCAGAGCCCTTGTGAAAACAATTTTATTTATTTTTTCAGCCGGTCCCTGATAGAAGTAAGTCTGTGAAATGGACAGCATACTCACACCAGCAAGTCCTTCCCACACTACTATGCCTTCAGCAGCACTGGAGGTGCCATGTGAGGAGCATGCCAGTCTGCAGTGGCTTTCCTGTGCCCACTTGAGCTACCTGAAATGCTCCTGATGCTCAAGACATTCCTCACCACCACACAAATCTTCACAAGCATCACCACTAAGGGCACCTAGATGGAGCATCACTCAATGCCTGGCAAAAAAAAACCCTTCATTTACAGCTCACGGTTACCTGAGCTGTCATGGGGCACCTTTGGAAAGCTCACACTGGGTCAAAACTACCCAGTGACTGAAGACGTTGCTTTCCTCTTTTGCTCTCCTCTCTATTACCAAAATCTGCTTGGCAGCCTCATGCTCATACAATGTTTTCAATGCTTATCTTGTGCCAGGCATGCTAGTGCCAAAACCCAACTCTTCGTTTTCAGCCTTGTAAGCCAATTAGCTGTTCCCCAGAGAAACAGCCTAAAATAAGAAGCAGCTGCTAGATTTCTTGTCTCCACAAAGGACTGTCAGAAAAAATATCAGGCACCTGGCTTCAGTGAAATAGCAACTCCAAAGGAAAAAAAATCCTAAATTCAGTGGCACGTTAGGAAAATACCGCATTTTGCATAGCCAGAATCCACTGAGCAGACTCCAAGCTGAATGAAGTGGCATTACTGGGTCCACAGGGCCCTGCTTCTCCTTACAGGAACAAAGTTACACAACAGATGTATATATTTTTAAAGCACAATTTGATGGTAAGGTGTGAACTTGGCAGCCAAAGTATCAGGGAAACCATCCACTCCACGTGTTTATGTTGGTTGTTGAGAAACTCAATGTGAGCTAGCATCCTGGGGGTCTGCTTCCACATGAGTATCAAACACCCTGGTGCTGCTGTGCTTCCCCTCAGCCACAAGAGCCTCTGCAACCCTGGATGCCATTTTACAACAGCATGTTCAGCACCAAGGCCAATTTGGGCTAACCACCAAGCCTACATGGATGCATTTTACTTGTTTCCTCAGCGCCTGTTAGTGTACAGGTTGTACAGGTTGCACCCTGTCAGTGTACATGAGTTTGCCTCTGAACCCAATTTAGCTTTCTGTCCTCAAGAAATTTGAGTGAAACTCAGACATTCAGGAAGTTTTAGTTACTAGAGGTGCATAGGGGAACCTTTTATAAACAGTTCCTCTCTAGCTCTGCAGGACTCCAGTCCCAGCTAGAAACCCATTAATTGTGGCTGCCTGCCCGCCCCAAGCAGTCCCTGGCAGCCCTGAGTCACCATTCCTCTCCTGGAATTACATTTAAAAAGGCTCCAAATTATACTTTAAGGTTTTGATCACTACCACATTTGGTTTTCTGTCTTTTCCCTTATCTACTCAGATGTATCAGATTCTTTTGTCTCAGATGTAAGTAGCCCAAACTTGTTCCTAAAACGTTAAGCAAGGAGGCAGGTAGCTTATTAACTGCCCATCAGTAAAAACTCAGGAGCTTTTGAAGGAGAGCTTAGAAAAATCATATCCAGAGCCCAGGAAAGCTGTATCGTCTGAGACAAAATAAATAATCCCTGTTTTCCAATTAGTTTGAGACGTTAAAGAAAATGGGGCCTTAAAAACATGATTAATCTTGTTTCCTAAAAATTAGATGTATAATTCTAAAAATTACATTTTAAAGTTAAAAATACAAACCAAACCAATCTAAACATATTTGATCAATTACAAAAATATTTCTGTATGTCCCAACAACCAGGCTGTTCAAAACCACACAATGATTCACAAAGGTTTGGGAAACTTTAAGCATGGCAGCTGCAGTGATGATTTAATTCCAGAATCTGTGTGAATCAGGTTTTTTGTAAATTAAAAGGTAGATTCAGAGAAATGCGAAGGCACTCATCTGAGTCTGTATGGTTTGGAAAGTTATCCATAATAAAACCATTAAAATACAGAATAGCACAAGTTAATGGTTACTCGTGAGCTTGTGTACTTCGTTATTTCCTTTTATTACATTAAGTAGGGAAGCATCTCATATAAGCTTTTCCTAAAGACATAAAGAGACCTTTCAATTGAATTTATTGCTTGGCAAGTTCCTGGTTTCAGTGCTGTAAAAGCCTCACCAACTAATACATATAATAACTGGAGTTAGGCTTCATAATAGTAGAAAATTATTACTCTGCAGAATTAAAATGGAACTGCGGGTTCCAGTTGACTGTCAGATACTTTTTCAATCTAGGCAACAGAATTCAAATAACAAATTACAGCACGAATTTATAAATAGCCACAAATCATTTCCCCAGTGAACGAAAAGCCCGTTTACCCTGTGCATGCTCTCTGCGTGTGCACAGTATGCTTTAGGAATGACTGAATTAAGATGGCCTGCAGTGGCCAATCAAGCTGGGAGAAAGAAAATGAATTTCAAGTTGATACTGAAGCAGCTAAAGCACTTTTTTACACTTTTCAGCAGCTGAGAAGCAAGCCAACTGTTCTGCAGGACCGCTAATTTTTATAATGTAATCAAGCTCAAGCTTTTCATTGTATAGAAAACCAAAGTACTTACTCTTTTCCCTTTTGCTAGACGCAGTACTTCAGAAGCTACAGAAGTAATCTTCCTTTCACTGCTACAGAGGTGCCTTTGCAAGTGAGCATATGAGATGTACAGATGCGGTGTATCACAACGAAGTAACACTATTTTTACACTGGAATTGTGTGGCAACACAACACAGGAACTTGTGAGACCAAAGCCTCAGGTCTGCAGTATGAAAGTTGAAGCCTGTGGCAGGTATCAACTATGCTCCCGTGGAAAGGAAAGTGAGTACCCTTTCAAATCATATTTTCTAGTTACATCAATAGCCGGGACAGCTGCTGCTTGTGGAAAGGCTTTCTTGCTTCTTAGACTGTCCTTTCAATTGGGTACATTTTCTAACTGGTAAAGGTCCAACAAAACAAATTCCAGAGCACAGTAAGAGCACCAATTTAATACTGCAATAGATGTCAGTTATGCAAGCAGTGCAGGGGGAAAAAAAAAGTTCTTAAACCAACAACCAAGTATGTGAAAATAAACAGTGACTGTAAATTGAATTTAAATTGCCTAAAAGTAAAATATTTCAATGTTTTTTGTTCTGATCTTATTAAAACCTATATAAAGTGCAGTTCAGTCCTCCAATAATGCATTTACATTAAATTAGAAGATCAGCACAACAGAAGATGTGAAAAATAGCCAGTCTGTATCATTAGATTCACTGACAGTTAAAAGCCACTGGAGTATTCCCTCCTGAGAAAAGCCCTTCGATCGGCAGTGTCACCAAAAGCTCCTCTCTGCTTAAATTTCAAAGCAAACTGCAAACTCTCTTAAGTCATTTGGAAGTCAGCAGAATAAGAGCTGCAGACCACTACGTTGTCAAAGCCTCACAAAATAGTTTGCGTATATTGGCTTGGTGGGCTGTCAGATACTTACAGCTGCAAAACAGGTCAAACCATGGCAGGCAGTTTTCTTTAAAGTGTCTAAACCGTAGGAATCCCCAGTCTAGCTAAAGCTCTGATGAAACTGAGCTTTCTAGCTGATTTCCACTCAGATGAAAAGAAGTTTGTCCATTCCTTTGGCAAAAAGATTTTTGTAGTGGTGTTAAAGCCAGAAAAAAGTCAAATAACTCTTCTGCACTAACACAGATTTTCTGGCTGGAACCAGTACCTCTCACTCAAACTCAAATGAGTCAACTTTAAAAATGTATTTCTGGCTCTGATTTATATAGCAGTTCCCTTCAATTAATCAAGGACACCAATAAAAGCATGATGTTAATCTTTAAACTTTTACTACTATTGGCCTGCTTGATTTCAAAGTGTTTTTCCCTTCCCCCTGGGAGAGGCTGTATCTCTGTCCCATCAAACTGTGCCTTGGTGGAGAGCAGTGGACCAGGACTTGCCACTGGACACAGGGATGATCCAGAGACAAGGGAGGACATGAGGAGACCCTGGACAGGGACAAGGCTAGGAAAGGAGTGGATTACGCTGCTTTATTGGAGGATCAGCCCCGCCTTTCAGCCTTTCCTCAGTTCAGAAGGGCACCGTAACGCTCGTCTCCCAGCAGCATCAGCAGCCAGAGGAGCCCCAAGCCCCCAGCACCTGATCTCAGTATGTGGTCCAGACACGGGATCCAGGATTTTCCTCTTAAATAAGGGATGGCTTTACTTTACCCTGCTCCAGACATCCAGAATTTGCACTTCAGCTTCCTCTCAGGCACTAGGAAGGGAAATGTGCCTCCAAAGTGGGAGTCAGTCCATCCCAGGAAGGTGCCAAGGAGCCACTGATGGACATTAAAATCCAGACAACATAAATCCTTTGAAGCGTATCTTCTGTAACAAAGAAAGCTGAGACCGTTGTCTGCCAGTGTCCTACATCCTTTCTCATGCACACAGCAGACCGCTCCAAAACAGAGCATAGTCCCAAGCAGTGATCTGCATCGCTTCTCTGAGCAAAACTGGGTACCTGTGGTCCCAAGAGAAACCCCTCTGAACACAAATTTGCACTGAGTATAAACCCAAAAGCCGCATGACTGGATTGTGTTAGGCAGAGGGACAGGTTTTTAAAAAATGTCTGAACACTTTAAAATGAAGAACGGGCATTAAGTGGGATTTTTCAGTACTGCCTCAATTGCTTTAATTTCATCTCTAGGATTTTGTTTCCTTCTGAAAATCCTCTGAGGTGCCTATTTGCATCTCTAGGCACATTCTGCAAATCGAGGCTATACTGCATAATGAGTTTTATTTCCTATCTCTTTCGGTCAAGAACCACACATTTGCCTAAGGAATTATCTGTGGCACTGAAATCTGCTAGACTATAAATACAGCCTGATCTGGGAACAGGCACTGGAAACTGCCATGAAAACCATGTACAGAAAACAGTGATTCTAGTCACACAAGATACCTGATATAGTTGGCAAAAAGGCAAAGCTAAACAAATGCAGGTTTACATTTTACTATTTAAAGAATAAAATATTCAACTTGAGTTCCATTAACACCTGTCAGGATTTTGGTACATACTCAAATCCACATTTCTAATTTTATTGCTAAGTAATCCCAAACTTGGCAGTTGGATGGTAAAATAAAATACCCATGCTAAACATCTGAAGCAAATTGTAGCTCTCTGGAAGAGCCCTTCTGCTGTATAAATGAAGGTCACATGTATAAATGATTAGAAGCTTAAGGAAATATGTCTTCTGCTTTTCTAAATTGATAACACACACATATTGCATTAATATTCCCACATCAATTACTGGACATGTTCCTCACTGTAAGAAAAATGGTAATTTTTTCAAAATAACCCCTTGAAATAAAATTCTTACACTAATACAATTAACTCTTGCCATGCAGAAATAAAAAGGGGTTGATTTAATAAGCTACATCCCAGACAAGCAGTTCGTCAGTCCCTGGAGGTGATGCAACCTGGGCAAACCATGGTTTTGGGGATTCCAGTCCTCCTCACTGCTAAGGATGTGCCAGAGGTGATAGGTCCTAGTGGGGAAACGTCAGGAGGAACCAACCTAAATATGTAGGGCTTGGTGTTACAGCAATGGAAGGCAAACTGATGGCAAACTTAGGAAGGAGCTCTCCTTATTCATTAACAGCAAAATAAACACAGCATATGTGGCAGAAGGCTTCCTAATTGCTTTCCCTCCGTAAGGGGCAGCTCACGCCTGGCATTGGGCACAGGGTAAGGCCTCAGAGCAGCACTGACCCCCAAGTGTCCAGACTTATGTGTCAGCTGACAGTGGGTGCAGGGCACACTGGACTGACCACTGAAGTCATGAGAGGGTCAGGGAAACCACCGCTGGCAAGCATCACCTCCTTGGCTGCCACTAAGTCACACTTGCCAGAAAGAACTTATTCCTAGGGCTCATAAAAATACTTCTGAAACACATTTTTTCCTCTTCAAAGTGCACCAGATTTCACTAAATGCCAAGTATTTTCCACCAAGGTTCCCAGGCTAAAATACACACAGAGCCATCTATAGGGTCTTCATATATATGGCTATTGTATCTGGCCCAGTGTGCAGCCAGGCATCTCCATTTCAGGTGGAGATGGTCTTGGCACAGATATGAGAGAGCCCAGCTCCAGTCTCTGCACAGGAGGATGGCAGCAGTTATGAGTTTATCATGGCTGATGTTGAGCACAGCAAGCAGAAAAAGGCAAACAGTTTAATTTCTACTATAGTTTTACATCATATTATTTTTGAGAGATTCCTTTATTTTCTGCTTTCTGTTAGCTGACATAAAGTTAGGTTCTTTATGTCAGAGACAGCAGTCATTAAAACGAAAGCAAAAAAAAAACAAACAAAAAAACCAGGAAGTTGTTTCCACTGACAAACATTTTGGATTCCTTTTTATCAAGCATCAGAATGTCCATTCTTAGTTTTGCAAGACTAGCCACAAATGCCACAGTGAATGTGCACGTGTGCATATCAGAAGGCTTGGAGAAAAGCTACTGCCTGCCCACTGAACACCCCCTTCCCTGCACATTTCAAGTCACTAGTCCCTGACTTTTCTGATGTTTTCCTTTTCTCACAAGAGGGAGCTCAGGCTCTGGAATAATGGTATGAAGATGTCCTGCCCAGGCCCTGCTACTCTCCTGCTTCTGAAAACGCCTGTCTCTTGTCCAAGGTTAGGCTTACAAGGCTCCTTTTTCTGTTTAAAATTCATTCAAAGGTTACACTGCAGGTGAAACTCTTATAGGACAGCTTACAAGGCTGCCTGCATTTGGACTGACAGCCATGGAGAAAGCTTTGAAGAAAAAAAAAACAAAAACAAACAAACAAACAAAAACTAAACAGCCAGTATAAAAGCAAATTACTGCGTGGCTAATGCTGGTTTCGGTGGAAGATATTTGGTAGCTGCAATATTTTTGACCCTTCTGTGCATGGAAGTTTGTTCCATACATTCACTACATGGGTGTTCAGGGATAGTTTGTTACCTCCAGTCCATACATATCTATATGGGCAGATCTGTGTGTCTGCACACACACGTGCATGTGAATGTCCCATCCTGTAGACCCAGCTTTAGATTTCATATTATTGCTTTTCCTCCCGACCTCTAGTAGAGCCCACTGCAAGACCGGACTATTTTTCTACAAGATTTTTCACTCTGCCCTGGAGTTAACAGAGGATTGCATTAGCACACGTCTGATTTATGTGCTCATCCCATTATTAACAACATTCCAAAGGGATTCCTCTGAGCAACACCTTGCCTGCTGAGCTCTTCCTCCAGAACAGCCCAGGAGGCCCCACGCAGCCACCACACAGCCTGGGGGCTAGAAAATAAGTTATTACAACAGCCAAAGGCAGAGAGCTTACGTAAGAACGCTTCAGCACCCAGTGAACGGTGGGTCAAGCCCAAATTGAGACTGCAATGTCCTTGAGCTCCCTCTGCTGCTCCCATTCTTATTTACATGCATATAAACAAAGCACCCGGAATCACAGCAATCCCAATAATATTTCTGCAAGGCTCCTCTGGGCAGAGAGTAGAGTGATGTGCCAGAGACTCCAATTGGTCAGGGAAACGGACCCAAGGGACCCCATATGCAGTCCAGGATGAGTGACCCTCGCACATGCAGAGTGGGCAGCGCTGACTAATGGCTGTGGCTGTGCAGCCCCAGCTCCTGCAGAGCTCTCGGGCTCAGCTCCAGCGGCTGGGCATCCCACAGGGGCTGCTAGACAAAGAGGTACATTGCTTGCAGAGGCAGATCAGTTCGTTCTGATGTACTCTAAACATCAAATAGTTCTTGAACATATGTATAGATATATACATATTTAAAAATAATTGTTAAAAACGGGGATTTTCTGTGACCAGCAACCCCAAAAGAATTTTGTTTTTGTCTGAGCCTAAGGTTAAGAAGTTGTATTGGCTGCACTGAGAGGAAGCTCTGCCAGGCTGGCTGGCATGGTAACTGCAACAGCCACTTTCCAGTCTTGTGTGCAATCTATTGCAAACTCAATCAAGTTGGAGTAATTCAATGCAGTATGTATCTGTGACATAGCGTGAACACAAATATAAAAAAAGATTAAAAGATGACTGTGGAAAGCTAGCGTGCTCCTCACATAATTAAAACAAGTTGGTCAAAGGCTGTTGCTTGCCTGCTGACACTGAGGTTTCAGGCAGGTCTACAGGCTGGGAACAACGGCCCTGCTCTGGGACAGCTCTGCTAGAGCCAGTAAGGGCTACCAGGAGTCACGTGAGGTGAGATTCAGTTCCTGAGAATCTCTCTGCCTTGCCTTCCTTTGCATAACTCCAAGGAAGTTTGCAGTCTCAGTCTGCCTCAGTTTCCCTACATGTTAAACAGATTATCGTGCTCTCTCCCAGTTGTACAAAATGCTTTTATATCCATGGATTAATTGTCTAAAATTATCTCACTGCCGTCCTATTCAGCTCAGCTTTGTTTAATTGAGATTGTGATTATCTGTGAAAATGAATGCAAATTTGGTGTTGGCTAAAGGCTTCTTCCAGGCAACAATAAAAGTATGTCTTTAAAAATGTCTATTTTGCTCACAGTCTATTGCAAATAGTGTACTGAACTCAGTATGGCTTTCAAGTACCTGTTAGCAACACATAAAAAACTCTCTAGCCGTGCAGTGGATTCCCTCTAATCCTACTTTATTGTTTCTAAACATCATACACTATTTCTAAGAAAATTTAGTATATAATAAATGTGGAGTATTTCATTGCAGCAATGTCTCTGAATAGAGACTTACATTACACAGTGTCAAATACTAATCAATATAGATAAGTTCTTCCATTTGATGTCAGAAAAATAGTGGCTGAAAGGAGCTTTCGACAATTTTTTCCCCATAAAACTAATACCTTACTTCCTTTCTCAGTTCCATGTTAAACAACCAGTAGATTCCAATAGTTACAGCTCAAGCATTTGAAAAAATCCAAAAGGCAGAATTCATAGTTTCTCTAAACTTAAGAATACAAAAAACACATGCCAAAATCTAAATAGAAACCAACAGATGTTAAACATTTAGCCAAAGCATTTCTTATAGCTATCTAAAATCAAAGTATATAAAAGCAAAGCTCACTCTGAAAAAAAATAATAATTAAAAAAACAATCTGTAGTTCTGAGTTACTTTCTCCTCCTCCAAAGTGAAATTTTAGGTTAAGCTGGCTGATTGCATGTGATAAAGCAGCTGCCTGATGAAGTCAGCTCTCAATTGAAGTTTCAGCGTACCCCCAACCAAGAGATCTCTGTTCATACGCCCAGCATTTTGCAGTGATGCCCAGGCCTGCTTTTATTATTTCCATCAGTAATCTGTGCTGGCCATCCCCAGTACCACCTGCACATGGCACGCACTGGTCCCTGGAAATTGCCCTTTTAGTCCCAGGCCCAGACAGACCCCCAACATGGCCACATGAACTACATTTTTGTTTACTTATTGATGCAATGAAAATCAAAGGAAAAATGGCAAATTCAGGGTCATGCTGGAAATTTCATTATTTTCTATTATGGCTGAAAGTATTTTGAACACTGAATATCTGAACCCTTAAACAAGGATTGTACTGGTTAAGGATTATACAACTGCTTCTCAGCAGCCACCTTGTCACCTTTCTGTACCCTGTAAGTAACAAAGCCTGTTGCGTTGGCATGCCACTTCTTGCTTTTCCAGAGATGGAAATTCATATGCTGGCAATATCAATAGATATTCGTGGTGGAGTTCAAGTGCTTCTTGAAACGCAGCTGCCACCTCTCTGCTATTAAAGCCCCTAAATTTCGTTCATTCAAAGATGCTGAAATGTGCAAAGAAGTGATAGATCTGCAGCAGACAGTTGTTTGCTTCTGCTGCTTAATATCTCTATGCTAATAAGCATTTCCCCATCTTGTAAGCTGGCTCTGACTTGATTGCAATGAGTAACAAAGAGGCAGTGCCAAGCATTTCCCTTCTAACCATCATCCTGGGACAGCAGCAGTCAACATTTGCACTGGAATTCAGTATTACGGCAAGAATGGAAAAAACCCTGTCAGGGAACAAACTGGCTTAACTGAAGAAATGTCCCCAGTCCATTCACTGCTTTAAAACAAAACAGCTTTTCCCTCTGATCCCCCGCTTGCTCAGTCCTCCCATTAAACCTTGTTTTAAAATCAGCCCAAGTGGGACACAGAAGTTTGGTGGCTCCTGTTTTTCCCTTGAAATGCTTAGCAAAGTAGTTCATTTTTCAGGGTCTGGCAGAGTAGAGATGAGAACAAACACAGGGGCAAATTATTTTTAGTGAGGGAAGTAATTAAGATTGAAAATGTACCTAACTGCACATGTGCAGTTCTGTATTTATGCTCCTTTTTGTAACATCTGAAAGTTATGCCTGGCACATGTACCTTAAAATTAAATGCCACATCACTTCTCCAGAAGAAACCATAATGGTCTTTTGTAAATAACTTTATCTACTGTTCAGCATTTTACTAGTCTTGCTGTGTTATACTATAGCATTTATTGTTTTACAAGTGTTAGTGTTCTCTGGTGGGAAATGTTGTAAAAACATAGAAACTTAAATAATTTTTTCATCTACTGAATTTATAACAAACATGGGACTCAACAGACAGTTACTCAAGCTGTAAGCCATTTGGTTTCTGTCAGGGGAAATGCCAGCTAATCGGGACAGCCTGCTGTTCTACACTGACTAAAATAGGGAAAACGTAGACTAAGTTAAACCTCTTTTGCTCTATATATGGGATTTTACAGCTAATGCAGCTTAGCAGACTGCCCAGCGCTCCCCAAAACCTCCCAGCTGATCTGCTAGGAATCACGTCCCAAGAGAACAAGGCTGACAAGCCTGGACCTAAGCATTTCTTAGCTTCAGGGGTTTGCTCCAAAAGTGCCTGCAAGCTGTGTTTGGAGAAGGCTATCCTGCTCTGCCCAATGTGTTGGTGGTTAAAGCTCCAGATCAGCAGAAAATGAAGATCTTTGAAGAGTCAACAAAGCTTGGACTCCAAAAAATGCCATTTGTGTAGAATGGGGTTTCTTATTGCTTTGAAGTTCCACTTTGCAAAAGGGACAGTGTCACAGAAAACAGACCAAAAATCTCAGAGCCCACCTCTGCTAGAATGCAGTGCACGTACCTAGAGATGCTTGAACATTGTACTTGGGAGTCAATAAGCACCAGCAAAACATTTTTATTTATAGAAGATTTTTTTCCCTGCTGCATATTGTCACGAATGCAGTTGGTAAGCCATCTGCCTCTCCCAGGGACAAGGAATGGGAGAGCAAGGAGCTGGATGGGGGCTTGCTCCCAGCCCCAGGTCTTGGTGTGCAAAAACTGGCAGATGGGGCACAGGGACTCAGGCTGAGTGCCTGAGGCACAGCCCCAGGCAAGGATTCATTCTTAGCCTGGTACTTTGAAAAAGTTTCGTTTCTAGTCGCTGTGCCTCCATGGGAGGCTAACCTCCCCCCCCAGCAGTGCATGTTTGCCAACATTTCATCAACTTCCTTTCTGAAATAGAAACTGCCATCTTTACATCACCTCTCCCAGTATTGTTAATTGATTACAAACACTGATGTATCTGCCTGGCTGTGGTACTCATGACTAAGAATTTCAGATCAGGTTTTCAACTGTCTGCTTATGTTTATTTAATTAAATTTATGGCAGATTTCAGGGTACTATTTGTTAAATCTCATTTTCCAGTTCACTTTTGGATATTTTGTTAATGAAAAACACTCGGCATTCATGGTGTGTGCTACAGCGATTATCCTGTACAACATATGACGTTTACTTAATGAATGTTCACTGTGCTTAATGCTGAAGTGGCTCCTACCTGAGGGAGAAGCAGCATTCATATGGCAAAGCGCTCGTCGTGTGAAAAAGCGTCCTCCTCTACTGCAGTGGATTTGTGTGGGCTGAAATAAACAAATGGATAGAACATGTAGAGATTGCTTTTCCCTGTGTAAATCATTATTATTTATAAAACCAGCAATTACTGTTAGGGTAACGAACACTTTTAAAAAAGCAATTCTGTAGTACTTTCCCAGCAGCCCTGGGCAGGGTTTTGGCACTCTCCTGATGCCGTGAGTGAGAGCTATGGGTCACTGGTCCTGGAAACATTGAGCAATGCCAGTTTTGCTGGCTGGGGACGGAAGCTGGTCTGCAAGGTAGTTCTCCAGAATTGCAAGGCTCCACGCCCTACTGATAACCCATTTTTCTCACTCGCTACATGTTAACTAAGGAAAATACAGATTAGCTCATTAAAACTGCAGTAGTATCTGTATGATGATTCAGTTATCCATGGCATTAGAAATTTTCAATAGTTATGGGTTAAGGTTTATTTCTCTAGATGCACACACACTCTCTAGGACTTCACCCACTCACTCTGGATTACTCAGTCATCCTTTTAAACAATCATTTAAAAAATAAATAGCGTTATAAGCTTTAACTGTTAATTAAAACAGCACTTTCTGCAAAACAGATAACCATAATGAAACCCGTCAGCCACAAGTTTGTTCCTGTCAGACTCCACCTCTTCTTCACAAATAATGGCTTTGCATAGATAGAAAAACGTATGTGGATGACACCTCTCATAGCTCACTGCAGCACGGTGCCTGCTCTCTAGCACAGTAAGCCTCTTGCAGCTTTGTGCTAGTGAGAAACACAGAGTGATTAACTCCCAGACTATCGGCACCTGTCAGCAACCAAAAAAAAAAGCAACTTAAAGCTGACAAACCAACAAAACAGAAATCTTCTTGTTCAGCCTGGTTCATCTGCAGTCATGCACCTAAAGATCACCTAAAGCAAACTCTGAATGGTCACCTCCTAGTAAGAGACAACAATGACATTGGGGGGTCTCTAGAGAGGTAACACAAGAATTAATTAAAAGAGACTGGGAAAAAAGGATTACAGAGGCCAAGGCCAGGAATGATAAGTGGAAGTTGATGGTGTTAACTAGTAGTTTTCTTTAATGAATATATTATTAGACAACATTTAAATGCAGCTTACTAACAGCTAAATATCAGAAATTGTCCTCACAATTGTTTCGGGTCTAACAAATATTAATTTAAGAAGGCCAAAATAATCACACATAAAAGTTTTCAGAAATGTGGAAACATGAATAAAATTGCAGAAGATGTTTTGATGCTGTGAAAATTTCTCCTCACTGAAAGGTCTTTGAAATAGTTTGAAACACAGTACAGCTATCTGGAAACACTGGTGGCAGACTGTGTTCCTTCATACAGAAAACGAAAGTAACAACTTGAATAAGGTGGGAAATGCATACAACAAAATCCCAAAGTTAATTTTGCTTTCTTTTACGCTGGCTTCACAATCTTAGCAATAATCACTAGATAAAGTAAAGCCTTACAAGTGCTAAAACTGTAAGGCAAGGAAATCAAAAAGCGAGGGAAGACAGTTTATGTCCTCCAGGCAGAGCTGCATTCTGGCAGATTAAATTGTAGTGAAAACATCCTGTCAATTAATTAGTGCTTTTATTATTTTAACTGACGTTATGCTGCCCGGTTGAACATTTCAACTTTTGTTGAACATTACGTACTGAATAAAGCTATAAATACCCCTAGAAGTTCTACTTAACAAGATTAAAGCTGAATAACATAATGTGCAATTGACTCTACAGGCTGGGACTCAGCACCTCAAGGTTGCACAAGAGGCAGTTTCCAGTTACATACAGACGTCATCAGCACCTTTGCAGAACAGTCAGCAAATGATACTATCAGCAATATTTAATACAGCCACAGTCTTTGCCCCTAGCAGCAAGTTTGTGTATATATGAGAAGTGATGCAACTGTAGAAGCAATTCCCAGTAGCACAAACTGGATGGGTAAGGAGGGGTTCCTGGTGGCTCACCCTACAAATTGTTCCCAAATGCTCCTTGAATTGTGAACAAGTGGAAAAAAAGTTACAGCAAACCTGCTGCTGTGCATTTTGTGAGGTGAGGCCCTGGCAGTCACCGTTTTGTTAAAGACCTAACCAAAAGTGAAGCCTCTCAATAAAAATGTGATGGACAGATTCAGAGGGCTGGCAGGAGCGGGAGATGCTGGAGGAGCCATCCCAGAGAAGAGCTACTCTTTGCAGGCAGCAAGGAGAGACAGGGGAAGCTCAAAGCAAGCCATCCTGATACAGAAAGATGAGTAATAATGCAAACTGGAGCAATTGGAGTGAGGCAGAGAAGTGGAAATGTAGGATCTGAGTGAGAAAAGTGTCCAAAAATTGAAGGCAAATGAACTGACACCAAGCCATATCATGCAGTGCTTTAAGCACAAGAGTCAGCTTAGCATCAAGAATGATACTGCTGCAAAATGGGCATCCGAAGAGCCATCTGGAACAACTGATCCCTGCTTCATCGTAGAAGTCAGTCTGCAACAGAAGGCTGTGATCTAAGATTTTTTATTATAAAGTTTCTTCAGTCACAAGCCAAGCTTTCTTATGTTTGTTTAATACATGCAAAAAACACACCCAACACCACAACCCTCCAGGAAAAAAAAAGAAAAAAAGACAGGTTCTGCAGGGGATTTTTCAGAATCTGACACTCTCCCTCTGTTAGTGTTGAACTAATTCCCAGTTTGGTGCTGGGGAAATTGAGCTGCTGGAAAGACAAACTTTCATATAAAAAATACAACCAAAACCTTGACCGTTTATTATTCAGAGATTACCTCATGATACTTTAAAAGAAAAAAAGAAGAATTTTAATCCTATGGTCTTGGCCAACTTGCATTCTTCCTCACCAAAAGCTTCAATAAAAGTGATTTCTCATCAGCTGTTGGATGTGTCAGTAGGGGGGAGCAGCCAGTCAGGCTGGCAGTGACGCTCATCTCCCCCACAGCAGCTAGCAATTTGCCCCAGGCTCAGCAGTTTTGTGCCACTGAAGTGAAATGAATCAGCTGCTTTCAAAACTGGATAAACCAGGCCTAAGGCTGCACAGACACAAGCAGCTTCAGCAGTCACCAGGTGATGACAATGCTGATAACGTGCTGAGATTGGAAAAGGATAGGAAGAAAAAAAATTAATCTAGAAGACAAAGAAAAACCTCTCACTACTGGAGGCTCATCGCTGGCATCCCAGATGTCCCTGGAATAAGCAATTCAGAAGTAATGCTGGTGCACGGATCACGAGAGAGCAGGGACAAAAAACACAAGCCCCATTCTCTCCTGGGATGCTGTGATAAGCCTGGGGAAATGGTGAAGAAAGAGCCAGAGCTGCCTTAAAAAGTGAAAAGTCAAAGGGGTCAATCCAAAGCACAAGGGAACGTAGCATCAATCCTCTGCCTGAGGCTAGCAACGGGTAGAGTGTCAAAACCACCAAAGGGAGCAAATGAAGTATTTTTCATTACAAATAATAATTCTTGGTGAATGACATTAAGAAAGCCTTACCTCCTTCTTCCCAAAGACACTGGTCCATAAAACTACATACGGAACAGAATCTAGGCTGACAATAAGCTTTGTTTCCTCTCAGCATTCCATCCTGAGTACTGCTGGAGGTTCCCCTCCTGCTGCTTTGGAATAACCACATCCATTGGTGAAGTTCCTTGCTTCCTCCTTCCTGAAACACACAGCCCTGGTATTGCTGTGGACACCATGCTAGTGCCCAAGGCATGTCCCAGTATGCACTCCATTTCTGACGTCTACACGAAGCCCAAGCTAAGGAGCACTGTATCTTTCACTTAGAATTTCCCAAGTGCAGAGCACGACCAGCTAAAAGAGATTTGGTAAATATGGACTGGGCTGTCCATATTGAAGGTCAGAAACACAAAGAAACTTACACAGCTGAAGTAAATTCAGTATCTGTACCCACGTTTATTCAGTGTCTGGGCATAGTTGTTACACAAGCAGACAATCAAGTGCAAACATTGAGCTGTGAAGGGTCTCATTATGTGCCAGCTCTTCCCAGTGTGCAAATGCTTGCATTACAGAACATTTGATTACAGTGTTGTGACTTGAACCAGCTTTTTCCTTTCATCCAAGCAAAAAAAAATAACAGTAATTTAAAAAAAAAAAAAAAAAGGTAATGAAAACTCAGTAAAAATTCCTTAAACCAAAGGTCCACCTTCAGTCTGGGTTTCAAAGAACATACGTCAAGGAAGACTCCTGCTCACTATCATTTAGCAGGTTGTTAAAAGAGTTTCAAAAATGAAATAAAATTTAATGAGAGTTAAGGTTGGTTTTTTTCCCTTTCATCTGAATTTTTACTTTTCCAATCAGAACAGATATGAGAGCTCAAACCAAAGGCATAATAGTAATTTAGAGCATTTCACCCTGTGGCTTATGAAATGATATTGTGCACAGAGCCGTGTTGGCTTCAGTGGAACAATTTGCACAGAAAGTACGAGCAGGTGGCAGAATTCAGGCCCAAATATTGATTCCACTTACAGGTAGTTGCTGTGCAGGAAAATCTTTAGAGGAATTGTGACTGATATTCCAGTACGCCAGACTCAGCACATTGAAAGGCAGCGAAGAAAGCCTTCTTTCACAGCACTAAAAGGTGCTGAAAAGATGATGGTAATTTAAACCATTATTACAAAATATATCCAGCGCTATGCAGATAATCATGTGAATTTACTTTTGCTGTCAAAAGCTTGTTTTTAAAATAAGCCTTGACTCAGGACAGCATGTAAAATAACATTTCAGAACACTTTTCATAAAATGCTGTAATCAGAGGCATATCCTCATTTGCAATCAAAGTACTTAAAAACATTCATTTTGTCTACCGTTTCCTTCTTCTTATAGGAATGTATAGGATATTATATAGGAGAAACACAGTAATCAGGCACACTCTGGAATATAATGGGCTTTTAGATCCTCTAATGAGTTGTGTAAGAATAGCATACTAAGAAAAGTCATGCATGTCATACATCTCCCTCTCATTGTAAAACACTGTTTTTAGATTTTAGTGCAGCCAAAACAATTTATCTTTTTAATTTAAAAAAGAAAAAGAAAAAGAAAAAAAAAGAAAAAAAAAAAAGAAGTATCTAATTTCACTAAACTTATTCAAGGAGAACATGTTCTGAGTTCTTGAAATCACACTGCTACACCAGAGACCTAAAATGCCTGAGAATGGGGAAGCAGAGGTGAGAGCACTGGCTCCCTAACACTGAGGCAGGCCAAGATTTTAAGGGATCTTAAAATCTGAAGAGTAAAAAGTGGCAGAAGCTAATGAGCTTTGCTGAGCCAAATTAAGTCACTTAGCTCCTCTGCCTGGCGATGTCAAGGCTGCCATGCAGTACTCACAGCTGAAATGGTCTGGTGCTTTGTACAAAATCATGCACTGAGCTCTTCAACAGGAGAAATTCACCTGTGCTGTCACTTGGATCCAACCTGAATCTCAGGGTGCATTCATTTGCCAGTGCTCCCACAAGGCTTGTTTCTCTGAAGGCAGTGGGATTTGCTGGAACTGGCTCTCATGTCAAAGTTTCAAAAATAAATTTAAACATTCTAAAATGCCACCTTTTCCTGGAAAGTAAATACCACACACCCAGTGAGTGCCCAGAGCCATGTGCTGTACCCTCAGCATGTGGCCCACAGCCTGTGCCTGCCATCTCCTCCCAGCACCTGCCATTGCCGCAGTTGCAAAACTGACCTCAGCTTTCATGTGTTACCTGTAGTGCAAAAGGAGGGTTCTCAGCAGCTTTGCTCCTGCACTACAGCAGAACTGCTTTAGCTTTACGTATCAAAGCCACCTCAGATGCGTGAAACTGCTTTGCCTTATCATACATCATGCTAAAAGTTTCTCAACAGTTTAGGACATGGAGCAGAAAAGTGGCATAAAGTAAGTAGGATGTGTTCAGGACTGTAAGACTTCACTTTTAGCAGCCATCAAATAATGAATAATTTTAGATTTTGGCTTTTGAGCCTACTCTTAGAAAATATGAATGTATGCCCATTTTGTTGTGATTTATTTTTTTAAAGTGATAAATACAACAGGTCACAGTCTGAAAATGGCATTTACTTGGAATCGTACATGTACTGCTGTGAGACAGCTGCAGTGAACAGCTTTTCCTAGCAGGGCTGGCTCCAGATTTTGCACACTTGAAACAAGCTAAATCCCACCATTAAGAGGCTTAGCTCTGCTATGATTGTCAAAATCTGTCTATCACAACGCCTATTTCTCCTGTACTCAGAGAATTAACAATGAAAGTACTTTTTGACACGCTAAATGAGATTTGGGACCCTTAACAAGAGTTGGCTCAAAACTGCTACCTCAAGAAATATAAAATGGCAGCATTGTTGACACTGTATGACAAATTATATGTTCCTTAATACGCTATGTCACTCCATTCAGTTTTATAATTGGCACTGACTATGGCTGAAATCTGATCCAAAGCACACAGAACTAACTGGCGCTTGCTTTGTCCCTCTTAGTATTTTCTAGACTACGGAACTTCATAAATATTTACTCAACAGGGTGGCATGCTATTTTTTTCCATAAAATATACATGTCCGTATCTATAATTATGTAATTAGTTATTTTCTGTCAGATGACTGGCTAGCTGTGCACAGCCAGCTTAGACTGCAAGAGATGGGTAACTACCTTAAGAATTCAAAGAAAAATCTCTATATAAAGATTACTGTACCCATTGACTTCCCCGACTTCAGTAAAACTACTGGAATAGCAGGGGTAATTACTCAGCCTATATCGCTCAGAAGAAAGGCGTTCAAGGAATCATTGTTCCAACACTATCAGCATTAACTCTGGAGATGCAACAATTTCTATTCAACTCACAACTCTATTCAATACCCTCATGGGCCTCTTCCCATGATTTTGTCCAATTTCTCTTGGAAATATTTAGTTTTCTTGGTCTTTATTGCATTCTGCATCCTAACAATGTATACACCTGGGGCTCCTTACTTTTTGCATTGTGTTTATTCTGCATTTGCTGGCCCCTTGATTATGATTTTGTAAACCACTCTTAGGTCCATTCCCACATCGCTTTGAGGACTCAGTTTAATCTCTTCTAGCATGGAAACACTTCTGTAGTGCCGGCCCCTGTTTCCCTTTCTCCAGTTCTGTGTCAAGCTACAGAGGGGAAGACGCACTCCAGCTCATGTGCTGGGAGAAGAGATGCAAGGACAAGGAATAAAGTGCCAGAAGAACATAAATTCCCATGGATGTTATAGGAATCAAAAGTCAGGAACTTCTCGATCCCTCCCTCCAAACAAATCCACATCTGGACACAAATGATTCACTAATCCAATCATAAAAGAGCATCTCAGACCCATGCTGTAGTATAAGCTCCATCTGCATTCACAGTAATGTAATTCACAAGTGACCCAGATTTACAACAGATAAACAGTGATGTAATGCTGGTGTGAGAGAAGAATTATACCCTTGTATGTACATATACACAAGTGAATATATATATGTATATATATAAAACATATCTATTTCTCAAAGAACACTGTAAACTCCTCAAATAGCCTCTCAGTAGCAAAATAAAAGCAAACACCTTACACATTTTTGGAACGTTAAAATGCCATTTCCTTCTAAAGAGAAGAAATTCAGACTATAGTTGGCTTTGTTTACTCCAGAGCTGCTTAGAGTCGTTGCACAGATTTTCAGAAGTCTTGGAAGCACAGACCTCTTGCTGGCACACCCGCTAGAATCTCTGCTCACAGGTTCATGCTTGGATATTAACTTTAGAACCATTTCCAAGGATTTTTAACTGGGCACAAGCATGTGCCAAACAAGTGAAACTTATTACAGACTCAAGCTCCTAGCATGAGAAGTATTTGAAACGGGGAAAACCATCTCTGTTTATGATTTACAAAGAACCGAAACAGTATTCTGGTTTCACTTTGGTTTCAGGTATTTGCAGGAATTAGAACTATGCACATACACCTAAGCCTCTGAATGATAGCGGCCTTGTTAATGAGACCGAGAGCTCTAACATTTGGCAAATGTCATTTTTGTGTGCTTATTTTCTCAAGCCTTTCTCGTGGTGATTATTTTACAACACTTTCTAGTACTCTCAAATCTGGCAACATTTTGGAGTGCGGCGTGCAACCATCACCTGAGAGACACCAGTAGCACGCAGATTCAGTTACATGGTACTCAGTCCAGGACAACTCTGACGCAAAAGGACACATGGAAGGTTTCTGAGCTTTGCTGAATGTTCATCTCAATCCTACAACCAACCTGGGCCACCACTGTCTTTTTTTTCTTTTATCATAATCACTCGGGCTCCTGGGTAATTGGAACAATTAGGGTGATTAATTGCATGTTTGCAGTAAAAACATAATACTGGGAAGGGTTACATTACAGGCTAAATATTTTCAGAAAACTCTATCAGCCGGTAGACATAACAAATGTGATCAGTCCAATGCAACATGAAGCTGTGCATGTTGTGCAAACTGGTTTGCTCTGGAACTCAAATCTCCCTAAAACAGGCCAAAGTGTTTAAAAAAATAAACTAAGCCAGAGTGCATAGGGGGAAAAGAAATATTGACATGTGAGGCCACTGTACTTCTAACATAAAGAAACATTGTTTTCCCTTTGGTCCTTTTATTGTCTAAGTAGAAAGTGCAAAGCATAGGAGAAAGCACACAACAAGACCAAGTGCACGAGTGAAGTAATGAGCTGCATTGAAAGGAAAATCAGAAAAGCACACAGTGGGATACCTGCAATACTGACACATTCCTTAATGACAGCAAGAAGGCAAGCTGACCTGCCTGCCACTGTGACTGCAACTCTACAGATTTTGGAGAGGGATGTCAAACCCCAGAACAGAAGATATCCCCACTGGAAGTTTCATTTATTGAACTCTTACTTAAGGATCTGGGCTTTCATCTTCTACTCATCACTATGCTGTTGAAATGCTGCAACCACAGCCTCTTTCTGGATTCCGTGCACCCACTTGGTCTCCACAGATCCATGTTAACTGAAGGGCACACGAGCGCTTACTCAGATGCGCGTTCCAAAGGACAAACTGGAGTCAAGAACCAACATTGCCTACCCCTGCTCTTAAAGATGTGCCACTGCCAGCATATGGCTGATAACAAAATTCTGTGTGAGGGAGTAGATCACTTGCATTTCCCACAACCAAGCCAACCACAACTCATCTATCTCAGTGCTGTCATCTGGCCACAATCTTCCTGTCTTCTAAGGAAGATGATAGCTGCCGATATTGTGTGATAAGCTCAGATGTGCTCTGCGGAAGTGTTGCAAATCTCTGACCAGAGCATGTCTGTTTGCACTGAGTTGGGCAGACTGCATTCAGTTCAGGAGCCACAGCTCTTGAAAGCCCAGGGACGTCTGCTCCACACTGCCCTGGGGCACCTCGGTCCAAAACACTTCAACATCCTGTCCAGTGTTCTCATCAGCCGTGTCTAACATTCTGCTGAGTCTTCACCAGTCTATTCAGTGAGGTGCAATATAACATTTCTACATAAATGAAAGGCTAGCTTCTTATACTGCTCACACTGCCACAGAGGTGCTTCGTTACAAGGAGAAAGAAGTGAACAGTGAAAGGCTTTATGTTCCATTTGCATGATTGGAGACTGTGCTTTTACACAAGCAGCAGGGTCAGAGGGCAGGAACACCCTGTTTTCTTTCCAGCATGAAACTGATGTTTATTAGATGAGGGTTTTGTTCTATTTGTTTTAAGTTGATTACATTTTAACTCAGTTCAACAATGCTGGAAAACCTGACAGAATATTCCAGAGCCTTTAATCAATGACAACATAATGGAAAAAATGTTTCAAGTTTTAAATAAGAGTATATTGCAACCCTAGTACGCTTGTTATGTCAGTAGGTCTGTCTTTTTGATTCCAGTTACTGCCAAGTGTTCATGTCTGCATTGCTGAAATCTGTGCTAAACTTTTCTCTTTAGTTGAGAAAAGCCTTCTCACATGCCAGTGTTCCCTGCAGCTCTTTATTGAGGAAATTGCCTTTTATTTTTAACTGTGAAGTATTTGTCAGGCTCATTAAAAAAGGTAAGGATTTGATAGTTTATGAGAATAAGCAGTATGAATGTATAAAAGAGGTGCGGGGCCATAGAAGAGTGTCAGGCTGGAAGAGTTGCTCTGTCCTGCCATCAGCCACATCCATATCTGTTCAGTGTTCAGGCATCCACTCTCCCTTTTGTTAGTCTTCTCACTGAAGCACAGTAATTAGCTTTGAACTTGCTTCCTTTAGCTACAGGTTGTTCCTTCTAAACACAAATAGAATTGTTCCTACTGGGGGAGAAGCATCCTTCTCCAGCTCGCACCAAACTCTCCATTCAAATATCCAGTTTGCCATGGTCATACTAACTACAGTCTGATCACTGCAGAAAAGACAGAGAACTGAGAGTCCAATTCAATTACACAGTGACTGTACAAAAGAAAAAAGAAGAATGCTTCCTTGGTCATCTTGATTACTATTATTATCAGGAGAAAGCATAAGCTTGCTTAAATCAAGGTCCAGAAAAATGAATCCACCCCTACTTCAGTAAGAACTTTTGTGAGCACTAAAACCATTCATGAAAATGTGATTATTTTTTTAAAGCACAAACTCATTTCTAATCTACTTCTCATTTATTACTCAGGACACTACTCTTAATCCATTTACATTTTGTAAAATGCTTAGCAAGGAACAGAAAGATAGCTAAAAACATTCTGCGTTTTCTGACTTCCGTAAACTAAAATATACAGTAGCTCTGTTCCATGTATAGAAACCTAAAATAGTGAATAAAACTGACTACTTGATATTGTTCACACATACAAGAAAAATAAACCACCTTCGGGGAGAAAAAAACAAACAATACCTTATTTCCCTAGTCAGGACACTAAAACCAGCTTCTATTAGCTTATATTAACTGAGGCAGTTCATACAGTCTTACCTTTGGGTACCACACTTTGCTGGGAAGACAAAAGTCACTTCTGATGCTAGAAATTTGCTTTAGTAAGGTATCAGCCTGGTCTCTTAACTTAGGTCACTGCTCAGGATAAACAAAGCAGTCAAATTATCCCATCTCAAAGTCTGTTTATTCTACCTGCTGAAGCTTTGCAATGCTTTGAGGTTGTAGCTTCGAGCTTCTTTACCATCACAAAGAGAATTCCCAGTGAACATCTTGTTTTGATGGCTCAGACTCCAAGTTAAGTAAAATACTTGCACCACTGAGCTAGAGAACTAACCCCACATCCAAATACTCATGTTAATCAAAGCACCGGAGGAAGCCTCAAAGCATGGAAGCAGATTTAATCTACTCCTTGGCTTGAGACAAAATGGGGAGCTGTACTGTCATAATTCAATGTCTTCTCATGTAAGATGTAGCTCACTTGCATTCAAGTCAGACACTTCTGAGCTGCATCAGTTCTGCATGTGCTCTCTCCAGTGACTCAGTCCTGCTCCTACTGAGAAACTGTCCCTCATCCTCGTACGTGTGTGTTTTATGTTTCTAGTAAGGAATCTGCTTCAGAATTTGCACTGGCAAAACAATCCTAGAATACTGTAACTAAACCTCATACACCATCCTTTGCAGAGAAGACTTAAGATTTTGCATTCTGGATTGCATGATGCTTTTCTTCCAAAGATGAACATCTTTGTACGGTTCAAAGTCCGTATTCTGATGATAGTTCAATACATACTTTTATTTACATTTTTCAGAGTTAGCACGTGCTTTTATTGCCTCTGACTGCACATCCCTCTGAAAAGAACTGAATGCAATGGATGAAATACTTGTCCAAGTTAACTCCAGCCAACAACAGTCACTTTCTTTGAATGTCTCCGATTTCCTAGTCAAATCTGTATTTCTAAATTGCGGCTCTGAGTTTGATCAAATGTGAAAGCAGTCATATTTGAAGGGAGAAAAAGTTCGTTTTGAATTGACAAAGACCATATTCTAGAACTGCTGTGCTTGAAACTATCAGCATAAGACAAACATTTAGAAAAGTATCCTTGAAATACATTGAGAAGTGAACTGTGACCAATCCTAAATAAGTGTGTGTGACTGCAGAAGGCCCTCACTTCTTTCCAGGCTCTGAGCTACAGTCATTTTCTCTACTTATCCTTGCTGGAGTTCTTGCTCCAGAATGTATAGAATGTGTGTTCTAGCTCTTTATTTGCGAAGATCTTCATTCCCTCATTCTCATTTTGAAAACAGAGTGCAATTTGTCTGGGAGGGAGGTTTATACCCTAGAAGAAAAAAAAAAAAAAAAGGAATGGTTTAGAATCCCCATAATTACAATCTCTTGCTCTAGAACACTTAACACAATATGACGCAAACCAGATTGGTATACATGCTGCAACTTCCACAGCTCTCTATTATAGAATTCTGACAGTTCTCTTACCACATTTCGAGACTGAAAAAGGTCAGTAAAGCATTGTTCTGATGAAACCAGGATAAGAAAAGAATTAACTGCCTGGCTTTACTTAGCAGGTCTGAGACACAAAGCCATCCGGATTCAGCCTCAACCACGGCACCACCCTGCTGCCCAAATCACCCACCAAGAGCCAGTTCATTTAACACTAGAGCTACATGACTTAAGCACTGTAATGATCACTAATCACATTGACAAGCTTGAGCTTAGAGGGTACAAGCTAGAAACAGTACAAAAATACTAAAAAAAAAAAATCTTTTCCTTTCAGTTACAGAAATAACTTTATTTATTCACACGGAAGTGTATGTAATTCTAGCAACCTGTCCCACTGGTTAACCGTCTTCTGAGTTTCACTTTTGAACTTGGAAATTGGTGCAAGCAAACCAAATTAGCACAGCTAGAATAAACAGTGGGAAGTTTTACTTTGATTGGATCCAGGCTTCATTTAGCCTTAAACCTCAAACCGAGCAAGTTTAATAAAAACACACACAAGCCTCACCAGACTAACAGCACTTAGCGTTCGTCAGAGCTGCATTTAAGCCCAATGGACGCAAAACTGCAAACACCTGCGGGCAGCAACAGCCCGCCTCGTGACGCCGCCTCAGCCCAACCGCCGCGCACGAGGCGTTGCCGTTTGCCGCCCAGCGCGCGAGGGAGGCGGGAACGCCCTAACGGTCGGCCGTGGCCGTCGCCTCAGGGCCGCTATCTCAGCGCTCGCCCCGCAGGCGGCGCTCGTCAGCGCCCTATAGCGAAGGGCCGAGCCGGCCGCCCCGCTCCACGGAACTTTCAGCCTTACAGTGCTTGGTTTGCTGCAGGGATTGCAGACTGGGAGCGATGGGAGAAGGAAATAAGCGAGCAAAATCAGTCCCTGGCTATGAAAGCAGTTCATGGCACTGTGTTTCTGCATAGTTTTATGTTTTTCAGCAGCAGTAAAATTTCCATGTTCCTCGGCTTTTGAAATGTGTAGATTTAAAAAAAAAAAAAAATCGCAACCCAACCCATTAAGGGCAATGTTCAATAAATCATGCAAGAGTTAGGGATCTGACAGATACCTGCTCAGGACTATGAATTTCTGCTGAAAAAGGAGTGCTATGTAAGTTTAGCTGCAGAAGTAGGCACCTGTATAGAAGCATATAAATACTGTGGATCTGCAATTTTCACGAGACAGCAAGCTGCATCAAACTGATAGCAGAAATAGTGATAGTGAAAGAATAATAAGCCACGATATTTGTGTGCTTAAGCCTGGTTGTGGTAAGATCACACGGAAATCAGGATATGCTGAAAGAATTTGGCAGGCAGTAGAATCCTGCAGTTAGTTATACCTGACATGCTTCTTCCTCAGAAATTTTAAGCAATCTGAAGGACTGAATTTATTTCTACATCCATGTGAATGACATAAGATGGCATGTAATAGACATATAATCGAACCATTAGCTTGGGGGTTTTAATTGTATCTCAGCTCCTCATATTTCTGTGATAGGTGATTGGGAATACAGCATTTAAACTAGCTGGGAATTTTCCCGTTTTGTAAGAGTTACATGAGGGTCAAATCTGCTCAAGCAGACTGACTGGCCTCTTGAATGATACCAGGCTACTGAAGGCCGTCAGCATCCTCCTACCAAAAGAAACTCTGACTGTTCTGCTGAAGCAGCAGGTGGGAGAATAGAAAGAAAACTCCTGAAGAAAATCTTACTGACAAAGCAACTCCCTGATCCTGCAGTACTGCAGCCTGGAGGTATGCATAGGTTTGGTCACTCCAAGACTGATTTCCACCCTCCAGCACAGATATCCAACTAGCTACATTTTCAACTGCAGCTACAGCAGCTCTTTTCCAGACTTCTGACTCTGGGGCAGTTGTCTGCCTCAGACATTTTTTCCTGAGCAGCTAAAGGGTAACTTAAGATACCAAAAAACAAGCCTTTATCCATAGGGTGCCAAAGGGTTCTCTCCTCAAAAGTGCTCATCAGTTGATGCCAACTCTCCGCTGGCTGTTGCACAGGCTGGGCCATTGTCCATAGGCCCCTGCAGCAAGGTGACGATCAAGGAGCTGTTGGCATCCAGCCAGTAGAAGATTGAAGTCACTGAAGATGCCTTTGCCCCAGGAACCTTTGGTGGGCTGAGGCATGTCCTGCCCCACCAGCTGGCTGTCATCCCTGAAAAGAACTGACTCTCAGATGGGTAAAAATGCTTCACTGAATTTATCATTCCCACACTTTGTTCCACCTGCCCCTTTTGCATCTGGGAGCCCTACTCACTTGCACTGCTTTCCTGTTGTCCTTCCACGGAATCCACACTGGAGCTGGAGCTGGATGAGGAGCAGCTCAACTTCCTTGCTCCTTGTGCCTTCTTCTTTGACTGCTGGCAGTTGAACTCCTTCTGGTGCTCGAGGGTCCTCAGGTACCTGTCCATTAAGGCTATCTGGGCCTCCAGCTGGCAGAGCTGGTTGTAATAATTTATGATGCTCTTTCCCAAGCAGTCTGTTCCTATGGAAGCTGAGTCCATTTGTCCTGTTCCCTGGAAGTGAACAGAACACGGGCACAGTGAAAGGGAAGGAGGCTCTTTTTGCAGAGAATTGTCCTCCATGTGGCTCGCACCACCTCCAGTACGCCCCGTGTTGCACCGGGGGCTCCCAGTGAGTGTCAGCCCTGCTGCTGAGTGAGTCCTTTGGGAGAGGTAATAGACTTTCTGGGGTCTGCTTTCCCTGGAACCATCATGGACGAGGTCTTTGTGGTTCCCTGCTCCCTACCAGCATCCCCCTTCCTGTACGATGCACCTCAATCACTCACCTGTTCCTAAGGTCTTCTTACTTTTCTCCAGATGCTGCAGGCAATCGTCAGCAGGCAGAGGCCACAGACATCTATCGGGGCATCCATAAGGAGCCAGGTTTTCCCGCTTGGTCCAGGTAGTCCCAAAGGAGGCCCAGGGGATAGGGCAATCTGAGGGCCTTCAGCTCAGTATACAAGGGCTGCTTCTTCAGGCCCTCTGTTACACCAGCCCTGCTGACCCTGTAGCGGACCCATCTGGGGCCAGAGGGAAGGCCAATCCACCCAGGCCAGTTGGAGGTCTGGCACTCAGTGTCAACCAGCAGCTGCTCTACAGGAAGGACCAGCTTTTTGTCCCTGTCTCCATCCCAGTCACGGCAGCTGGAACAGCCAGGTCCCTTTCTGGTGAATGGAGACGTGGACATAATGATGGCCAGGAAGAGAGTCAGGCTGTACTTCATCCTGTTTGCTCTCAAGGAACAATGTAAACACACAAAGCGGCGGTCAATCAGAGCAGAGCTTGCAGAGCCCCAGCAGTAACCACCAGGACAGATCAACTGCCCCACATGTCTGCACTGGGAGGGGCAGCCAATGTGACTGTACTTAGTGGTGTATGCCCCGCTCTGTGATGTGGGCTCCCAGGACACTAAGGAATGCTTGAATGCTTCCAGAGCTTCTGTGTGTGCCCTAGGGTGCTCCGGATGCTTCCCAGTGTGCCCTTTAGGGCTCCTTGAACATTACTGTATTAAAAGTAGTTTATTATGAAAATGGTCCCATAGGAGCTTAGTATCCTGGACATGATCTAGCAAAGCACAAAAGGATCCCGCTTAGTACAAAACCCATGGGCTAGCCCAGTCCAAATAGCACCTACTTTGTTTGCTGTGTTTTTGTTTGTTTTGGCTGCTCTTTATTTTTTGTTTTGAGTCCACGTCATCGTTATGTTCAAACAGACAGGCAGGAAGATGGCCAAACTGCCCAGAACTTGTTTGTCATCCCCAAAGTGAGAAACAGAAGGAAGTATAGAACCATTTCACCATGTGAGACAGGGAATGAGGAAGGGGATGTCAAACTACAGCAACCTGCAGGTCCTTCTGACTTCTTAATTATCTGAAGGCAAGTGAAAATTTACTGTGGAAGATTATGAAGAACAGCCCATTTCCAGCATGATCAGAAAAACACGCTTCTTTATGGGAAGCAATACCTGTCTTGAAAAATCCGTGAAGGCTCTCCCAAGAAACTAGGCACATGGCTGCTATTTTAACCACTATACAATATTGGAAGAAATTAGTAAGTGAAACCAGAAAAGCCTCCACTAAAGACAACTACATAAATTAAGAATAGAGTGTGAGATCACAACTGGCCCATCATTAGAGCCATGGCCCATCATCAGAGCCATGGTTAGATCCAGATATCACTCTATGAAGTCATTAGCAAGGTCACCAGTAACACTGCACAGCTGAGGAGGCCATCTGAAGAGCTGGTGAGAAGTGTCAAGAAGGAGAAATGTGGAAAATGTCCCCTATTGCAGGTAAATAAGCCTTTTTGCCTCCCACCCCCCGCCCCCCAAGGAGTAGTCTTGCCTAGGCTCTTTAAGCCTTACTGATGTCTGCTAAGACATGCTTGTAAGGATACCCAGGGAGGTTAAATGCCCGAATAGGCAAATCAGGATATCACTGCCTGGGCATCTGTAATGGATCTGGAGCTCTCTCGATGGCCTGTGCTACAATAAAGCATATAGTGACACTCTCATTTCAGGAACAGATTCCATGAAGTCTTTCTTTACCTTTGGATACCTATATTACAAATTGGCAAGCAAAGTATGGACACAAATCTGTGCTAATGCTAGTCCTGCAGTAGTAAAATATTGGGCAAAAAATAGGAAAACCAGACCCATTTACACATAAGAATGATTTAATTACAGTTTCCACTGTTCCAAAGAAGGTATGCTTCACATCATAAAGAATTTTTGTGTCATGAAAATTATTTTTGTAAGAGGAGGGAGAATTTTGTTTGCAGCGAGCTGACTTTATTGGATTGCTGGTCAAAATTAATTACTTATTAATATGGAAAAAACAGCTATAGTCTTGTTGTGGATTCAGAGGTTTGCAATTGGCTGCATCTAATTCCAAGAAGAAAAATAATAATAAAAACAAATCACCAGTAAGACCGCTGTAATCACTGTCATACAAAAACCTGCTGCGGTGCAGATGTGGAAGCTCACACCGCAGAAATGTTAAGATATTGCAGTTTGCTGTAGGGCAATGACAAATGTATCTTACATATGTCTGCTGAATGGACACATTACATGATCCTTCTAGAATCCCTTGGGTTTGTTTTCCTTTTTCCAAAGCTTTTGCAGAAAAGGCAAATCTACAATAATCTGAGGTTTTGGACAGTGTCACAGACACCTCTGTGTAAAACTTGGAGCCTAAACCTGCATACCTAACTAACGCTGTCAGCTCCATACCCCTGCAAATAATTCCACTGAAAGTAATGCAATTAGTGGTGTGAGTAAACTTTAAAGACCTGCCTCCTAATTTTAGGCTTTAACCTTCAGAGTACATTCGAAAGCTTGCTGCTCTGTGACAACCCAGGAGGCTTCTGTGAGGACAGAGAATTGTCACAAGTGTAACCTGTTAGAAATCACATCTTCAGATGTTCAGAGTTTGCAAGGGGGTCTAATCCTCAGAAATCAGAAAATAATAATGATGACATAAAGAATTCCTACTGCAGCAAGTAGCAGCTTGCATGCAGAAAGATTTCAAAAGCAGGTTTCATAGCTTGCTTTCCTTCTTCTCCCCACATTTAATGAATTTGTCCAAAGTCTACATAGCTTCAATTTTGGTCAGAAGAACCTAGGAGTGGCCTGTCTAATCCAAATTCATACCAAATTGATTTCATTATCCTGAGACATTTATTTAAATAATGGAGTCAGAAGAGATCACAGAGTTCTTGGGAACATTGCTTAGCACTAAGTTTGGAATGAAAATTTTTGCTCTGAAGCCCAAAGTGAACAGCACTGTAATACCAGTTGTAAAGGAATGTTTTTTCCTTGGTTAAAAAGGACAAACTGAGCATAAAATGAAGAATTAATGCTTGTCATAGCCATATACCGTATAAGACAATTCTACCAATCAACTAGAAATGCACATATCACATTTAACTCTATAACCAAGTAATTGTGTCCAGTTCTGGGCTCCCCAGTGCACAAAAGACAGGGATCTCCTGGAAAGAGTCCAGCAGAATGCCACGAAGATTATTCCCTCTCTTATGAGGGAAGGCTGAGCAACCTGGGTCTGTTCAGCCTTGAGAAAAGAAGACTCAGAGGGGATCAGATCAACATCTAATAGATATCTAAGGTGCGGGTGGCAAAGGGACGAGACCAGACTGTTTTCAGTGGTGTGTGGTGAGAGGACAAGGGGAAGTGGCCACGAACTGAAGCGTAGGAAGTTCTTCACAGTAAGGGTGACGGAGCACTGGAACAGGCTGCCCAGAGAGGTTGTGGAGTCTCCTTCTCTGGAGACATTCAAGACCTGCCTGGATGCCTACGTGTGCAGCCTAGCCTGTGGAGCCTGCTTTGCAGGGGGTTGGACTAGGTGATCTCTAGAGGTCTGTATGGGAAACTGTTAATCAGAGCCTGAACCTCTGATTAACCATCTGAGGCAATTGACGGGTCAGCTGCGGGAGCACAGGTGAAGGCAATTCAGCTGCGCTCCCGGAAGGGGTGGAGCTTGACTCCACCTCTCCTAGATCCCATTTAAGGACTGACCACCACTAAGGCAGCATCTCTTTTGGAGATTGCTCCTGTGTGGAGTTCCTTGTAGTGAGCCTCAATGTTGGTGAGCATCCATCTTAACTGTGAGCCTCAGCATTGGTGAGTTATTCCTATATAACCCCTGGCTATCCATCTGTTATGCCTTGTATAATTGCAACTATACAACCTTGTTTTATTATGACTATACAAGGTCCCTTCCAGCCCCTACAATTCTGTGATTCTGTCATTTACTTTCTCATGCAGAGACAGATGCAAAATGAGACAAACTTCCCAAATTGTAAAAATCTGAACCTTGATTATTCAGACAACACCAACCCAGGCGATGTTTATACGTGTGAAACAGTATTTGCCCCACTGCTAATGCTCTAGGAAAGCCATTTGTAACTGTCTACCCCTTGGAATTCAGACTGGGGTAGCTGCATTTGATTTCATTACAGAATGCAATCAACCTGGGCGGGCATCATTTGCCCCATCCCAAGTCACCTTCTTGTCCTTCATGTGTCTGGAAATAGTAAGCCTTAGTAATGGTTTTGCATCTATTTTGCTGTATTGTTATGTTCTAAAACTCCATCATCTTTTCCCCCTCAACCTTCTCCTCTACAAAATAAGACAATGCAAGTTGTTTTAAAATTCCCTTGTAAGGCAACTGCTCCATCTTCTTGTTCTGTCAAATGACCCTCTCTAGGTCTCTTAAATTTGCTACATCCCTCTTGAGTTAAGCACTGAAGGGCAGCAATGCAACGAGAGAAATCCTACTGGAGTGCCCTACCAGCAAGAACTTTGGTTCGATGACAGTTCAAAAGATGGGGGAAAAGGAAAATAAGGAGCCTGGCCTGACAGTCTGGAAGTGCTCACTGGCACATCAACAGAGGGAGAAAATGGTAGTGTGTATATAGTATATCTGCAATGCCTGTGCTTTACAGCCAGTGAAATGGGCTGGAATCCTTCCTGCTTTGGAGATTTAAGGAGTGTAATACAACACTGAATAGAACTTTGGAAAAATAACTGGGTAGGGGACTGCTGAACTGTTCATCTTGTACATTGCTGTCTCCTTAAATCTTACATATATTTTTAAAAACTCACACAACTCCATATGCAAAGGAATCTACTTTGCGAATGCTGCTGGTATTTCTATTCACGGATTGTTTTATTTTGAAAAGAGCTTTGCTCCATTCAAACACCTTGCAGAAATACTCAGATTTTCCCAAACACAGCAATTTTAAGAGGTCTGGGATACTCCTGGGAGCAGAGATGCTGCTGTAAATCCAGCGTGTAACAAGTTATGCATCAGATTATTTGGTATATATGTATGTGTTTTTCAGTTTCTCCTCTTGGCAGTTGTAAGTTTGCCACTTTCACTGACTATCCCCCAAAACCCCATCTGTGTGCTGAAAAACATTCATCTGCTATATTAAAAAGGGATTCATCAGCCTAATATTATGTCTTTACATCTTGCATTGAGCATGGGATTGTTAGTGTAACTAGCAAAGAAGAACGTTTATTTTATTGCACTCACCTCTATAGTCCTCAGTAGCATCTACTACAGTTGTAGTCATCTACACTCAGAAGTTTCAGAGTAAAAATACTGAAACCTAAATCTTACTTCAAACAGGTTTGTTACTCAAAGCAACATCTGAGCTTTGCCTAGAAGAATTACATGTAAATATGCAAGTCTCAAATCATCAAAACCAAACAAACGAGTCAAAGATTTTTAATTACCCAGAAGTTTGCCTTCCAACATTAACAATTGATCCTCTTAATACAAAAAACAGTTCCTTTAGGCGAAACAGTGGAGAACGCATCTTTCATTTTTATTTAAACAGTATCATTGAAAAGTATGATATGTATAGTTTTGACCAATTGGTATTGTAAATGGTGCTTTGTCCTAGTTTCTAGGACAGCTCTTCACATCTTTGATATGCCAGCGTACTTTTAATCCACATGAACAAAGCTGTGTATGTGAGCCCTTTAAAAAATTTGTACTGTTTGTTTCAGCTGTACTGAGTTAAACAGCACTGAAATAATGTATGAACTGTCAAAGGCACTCAAAATCCTGAAGCCTGATTTACATATCATCAACCCATACAGTCTTCCCATCCTCTCTCAGTCTTCAGGCTCTACATCACTTAACTCTTCCATAATATTCAGAACCTGTTTCTGTTACAGCAAACCGATACATAAACAACACATTTTTGATTACTGTCATGAACATGAGAAGGCTACAGAGTGTGCATGGCGTGGAGACCTCACTCCAAAAATCAAGGAGCCATTCAACTTCAGCAAAGAAAACAAAAGTCAAAGTCATAATTGTTTCCTGCTTCCATCTGTCTAAGGGGGATGCAATTTACCCTGGCTTTGGAAAACCTCTTTTACGAACAAGGGTTTTACACTGCCAGGGGGCAGAGCTGTGAGGCTGGTAGCTCTAACACGATCATGAAGTGAGCAGACATGGATCCCCTTCTTTTAGCTGTTGTGACTGCTCAGTAACTGTCACCCTAGCCTCATATTAACCAATGCTCTCCTCAATACTGAAAATAGTGCTGCCTGCCACTCAGCTTTTCTCCAGGCCATTTACTGTTTAGAGCATACAGACTGGTCTCTGCTTGCTTCTTCTGGGGAAGAAGACGGTTGGCCAGGTTCACAAACCATCCCTGAATCCTGGCTGTCAGCTGCAGTACCTGAAAAAAAAAAGAACAGGGAAAGGTTGGAGTTAAATGCAAACAAACACAAAATCCCATCCAAATCCCTGTATTTCAATTTGCCTTTCACGTGTCAGTCACACTTCCAGAGAGAAACTCCCAATGCAAAATAGCTTTTTGTAAATCCAGTTCATTTTTCAGTGCAGTTAATTTGAAAGTGCTTAACATCAAGAGCTGCAGCTCTCCAAACTGAGATATTGTACTTCAGACAGCACTTGACTGTTTCAGCTATGCTTAGGCAAAGTAGCAAGAATGCTTGTTTAAAGATGGCAAATACAGAAGCTGCACTGGAATAGGAGTATGAGACTGGCTCTTCTGCCCACTTAGCTACAGTGAATCTACACCATGCCTTTTAAACAATCCTGTGAATTTTAAAAGCCTTCACTGACTGACTAATAGTCTCTTTAAATCTAACTAGGATTTTTTTATTTTTTTTTTAAACACAGGTTCTTTTACTTGCCGATTTTCATGTAAATCTCCCTCATTTCTCATGTGGAGATGTAGGTTTTTTGTTCCTTTTTCTGTGGCTTGCTGTCTTACAAAGTCAACAACTTGTAATCAGACTCTATCCTCAAATACTGTACTGGTTGTTTTGCTGGACATACCTTCTGTTTGTCTAATCTCTGTAACACTACTAGTCAGTACAGCCTGAAACTATACAACGCAACAGCCTATGCTTCCTTTCTTAGGAAAAAAGACATGATGTGATCCTAACACATCTCCATGTACTTAATGTTGCAGTTTTTCTCTTTTTTCAGGTATCCTGAAAACCAGAATCAAAGAATTATTAGTTTCACTGTAGCTTCCCTCTTCATCTGTATCTTTTGCTGGAAGGCTATTTTGTTTATGACCTCATGCAGAAACATCTCCTTCACTGGGTCACAACTGCAAGCTCTTCCACATCCTGGAGCAAAAATACTATGTAGTGGAATTAATTTGTACTTTCTCCCTGGTACTAAGAAGACTAGTTTGTTCTCTGAACAGCACAATCCATGATGCATTGTTTCCTATGGCTTTGTGCCTCGGTTGTAATTTCCCTAGTGAGTAATAAGACTGAGGTCATTAGATGGCATTTTGCTCTCTAGGGGAGTGCTCTCATGACCTCTCTTCTCTATCCCAGTTGCCTGTTTTCATAATTGTTTGGCCAGTAAAGCTTTACTCTACCAACACAGGTCTGCATTTCCTCTGTTTCCCACATGCAATGCCACTACTTCTCTCCAGGTTCCCTAAGTTTACCTGCTACTCCCAGTTCCTTCCCTTTCCTACATACCCCAGAACAGCTACAATTTCTCCGACACTGCAAGTATCCCCCAGAAATCGTCTCCACTAAACCACAAAACTCACTAATCCTCACATACGATTTCTGCTTTGCCTGCCAGCTCTCAGCTTCATCTCTTCCCCTCAAACTCAGCCCATATTATTTTACCTCCATCAGCCCAGCATCTTCTACACACTGCACTGAAGTTCTGGATGATACCTTTCTTGGTGTCCTAGAATATCTTCGTACTTGCATGATGTCTATACACCCTTGATGCTTCTATATTCACATTCTCCTTTTCCACTACTTCTCTTGCTTACTTTTCCTTGGCTCTCCAGCCAGACACAAAGCAAACTGCTTGGGAGATACATGCCCACTGCTGGGCTGACTGGCAGGCACTTGGTTGTTGGCCAAGGTACACACAGGTCAGTCAGGAACTGAGTGCAAGCTGACTGCTATCCAAACACCACATCACGTCATGGCTGCAAACAACCGATACTGTGGGAGGCACATGCTTCCCCTGCAGATCGATATTGTGTAGGCCTCTGATCACAGCAGCTATGTTTGGCTGACAATAACTAATGACTTGAAAAGTTATGAGAATACTGGCTTAACAAAAATGAGTCTGTGCAAGACTTATGAGAAATCAGCCCAGACCCCCTCAACTTATATTTTATCCCATGTAATCGCTATCAACATCATTTTAATTCAAATGAGAAAATCAGTCTGCTTTCCCTACCTTTTATAGATGATATCTAATTTTTCAGTGGTTGATGATTATACTCTGGGTGGTAAACAGTTGGATCTACAATCTCTTATTCTCATGTTCAAGAAGAGAAATAAAGTTGTACTTATGTATCTGCACTTTCAAAAAGAACTTAAAATGAGACTGGCTGTTGACTCATCCAGTGCTAGTGGTTAATTCTCTGAGCAGCTCTACCCTCTTGTGGTCACAGCTAGCTGCAGCCAAATGAACGGCTTACAGATACAACCACAGCTGTGTCCACGTGTAGGCACTAGACATGAAAAAGACCCAAAAGAGAAAGTCATACGTATTTACCTAGCCAGAAATTTAAAATCTTGTGAGATTCAGTCTAAACAATTTGAGATCTTGAAGATTCAATCTTTCATCTACAGCAATTAAAATGTAGGATTGCTAGATGCGCAAGAAGTTTCACGCTGCTCAAGCTAAGTGAGCTGTGTAAGCTGGTAGTCTGCCCTTGGTCTTCAGGATCTCAGCCCTGGCTCCACCACAGGGATCTGGGAAACGCTGAAAACTGATGCTAGAATCAAAGTTTTTTGGGGTGTCCATCTCAGTGTTTACGTACTGAAACCAGATTAAAATTGCATTTCCCAAGGCTCATCCAATAATTCCTTACCATGTGCTTCCTTGGTTGCTTCAGCAAACACATTCAGCGACAGGGGAGGTGGAATGTAATGAACCCCTGGCAGAAAACTTGGTGGGATGAACTGAGGCAGAGGAGTGTAGTACGCCTGATGGAAATCTCCACCTCCGTCTGGAATCTGTGGAAACACATGGAGCAAAGGATATTCATTTAGAGACTCTCTCCAGGGCACATCTGCAGTATCAAACAATTTCTGTTTCAATCTTTACCTACGAAATTTGCATTTCTGGGGGGTCAACTCTCTGGCCATATGCTGTCACATGAAAAGCCCACAAATAGTGGAACATGCAGCTCAAAGGTAGCTAAAGGTAAAATACAGAATAGAACAGAGCTCTTGGAAGGGACCTTCAAAGATCTTCTAGCACAAGCAAAACCAGTAGCATTCCCAGAAGCAATTAAAAAACCACAAGGCACTACTCACTGACAGAGAAGCTGCATTCCCTGGTCCACAGCTGCTTGGAACAGGTCGGAAACCCTTCTGAAGTGATATCCCTGGAGGTGATGGTGCAGCTCCCCTGCAGCCTGACTGATTGATGGCAAATCCCATGGGAAATGGGTGGTAAGGATACATCCCAGAACAGCCAGGATATACTCTTGCAGGGTCTCTCTCCATGTATTCTGAGTTGACCATGTATTCTGGAGGAAAAGCAGAGTGAGCTAGGAAACAATGAGAAAAGAACAAATAAAGTCATTACTGTAATTCTGTGCCGTTCAGCAGAAGCAGTTGCAGGACTGAACTCTACTCTTAGCCTGGACAATCTGGCCCTCGGATTTCAAGTTGGTTCCTCACGAATTTGTGATTTTTTTAATAAAAAAAGACTGGCTATCTGAACACAAATAGGGCCCTTCTTGTCTACCTACCCTCCTATCGGTAGAGAAGCAGTATAATGTGCTTCTGGAGCACTATGATTACACTGCCTGTCCTCCAGCCTTTTTGGAAAAGATCAGCAGGTTAAACACGTAATTAAGCGAAGGACTGATAGGCATAATTAAGTGAAGGACTGATAGGCACATGCCAGCACCATCTATAGGCATTACTTCCTTAGGAAACCAAGCTAAAAAAAAATAAAATAGCTATTGGCTGATTAGGTGGGATCCAGCCATGTCCAAAATGCCTCTTTCCTCTGGGCTCCTCACACCAGAGCATTCCTTGCCCTTCAGACTGCCAGCTTTCCCAAGGCCCAGACTAATGACTACTGCAGTCAGGTTGGACTTCTGTAAAATCACTATAATAAATAGTATGAGACTACTGTATTAAATAGTAATAAACCGGACAAGTGACACGAAAGACTCCACCAACGAAAGCCATTTAAGAAATGACATACCATACAACTTCTCCACCTGCAAAATTTAGGTTCTGCTCATAAAAGCAAAATGCAGCTTCACACCCAGTGATCCGAGCCAAGCTCAGCCTCTGCTGTAAGGCCAAAAGGTCTCTTTCTTTTGCAGTGCTATCATAAAGACAACTTTAGACAACTGCAGCAGTAATTTCCTCATTTACTCGCCATCCCTGAGTATTTTCTATTTCTTTCTGGAGGTTGTGCACGAACACCTGTATGTACATACATCCCAACACTGCTGGGATCATCTCCCTAATTCCCCTCTAGAGAAGAGCCTCTTGCTGGAGCTTCAACCTTGCAACAAAAGAGCTCCACGAATCACGCTGCAAACCCTGCCGAACGAAAAACAAAAGCAAAGCTGCACACCCATCGTGCAAGCTGAGGGAAGAAAGGAGGAGATGGGAACCTCTTTCGAGGAGCTGGAGCCTTACCGTAGTCCCAGAAAGGAGGGCCAGCAGGAGGTGGCGGCAGACCCCTGCGTGCCAGGCCTTTGTCACTGCCGCCGGGAGGCTGGCCGCCCTTCGCCCCCACGTGGCTGCTCTGCTCAGAGGCTCCGGCCGCGACGTCTTCCCCTGGGGGAGCGGAGCCCACGGCCACCCTGACAGGGGCATCAGGCGCCTGCTGCCACAGCGCCTTTTGGGCTGCCATGATCTTCTGGCGCTCGGCGATGAGGGAGCACTTGTCGCAGAGGCAGAGCTTCCAGCGGCACTGGCCGGCGTGGCCCTTCACCGGCACCACGAAGCCGTGGTTGCGGCAGCGGGAGCATTTTGGGGTCCGCACTGCCGCCTTCTCCGTTGCTGCTGCACCCTCCCCAGCTTCCATGTCCAACAACCCGCCAACCACTCTGACACACCCCCCCCGCCCCCCCGCAGGGCTCTTATATAGGGCACGGCCAGCTTCCCTCCAAATGTAGCAAGCAGGGCAGGAGTGGCAGGAGAGCGCAAGGCAGGGGTGGGGAAGACACGGTGGGAGTAGGAGGCTGCGGCTGTTGGAGCAGAGGAGCAGGTGGTGTACACTATAGTACATGTGGGAACTAACGGCCTGGCGAGGGGAAAAAGACAGCATCCCTCACACCTCAAGTGACAGTTTTCCCTTCTGGCACTTCTCACTACTACAACAGCAGCCACACTCACTTTTCATACCTTGAGAGATGTCAGTTCTGTTTTGTTTCTAATTTGGAATATACTTCTCATGATGAGGAAAGTGGCTGCTTCAGAAGAAAAAACTCCAAATCCACCAAACGTTTCATCATTGTTTTTCAAAACAATGTTCAAAGATAAAGGCAGAAAGCGTCTGTCATTCGAAAGATCTGTCTCCTCTTCTTGGAATTCGTTACTCTCTGGAAACAAAACAAGCTTACAATTGGAAATACGGCAGTGCACCAGTTCAAGGGCTGCTTAGAAAGTGCTTGTTATTTGTTTCTGCTGGTAGCTACAAAACTGTGGTGTACACAGTAGCCCCTTTCCAGGAGAAAAGTCTCCCTTTTGCTAACACTTGCAAGAGCTAATTCTGTTTTAAAGTCTGAGATATCAGTAATACTTTCCTACATTAAAAACAGTGCCATAAAATTATTTCACCAAATAGTTGCAAAAAGGTGGGGCTTTTTTGTAGTTTTGGGTTTTTTTACCCATTAGTTTCAGGAGAACCGTGTAGCATCTATTTACTGTTATGAAACAGTTCTAACGATAACCAACACAGTGTGTTTCACAGCAGCCTGCAGACATCCTTCTCACAGGGCAGGTCTTCCTGCAAGACTTCAGTGCAACCCTTCATGTCTGGGAGGGTCAGTCCCAGGGTAGCAGCACTGTTAAAAGATGTTTGGCAGCACTCTGGTTTGCTCTAGCAGTGAGCAGCCAACCACTGCGTGCTGCAAGCCCTCAGGGCTCCACCTAGATTCTGGCTTCTCACTTTGCAAAGATCCGTTAGGATTGAGCAATGGAGTTCCCCAGGCTTCCAGTAGGATTTAGGCTCCCGAGGATCACAGAATCACGTTTGCAGTCTGCAATGCCCGCATACAAAGTCAGACTTGCTCTTGAAGCAATTCAAACCCAAATCCTCAGATGCACACAGGATTTATTCCCTATCTCACCGAGCTCAGCAGCAGTCCCAGCCTGCAGATGTTGCAGACCATGAGTCTTCCTGTGAAGGGCTTTATGCCAGCCCTCTGCAACCTGCATTTGTGGACACTGTGCAGGAGCAGGGCCAAGCTGTCCCACGCACCCCGCAGGGAGGAGGTACCACTGTGGCACTGCAGACGGTGGGTGTTGGATTGTGTGCACACCAGCAGCTCCTTTTGCAAGTTGGAGGACGCAAAGCATGCATAAAAATGTACACAGTGTCCTTTCCTCAGCTGCAGACCTGTTTCTCTGGAAGGACTCTACAGCACTGTCTGCAAAGCCAACTTCATGTGCGTAGGCCTGTGTGTGATTTGGCTGAATATCTCTGAAAGTTTGACCTGAACATGTTACTATTTGTTCCTAGTTCAGAAAAGCGCTTGGTTAGTATGTCTACAATGTAAGCTACTTCTAAATCCAGCTTGCTTGCGCTGGGGCCTTGGTGCTACCCATAATCTTTGACATTCACTCTGTATTACTTATATATAGCTAATATGTTCCTAGTCTTCTGGCTTGTATTTTTTCAGTATGTAGGCTGTATTCACTTTCCACAGTAATTTTCTATTTTGAGTAACTTATTATTTACTCAAATGTCCTTCAATTTATCGTTCTTCAGTCTAGAGAAAAGCATGTCATCCATAGGCTAGTAAAAGTTTCTCCAGTAATAAACCATGTCTCTAAAAGTCATGTGGATTTTTTTTTTAGCAATTTTCACCTAAGGATTCAGGATTTATTATGCTTTCATTTTCACCTTAGGATTCAGGATTTGTTATGCTTTCCATATACTTTCTTTCAAAACAACTTGTCATACTTTTTATAGAAAAGTGCGCGTTTTATTTTGCTTGTGAGGTGAGTCCATATTCTGTAGAGTTCAAAGAGCTGTGCTATTCCAATATCGTGATGTGATTATAATTACATTCGAGTTAGCTTATCACACACCATTGGCATGACTGCCACACAGAAAAGACAGAACAACTTCAAAATAAGTCTTTGGAATGAGATGTAGAACTGCAGCTTCAAGCCTATTGCAATTTTCTCCCTAATTCCTATTTGAAAGAAAATGATGCATAATACTCTACAGCTTGCTCAGTTTACTGCAGTATTTTGTATAACATATGGTGAGACTGCAACATCAAGTGCGTACAGAATTCTGTATTAAAATAGCATTTATAAGAACTATTATCCTGCCAAAATGAAAGGAGAACTGCCTCCTGGTTTCATGTTATTGAAATCAATATCAATAATGTCTCTACTTTCCAACTTCTGATTGTATCAAGTATCCGGCTTTGGTATGCAGGTTGTTTTGTATGTGAAACAGTGAGAAAAAACAGCAATTTAGCTAAAAGAGAGAACAAACGAGAAGGCTGCCTTTAAACTCCATAGCAGAAACTCAGTTTTGGCTTTTTTTTTTCTCTGCTTCTCAGACTTTCCAGCTAACATTTTTTGCAGTCTATTTTTTTTGGCAAGGAAATTGTTCTACTAAGATCTGACATTTCACAGAGCAATAGCAACATAATCAAGAAATTTCTTCAGTGCAGATCTCCATTAACAAAATATTTGCAGTCTTACTTCAAAATAAATGTTTTCTTATGCATAGAAATCAAGAATATCTTTTGAATTTTTAAGACATCGTAGATGAAGATAAAACCCTCTCTTCAAAAATTATCTTAGTGCTTTGGAAGCATCCATTCTGTAAAGTCACAGCATGAAATGTGGTATAGCAGTAGTACCGTCAGGTCTTCTAGCACTATAACTTTTTACTCCCATGTTTGTGGCTACCAGATGTGATATAGTCAAGAGGACATATACCTGCACAGGCAGAACTGGCCACAGAGAGTGAGCCAGGCTTTAGGTGCTCCCTTCCCTACCATACCCAGCTCCCTTCTGCTTTCCCTTCTTAACAAATACCTTGACTCTGCCTACAGATTGGTAACTGATTTCCTGACATTACTCATTTTTGGGTTTATAGGGAGGCCGCTGTCACTCCTGCGCTGGCTGATGAGCTCACGGTTAATGTCCTGGACACCTCAAGCCAGGTCTGGCCCGGAGGCTGGCAAGAATTCCTCTCATTGCTAAGAAGCATCAATACTTCCTTCCCTGTATTGTTGCTGGGGAAAATGGTGTTTTCACCTTCATTTCACATGTCCTTGGTCTACTGGTTCATTTAAATATAGTTTATTTAAGTATAGCTCCACACTGCACTGCAATCATGTGTGTCTCTTCTATCCACCCAAGTGACCAGGAAGCCAGACTTCCTTCTCTTTCCATCAAGACAAGGAAACTGCAGTGTCTTTTCCTCAAAACACCACATGTGAAATCTTTTCCCACTCTTACACACTCAGAAGCCTCCAGGGGTTGTTCTGGACTATGTTGTGCATCTTCATGCATTCCCATTCTCTTCTGCATCCCACTTTTCTTTTGTATCAGTTGTATCCCACTTTCCTTTCATAAAGGAAGAAAAATCCCTTTCACACTTTTTCCCCATCACATCTATCAGCTTACATTCGCAGTAAAGATATGGACTCACCTTCACCTTGCCCAGACTATCATCTTCCTACATAGCTTTGCTAACACACATCCATGCTTTCTTCTGCAGTTGTCCTCTTATCTAGAAGCTCCTTACAGCAACCATGAAAGCCTTTAAAACATCCTCTGACTGACCTTCATTGCAAAGTCACCCTTTCACTGTTGAGCTTACAGTACAGCATATCCATCAACGCTGTCTGTCACAGAACTGCAAGTGCTGACATGCCCATGAGGTTGTCTAATCCTGCCCAAAGCAAGCTTGGATGACAATGAATAAAGTTATTTGAGTTGCTTCTGTAGGCTAAAATTTCCACCTTTCTAATCACTGTGAAATTGTACTGTAATATATATACTTTAAAAAAATATGAAGGAAAGTGCAGTGAACAAAAAGTTCAATATGATTAGGTCAGCTTAAGCTTTGAAATGTTCAAAACATGGTTGGGTTGTTTTAAACTTGTTTCCAGTCACTTTTCACTTTAAAATGGTGCCTTCAGTAATTCAAACAGGAATTCCACCGGGGTGAACATTTTGGTTGTTTTCACACAGGTTTGAGATGGAGCAGGATTAGACTTCAATTTTTACCTGCTGTATCAAAACAGTGAAAATCTATGCTAGAACTGGAGAAAATTGTGTGGTGTTCTTACATTTAAAATTGTAAAAATTATTTTTAGGATGTAATAAGAAAGTTCTTAAATTTTAACTATACAGACTTTTTTTTTTAGTATGCCTGCAGTTTGTTTATTGTAAAAAGATCTTTACTAAAGAGAAAAGCAATAATGATTACAGTGAGAAGTCTGTGATCTGGTTACTTTATGAGTACCAAAATGACAAGGTGGATCAGAAATCGACTCCTGCGAGGAAACAAAACGCATAATAATTCTGAGCCTTCATTAATGTAACAAATCCCACACAAACAGGCAATAAAAAGTCTTAAGGGGAAAAGAATGAGACAGTCATAAGCAAACACACACAGATGCTTTCTGCAAATAAATGAGGGAGTGTTTAAAAATCCCTGTCTACAAAAAAGTAGATCTATGCTAGAAACCAGTGGAAGGTGGTCAGCAGTCTGCACTGTGTAAGGATCACTGCATCGCTGAAGTCTGATTGCTGCCTTATATTACTCTAAGAATTTTATTATTCTTTCAGAAGAAATCTTTTGTTTCTTTAGAAGGTCACCTTTGTAGACCTTAATAAAAAAGAGAAACTGAAAACCCAAAGAATTGTCCACTCTGTTAGAGCTGTGAGAGCCTCAGGGATGCTTTAGTTGCAACACCATTTTACTTCAGTATGCTCTCAGATTTAGCAAATTCTAGCCTGGATACCACTAGTCTTGTCAGTCAGCCTTCTGCCCGGAGAAATAAACACATTTTAAATCCAGAGTCCTGTTCTCCTTCCCCTCAGCTATAGTTCTTGTCATGTCCTCTTAGACACGAATAACACAAAATCACATCTAAATTCCCCCAAACAGCAAAGAAATGATTTTATGCAGAAACAGCCACGCTTACTACAGGAAGTAGGTGGGCTGCTTTGAGTCATCTTTGCTTAGCACCTATTTTGAACTGAAATTGTCATATTACCTTGTCAGCAAGCCTAAAGCAATGCTAATAGACAGATAAATCAGGAGACAGCTGAAAGACTACTACAGACATTGAATGTGCTTGCTGTGGGCAGGATTCCATTTGTAATTGTCAGCACTGGTAGATATCCCATATTTTCTAACTACATTTTTCCACCAAACATCTGAATTAGATTTCAGCATATCTGAAGCAGCTTAAGCAATGCAAAAATAAATAAAAAGAGCTGTTTGCCATAATTTCTTCCATGTCAGCCTTCGCTCTTCACAGATACTTCAATAAAGCAGCTGAAAATCAAATGACTAAGTGGTAGTTACTTGTCAACATAGCATGAAGATTATCATCAAAATGTTTACATTACGGAGAGAGTAGACAAGCGTATTTTCTAGTCTGTGGCATATATGCTGGAATAGCTCGCTGATACCAGTACCGGTAGCACATCATCTGCACTTCTGTATAATTCTAAGGAATGATAGAATCCCAGTGAGGTGATAAAGCCTCCTATCTGCTCCCTATTTGTCAGAGGTAAACTGTAGTTTTTAGTGGGGGAGAAAAAACAAGCACTGGCATTGATGCCTTTGCATTAGCTGATTCCAGCCAGGTACACTGGAGGACGCTGTTCAGAAGCATTCCTTCTCTTCTGTGCTATTTCCACAGAATTATCCCATAGACAATGACAACAGAATCTTTTCATTTTAGTTGAACCTTCTGGATTGCCTATACATGTGATAATAATTGAATTATATTTTAACTGGAGGTGACTTCTGCAAATACAAACATAAAACCACAAGTTGAAATAATGTCTCTGCTTGTCTCCAAACCAACTAAGTAAAGCTCTTCTCCCCTGACAGATTCACTTTCTTCTACGTTTGGAAAGCTTGCATTTTTCTCCCTTACTAACATGAGATGTGTTGATGAGATACCTCAGCTGGCTCCTGGAACTTCAAAGTCCACAAACATAGCGCGGAAAGAAAAAGTGGAAATGAAAATAAAATTGATGCATTGAGAAGGGACGTCCTTGATGCAGCGAATTTAAAAGTGAGAGACATTCAGCAGCAGGCAGCAAGTCACCTGCAGCAGAAGATTTTATGGACAAAAATGTAAAAATAGCAGGCCAGCAACTGCCCACTGGCACCTTTGGCAGATAAAATAATAGGAGGAAGCTGGTGTGAAGCCATAATAAAGTATTTTTTCCCATGAAAGCAAAAGAGAAAATACAAAGGCGTATTTCCTATCATTTCATTTTTTGGAATCATAAAATAAATCTGTCTTGCATCACAGTCAATTTGCAAGATAAGTTCTTACAAAGCATAAAAATAATGGAATCAGACCATAAGTTGTTAGCAGTATTTTCTGAGAATCTAAACCAAAACTGATTTTAAGTCAGGAAAGTTTAGTTTTTTTCAACTCCAGAAAACAAATAGAAAAAGACATCAAATTGTCTTGCAGTTTCCCTGAAGCTGTGGGACCCAACTGTCACAAAAGGTTGCCTTTTGCTACAGGGTTCTGCTGTTGGAGAGCTTGACCTACACAGCAGTGGCTCCTCTAGGCTGTCCCATGTAGCTTCTTCCATGGCAGCAGGCTGCTTCTCTGGGTGACTGCTCTGTACTGAGATTCAGCTCTTCCAAAGCAGCATGCATAGGGCAACCATGGCAGCCATCAGCACTGTCTGAATCTCAAAAACTGCAGGAAGCAATGAAGGGGAATCTGAATGCCCAGAAGCAGACCATACAGACTTTATCTATTCAGTACAAAGACGTAACAGAACTGCTTGAAATGTATGTTGATGTATGCATGTTTCTCCTGTAACTTTACATACATGTGAAATAGAAGGAAATCAGCAATGATAGGAAATCTTTGCTACCTGCTGAGTGGTAGCGAACAATGATTTCTGTCAGTGATCCCTAGTTTAATCTGAACATCATCAGTTCTCAGTCTTTCTATACACGTATCTTCTTTCATATAAGAGCAAACACATATTTTAATTATGATAAAATACTTGAGGGTTGAAGTTGTATCAGAATTTAAACTGACTCAGTCAAGGTCTCCCTCAGGCTCCTTCAGCCTCCACCACCACTCCAGATAACCAGCCTCCACTGTGGTTGAGTCCACAGATTTGGCACATTCCTCCAATCACACAACTTGCCCCTGACAGTTCTCTTGAAGTTTATTGAAGCCTCCAGCCTCTTAACATCTGACTCTTATTTTCTGTGGACACTGGATATGAAAATGTTGGAATAGAACGTGTTGTAGTCCACTACTGTAGCAAAAACAAATTCCATTAACAGAAGATTTGTTCTTCAATATATTAAATGAATACGTTCACTTTGTATATACATCTGACCAAGCTGTGTATCTGCACAGTTTACTGAAATTGCATATTTACAGTATTTATATTTTATTTCAACATTCTGTGTCTCAGAACTAATGCACAACAGAAGAAATATAATATTTTTTGAGAACACTGTGTTCTGAAGGTTAAGCTATTAATGATAGTTATTCTTATTTGCATTCAGCAGAAATGTTTGCAGAATATTTACTGGAAGACATCCAAAGGTTTCCTTGCTCTTTAATAGGAAAACTGCACATAAAATAAACCCACAATTTGCAGATTGTATCTTAAATTATTAACCAGGGAGAGAAAGGTAGGTATTATATGCACTAATTAGATGCTATATCTATCTCTCTAGAAAAGCACAGCTTTTTAAAAGTACCAATTAAAACCAATGTCATTAGTTTCCTTCAATAAGGAAATAAGGGAACATCATAACTCACAAAATATTTGTATATATTCTTTACTCAGATTAATCCGAGGCACTACATCTCAAACCTCTTCTCCCAAGAGTTATTTATGGAGTGTTACAGCTTTTAAAATACACAAAAAGCAAACCAACATGTAATTTTCTGTAGGAAATCTTACCTATAAGAGTTTCCATTACTACTACTACTACAAAAAAAAAAAAAAAAAGAGAGAGAAAAAAGAGAAAAAAAGAGGTTATCCTGAATATTTGTTTTGAGGTAGTAAATTATGATATAGATATTTATGGGCAATTATATAGGGCCAATAATTCGATTAACATCCTCCCCAAACCATGTATCTTAGACTTCATATGCTACACTTTCATGATAGTGAACTATTCAACAGCCTTGTGATTCAAAATGGAGAAACAGAAAACATCGCAGACTGCCAGTAACTTGGTCCTATGCCTGGGGAGAAGCGGCTATGTTTTAAGAAGCTGAACTTTCTTTGTTACATCAGTAAGACAAACTTTCCTATTTTGCTCGTAGTCCTCCTTTCTACCTGTCCTAACACTCAGGCATGGAGAGTCAAAAGGAGTATTGGACATGCAGGAGATATCAGGAATTCTTTACACAATGATATTAATATCTCCATGTATCTACTAGCAATACCAAAACCTAGGACTGTTCTTTACACAGTAGTCTTCACAGCAGCTCTTTAACTAACGTATCTCTTCCTCGTTCTATGTGGTTTTCAAGTGCTGAACTTCTGATAGTGGTTTCTCATACATACATTGTATGCTGTGAAATTTCATTCCATTTCTGTTATTCAGGTGTCACTGTATGCACTTCTTTCCTCCTTGCTGCTGGACATGCAATTTCATGTGCCGCTTCTTTCAGAATCCAGGGATGGAGATTATCCTGTCCCTCCCATTTCGGAGCTTTAAGCTTTTTGAGTTTTTCTTCTACTTCAGATATGATTTTTTCCATTTCTAAATTCTCATTCCATATACATATGACATTTCTTTTTTTTTGGATAGTTTTATCTTTAATTGTGAACTGCCTGGCAAAGCAAATCTTATTAGGAATTAATTTCATAATAAACGTCCTTGGATAAAACACACTTAATTATTAGACTTTGCCACAGTAAATAAATTTTGTGTGTGTCTTCTCTTGGGCTAAAACTACATCCTTCCCAGGGTATTCTGAGCTCCTGTGGGCTGTTTTAGGTATGGTTAGAATGAGATTCTCAGAGTTTGCTAGGGCAAGGTTCTTAAGAATCATTAGGGTAGGATTATGACTTAGGACAGCATAATTTATAGCAATTTGTCTTAACAAACTGACAACTGAAAACAATTCTTCTAGGGCACTTTGGGAAGTTTGGGTATGCATCTCTTTCAGTAAAGCCTACCGGAAGAAAAAATAATTAAAGCAAAAATCTGGCCTTATTTGTGATGTATTTAGACTGACATAATGCATAAGAATCTGCTCTTTTTACTAGGAAAAAAAGCTCTGCTTAATTTAATGAAATTACACTAAATCGATATTAGTGTAATCATGAGCAATGAAAAACTCATGAAAGAAACATACCAGTGTTTTTATCAGCACGGCAGAATCTGGATCACAGATGTTCATGTTCAGGCAGATGGCACGCATACGTAACAGAGATACAGGACAGATATTCAGACATTTACAATGATCATTCAAAACATAATTGGATTTCCCAGAAGAGTTAAAAAATGGTCTCAGAATACACCTAGATATTTTTCCCTGACTTAGGTGCTCCACAATCTCTCTTCAACACTTCAAATGACTAGACTGTAAAGACAAGAACCATCCTGAAATGTGACATTTTCTGACAGACAGGCCTCTTTTTATGTAAACGTGGAACTGGGGCATACATTAGCTGGAAATTTTAAATTAAAATTTTGGAGAGGAAACCACAAGGGCTGCTGACTTCTCCTCAAATTCAAGCCCAGTTTCTGTCACCCTCAAGCTCTGCCCCTCACCTGGACCGTGCACATCTCCTGCTTTTCACATCACTGCTTTTGTGTCTGTATAGTGGAAGCCTGGATTAAATAAAAAATAGGTTTTTTTGTTTGTTTGTTTGAAGGAAACAGCACTGTATCAGCAGAAAGCCCTGTCCACATCTTCCTTCCAGTGCTCCTTTCCTGCACTCCAGCACAGCAGCCATTTTGCTGTGCAGGAGAGGTGATGAGGGTGCGCTCAACACCTGAGTGCCCCTGTTACCCTCAGCTGAGCCTCCCTAGTCTCTGGGGCTGCTGTGTGCCTTGGGACGGCATGAGGGGAATTTTAATGGCCACTCCTGTGTTCACGTTGAGGTTACTTAAAGGTCTCTGCATGCATGCCTGCCTGCCCACCCAGGTGCCTCCCCAGGGCTTCTCCCCAGCTCCCAGCCCTGCCCGTGCACCACAGCAGAAGGGCTGAGGCGGGAAAAAGAAAATGGCTTCCCTAGAGGAACATGGAGCCCAGTGCTGCTGCACAGGTTGCCAGCTGTGCACGGCACCTCTGAGGTTAAAAAAAAAAAAAAAAAAAAAAGGCCAAAAAGAGAAGAAGAAATAGAATGAAGTCTATCAAAATATAGTGTAGCTAAAGCGTGCATCTTATGGAAGGGAGCTGTGGGACACCTTACTGTCTTGAGGCCCTGATGTCTCTTCCCAGTACAGCTGGGGCAAGAGAAAGGCAACAAGGGCCAAGCCCGCACATCGAAGAGCCGCTGCCATTGCTGGGATGCACTCAGGAAGCATGAGCCTGTCATTTGGACAGGGGAAGCACGACATGGCTATCCCTGAAGTGGCAAGAGGAGAGAATTGTCCTTGTAGGTGGTACAGGGCAGCGGCACACAAGAGGAGCAGCAGCATTTGGAGGATTGCAGCATCAGGGGGAGAAGCAGCTGAGGAAAAGGTTAGTTGGTTTTTTTTAATCTAAGCAGGGGTTGTTTTGTGGCCATTCTGGCACCGCATGTGTCCCGGATACAGTAGAGTACTGTCATGGCACCTGTTTTTCAACAGTGCTGTTACTAGAAACTCAAATTAAGCTAGACACTTCTGTCAAGAAAATACTAGAAGCTTCTGGCAGATCTTATTCCTTCATGTTAGGCGTTCATGTTTGGTTTCTGCCACTGTGGCAGGTGGCAATTTCATATGGTTACAAGTAGTCTTGGCAAGGACTAATGAGCAGTTTTTTAAGGACTGGATAGGTGTTCTTTGGGCAAGAGCAGAATCAAAGTAAAACTCAGATGGAAAAGGAAAAGGCTGCAGTGATAATTTTGATTTGTCAATACATCTTTTACTGTTTACACTGCATCCGGCGTATTAATAAAGAAAAATGTAAATGTTTGATATGTTTGGAGAGAATTGAGTTGAAAACACTGTCTTAGGAAATACAGCCAGGTCCAGAAGATAATTCTGCATTGTGCCATGCATGCTTTATGTACATAGCCCCAGGGGGCCCTTTCTTTACTGCTCTCTTGTGATGGCTGAAAGTCATCTAGTTAATGTTATTATTGATGGCAAAGGAAACAGATATTTAAATTGCTTTTCTGAGAGGACAAAGCAGATAATTTCACATTTTTCTGACTTATTTTAATTATATGTGGTCTACTTTTTGTTTTTTTCTTTGAGCCCTTGGATGCCTTTGTCTGTATAAAAATACAATATGATTTTAATTAAGACCTCAGGATAGAAATAGTATCCTACAAAAAGATTTCTGTGGTTCTTTACTCTATGAGCAAATCTAAGGAAACTTTTTATGTCCTAGTTTTTCTCTTTACATGTTATTATTCCTCTGAGGCAGAGTCTGGTTTGGACGGAGGTTCGTGCGTGTGATGTTCCTGCTGGCAGGTATAACTGCACTTGCCTGTAGAATTCTTTCTCTTTGTTGGTAAAATGGTGCATTTTTGAACCTGCACATGCCTTTTTGGCAGTGTTGCCAGTGGGCTGTGTGCGGTACTAGCACAGCTGGAGTAATTCCAGACATTTTCCTGCGGTGAATTCCTCCTGTATCTTGTGGTCCACTGTGCTACCCAGGCTGCGGAGCTGAGCGTTGTTTCCATTTTTTTTTCATTGTGTGTTGCAATAATACACGTTCCTTTGTGGAAACCACTCTTATTCTGTGAGCTGTTTAGGATGGCAAAAGATTAAACCTTTGGATGCTTTGCATCACTAATGCATATAAAGCTGGAGGGGTGCAGACAACTGAATTGCAAACTGAAGCAGCTAACGGCACTTCCATAGTCAGCATTGGATGCGAGGCCAGGGAAGTACAAACCACATTTCATCCATTCTTCCTCAAGAATGTGGCCTCGGTAGGTTAAATTTCATCCCACATCTCAGTATGCAATTACTGCTGTGTTCGCTGCAAAGCCTGGAATGTAGTTTTACAGGTGTGACTTAACAGCGTGGCCCTGGGAGGTGCGTGACCCGGGATTACGGGGCAGAAGGTGCTTGCGCTGGCACTACTGCAAAGAGATGCTTGTCAAACAACTTGTGCCAGCTTTGAATCAGTAGATGGCGCTCCAAGATAAATCGTTCAGGCCCCGAAACGGTGCCATCAGTTAAACACAGCTCTTCGGAGGAGACGGTAATTACAAGATTAAATGATATCCTTAAATAATCACAAGCGATTTGTACATCGTAGTCTATAAATCGCATAATGCATGCATAGAGAAAAACATCATTCTGTGTCTCTCTGCTGGATCCCTCTGGTGTTCTTCCAAGTGTTTGGAAGAGGCCGAATGACAGCCACAGTCCTGCAGGTATTCTTGGCTTCTGTGCTATGTGGGCTGCAGCCTATTGCCATCCAGCTTATGGAAAGCTGCTTATGATACTGTGCTTTAATTTTTATCTTTGTCACATTACTTTTGTAAATCATGAGCAGTTGGTACTGACACTTCCACATGTTTCTGTACTTGACTATTTTGGCCCTTGGTCTCCCAGACATGATATATATTTAAAGCTATAACCATCATTCAAAAATCTGACCCTCTAGTTCTTTCTGTTATTCTTCACATTGTCTCTGACCTCTACTGTTCACACGTTTGCTAGTTGTTTCAGCTATTTAAATGCCTCACAAGGGATGCTGGCATGTGGAGACAGCTGAGTGCCTGATTAAAACAAAAAACCAAACACTATGAGTAAAAGAGAAGAACAATCAAAATCAACAATAACAATTACCTCTTTAAATTGTGGTGTCCATGAAAGGTGCTCTTTTCTGTCAATGTTTTTACTGCGGCAGACAGCAGTAAAAGATAAGCTGTGAGAGCAGAAGTAAATGAATTTAAAATTGTTAATAAAATGACTGAGGTTATGACAGGAATGAAAATTAGTTTTAGGAGAAGCTGAGCTTCAGAAATACTTGTCAGAGAGTTAGAAGTTAATTAGAACACAGTAAGGAGATTGTCATGCTGCTTCTTGCCGGGTAGGTGAAATTGTGAACCTTTTGGGGAGGCTTATGCAACTAGGTCCAGCCTTTTGGAGATGAAAGGTAAGATAAGGAGTGACACTTTCAAGAAACCTGAATTAGGTCTGTATAATGTTCTGTTGTTCACAGCATGGGATGGAAAATGCTGCTGATTTTGTTTTGTATCTGGCTGTCTGATAGCTTCATGCAGTACCAGTCTGGCCAAGGCAACTATATTAATTTACTGAGATTCTGGCTGCGTCCTGATATTTAAATGAATATCTATTTACTTCTGATGTATAAGAAATCTATAGAGAAGCATTAGTAATATTATGTATTAATGTAAAATAGAACGAATAGTGATAGAAGCTAATAAACTGGGCTCTGAACTTTGGCTCCAATAGGAAAGGCTTCCTACTTGTTCTTCCAGCTCAGGCAGAGGGATAGTAAACTTCCAGCAAGTGATGGAAAGAGCTTTAAGTTATCAGAGCCTAGCAACGTGAATTGTTGGACGTGATGACTCACACAGCTTGGGGACCTGGCTACATCTTCATCTAGATTCTATCTGGTGATTTTTCCCAAGGCTGCACCTCATACTGCATCCTGGTTTACTTTCCTATCCCCTTGAGAGAATGAAATCCAGTTTTGTGAGAAGAGCAGGTAGAAAGTGAAAATGATCAGACACGGGTACATTATGAACACTTCTTGCAGAGGACATGCATTGGAGCTAGACTGTGCACCTGATGGTGAAAGCTGAGATAATGCTTCCTCCCACAGGAACAGTGCTGAGATGGAGAGGCCAGAAGCCCTCGCTAGGAAAATGCAGATTTGTAGAAAGGCTGCAAAATGGCTGTGATTTAGTGGACCAGCCCCTTCCCCTTCCACTGACCTTGGAGGAAGCTGGAGAGTTTGTGTGTGTTAAGGGTTGGGCATAAGTTATGTTTTACAGAGTTTTACAGTGGACTTTTTTTTTTTTTTCCTGAGGGTCTGCAGAGCTGCCCTGCTGTGACCTGCTTGCAATATTTATGAAAATGTTTGGCTCAGCTTGTGAAGCTCTGTAAACCCCAGGAGAACTTCATGCAGGATTTCCATTGATGCCACCTGCAGTTAACTTTAACCAAAATCCTTGAGTATCTAAAATGAAGACCTCAAAGGGAAGCTCTTTAAAAAGAAGAGAGAAAATTAATTAGGTGGAAAAAGCAAAACACCTTCTATTGTTCAAAAATGCAGTTCCCTCTAACTGTAGCCCTTGGCACTTAGAGCATCATATTTAATCAGAACTGTGGCTGATTTTTTTTAGGTGTGTTTCGTACAGCTGTCCAGCTTTGCAATTAAAACCCACTCTTCCATTATGCCTGGGAGGAGAGATGGCTCTTTTGGGGAAAATATGAAACATGTTTATTGGATTTCTTCTTTTTTTGTTGTTGTTTTTGTTTTTTTTGTTTTTATTAAAAGCAGTTAAAGTAGCAATAGCAGCCTTGTCACAAAGCACTGACTGGGGAGCAGCCTGTGGAATGAAATAGTCCCTGGTCTTGCCTTCAGTGAACAGACTTGCAGGTGGTTGTCAACTCCTTGCTAATATTCTCAGCCTTGATTGTTATTTTTAATTATTTAGGTAAATATTGATACTCAGGTGAGAGGTAAAAAGAACAACTTCTCAGTTAAACTCATCTGAGATATGTTAATGTTGGAATTTCAGTCTTTTCAAATCCTTTGGGATTTTTTGAAAGGAAGAAGAGGACAGACACACGTCACTGCTGAAGTTTCATCAAAGAAGCCATAGGGTTTTGATATGAAAATGCTACAGAATGAAACCTCCATGATCACAGCTAGTCCAGTCTCCGTGTATCTACTGAAACGCACCTGCAAGGAGAAAAGTAGGTAGTGAAATACACTTTCTATGTAAAGCATTTCATTCCTTCAAATTGAACCAGGCTGCGTCAATTGGAGAAATGGGTGAGAACGATATTAAGAAGTTTCACAGGAAAAAGGGAAATACTGGATAAATCAGAAGTCTTACACATTTCCCTTTACGGCTGGCATAAGCCAGCGGAGTAGCAAGCACTCATTATAAGCAGCGCTCTAGGAGAAATTCTCCTGTAAAGATAATGAATGTTCACTTTTGTCATTGCAACACCAGCCCCAAGGCCAAGCCTGTCTGGAATTTTAAATGAGTCCAAGGCAGAAGTTTTAAAACTAACTATGACATATTTGGATGTGGCTGTGGTTTCTCTTGAGTAGGTATGGTTAGCTCACAGAGACTGAAGTTACCTGCTCGCTTGCATATGTTTTTTAACATGAATAAAAATCTAGTATTGATCCAAATGAAAGCAGAAACAGCAAGGAAAGGATAAGAAGGGGGACCACTGACAGAAAAAGTAGACACTACGTACCATATCCTTTCTTCTGCATCCTCTAAGCAGGACCCACAGAGATTGAATGCTCCCTGGCCAGAGAGCAAGAAAGGCAAAGAGCTATAGTGAAAAGAACAGAACCATCGCTCCCTCTTAATACTTTGTCTTTCTGCTGCCCCTGACTAGGGAGCCCTAGAGCCTTCTGAACACTTCCCCATTTATCATCCTTCAGCGCTGCAATCTCTCCCTGGAAGGGATTCAAAGAAATTAGCGAAGAGCAAAGAAATAAGGAAACTAATCTAGCAGCACCCTTCCAGCTCCTCTGATAAATTACTTGCTGGCCTAAGCTTGAGCTGTTAATGGTCTGATAAGACTTTCAGTCGTGGGAGGTTTTTTTTAAATAGAAATAGCATTGGTAATACAGTGAATGATTCAGGAAATGATCCACTTTACACTGAAACTTCAAAAATAGACAGGCTGGGTTCATTTTCTGGAGAAACCACTCATGTAAAATAATATGCCTGAAATCTCTCTGGCCACAGAGACAGTTTATTTCAGAGGGAATGATCCAAGACCTCAACTAGTTCAAATCAGTATGGCTTGATTGATTGAATCCTGTGAAAACTTAATTGGGCAGTGTATTCTGTCCTCTGCGTTTCTTGGAGAGAAGTAAGGACTGGCCCAGTTCTTGTGGCTAAGAGAAGAAAAGCTGTCACAAGAAGTCTGCACTGGTGAAACCGTCAAGGAGAAATAAATTTGTCTGTGAAAGGATTCAAAACGTTTTGCAACAATAAAAAATGCAATATAGCTGCTCATTTTCAAGAAAATGTCACACACAAAAAAAGGAAAGAGGATCAAAAACTCCATCTCTTTCTGCAGTAAAAAAGATGAAGTAAAATGATACCACTTTCAGCAGAAAATTGCAGGGAGAAAAAAAGCAAAAGACCTCAGCTCACGCTCTGCAGAGTAATTACTAAGAGATACCTAGTCAATAGCTTTGTTCTGTCAGAGTTCACGATAACACATACAGAGATAAAGTCAGACAGACTGTTTGGCTAGACATCATTAATATAAACTGCATAATTTAGAAAATACCTCTCCAGATTCACTCTCGAGATAGAAATCTGCTAATGAACCATGATTCAGTTACATTCCCTATCAGGAGAATTTACTTCTAACTTCATATGTCCTGAAAACCAATTAAATGTTTTGTATGCAGCTATGCTATAGATAACAAATGTACAACACAAAAATGCTTAATTCAATCTTCAAGGGAAAAAATAGCTCATGTTGTGCTTGTTTCAATTGAAAAAAAAAAAAGAAAAGAAAAAAACATGGCTGATATATGGAACTGTTCTCAAATGGAGTTCTGCATGGAAGAGAGCAAGGTGACTGTAAGTCCGGGTTGCAGAGTGACAGTGAGCGGGATCAGCCCTTGGAGAAATTGTTGCCTACCCTGATTTTGCAGCATGCCAATCACAGTATGCTACTTCCGCAGTCCTTGCTGGGCCTCCATGAGAGAGAGATTTGGCTCACTTGGCTAGAAGGTCTGGAAAGGGTAAAGTCCTATCAGTAAAACCTGGAAATGGCTGGGAAGCTGAAACTCATCCACTAAAAGCAGGCAGGACTTTGTAATTACCTTCTCTCATCACAGCCACAGGGATCTACTCTTGTCAGCTTCGTTACCAGATCTGTCCACTTTCAAATCTTCACTGCATGAATTTAAATTAATTTGTACACATCTTTGCAAAGGGAAAATACAGAGGAAATACGAAAGTAAAAAATCCATGTGGTTCAGAATCAGAATGGAATCCAGTGTCTGCAGCAGATCTCAAACAGTGGACTCCTATTTTAATAAATACCATTTTTTCAGGAGGATCAGTAAAAGCTTTTGCAAAAGCTCTCTCCTGGCATAAGGGGGCAAACAATTTCCCTTTAGTCAGAAAAGAATCACTGAATCAGCATTTTAATTTTAAGGCTTAATTGATACCAGACCACCTATTTGTACAGGTTTCTCCCAAAAGATAACTATGTTTCTACCTTTGGTCATAAAAGATTAAAGAGTGTGTATGGGAGGAAAAAAACCCTTCTTTGTTGATGTCTGTGAAGACCTTTTTTTTTGCCTGATACTTCAGAGAGTCTTACTTTTCAGACTGCTTCCTGATAGCTTGAATCCTGATCACTTGTCCTCAGGAAGTCAATATAATATTAGTTGCACTGATCTTGTTGACTTTGCTTTCATGTGCAGTGGGTAACGCTGGGGAAAAGAAGAAAAGGTGGAATCATTATGGATTCTGAAAGAAGTGAAAACAAACATCCACCACAGAGCACTTGGAAGAACATAGGAGACCCCGCAGCACAATTCTGCCATAACCCACTCATTCCCTCAAGTTCTGTCTTTCTGAATGGAAAATTTGCATGGCAATGCAGACAGGCCGCTGTGAGAGGTGCAGGTTTAAGCCTCCAGGTACAAACAAATCCAGCAAAAGAAGACAGCTAGGAAATGCATGGCGCTGGAAAGAAAATCTGGATGAATTCTGGTTCCCTGATCTACCCAGCCTTCAGGAAAATTTCAGCTCTGGGTAAGCATTGGTCCCTGTCCCCGCCTATTCAGTCTTCAGCCCCTGCTGGAGTTTTATGAATCAGCTGCAGAATAGCAGTGCTTGTGGTGCTATTTAACTGCTGGGAGCTGTGACTAGGTAGATGGTCAGATTTTCCAAGATGTCTGTGCAGAGGAGATGCTTTGTTTCGATGCAAATCAGGCAGGTCTTTTCCTACTTGGAAAACTAAGACACTGAATGCCTATCTGCATGTTCTGAAATGCTTTTTAACGTATGATCCTTTTTAAAAAAAATTATTTATTTAGCTCAAGCTGCCAAGGCCCTTGTGCTAAGCACTGAGTCTCCTAGACTGGACTAAGTAAGATCTGCAAATCAAAGATCAGTAAAGTGGCTATTATGAAATGCAAAGCAGGCACACTCCCTCCTATTCCCGTACCCCTCTTACCAAATCCATGTGGAGCATTACACTTATTTATCTATATGTCTTCCTGTACCTTGCCTCTAAATGTGTAGGATTTTCTTACTTATTATGCCCTATCGCCTGTAGCAAATTTGATCTTTTTCAACTGTGAGCTCATCACTGCTACTTCATGCTTCATCTTCCCTGTAGCATCCAGAGGTTTCTTGGCCTGCTTTATATTGTAAAGAAAAATCTGTTTTATTTCTGCTTCTGTTTGTTACATGCTAGAATGCTGAGATAGAGTTCAAGGGAGAGAATAGGGTCTGTGGTGCTTAGGGAGGAGCATGTGGATGATCTTAATTTTGCAGATCCCCAAGGTATCAATCTCATGAAGTGCAAAGATTTTGCAGCAAAAAGATGGTGTACAAGATTTACATAACAATGGGACCAAAGACAAACAGTGCAACAGTTATTAGTTTTCTCTATGCAGAGCTAAAAACCAAAGGCACTGGCACTGAAAAAAGAGTAGGAGAAGTTAGGGAAAACACGCAGACATATCTATGCATATTTCAGATGGTAGAACTGGAATATCTTATTCACAGCACATGCTAGTAATTGCTATTTCATGACACTCCAAACTACATCAGGACTTGCACCGATGTATTTGCACATTAATAGCTTTGCGCTGCTGTCCTCTAAAAACAGCATTTTCCCCGAAACCTAATAGTGCAAAGGAGAGACTTGCCAAGCTCTGCGGGTACGTATTTCTGAAAACTCACGTGCTGATACTCATATCCTATTGATGCCATTGTTGGGTGAGTGCCATGTGAAGAGACAGACTGCCAATTTGAAAGAACCAGAAGATGGAACCAAGCGCCAAGGCTTTGATACTTGTATTGGCACCTGGATTCATATCCCAGCACAGGATCTTTCTATTAAAAGACATTAATATCTCCCAAGTAAGGCAACAAAATAAAAACAAAAACAAAAAAGACAAAACCACATACGAACAGCAGAAAGACGGAGGCAGAGCTTCTTAGTGAGAGGAAAAAGGTGAAACAAAGACAATTTTTGGCTGGCTAACATAATCGGATTTGAATTCAGAAAGGTAACTCTACATGCAGAACTGAACAATCAGGTATTTGAGGGAATGACTTTTTCCAGCCCAGCCTGCCAGAAAGGCTGTAGCAGGCAGGCAAGTCTTCACACTGCACGTACAACAGCTATGAGGGGAAAACTGAATTTGCATCTATTTGTGTTTACTAACCCTCCCCTATCTGGCGAGATTCCTGTACTGAATGTAACAGGAATATCTCTATTTCCTCTGGGAAATGATTTGAGGCTCCTGCAGAATTCAGAACAGCTGTGCAATGTGGAAAAGAGAAGGGATTGCACAAAATGAAAGGAAAAGTCAGAGTAAGTGAAAATAAAGCTGAGTGGGTTGATAGGGGGGAGCATGACAAAAAGCAGGCATGACCTGCTAAGGCTGTGATCCAGAGTTAATTGATTTCTGCAGAACTTTTCCTTTGTATTCAGTGGGCTTTTTAACAGCTCCACATTTTCATTTAGAATCATTAGAGCTTCTTTTTACCAACTTCCCAGTGTATAAACACTACTGGTCCTAAGAACCAGGAATGTAGAACATGATAACATTGTTGTTCTCGCATGGAGAAGTGCTCTGTGCCACTGTGGAGAGCCCATCAGCCTGCTCAGGGGAGTGACTGAGGAGATCGTGTGTGGCGTCAGCACAGCTGCATGTCAGGGAATGGAAGGACAGACTGGATTATTCAGATAGATGGGCAAAATTTTCTTGAAGAACTAACTTTATTACCCAGTCAGGATGCGTTCCATAGCAGATAGGCAAAACAAAATCCAAAGGAACAGTGATAAACTTGATGAGCAGTATGGATTCCCACTTTCCTCTACCATATCCCATTTGCTGGATCATTCTAGCTTCCTGTGAAAGATCCACGGAGAACAAATCCAGAGATGTAGAAACTGTCATGAAAGGGCCCATCATGTATGTGGAGAGATCTTCAGCAAAAAGCACAAGCTTTCCTGACTCTGCCCAGGACAGCTGCTGTAGGAGGAACTATCAGAGACAAAAATGATGTCTGGTGTTATTTTCAGATGGAGAAGTACTCTTATTAAAAGGGCCATATAGTTCACAGGCGATGCTATTACTCAATTTTTGTAAGCCTCATAAAACCCATAAACAGTGCCTTTTAGCAGCAAGTGCACACAGAAAGAAGTGTATGATGGCAGTCCACTGGAAAAAATAAAGCAAACAAAACCAAAAATTTATGGTGTTATGTGGGATTGTGCCACTGTGATTGCAGTCAGCCAAATGGGACTGGGTAACACCTAGAGCTTGACTTGCACACTTCGTGTTGCCCTACTGTACCACAGCTGCAGTCTTGGGGTAAAGCTAACTTGGGGCATCCTGGCTCTGGCAGTGAGAAGAGGCACTGAGTGGCCTTACATTACAGGAGGCTGTAATGTAATGCTCATTAAGGTATGTAGAGGGATATTGTTATGGCAAGGGAGAGAAGAACTGAAAATTCATTCCAGCTGTGATAAATCAGTCAGTGAGGAGCAGAGCCACAGATGTACAGAGCAAAGCTGTGTATGCTACAGTACATCTAAAATTACATTATTAGAGACTAGATTTGGCCATGTTCTGCACAGCAGAGCCTGAAGCAGTCCAAAATCTGTTGCAATTATTCTTTAGTTGAGAAGTAGCCATCAAACATTCGGATATGAATTTTCCCAAGCTGCGTTCTGTGGAGGAAAGAGGTCTCTCTGTAGCGTGGGATCTGGGTAGAAAGACTTAACAGGCAGCTCATAAGTCATGTGGCAAAGGCACAGGCTTACAATTGATAGTTTTTGGCTCAATGCCTATCTCTGCTAGTTTTTGGTGTGAGATTCAAAAAGCCATGACAGGTGTCCCTGAGAAACCCTTCTTTCACTCACTGGAACATTTCCTCCTGAAGGTGCTCACACTTACTGTCTGAGGGAGTGAATTCTCTGAGGCAGGAGCACTCCCATACAGTGCATACATGCTTCACTTCCCATGGCAGGCCCTCATCTCAGCAGGGCCTCATGCACCCCCAGTAATGAAAACTGTAGCCACCAGCTTGGTGAGTGTAGGTGGGAATGGTCTGACCTTGCTTCATCCCAAAGCAGGGGTTAGACCCAGCACTTTTCTTCAACATACATGATACAAATCAGAGCCAAGTGGTAACATGAATTCTAAGAAGTCCTCTCTTCACGGGAAAAGGAGAAGAGGCTGCTTTCACCAAGGCAGACTTGCATGAGCAGGAATTTCCAGGGACTCTGTCCCTAGTCCTTCATTTTGCAGCCCCATTTCTCTGCTTTGTCACGGATTTGAATTGATGGTTCTGCTGGAGTGTTCTGGGGAGAGTTTTTCCATGTGCAGTTTTTTTTTTCACCTGAGAGAGCATCGTGACAGCACTTCATTTGCAAGTGCGAGCACAATGGGAATACTTTAAAAAGGGCTCATCAGTATGCGCACAGGCACTGATGTGCACAAATATGTATGAAATTTTGATCATTGCTATTGAAACGGTGATCCTGAATATAAACAAGGAGGCTTCCAAATTTATCAACTTGATGTTAAAAGGAAACCAAGTAAATACTGCATTTTAAAATTATAGTGGTCTTCCATTTGGGAAAGATAAATCTGATGTTAGTTGGTTCTTCTTGCTAGCTAAAGCCCTTTAGGGAATGTAAAAAAGAAGAAAATAACAGAGACATTGAAATTTGAGGAATAATTGCCTAGGCATAAGGAAGCCTTTCATCCTGCATGGGAAGTTCTAAGCCTTCAGACATGGTTGAGATGTGGCAGTTAGGACATACAAATTGCAACCTGTGCGATGCTTCTCTATTATCTGCTCAGGGAATAAACTCTCAAATAAATAGATTATCCTAAACAAACAAACAAACAAAGAGCTAGACAGAAGGTGAATGAGCTGTTATCTAATTACAGCTACTGCTTGTGAAAAATTGCCTTTACAGCTTGCTTGCCATGGCAGCCCTCTGCAAAGCCTTTTCTGAACCAGCATGTGGTTCAAGGCCTAGAATATCAGCCCAACAGGGGGTGGGCTCATCTTAATTTTCTGTCGTAAACACAATGGACTTAATTTCTCACTGACGTAGATTCTGTGAAGTCAGTGGCAGTGCTGTAGTGCCCGCCAACTTCATTACCTGACGGGCTGATCCCAAAGTTGCATTTTTGCAGTCAACTATACAGCAAAATGTTATTAAAACAACTCGCTTAATAGTTAATAATACTCAACAAAATAGCAGTGATTACCATTTTTGTTGGCTAAAAGGGAAATCTTTCATACATTATAGAAATATTGTTAGATCCTTGGACATTAAAGAGAGATTTCCTATCAGCAGAAATATTGAAAAACCAGCATATAATGTGCCTCGATCCCCTTCACAGAGAACCTGAAATGTGCCTTCCGTTTGTACTGCCAGCTGTAGTCCTGTGAGAGGTGCAGCTCTTCATACAGCCAGTACAGATCCCCACATTGGGACAAGGGCAATAGTATTTTCTTGCTTTATCAGACCTGACAGTATCTAATTAACCTCTCAAATTTTGTCTCTCAAATTGTTTAATTCAACCAGTGAGAAACATTTGGATCAATATTACAATCTTTCAGGTTTGTAAACTATACTATAGAGTTTTAAGACAAAGATTTTCTGTTATGAAAATACCAAGGATTATCTAGGAAGATCCCAGCGTTCCTCTGGAACTTCAGGAGCTTCTGGTACTTCAGGAGCTGTTTTTGCCATCATTCCAAATTGCACTTGAGCAGCTAATCTGCTGTTTGCCATGACTTGCTGTGTGTTCAGTTGTGCTCTGTAGCTTCTGTGCATTTGCCTTGTACAAGAAGCACACAGTATGTTCGTGCTGCACATGTTCAAACTATCGTGATGTAAACATTTGATTAGGTATCTGTTCATCTTATGCCAGCCTGTGTTTAACATGTGAAAGAGCCATGCTTTAATGGTGGGAAAAGATGCAATGAGTTATAAAGAGAAAGGCAAGAATTCAAATTTCAAAGTGGGAAATAGCAATTCAGAAGTCAGTACATTACTGGTAGAGTATTTTCTCAGTCTCCAAAATGAAATTGGTTCAAGATGCACCTGTGAGATAGATCCACTATCTCTGTGGTGAAACTGGAAGCATAGCTACTTAAAATATTTATAGCATAGCGTGATTTGAAGTGTATTATGCATGTTGTGCAGCACTCTGTCATGCTGCTATGCATTTTGGTGTGTGTACAAGTTGAGATTCTCAAAAACTGACCAGTACTTTCTCATGTTCCCACTTCTAGAAGCACAGAGGATGCTGAACACCTACGGAAGCTCACAGTGAGAACACAAACACTAATAAATCACAGCTGTAGTTATCATGACAGCTCCAGATACAGCCCATGGGTCTGCTGAAGCCTCTCCTCTGTGTTTTCAGCTGTATTCCATATTCCATCCCAGGGGAAGGGGAGGTGAATACATTTTCCTACTCCACTGGGTCCACACTTAAGCTGCATGTTATTGTTGTCATCTGCTTGTATTTTCTCTGACTTCCTGCAAACTCAGTGGGCCCTGAACATATTGTTTGGTATTCACGTATCATGCCATATGTGCTGCCACATGCCTGCATTGCGCACCATGCAACGCTTATTTTGTATTCTGATACCTCCAACATGCCTGTTTTGGCATTTAACAGTGAAACTACAGCAAAAGGAGGCATCTCATTTTTTTGTTGCCTCAGAAATCCAGTCATATAAGTGTAATCAGTAAGAACAATCAATGAACGACTGACAACTGTCTACCAACAAATTTGACGTGACAAATAATTCTGAATCACACTGAAAAGAGTGAAATTAGTACCATTAAATGTATCTTCAACTGTCCTCCCGAATCTTCCTCAGATTTCTGAATAGCTGCCAGTACCAGCAACTGTCTTTTGAACTGACAACTGTCTTTGTAACCTGGCCTCATCCTCACTGTATCCTCATTACCAAAGTAAGTTACAAACCACAGTAGTGGCAAACTTTCTGCCCTGTCTACCTGTGCAAATGTGGTACCCGAGTCTCTTTCATTTCATGTAAGTGGGGATACTCCACTGAAATAAGAAAATTATGTGAGTGTAAAAGCTGTGTATTATTAGAACTGAGCTGCTAGCACTGCAAAGAGCAAGTTCTCCTTAGCCTGATCCACCTGCTTAACTCGTGCTGTGCTACATCCTAATGTGGAGCTGTACCTTTCAATCAGGATTGTTATGCGCAGTGTTATTCCCTAACGAGTCTCTTTTCATGGGAATAAATGTGTTCCTTAGTATATTTGCTTTCCTTCTAATTTATAATTCACTGTCTCAACTCACTGGCCGCAGTCATCTTTTGTGTATGTCTGGGCATCAGAACTGTTCCTTGCTCATAAGATTCTCCCATTAACTGAACTTTGTTTGCAATAATTGTAAAAAATATTGCCCGTATTTTTGATGTGGGCATAAAAAGAAGCCTGACTTGCAAGGGAAGTTGGGAACAGAGACTAGATTCTGCCACTGTTGAGTACCTTTCTGCAACCACTCAATGGATTTTTGTATTTCTATTTGTCCCTTCCACTCTTAAATCAAAACTGACAAAGGTAAATGGCAGGCTCTTGTTTTGGTTCCTCTTTAATTCCTATATGTAATAAAATTAGCTACTAATATAGTGTGCTTTAATACCATATTCTGTATCTCACACCTATTTTTGAGGATGTTAGTAAAAGAACCAACTCGGTGATGCATAAAATAGTAAGTAGAAACAGTTTGACAGAATAAAGCAATGATCACTGCAATGTACAAACACGAAAGCTGCCCTGAGGAGGACCCTTGAACACATTGTTATAATAAATGCTTACAAATAGCTTTCCATGTCACTAAAATCTACTGCTACAAAATATGCCATCACTGAGAACAAACCAGGAAAGATGCCTCTAGCAGAGTGGAATTGCTCAAAAGTGTGGGGATAGATCTCATTCAGACACTGAAAGACAACAAAGAAATATTTATGTGTCTATTCTGGGTCGCTGCTGTTTTCCTATCAGCCAGCAGCTCCAAAACTTTCTTTTTTCATTTGATCTGCTTCCACAGTAAATTCTGTCTTTACTCATGTATGTAATTTTGCTTCTGTATATGAGAAATTTCTACCGTGTAATTATTTTTACATGGTCTGAGCTGTCTTTGGCCTTAACACGTAATTTCTTTGGTGCAGTGATTAAGCCTTCTGCAGAAAAGCAGCCAGGTGAGGTGCCAAGTCAAGGCTCAATATGATGATAGTATCTGGGGGGTACTTTGCAAAAAATAGAAGTAGCTGTCCTTACTCCTTGATTTCTATTTAAATTTATATGCTGTCGTCTTTGGAAGTGCTAAGATTGTTTAGTTATAAATTTTGCTTTTCTATAGCATTGGTAACCTATCACAAAATGTAATTTTAAAGCAGGTCGGTAAAGCTTTGATCTCAAATTTTCAGATATAGCTACCTTCTGCCTGACATGCAGCAACTTAAAGAGGATATGATTTGCAGATGGTGCGTGCAGCACTTTCTGAAGGCAAAGTCTGTGTCTTGTTTTTTCAAGATGGATGTTCAAAAAGAAAAGCATCCTAAAACATCCAGCATGTTTTGGAAGTCAAAGTGAATCTTTGCTGTAGCATATTGAGTGTAATTTACTGGTCTACTTCATTCTCTACTTAGTTTCAGGCATTAGGCAAAATCGCTCCTGTGTCCTACGTTTGTGGAGTAGAAGAAGTGATCCTATAAAAAGGACTCTTATCTTTATGTTCATAATTTCCAAGGTCACAAGCCATTTAGGTCACTGTAAATAACCATTCAGCAACACTATAAGTTCTCCGTGTAGCAAATCTGCTCCATTACCCAAAAGCACCCAGCCTGAAGGAAGATGCCTGATCAAACTGTCATCTGCATCGTTCAGCCTTCACACCTGCTTGGAGGCAAGACAGTTTTCCATTCATAGACTTTCTCCCTTCATTACACTGGCCAAAGCAATTCTTAATAGTAGTACTGAGCTGCAACAGCAGGTAATTCATACTTGTAAATAAAGGACCAGCTTCTACTGATGCAGATGCATGCAAAACAACGCAGTTCTTACACTGAAATCTTTTCATTCCTGATACAGGCTCAAAGACTGAGTCTTACTTCCTGCTACAATATGCATTTACTCAGCCCTTTATCACCACAGAGCAAAAGTGGTTTTCACCTGTCACAGAACTACTGGAACTCATCTTCATGTGCCACTGGCATAAGGGTTTCTTTGAAAATTTCATGGGAGAGCCATTTGCATGCAGTACGTTGTGGACATGCTCCAAATGCTGCTGCACCAGAGGCATGCAAATGTAGAAGTCTCATAAAATAGAGTTTGTTGTGGCTAGTCCTTGAGAGGCTGCATATTGGAAAGAGAAAAATGAATGTATTAATTGAGACAATAACCTTTCTTTCCTTGCGAGAAGGGTGCCCTCTGTTGGTAGTGTTAGTGACTTTTGCACGAAGACACAAATGAGGACAAGGACTTAAGGGCCAGCTGGAGCAGCCGAGTCATGTGCAAATAAAATTGATAAGACTCGTTACTCAAGAGATGCAGATGAGCATATTAGGGCGTTGGAATAATGTCTGGTTAGTAATGAAATGGCAACAATGAGCAAAAAAAGGAAGCGTCTTTGAGACACTGGAACTTACATAGCCGTGTTGCAGGACCCATCTGAATGCAGACATAAATGGACAGGAAGGCAGACAACTGAAGGGCATTCTGTATGTTTTCAGCATCTTGCTTTCTGCTGCCACGGATCCCACGGCTAGCAGAATAACCATCAGTGTGATTCATCATTTTACTGCATTATATATCCTTTGCTTTTGTCTCCTTTAATTGATGTGATACATACAGCTTAATGCATTCTGGATAGTTTATTTTCTACTCAGGAAATATGTTTACTGTAATCTCAAGGTATGTGAAAATAATGAACAATAATTAAAACAGAAAGAACTGACATATCAGTTCAAAATATGACTTCCCAGACAGCAGGAAAGACAAATGTTTGTGTTTTCTATCATTTATCTAGCCGATGTCAAAATATTTTTGAGTCTTACATTGTCTATTCCCTGAATATGTGAGCACAAATTCATTATAGAAGAGCATTGGTGCTTATGCTGATGGTGAGTCAATAGGAGCTGGGACTCTGCAACAGAAAAGGGGAGAGGCTGTTTTCATGGGCTGAAAACAGGGTTCTGAGACAGGAATCCTACCCTGTTTCCTGTGGAATATGCTTCACTTTGGGATATCAGCATCTTATCAAATGGCTTGAATTTGCCAGACAGGGAACTACATCACCGTGTCAAACAGGGACACTCAAGGTGGAAATGTTGTTTAATACCACGGTTAATGATTTCAGTGAGGAATTAGAGAACATGATGATTAAATTTGCAGATTATTGCTAGGATCAAAAAGTTGTGAGCATTTTGGAGGACAAAAATTAGTATTCAAAGGGATGTTTACATGTTAGAGAAATAAGTTGAAAAAATGTGAAGGCATTTTGGCAGAAACAAGTGCAGTGCAGGTAGGAATGTTCAGCTACAGCAGCACAAAAGTTGGATAAGTGACTAGAAAGAATTCTACAGGAAGGAGCCTGGAGGACTTCAGTGGATCATAAATCAGGCTTCTGTCAACAGTGCTGTGCTATTATGCAAGTAACAAACACCATTTGGGCTATCTAAACTGAAGGTAAATATTCCATACTTCCCTGATCTCTCCTGGGGCAATTTGACCCGTTTGGCACTTGCAGTTCAACACAGAGACCAGGTAGTCCTGAAGGCTGCCAGCAAGATCACAGGTCTGAAAACCCACAGCTTTAGAGAAAGGCTGAAGAAATTGGGTTAGGCTGGGGATGTCAGAGCTGATGGAGGAGGAAAGGGAGGATGTGTTGTAGAAGGAATAATCTTTCTTACATCTGTGTTTTGGTGGCATTGTTCCATTATCACTGGATTTCCACAGAACTATCTCTGGACAGCAGCACTTTGCTTTTTTTGCTCACCTGCAGTATGGAAATATTTGTCATTTTTCTTGGCTAAATAAATAGGAGGATGTCAAACAGCTCCCATTTATCTAGGCCAGTTTGAAAGAAATAATTCAAGTGTTGCTGTTTATTGTTACCTGGATGACTTTAAAGTTGAAATCCTGTTAAAATGACTGACTTAACAGTGGTAATATCAAAGTTGGAATTAGAGACCGTATTTAGCTGCCTTTAATAAAAGAGCTTTCCCATTCGTACTCTCAAGTATCTATCTCAGTGGGAACGGGGAAATTATTAATGCTGTTCATAGCTTGATAACATTTCACATTTCTTTTCACTGTTTATTCTATGATATTGCATAGATCATGCTGGAATCCAAGTAGGGAATTTTCTTTCCCTTCTCTTTTCCAGAAAAGGATGGAAGTGGGAGTCTTGTACAGAAATAGCAGGCAAGCAGCATGTGCTTGGACACTAGCATTTAATTCTCACCTTTACGAACAGAATTTATTTTCCTTGGCTTATATCTCAAAACTGAGTAAAGACTACATAAAAAGCCAGGAGCACTGCTCTCCGGCTGTCCTCAAATTTAACCAAATAATGGAAAGAAATATTCCTGAAAAATGTGCCAGGCCATCATACAGGGAATGACAGGAAGTAAAAGGACAAAACCGATCTCTGATGTTTATCTGGTATTTCAAATATCAGCCCAAGCAGTGTAAAAAGGGCTGTAATTATGCCTGTCTGTCTATGCTGATGATCCTTGCCTACATTCACTCATGCTGCAGGTATGTTTACCGCAATTAATTGCTTCCTTTTTATCTGATGAACACTGGATTTTTGTATAGGATACATAGAGACACAGGAAGGGACAGTGTCTTCGTTGACAAATGAGTCATCTAATTTCAAGGCTAGTTATAAGGGGCACAGCTAACACTCGTAGTTAGGATGTTTTATTAAGAGCTTGGCTGAGTCAAAGATTTAAGATTCGGACAGCTAAGGATAAATAATACCTTGCAGGGCACCTCCAGTAATTACAGCAATTTCCTTAGAATAACATCCTCTTCTATGAAGTGCGTCTGCAATTATTTATCTAATTAATGGGATAATCTGCTTTTATCAGCATAACCATATGAAAATGTGTTTCAACATACAGATACAGTGCTAATGCCTTGTGCATGTTTTTATTAATTTTTCAGGCTTTGAAGTATTAAAATCTTAAGAATGTATCTGTGTGTTGAAGATACTAAAATAATTTTCTGCCACTGTCGTAGGACTAGTATTCCTATCATCATTACAGATGTGTCTAAGTTTGTTTTCCTATATAGACTTGGTATCTTTCCTGCTACATTTACATGATGAATCTTTATTTTCCCAATCCTCCTTCTAGGGAAGTTATTATTTTCTTATATTACATGTCATTACATTCTGGCTTGATCTTTTCCTCCCTTTTTAGGCTTTACTTATGCTCTTTAACTAACTTAATAATCTTCAAGAACAAAATCGTGACACTGGATCTCGCCTTCCTGTAGCTGAATTGGGTTTGAAAATTTACATTAGCAACTGCTAGTTCTTCAGTTCTTCCTTGAGAACATGTTCTATGCTATTTTCAGGGACTGAAGTGAAGCTGACTGGCCTATATTTCCCTGAATCTTCCTCTTTTTTTGTCTTTTTTTATTGGTGAGTTTTGCCTTTTTCAGGTCATTGGGACCGTAGGGCTTGTCCCACTCTTCTCCCAGCGTTTCTGACACGAGAACTCCTGGGAATTGGGTTGGCAATGAGTGGCTTTTGCTCCCTCACACCAACCGAGGATCCTTGCTGGGATGATCTGGAATTACCCTAATTTTATACAGCGGGGCAGTGGAAGACTGCAAAAGAGCCTGGATGTTTATTTTAGATTATAAATACATTGCACCCCTCTGAATATACAAAGGGACTCAAGAAACTCTCTTTTGCTGTGCTTTAATTGAGGATTCAGTGTAGGTTTACATTCCAGTGTAAACCAACATAGTGAAAAAGAGGTCAGTGTGTATTTGTGGCTGCTGGGAGGGCATGGGAGGAGGTAGCAGTGGAAAGGGGTACACAAGCTTCAAAAAAATGACAGTAATAGGCAGCTGTATGTGAACTAATTTCTATTCAGACAAGTGTGAAGGGAGGATACTGAATGGAACAGTAATATAGGGAAATGGCTTGTTTGGCCAATTACAGAAATTAAATTGGAAGGAATATGCCTAACTGTGGTGACTGATTTCAAGCAGCTGTGTTTCTCCTGTAAAACGCGTTAATATATTCCAAGGATTTTACAGTTTTCTGTATACATGATGTAATTTGCTGTGAATAGCAGTACAAGGGGAAGCCATAGCTACAGAATACCAATCTGAGAAACTTCTACTAAAATCACTGAAATTGCCCAGCACCAAGCTACAGAGAAAATGAGACTTCAGCATCAGTGTGTGTTATCCTGCTCTTTTAGGAGATTACTGTGTCCTCTGCTGAAGGCTCTGCCTTTCAGAGGTCACAGAGAATACCATGAAAGGGAGACTCTGGGAACTTTGAAAATAAATTAGAAGAAACTAAGAGCGGGGAAGAGCTCTCGAAGCATATGGTTATCTCTGATTACCATGTGGATTTGTGAATATGTTTCTTGCAACCTTAGGAATCTGAGTGGAAGTGGCCAGAAGCATACTTGGTTGTACTAACTTCAGCAGAGCAAGAATATTCAACTATTACAATCAATGATTGGTTGGTTCTTAGTAATAATAATAATAATAATAAGCCGTAGAAACAGGAATCTTTTCTCAGCTCAATAAATTATTTGTACAGTTGTGAACCTGCAGACTTGTAAGACCTTCTGCTTCATGCAATATCATACTCTGATCTGTTATACACGTGAGTAACTCTAAGGCCTTCTTAAGTGCATATTCCTGTCTGCGCTCTGTGTCCCACTCTACTGTACAAAGCTGTGCAGGCACAAGTATGACAATGCAGTGCTGATACAAACTTAATAATTTTGGTTGGCTTACTGAAGATGCTCGGGGTTCCACCAAGCTGCCCCACACCAGGCCAACTGCTGCATGTGTCCAGAAGCCACTCATCCCCAGTTAATGACAAGAGAGTATGAGAGATAAATAGTTAAACAATTGCTCACTCTTCCCTTTCAGCATTGTTTGCTAGCCTGTGTAGGCTCAAAGGATGCCACAGCCATTGCACTTCATATTAGTTGTAAAGGTTGTTCTAGACAGATACCTGGGCTACCCCACACAGTGGTGCAGGAGCAGCATGATTCCTGCCAAGCACTGCTAAAGGTCTGCCAGGGATGTTCCTTCTATCATTACTCCTGCTATTATGCTGTATAAATCTGGTATTTATCTAAAGAGGGACTTACAGTGTTGTTGCTAATGACTGAAGAAATGCACACAATGTTCTTTTGAAGCATTCTAAAGTAGGTGACTGCTGCTTTCTAGTACAGCTACGTTTGAATAAGTAAAATGTCCTCCAACAGGCTACTGAACTGTCTAACAGCAGAGGAACAGTATTTGCAAAGAGCATGAGAGCTGCTGCTTGTCTCCAAAAGCTGCTCCTCAGGAAAGCTCTGACTTTGTATGCTGGATGCTCGTCCACTTTGACACCTTTTCATCCTTCCCTTCTTCCTCCTATCTTTATCTCACAAAACTAATCCTACTGCAAATGAGTTCCTGTAAGGTGTATGCAAACCTGTCCCCAGTAACTCGGGAAGAGAGATCGGAAAGGGAGACAAAGAAGCTCTGAGGGTGAATTGAATGGATGTGACATCTCTATTCTCTGCTTCTGCATTATGGCTCTTATTTTCCTCGAGGAATGAGACAAATGGGGCTTGTTTCCAAGCTAGTGAGTATAAAGTCAAAGTAATTGCATCTGCAAATATGTGGTCATGGTTTATGTGGTTGAAATAAATGGCATTGTGTCTCAGAGTTCAGTGATGTAGAAAACACAGTTAGAGACAGAAACATCTTTTTTTTCTTCTTCTTTTTTTTTCCTCTTTTTTCTTCTTTCCCTGATTAACCAACGTATCACATCTTTCTCTTATCTGAACCTTACCTTGTGTGATGATAGGCAGCTGTGTGTTCATTGGGGTGGAATCTGCAGCAGAACACCTGAGACATGGTAATTTGCAAGGGATTTCAGTGGGGCTGTTGCAGCATTAAACATGGTCTGATTTGTTTTCACTTTGTGAAATCCTGAGTACGTAGCATAAGGAGAGCATTTAAATTTGTTATGCTTTAACAAACAAACAGTACTTGTGAAAGATCTGCTGCAAGCCATGTTTTACAAATAGGTTAGGATCCCAAAAAGCATGGAGCTTTCTTCCATCAGTTTGAGTTAATGATGTATGTAGTAGTAAAGTTTTATCAACTTGGTTTCTCATTCATATTTTGGCACAGCTCAATTCCAAGAAACTTTACCCCAGTTTATCCTGTTATTTATTTTAAATCAGAATAATTCTAATTTTCAAGAGTCTTGTTACTATGCTTGCTATTTGATTTGTGGCTGTGCCCTGTGAATAAAACCAATGCTTCTCTCAAATTCTATTTGAGTTGACCATCACGTTTAATCTTGCTGTTGTACTCATGGGAAGGAACCCTCGGACTCCAGGGTAGTAGGACCAACCTGCTGCCTGCCTGCTGCAGCAGTTTTCAGCCCCACTTGCTTGTCCCAGTGCCTTGGCCTCTTCTGATTCAGTTTGCTGAGAGCAGTAAAACACAGTGAAGAGCCCAAAGAGGAGCATACAGGGATGGGAGAGACATACAAGTCTCCCACACAGGTGGGAGACTCGGATACATGCGGAGACAAAAATCTACCATTCGTTCTTGCATCTTGTATGATATTGCCTATGCTCGCTTTAGTGAGTATTTCCACCACAGCCCAGATAGCTCCATGTACTTAACAGGAGATTTTTGAGTATTAGAAACAGCTCAGATGCAGTTCTAGGTTCATCTCCTTAAAAAAAAGCAGATTTTGTCATCCACAGCTTCGCAAAAATACTAATTGCTAGCTAATCAGTAACTGCCCCGAGGGTTATCAACAGAAGACTTTCTGGAGAATAATAGGAAAGAGCATCTCAACATGAGCACATATTCTAATTGTATGCTGGAAAAGGATACGCTGGAATGTCCTACCGTATTTTGTACATAGTTGTGTGGGAACTGTTGAGTCACAGCTTGAACCACTGATTGAGCACCTGGGGAAAGGACAGGTCAGCCCTGGGAGCGCAGGTGAAGGCAATTCAGCTGTGTAACCAGAGGGGGCAGAGCCTGGCTGCACCTCTCTTAGACCTCATTTAAGGGCCGACTGCCCCTGGGGAAGAATCTCTGGTTGGAGATCTTTCCCTTGTGGAGTTCTTTCTGCAAGCCTGGATCTTCAGAGACAGGTGAGCGTATTTACTTTTCCTGTGAAATACCACCCGATCTGTGCTGGTCCCTTTATTGCTACATTTCTGTATTGCCCTTCCACTGTGTTAATCTTTTCAATTGTAACAACAGTTAAGGGTCACAATGTGTTCTGTGTGAAAGATAGATGCAGTCAGCAATAGCTGCAGCAAGAATACATTCCTCCTTTTCTCCAGTCTGTTTGCTACAGTCAGCTGGAGGGATTGCAGTCTGGGAATTCTTAGTGCTCCTGTATGATTTTGCACTTAGTAATGATTAAAAATGTGCTCATTTACTGATTTCTATGGAGTCAATTCCAGCTCAGCTGCAGATGACTTATACTTCCAGCTGCATCAAAATGACTGTTTTCACACTCAACACCATGATTAATAATTTCAGAAAAAATAAGACAAAAGTATAGTTTTCACAGGCCTATTTATAAACTTTATGGAACTGGAAATTTCCTGTAAGCAATCTAGTCCAGTCTTTATTTCCATCGCTTTCTTTTTCCTCTTTGCTATTTCACCAGAGCATTATAAAAAGGCTTCTAGATGAGTGCTGTGTTTAACTAGCCAATGCCCTAGTTTATTCTGCTCATATGATGTACTTCGAAGCAGGCATACCTCCAATGCAGAAGTGAACTCATCCTACTATGGTTAATGAAAGTACTCTAGAATACCAGTTTTCTTTCTGAAGGCTTGTTATTAATAAATTTCCTTAGTAGGTAGTGAGTCTTTTTATTGCCAATTACTAGTCTGTAAAAATCACTCCTACTTCACCACAGTAATAGTCATCATTACTCTGTAAAGACCTTTTGTTGGCTCCTGTCATGTGCTCTTTGTCATCACACCCATTTATCTGAATAAACTGCGTGTTTGTCTCCATCATTTCTGTGAGCTGGCAATGAGCACTGTCAGTCCCACAAATCTCAAGATGAATGGTTTTCCTTGGAAAACCAATGCCAGGGCAGAGAACAATAATGACGATGAAAAAATAAAGGGCTGAGGAGAAGGACGGTAAGATTTAAAGACTGATTGTGAAGCTGAATCTCCCAGATTTAAGAGTAAAATTAAAATCTGACTGTATAAACTGCTGGTGAAGTTCACTATGAAATCTCTGAGGTCAGCTGGGATTTGCCTGTCTTCCATGGCAGCAAGAACCCATATGATCAGCAGAGCCCCCTGTGGTGGGTAAGCCCACTGCTGAAGCTCCACACAGTCAGAGCCCACAGACTGCTCTGCTGATCAGACACACTTGATAGTTGCAGCCTGAGGGTCTGACTCACATACATGTGCACATGTGAGCAGAACCAATGGGAGGCATTTTCTGGTGAACCCTCTCCATTTTCACGGAGTTGTAACAAGGCCATTTCATTGAAACCTGCGGCTGTGAGAGGATATAAATATCAGCCATGGTGGGAAGAGTACTTTATATACATACATGGGTATGTTCAGCATGCATTTGGAGGGAAATTATGAATGGAAAAATAGGGATGTTAAACTGCATAAATTATTTCATCCCGTCTTTAAGAGGAGTGACTTCATTTTTATTGTTGTGCTGACAGTTTGGAGTTTTTAATGCTGATGGGGATTGGCTCTGATGAGATGCTGGTGCCTACATGCTCTCCTGGGGCTCGTTGCACTGAGGCCTCTCTATACACACTGAAGCATCTTCTAGCTGCTACAGGAGAACCACCCCGACGTGCTTCTTACAGTGTGAAGTACACTACAGGAGAGTGGAAAAGCAGTACAGAAATCCTCCATTGAGGTTCCTGTAAATATGCAGAGAGAGGGGAAGAGCTTCTTTCAGGTTTATTTTTAAGCACTGAATCATGTGAAAAACTTGCTAAAGCCAGAAATCTTAGGACTCAGATAAGCTTTTCCAATATGTTTCTTATCTCCTGGGGCTACTGATAATGGCTGGCCTTTTCACCTGCCGATCTGCTCAAGAACACATTAGAAAGTCAAGTGCCAAATGAAAGCGGGCAGCACATATTCATGAATGCAAGTGGTAGCTTATGTCCCAGTTTCCAATGAGCATTTACATTTGATGTGACAGAAAGCATGAAAATTGGCATATTGGCATGAACAAAAATGTTTTGTTTTTTTTTTTTTCTGTGAATACTATGTAATAAAAGAAAGCATCGGTGTCTACTTGTATTAAAACTAATCTGCTACCTTCAGGTAGTCGTAATGCAGTACTGTGAGGTGCCGCTCTTCTTGCTTTCAGTGTGTTAAAAACAGAATTGGGATTATACAACAAACCTGCTTTCAGCTGCTTCTGAAATGTTGCTGCAAAATACAAGAAAACAAAAACTAGAGGTTGGCAAATTCTGATGTTTTTTGTCTTCCTAAAAGTTTGTGTAAATTTAAATGGGAAACATCGCTGTTAACCTATTTGTAGTTTTCTGTCTTCAAGTCTTGTTCTCTGCATTGGGAAGGCTCTGACTTTGCTGTATATCTGAGAAAGCAGAGGGGTGAAAGCTCTGCAAAGCGGTTTTGCAAAAAGGCAGCAAGGAAATAGTGAGGAACTGAAACGCAGACCTGGTGGTGCCCTCGCCTCCTTTCCTGCTCTATTTGCATGGCCTCCTCCCTACTTCCTCCAGGCTTATTTTCATCTCATATGTAGTTGCTCACGTTACGAAGCTCAGTGCCAGATACCACATGTAACTGATAAAGTGACAAGTTACTGTCTACCTCCAGTTATTAAGATACGGGGACCTAAACAACAGTCCTATTGAGGGAGGGGGGAAGAAAAATGATGTTTTTCTATTGGCAAGTATAGTTTCAAGATGATACAATGTAAAGTGTGTTGATGTGACAGCAGACTGTGTTTAAAAGTGGAGGGGGCTGAAGCCAGAACTGAACTTCATTTCTTGAAGGCTTATGTTCTGCAGATGGCTAGCCTGGAAAAGGCTAATCTTACCTTGTAATGCTGGATGATGTTCCAGACAGAGAGAATAAATAAAGCTGGCACAACATGAGCTACACCTTGTTTTATCTATGTTTTATCTACATTCTGAAGTTAAGGGTGGAAGCACTGGTGTGAGCACACTGCCAGATGCAGACACCTCCTTCCCCCAGGGACTGCCTAAGCCACAGGTGCTGTGCAGGCAGGGCGTGCTGAATTCCACCTTTGTTAGATGTCTGCAGCAGATGAAGTGATTTCTGCCTCAGGAAGACAGGCTGTAGTCATGGCACCTGAACAGTTCAGAACGAAAACATGTTGGAAAGATTTTCTCCTCTCCTTTTCCATTCACGTATGTTGTTGTTCACGTGGGCTTGATGTGTGCCCACTGTTTCTCTCTCATTCCTGGCAGTAGAATTGCTTTACATTCCTGAAATCTTCTGCTATCTTTTTGCATCTCTGACTTTTTCCCCCCTATTCTTACATCTCAAATGGTTTGTTCACGGTTTTGATCACTTCAGTATTCTGTAGCTAGTGTCATTTCTTTAATTATCTTCTCATTAACAATAATGAAAACACAAGTAAAAATATTGCAAGCAGTTTAGTGTAGTCTGGCGACCTGCTCTGTGGTACTTGCATTGTCTTTTGTGTTTTTCTCCCCTGAGCTCATTTACACTTTCAGCTGGTTTCTTGCTGTCAGCTTCCTTATTCCTTTCCTCTATTTCTCCTGGTTGCTTCTGCCAGCATTCTTGCCTGCCACCTATCGTAAGATTGGAGATGTCATCACTTCTCCTTAAGCCATATTTGTACTGAGCACACACATTTAAATATGGATGAGCCTGGATAGATTCCACTTTGTCTTTTGCCTGGCACTGCTATAAGCCTGTCATAAACACTTCCTAAAGGATTGCTACATTGAAATATTTAAGAAGCTATTTAATCTAGTCACATTGATTAAAAATATTTAGTTGTATAACGCGTCTCTCTTGCTTGCTTATTTTTATTGTATTTACTGTGATAGATGTGAATTTGCTGAGGAAAAAAGATCAACAAATAATGATACTAATCTCAACAACTTGCATGCTTTTGTCATGAAAGACTCATCTTTTGCCACTTTCTGCAAAGGAGGAGTTGGAAGAAAAGAAAAAGAAATATAAAATATTTATAAAATGCAAAAGAAATGTAGTGGGAGAGGTGTTCAATAATTGCTTAGGCAGGAGAATAAAGCTGTAACTGGAAAGCCTTTTGAATCACTTGATGAGGGAACTCCAAGCGCGAGCTGTGGTATCAGTAGCAGATACAGCACTTCTGCCCTTGGGGAAAACTATTTTCTGGATGTGGTAAGCCCCTGTTGCATGTGCCGTTGGCTCAGAGCCAGTAAGGACAATCGCGTTCTGGCGTTGTCTTTTATTTCTCCAGATAGTTTGCCATATCTAATTAATATTTTGTCACCCATCACTATATAATTCCCAAAGCTGCCTTCTATGTGAAATGTTTTAATCTATTTTGCTCTTTGTGCCATGTGTTGTATAAGTGTATCTAGGCAGTAGGCATTAGAAGCAGCCGCCTCTGGTGCTAAAATGTGTGGCAACCATGTCCCATTCCTTGCTGTGCTGCTTTGAATCTCAAACCTCATGGAAAGACTCAAAACTCAGAAGAACGAAATTAAAAGTTAGTCCACGGAGACAGAAGTCTCCTCACCAACAAGTAGCAAGAGTCTGTGTCACCTCGTTCTGTGAGTCAAATGAATCGTGTATGTTTTGTTGGTGCTGAAGAAATAAATAATAGAAAACAGTAAGTTTAAAGTCCTGTCACGATGCGTATTTTAAAAAGCCATAGCTCTACTTTGGGGCAGCCTTCGTGAATTTGGAGATCAGTGTTTAGAGCTCTTTGAGCCTGGAGGAATTGATCCAGGAATATCTGAAGGAAGAAACTGTTCAGGGAAGTTTTAATATTGTTTCTCTTTTTTCTTTTTTTTTTCTTTTTTTTCTTCCCAGAACTTTATCTGCTACTGCCAATTGGTGCCTCTTTCTTTGGTATAACTTGGAGAGATTATAAATTGTTATCTTGAATTTTAGGAAGAATGAAAAAGCCAGCATTGATGAAGGCTATTGAAATTCACCTCTACAGTTTTCTTCCCGTTTTGGGTGAGATCTGCAGCTACCTGATTATTCAGAATGATTCTGAAAATCTCTCAAATTGTCTTCCAAATGGCTTATGAGATTAAGCTGGTTGCAGCTTCTGTAAAACGTTGGCTGGCATTGCTTTTACCTAATTAGTTTCTGATTCTTTACACCAGTTACAGTTTTTACATGAATATTCCTCACCTACTTCGCAGGTTTAAACTCTAATGAGCTTGTTACCCTGGTATTTATCTCAGCATTTCCATGTAACTGACATTTTTTGGAGCCAAATCTCCTGTTTCAGTGAGAAGGGAAGGGGAAGAATGAATAGAAACAACTTAAGAGAATTTCTGCATAGTTGGGAATCCTCAGCATGCTGCAAGGTGTCTCAGAAGGATCTGTGTGCCAGCAGCCTCTGCCTCTGTCACTGCGCAGATGGTGGTGCACAGACAGGCTGTGCTGACCTCTCAGAATAAGATCATCCATCTTTTTATTTCTCTTATCTACTTTGTGCTCTTTCTTGTAGCACTTTAAACATGAAGATGTAGAAACTCCACTGACAGTGAATTGTCCCTTTACCATTGCGTATGTGGTTTTCCACAAAACATTTGTGACTTAGCTGGAACCTGAGTCTGGATATTCCACAGCAAGCTTGGAGCTCCTTTCTTTACCCTTCATTGGGAATAAAACAGCACAGGAGGATAAGACAGGTGAGCATTTATATTGATGCTGCCTCCAGGGACTGCTTTGCTTAGGAGGGTGCAATGCAGGTGAGCACTCTCTTAATTTGGACTGAAGGAGATTGTGTATTTTAGTTTTCCTTGGGGAAAAAAAAAAATCTCCTTTGGAACAGGAATCTTTGAATTTACTGTTTCGCAATCAGTGTAAGTGTGCTTATCTGTAGCCTTGGGCTTCAGAAGCCCACAGACTGCTCCACTAACTATCCACCGACTGTTGTATTAGCTGACTAAATACTTTCCAAGCAGCAGCAGCCTTTGCCATCTGAGGAACGCTGTTACAATGTGTCTATGAACCGGGAGCCTTCATTCCCAGTACTCAAAGATGAGGATGCTGTCACATGTGAAATCAGGGATATGAGCCTTTCGCCCTGCTGATTCAGCTACCAGCATTCCTCCGTCTCTCCAGCCCCATCTTAGTAGCTTGATGCGAGTCTTCTCTGTAAGCAATGAACAGAATTGGAAATTGGTGAAAATGACTGGGTTGTCATGGTAGAAAAGCCTTTCCTTTTTCACTGGGAAAAACAATCTTAGCTGAGATGTAAGACGTGAAGCCCTCGCTCTCCTAAACAGCTTTTTGTACGGGAAAACCACACTGTCTATAAATTTGAGTCAGAACTTTGGCCTAAACTTTGGCCAAATCTCCTGTGAAAGGTGGCCATGGGGCAGCTGCTTCTGACTGATCAACAGAAGCTGAAAACCATCAGGAATTCTTTTGTTTGCTTTTTAGGGGTTCGGACGACGGCTTTGTAAAGTTGTCTGGGCCTTGACTGCATTTGAAGCTGCTCCATTTTTAGGAATCTATATAGCACCTAGTGATCTATATGATTATTGTATTGCAAAACCTATCAATTTGACACAAGAGCTATAATGTGGGTCCTGCCTCGTGTACAGATAGTGGTGGGTAGGTTAAGCATTGGTGACACAGTATTTAGCTTTCAAAGGGCTTGGGTGTCTGTGGGACTGAAGAGGGATTTAAATTTTCAATGAATATCGACAGAGTGGCAGAACCGTTTTAGCTGACTGGATAATAGCATAAAGGTGACCTGAGCAGGATAAGGATATCAGGCAGTTGTCTGAATGAACGTGGCATTAAACCCTTTAGTTCTTATACTGAAAAATATAATTGATCTCTTGGTTCCATATGTTAGAAACTGGGGTCCTAATAGTACTGCTATATTCATTTTCTGGAATGAATATATATATATATATATATATATATATGAGTATAAGGAAACTTTCTTTTAAAGCCATTCATTGCTTGGGGGAGAAGGGCATTTGTTAATGCTTATGAAGCCAGATTTTACCCTGAGTACCATGTGACTTCAGTCCCACTGAAATAAATTAGAGAACACGTGTCATAAGTGACCATTCAGCATGACTAAAGGTGGCAAATTTCTGGTATAGGGAAACCATAGGGGGGCAAAAAGTTTGTCTTACTGCTTATTTTTATAAAACCTGAAGAAAACCCAGGACAGACTGCTACAAAGGTGTTGCAGAAACTGAGCTGAGCAGGAGTTCTCCTGCACAGCCAGGTGGGCTGCACCCTGCAAGACTGATCTGACAGTGAATGCAGAAATAAATGAACTAGCTGCATTTTCTGTGAGAGACCAATATTCTCTGTGTTAGCACAAAGTGCCAGGAACCGAAGAAAAAGAGACAGATGAAAGGATGGAAAATAAAGGCCCCTAAAATACAAGACAAAAGGAAAAAAGGCATTTTTTGCCTCTAAACAGATTCCAAATGGGTGATTGACATTAAAGGATCCTGGTATTGCCTCCCACCTTCTGTTAAGGCTGTCTTATGGCTTGAACTGAGGAAATCTTAATTTTCTAGACTTGTATAAAAGAAAAAAGCATCTTGAATTTCCTGGCCTGATGCCCTAATTGAAACATCAATTCATTTACCATTTCAGAACGGGCCTGGCTAACAAGAGCCTCTGTTTGAATCCCAGAGAGCTTTCAGGATACGCAGTGGCTGTTGCTTGGCAAACAGAAGAGCTGCCTGCTGAAACCTGTGGTTGGTGTGCGTCTGAGGGCTGCCTGAAAATCATAGCTGTTCTGCTTCCGTGTAGGAACAGACGAGCAGGGCAATGTGCAAGGATGTGATACTGAGCCCAGGTTTGTGTAGGGTGCGTAATTCTGGGTGGTAACAGCAAAAGATTGAATTAACAAAGGGATATGGTTACTCTTCAGGTAACCACTAAAGCCACAACAATCAAACTAACTCATTTCTGATTTAAGTTCCTTAATAACGGCTGCTGTGATTACTGTACACCTGAGTGAATTTTAAACAAAAAGACATAGCTGTGATTTAAATTATTATCTTTGTAACAATCATTTTTGTAAGTGCATGCAAATAAATTAGAGAATGCATGCGTCCCACTAAGAAGAGAAGCAAAGGAGAAAATAAGAGGTAAAAATATGGGCATATAGTCATGGTACTGGGGATGTGAAGGAAGGAAACTGAAAGAAGTGTCTGTGCGGCCCTCATCTGACTGGTGGTGGTGAGAAGAAATTGCAGCTGTGGTAGATGGTGAGCACTGACTGGTGCTGGTGTGGGACAAACCCCTGAAGCCGCAAGAAATGGCAGGCACTCTCAGCCTTTGTGTCTTTTTTAGTAGGACAGGACAGGGGAGCCCAACATTCCAGTGGGCACCACAGTGAGGTTTCCAGTTAGGGCTGTGTGAGGGATGCAGCGTGGAAACGGTGAACGCGGAAGCATTGAAGTGGGATATTTTAGCCTGAGAATGAACTGCTTTGCTCTGCTGGGCTCCTGTACCCTGGCGGAGGTAACCAGCACGTGGGCCATATTTTTGTACACACAAAAAGGAGTACCGACATGCAGTGCTACTATTTTATTAAAAATACAGGTAGCTAAATGTAGTGAACAGCTAGTAGAGAGCTTTCTAATAGCAATTTCATATTCAAAGTGCTGTTCTTCCGAGAATTGTGAAGTAGTTCAAATTAATCAAAGATGAGCTTAAATCTATTCATTTTTGTTTGCGATGCTACTCGTGCAGGCTTCTATGCTTCCTGTGTTGGAGCAGTTTTTGGTTTCTCACTGATGATTCCCTCAGATTTGGTTGATTGGACCATAGCAGAGAACAGTTCTCAAACTGCTTTCCTGTATACACGGCTTGAAAGCTTCAGGCTGCCCTTGGCTCCTGCAGCCCTGCTGAGATACAGTGAAAACATGGAAGCTAATGGTTCTGAATGGGAAAATGGGTTCTCCTCTTTACTTGGGGAAGCGGTGGGTAGGAGAGTGAGGAAGGAGGGATAAAGTCCCAGTTTTCTGGGCTCATAGGTGCAGTCATTTCTTTGTAGTTTGTCAGCTTTTCTGACATGTAATTCTTAAAATTCATAGGAAATTGATCACAGTGGCTCTTTACATGATTTATAACAGTGCAGACTTCAACCACAACCAGTTTTAAACTCTACAACTGCGTGCCCTGAGCAGCTCTTCCATATCGCTTTTCATAGGACAGATACGTTTTAGAACTAATGGGTGCAGCATTCTGTGGTGACTGTTTCTACATTACTGCTCCTTAATGTGTTACACAGCAGCTTCATCTTATCTCCTCTCCTCTTTTGCATACAGCATCAGTGTAACTGTAAGCTTTACAGCCTCCTGTTTCCTACAGGTCTGGGGAAAACACAGGCAGTAAGAGCCACATTCTCTCAACTCTGCAGTGAGTTTTCAGATAGAGGCTAAAAAGAGGTTTTAAATCTAAGTCAATGGGTGAGAAGAATGGGTACTTTATTGTTCCATTAGGTAGTTTGTGTGATACTCGTATTGGTTTATCATCTCACTCCTTTATCACTTTTATTAATAATCCCATTTATTTTCCATTATGTTGTTCCTGGAACTTACATCCCTGGAGCCATAAATTGTGTTGAAATATCTTGAGATTGTGTACTTGTTTATGCAACTTGACTAATGCCAAATTGGATAACAATGGCTGAACGTGATGCTCAGGATTTAATTTCACTGAATCCTTTATAAAAAATATAAAATAATAGATAGTAATTAAGTGGTGCAAGCAGCTGACGAGCACTTCGTGAAGCTGCGTATGTAGTCTGCCCTACTGCTGCTGTTTGCAAACAAAAGGCTGTGACAGTCACACAGCACTCACTGACTTGTGAAGGAAAGTAAAACTTGCTCTACAGAGAGGCCACCTCCATGGCCATTTCACTGCTGACATCTCGACACAAACCCCTTCAGGGTCTAACAGATTATTTTATCAGTGGAGTAATAACCTCATTAAGTGCTGAGGAAATCATAAAGCATTAATGATATAATGCGTTTGGATTTTTGTCATTATCGTGTTGCAAAAATGTTATTAATATTACTTTATGCCTGTTCAAATGAATTCTGATGAGCAAACTGAGACACTAAATGGCACATAGTTTGTGATAGCCTTTTTAATCAAGTGATGAAAACCCAGGGACTATTCTATTCCTTTGGACCTCCCGTGCAGCACGGGCCCAGTCACCCGAGGCAACAGCAGCACTGGCACTGCTTGACCTTTCCAGTCTATGCACACACACCGAGCATTTCTGTCTGTCCAAAACAGTATAGAGGACTTTGGTTATATTCCTTTGTATGAAACTGTTAAATGCATCCGCAGCTGAATGCTATTGCCTGGTGAAATAAGTGTTGCTAATTTGCACCGTAGGAACGGTGACATGTCCAGGTTTTCATATGTAAGGTCATCTTCCTTTTCCATAATTGTTTTAATTCCCCCTGAAACACTGTGACAAGTGAGCTGAGCCTAATGCCTGGTATCCGAGCTGTAAGTGCGAGGGGCAGGTGTGTGCTTGCTTCCACTCAGGAGTTGTTACCACTGGAATTGCTGCCTATGGCTTTAGTTAACACCTGATGCCAGCTGGCACCATGAAAATGTGATCACTATCAGGTTTTGTTTTTTTTTGACTCTACAAGAAAAAGGCATTTTACCAGCAGCGGCTCTTTTCACAGCATTCCTGAGTGATGGTGATTCCCTCTTAAAATGGACTGGAATACATTGCTAATGCAGTGGAAGGTACTTGTTGGAGATTAGCAGTGTCACGTCATTTTACATGACGTGTAGAAGTATAAAGCGCCCCAAAGGCATTTCCAACTCTCCTTCCCAGTATAGCATCAGGAAATGTCAGACCTCTGTTTACTGACATACTAAACTTTGTCTGGATGCCTGACCCCCAACCAGGTTTTGCATTTCCAAGCATACAAATGCATAAGATACTCAGAAGTTTAAAGCTAGGCATCCAGGTACCCACGAGCCAGTCACATCATCCAGGATGCAGTCTGCTTTTCTTTCTTTAGTTTTGTTAATATTATTATTTAAATAGAGTGCTTTGATGTGTAAAGAGGACAGAAGCAGGCCCTTCTAAGTGGTCTCCAGTGGCAGGACAAGTGACAGTGAGCACAAATTGAAATGCAGGAAATTCCATATGAACATGAGAGCCTTTTTATTAGGAGCTGAGTGAATGCTGGAAAGGGTTACCCAGGGAGGGTACAGTGTCTCCATCCTTTGAGGCGTTCCAAACCTGACGCAGATCCCAGGGCAACCTGCTCTGGCTGACTCTGCTCCAACCAGGGGTTGGAGTGGGTGATCTCCAGACGTCACTTCCCTCCTCAACTGTTCTGTGATTCCTAAGAGGACAAAAATGTGGTGCAGATGATGTAATGTTGTGGAAGCAAGGCATTATTAAATGTAGCCACAGACAGAAGATACCTTATCCAAAAGGTACAGCAAAAGAGTTTACACAATTATTATGATGTAATGTCACTCTTAGAGAGAACGTAGAGCTCACTATCACCTCTGAGAGAGGAAGGCCAGGATGTGAGCTAATATCCAGCCCAGTGCTTAATTAACCAAGGAAAAATATCAATAGTGCATTCAAATGTCACATATTGCATGGAAATACAGTTTCTAATTTAATGCAGTAAAGTCTGCGGCTATGCCCCTCCCATGTAGATTACATCGAGGCCATTAAATAGAAGGGATGATAAAGCAGGGAAAGAAATGCTAATCTAAAGCAGTTTTCTGCAACTTTATCAGAGGTGAACTGATAGAGACAATCTGTATTTCTGGACAACCGTACTTCCAGTTTCATAAATAATAGTTTTGAAGGGGTTAATCTGTCATTCAGACTTTTGATTACAAGTCAGTGCTCCCCTATGGTTCAGACAGATAAATAAATCTCCCAGTTTTTGGTGGTTTTTTTTTTTTTTTTTATCCTGGAGCCGTGGGATTTTGTAGTACAGTTGCAGAGTGGATGCAGCAAGGCATGCCTGCCCACCCCAGCCAGCCAGAGTGCCCAGACCAGCACGGGGCCTGCAGCAGAACAACCCCTCTCTTTTTCACTGCCTTGAACTGAACTCCAGTAAATTGCAGTCATCCTTCTTGATTTGATAAATCTCTCTGTAAGCATGTGTTCTATTCGTGAACAGCACTGGGTAGTCCTGGAAACTGTACATCCTTTCTTTATCTGAAAAAGAGCATGGACAGCGATGATGGTTACACCTTTCAATCTCACGCACAGTGATCCAGAGCCTTCAAAAAAAATGAAGTTAATACTAACCGTGTGAAGTTAATACATGGCCTTGTTCTCATCTAACATCACAGAAATTGACAGCTCTGCTGACAAGTAAATCCACTGGTGGTATTAATTGTAAGGGTCCGGAGAAAACCTGCAGACAAGGAATTCCCTGAAGTGCTGTTTGTCAGAAGTGTGAGTCCAGGAAAGGGTCGCACCACTTGCACTCCTTCTCCAAGCATCAGCTGCTGGAAGGAGGACACTGTGCCAAGTTGGTTCCTTGCCTGGCTCAGTGCAGAGGTGATGTCCTCAAATCAGCTGTCTTCCAAGGTGAGCTTCTCATTTCAAGTTATCTAAATTAATTTGAGCCAGCAATTTAATTTTTAAATGCTCCTTCTTCCACGACTGTAACATGTAGTTCTCTGATTGTGTTACTGATGGCTGTATTCAGTCAGGAAAAGACACTGAAAAGAGCAGCAAAAGGAAATACCAATGGGCAGTGAAGGAAAAGGGTGGGGGGGGCAGTTGATATTGGTCAGCAGGACAACACAGTTTTAAGAAATAAAGTCATTTTCCGACCCATTAATATGAAATACTGTAATGCAGAGGTGCTTTTGTTCTCTTGTGAAAAGATGGGAGGTATGTAGGTGGCTGAATACTTACAAATAGGAGAATAAGTATCGTTCTGTCTTTTACAGCACTTAACTGATTTTTAACTAAATCCAAACCCAGATAAACTAATCTCTGTGTGAAAAATTCATTGGATTTAAATGACTTCCTATTTTAACAAGCAAGTCAACACCTGTGCAAGCAAATGTCATCCCAAGGAAGCATACACCGTAACTTCACTCTGGACAAGTACGCTAACCTCCACTAAACACTTATGGTTTGGTGGGAGCTTGGTCAGGGCAAATGACAGGCTTGTTGCCCATGGCACAGAAGCAGAGCACTATAAGCAGGCTTTCTGGCTCCTGAATTGATATCTAAACATCCACTTCTCTGATCTCCACCAACACCAACCTGCCTAGTACAGTGCTCTGCTGTGCATACCCTTCTTGTGCTTCAGGCAAGCTAGAGCCAGAAATACTGCATCACTGTGCAGTAATGTTTCTGTTAATGTAAGGGGGATTTCCTGGTGCTCCGTATCCCTTTATCTTGTGCTCATATGCACAATAGCCTCTATCTGTGTGGTGCAGAAGGAAACATCTAGTGTTCATTTTCTTTCTCTTGTAATATGAAAGGTACCTCTAACAGATTAACTAGTGAAGTGATGAGAATCCTCCAGGCTTTCAAGTTTAAGCTGTGCACGTGTGATTAATTTAAATGACCAATATAGGAAGCAATATAGGGAAGTGGTATTGATGGGTTTGGTATTTTTCAGCCCTCCTCTTTTATTCTGAAATTTGATATTTCCCAACAAGTGCTATTTGGAGCAAGCTCAAAGCTGCTCTTGTGTTTCCCTACAGGAGCCCTACAGTAATGTTCAGAGAGGAAATTATCTGGCATTTCTGAGCTGTTCTTTCAGTTGCCTGTGCGCTATTTTACAACGCAGGTGCTTGAGAAGATGGCGGCAGGAGGATAATGTAAGCTTAGATGGAACCTTTCCTGTCCAGAATCCTAGGGTGCTTCTCAAGACACATGCTTCTGACTCATAGACTTAGACAATTACAGATGTGTAAGAGAAAAGATGCAAGTTGTCTGTGAACCCAGCTGGGCTTTTTCTGTAGCAGCTATTTAACTCCTCAGGCAGTCTGCCACAGGTTGAGTTTGTTGCCTCGGTCTCATCTTCTTCATAACTGCGGAAGAAACAAAAAACAGCATAAACTCATGATGTTCTCATTCCCAGCTCCATGTTAATTTGCATGCTGGTTTATATCAAAATGAGCCCTCAGCCAACATAACCAGACAGATCTGCCGTTTATGCAGTCCAAACTTCTCTCAGATTGGATATAAGGATGGACTGTGGGATACTTTACGTCAGATCAGACACTGTGTGTTTTACTTGGACCTTTACTTCACTAAAATATGAACAGAATGAAGTGTGTTCTGGAGATAAATCAATAGTGCCAAGGTTTTTCATGTTGCAGAAAGTGAAGAGCATATAGTCAGAGATGAAAGTTCCACAGGAAGAAAAATGATGTTCTTGTGATAGTTTTTTTTAGTGTGACAAATGAAAAGCAGAGCAGTAGATGTTATCTCCACTTGTGCTGGAGAACTCTTATTTGATTCTGGGCATCCTAATTGTGTCAAACAAAACTTGTCAAAGCTGTTTTCTGAGTTTGTCTTTTTTTTTTTGTGGTACCCAGCTAAGATTCCAGGGCTGTAAAATGGGTAACTGTTGAGCAACCACTGTCACAGTTAAAGCCATTGGGGTCTTCATCCTGAATATATGAAGCGCTACGTAAGTCTGACAGCGCAGCTTTTGAACAGTTTGTGCTGGGTACTGCGGTTCAGCTAGGATTTCTTACTCAGTACATGATCTTCAAAACTGGCAAAAGCTGTGCCCTTAACATCTCAGAAAGTTTATAGAAATGAATTCATTAGCGTCCAAAGCATTCATACTATTCTAATAAGCACCACAGAAAAGCCTATGAAGAGATGAATAATTCTGTTTTCAAAGCAGAATCTGAATAGAGTGCAATAAATAATGCCTGGTGAGAGCGAATAATGAAGGGAAAATAAACTATTGAAAGCTACACGTTAGTTAAACATTGTTCATTCTGTGCACTGAATGAGGTAAGGATTTTATGGAAAAGAGCATGTGTGACAGTGTCATTTATAGGGATATTGTGGTGCCTTGCACAGAGCACATGAATTACTGTCTCACAGGCAACCACACCGCTTTATGTGCTTGATTAGCAGCCTTTATAATGTAAGCATAGCGTAGTTTTATGTGTAATAAATAAGTTACGTGGTCTCTGCTTCAAGATCAAGGCTCTGAAGCCTTTTCAGTTAAACGGTGTTAGAGTTACTCTATTCTTTCATGTGGGGAAATAATACGTTCTTTGAAATATGTGAACTATTTTGTCTGAAACTAAGAAAGAAAAGGAAGGGTCAGCCTAGTGCAGGTATCTCACGTGATGAATTTTATAAACGCTATATGTGCAAACAGAATTTTATCATGGAAAGCACTGGGCAGGAACTAAGGCATCCATTGGTGACTCCAACATTTCCTGTCACACCGCTGTTATTTTGGAACGTGGTGGTGGTTCACACGCTCCACAACAGCGATGTCTGGAGATGCCAGGTGAGTCGTTTCCTTGGTGGAGTCACCAGCCTTGGTTCCATTTGCAGCCTGTGCTACTGCTTCTCCCAGAAAGAAGATACCTGGTGATCTAACTATCTTTGATAGAGCAGCAGCACCATCGGCCTCCAAGTGGGGAGGATGAGTTGTCTGATTTCATACGATTTTTTTTCTAAGCACGTAGTGGGTAACTGATAGGATTTCAAGAAGACTATACATGCAAGACAGCAGCGTGTATGTGGGTACCTGACCTAGGTGTAAGTGAATCACATGAGTTGTGTAGGTTGCTCATGATGTTGTGAGGATGGGCTTGTATGAAGTTAGCTGCTGCCTGCATAAATATTATTGCTGATAATGCAGGAAGGTGTCAGGTGGTGGTCAGGGTGACTTCTCGTATGGCAGAAGACAGAGAATTTGGGACTTGCTGAAAGTCATGAAAGAGTAAGCCAAACACAACTGTTTCTTCCTTCTTCTCTTGTACTGTGGCCAGTAAGACAAATATATGGCCCCAAGGTCATTGAGTAACACTTTCCTCTGTCTATAGCAATTACTACAGAAGGGTATCATTTGAATTAATTTTTACTTTACAGCCTTTTTAGAGGGTTCTCTTCTGTTTTTGTCCACCAGCAAATTTTCATTCTGCTCTTCGGGACTTAAGCTGGCTTCTTTCAAGATAAATTCTCTTAAGTACTGCTGTCTCTTCCATCTGAATCTTTGTTTACTTGGGGAAAAAAAAAAAAACAACAACAAAACCACAGCATGTTGCACCAGGTTCATCGTTTAGTCACAGGAATGCCACCTTGCCCTTTGAGCTCCCTTTCAAGATGAATGAATACTCAGAGATGTCTAAAGCAAACGAGGGGGCTTTATCTTAACTTGAGAACGATGGCAATTTAAAATTTTTATAAGGGTTCCAATCTTGCTGGTTTAATTTTTCATAAGGGGTTCTGCATTTTTTATCCAGAGACTGACAGGAGAGTCGTTTAACCTACCTGGAGAGACAAACTTTTGCAGCAGGTCTGTATCTAATTCATGTGTGAAAAGAGAAGGTGCCAGGACAGGTCTGTCTGAAGGGATTGTCATGAAATACTACTGTTGCTGCATAAAAGTCAAAAGACTACTTTTGATTTACAGGCATACTGTACAATGCTTTCAGATTCTTAAAACTGATTTGCAAATAGTTCTGAAATGTGGTAAATAGGCATAAGAAAATCCATGAAAATACAACCCCACCCTGCAGGTAAACACAGAGAGAACTTAATGCTGCTGGGTTTTTATTAAGGGAAGACTTTGCTTTTACACTACTAGTTGGAGAAGAAGAAGAGTTGGGTTGATGTAGAATAGGGCTCATAATAAGGCTTCAGTTCTTGCAGGGCCCTATGTCTGCTATGGCCTACGTACCAGCTCTGCCTTCCCTGCAGGAGATCACAGAGCTCTCTGACCATCTGCATCTTGCATATGTGACCACGGATGTGGAGAGAGGTCACAGTGCAGAGCTGCACGCAGATCTGATTGGAGCCTCCTCGCAGGGAGTGTGCAACAGATCACTGCATCGCTCTCAGCTCCAGGGTGAGACATACATGGCTGCTGGTTGCATTCTGTGGACCTGTTCAGCCCTGTCTCATTTTTCTTCCCTCTCTGAAATGGGTCCTGTATAAATATTCCTGGCTTGGCAAATTTTTGAGAGGCTAATAATGCTGTTAGACCCTCGATGAACATGAATAATAGCCTGTTTGCACAGCTGATAACTGAGCTGTAAAAACGAATCTGCTCCCAGATGAAACTTGACATGCAAAATTTAAGCTTGGGGAGCAATTCTTTATACATATTCTGAAAAAGAAAAAAAAATTTGGACTGCTTAATTGTTATTCATCCTTTAAATATAAAATCCTACAGGAAGGTCAACAGAGAGAGCTTTAAGCATAAAATATGACAAATGTTTAGTCTATAATAAAGTTGAATCTGCTCATTTTGGAGAAGAACAATGACCGAGGGTCGAAGCTCTGGGTTCTGTAGTTGCCAGATGGGATAATTTCCAAAAGGGAATTTGGATGGTAATCAGTGTCCGCTGGGATCCATGCCCACCGCCCCGAGTCCTCGTGCCACAAAGGAGAGATTAGAGGCAGAATGAGAATGTGCAAGGCTGGCACGAATCAAAGGGACTCCCTGTAAAACCTATTACATCTGCGCTCTGAAAAATGCATAGAGAAACTGACAGTCAGGAAAATGCAGTTTTGATTGTGCTTTGATGGCTGGGAAGCTAAAATTTTGTGGGTGGGTGGCTGAGTGTAAGTCCATGTCCATGCCAGCTTTATTTGTCTGAGACAGGCAGAGTCAGGCCGGTTCTCATTGTCCTTTCGGGACTTTCAGAGCAGCAGGATAAATAAAGGAATGAAACAGGGGAAATGAATTTATAGACTTTGGTTGTCAAATGTTTCACAAAAGACCCGAATCTTGATGTTTTGTTCCATTGAATTTGTTTTGGCACAGCGAAGATAATATTACAAACCTGTACAAAGGGAGGTGGCTATCATGTCCCTCTGTGTCTTTGTGACGGCTGGGGGATTTACTGAATCAAAGTTTCCCTTTTGGACTAAAAGCAGGTGTTACCCTCTGCTGAATTATGAGATACAGACACTACGCCATGTGTTTGGGACCTACAGAGTTGGCTACTATAGACCAAAACAGATGCCAAAGGTTTGGGTGGGAGTATGTGAATTTCTCCAGTGCTCGCTTTCTAACGGCAAGACAAACAAGCCTCTTGACAAATTAAGTTTCAGGTGAGCTCTGAGGACTTGTCTTGATCTGTGGGGAGCCCAGCTCAGCCCCTGGGGCCTGTGCCCTCCAGTGGGTGAGTGTGCCCGTGCTGTGGGGATTAAGTCTAAACGAGCTGAACATGTGCTGCTTTAACCTGATCTGAGCATGGGCTCTGCCATGTTCCGGGTGAATGGGAACCGCTGTGCAGGGCTGTGATGTCCTCGGGTCTTCGGATCGGCTCCAGACCTGTGTGGCTGCAGAGTGTTGCCCTGCTTCCTCACGGGGAGCGTGGACCTCTGTCACAAGTAGCACAATCAGCCTTTGCTGAGCAGGGGACACACGGTCTGTGCTAATCCTTCTGGCCGGCACAGGTCATACTGAAATAGAAAAATGATTTTTAAGCTCAGATGTGTTTGGAGAAGAACAACGCTAAAGCTTTCTGAAGAGAGGATGAGATGAAGTCATGGTCGTGGGAGTGCCATGAGTAAGAACTGCTGTGCTTTGGCCAAGGACTGTGGGAAGCACCAGTGGAAGCTCAAACTGTTCGAGTCTGACAGGATGTGTGCAGACATGCAGATACACAAACACCATTCTTTGCCAGAGCCGCAGGAGAACCAGTGCTGAGGTGCAAGAAGGGTGGCAAATCAAGGAGCTGAATTAGCAGGAGGGATTCAGGCTTGATTTAGATTACTGGTAAAAATCTGTTCGTATTCCTTCAGGCTTGAACCGTGACACTTGTGGAGCTGGGAGACACTTGTGTTTTAGGAATGAATTCCAACTTACGGAGTATTTCGAGGGTAGGAAGGAAGGCTGTTTTGTGCTTCTAGATATGATGCCTATAGGACATGTTCTTCTGAAGCACATCTATCACTTGATGCTTTATGTGACATGACAAAGTGCCACAGGGGTTCATCTGTCAGCTGCTGTTGTAGCAGAATGATATAAGGGGCAGGAAATCTGAACGGGCATCTTCTCGGAAACTTTGTTTAAAAGAACTGTAGCTCTGGGAGTGCACATACATTTCTATCACATACAAATGTTTTCAGCTTCAAAGAAACAAGTTTTTCACAACCTAGAAGTGTAAACAAGGCTGCATTTGTAATATGTAATACAATTTTAATATGACTGTCATGAAACTATTCATAGAGACACCAAAAAGAGTGAATGTTATTATCGATTAAGCACAGCACCATGCAAAGCCAGGGGATGCTCAAACATCAGGCCTACGCGTGTAAGATGATGACTGCATTCTTCTCACCTGGTAAAAAAATCTTCCAGTTTCTCCCTTTTGTTCCCCATCCTCCATTAATCTTGTGGGGAAATTTTAAAAACTAGTTTAATTCTACCCATTTGGAAAGACGAATAATTTCACTCTGACCAAGCTCAAATCTTTTATTTTTGCACAAGACTGCATTCGCTCTCTTGTTATTTAGGGATTAAAATTGATGAGATGGCAATATTTAATAGGATATCTTTGAAAACCACTATTAAATACAAGCTGGTAAATCAAAAGAGAAAGCAAGGAAAACAACATTCAGAATCAGTTGATTCTTGAAAAATTGTTCTTCATGATCTCTCACTTTGAAAAGGGAAATAAATGTCAAGTTCATCAGCTATTGGAATTTACAGATCAGACAACTCAGACTGTGTGCTCCACTTAGTGTGAAGACAGAGGGACAGTACTGGCTCGAAAGCAAAATGGATTTGAAAATATTCTGCTGTCATACGAAATCCATACAAATACACAGGTTGTCCTGAAAGTGATGCCTCCTGTGTATTTCCAAGGAAACGACACAGGTACGAAGAGCATATCAAAGCTATTTGATAGCTCAAACTCTCAAGTACAAAACACCATTTTTTACCATAGTCACTGCCATTAGCTGTGCATTTTCACCAGTGGTGAACAAGAGCCTGCATGCCACGCTTGTACAAATCCACGTGGCTGTCTGAAACATGGATCTTCTTCCACATTGCTGCCACCACTGCTGAAACACACCACCCACCACCTCACTGTGCTCACATCCACTGGTGGGACTTGATAAACATGCAGAGAGCATCAATGAATATCAGTGGGTGCCACTTTCTCCACACTGGAGGAACTCAATTCCATGCCTTTGCTTCATACACGCTTCCATGTCAGGCTGCCCCTCTGCTGCCATCTGTCACACGGTAACAACAAGTAACGGAATATCAGTGGGAAGGTTCAACCTCTACTGCCATCCCACCGACATCTGCCTGTGATGTCATGGGACAACATCATAAAATGGGAGGCATTACTTCTGGGGCAGCCCTTGTATAATGAGAAACATTCAGTGCAGACAGGATCCTCAATTCCCATTTGGGTATTATTTTTTCCTTGATGTTGTAATTAATGCTAAAAGAATTTGTCTGAGCCATCAGGATGCTCAAAGCTTTCTGGAGGGCTGCTGGGAGCTCGGGGACTTTGCACCCCACAGAACCAGACCTTGTCCTGCCATCCCCACACAACACACCACTACCTTGCAGCTCCTGGGCATGAACAAGCCAGGTGTGAGAGAGAAAAGTGGAGTGAGTGCCCAGCTTACTGAATTGTTCAAGAGGCGAGAAAAAAATCCAGGCTTGATGCTGCTGCTGGCTTTCTCTGTTGTGTCTCAGCCCTATGGGAGTTGTAGAGCAAACAGCAGTCTGTGGTACTAATCTGCTGCCTTACAGCGCTGATATACGGTCACTGCAGAGTTACACGAGACACTGTCAACTTCAGTTTTGCTCCAATTCATGATTCCTTTGTTAGTATTAGCAGGATAAATAGTTTGAAGTGAAACATCTTGAAAAAATCCCACTGTACTTGTTACTAACTATGGCCTGAAGTCTGCATTTCTGTTCGCTTTCACGGTGATTAGTCACTGTACCACAGCAAAGAGCAGCTCAGTCTACAGCAATGCTCCTCCAGCATGCAAAAGATCTTGCCAGACACCTAATCCTCACTTTTTTCTTCTCAGTCCCTTCATTCTTCTGCTCATTAAAATTAATGGGAAAGATCCCTATTGTGACTGTGGGTTTGGTTGCGCTCAAAGATCCATTGTCCAGGGATACTGCTATGGCACAGTGGTCAGCCCAGGGAGGGGAATGAGGGGCAGAAGCCTTCTGTGTTAACTCCTCTCTGGCTGAATAACAACTTTAGCAGCGGGTTGCAAACCATCTCATGGGATGCAGGAAAAAGAGCACAGTGTGGAAGATGGAAAAGGGCAACACCCTTCAGGAAGCTTTCCAGGGAGCTTTCACAGCATCTTCTGGGTATGCTACATGTCCTGGTTCGTACTTGAGCTGAAATGCTATGGAAAACCAGGAGCAGGCAGTCACAGTGGACAGTGTGGGCCTGAGGGATAGATAGACATACTTAATCTAAGTTTAAGGAAGTGGCTCTAATTTAGGATTGCTCCAAACACCCCAAGTACGCATGAGTCATATGCATGGCTGAGATGTAGTCTGCTATCTCGAGGTGTCAGTGATTGTGTGACGTGGTGCATTTTGGACTGAAATGGGAGGACAGGTAAGGAAGTGGTGCAGTTTCATAACAAGCAGCACTGAGCAGCATGGCAGCGTGGTGTCATACCGCTTCTTAAGCTTCACTAAAGGGTAACTGAGGGATGGTTTGGGAGGACAAAGATCAATAATGGCTACGGAAGTCAGAGAATCTGGTTTGCAGCACAGTTCCTGGATGATAACCTGAAGAGTTCTGTAATGTAATTTAAGTCTGTGGGATGTCCTCCTTTCTTTAATAGGACATGAGCTAGCTAAAAATAAGGATGTCATTAGAAGACTTTGTGTGTGCCAAGGGGGCTAAGTTGGCCTTTTAGGCATCAAGGAAGCTAAGGTAAAGTCCCAGTGGCTGTCAGAAGGCCCTAGAAAGTGAAAGGGGAAGATGGATCCAATAGACGAAGTAGTTTAGGGCATGGGTTTAAATAGGAAATGTGAAAAGAGCAAGCAGCTGACTTGGGGGACTGGAACCCTCTGGAAGGAAGCTGAAGTTGAAAGAATAAAAAGAAGCTAACAAACAGAAGAGATTATACAAAAGATTGAACAAAGTATTTTAAAACAGAATAAAAATTGGGGGGGGGGGAGGGGGAAATCCAAACCCTAACATTTAGTCAGGTGCAAATAAAAAGATGGATTGGAAGAAGAACACTAAAGAATCAGAGCACTAACTTGTTTTCACACCTGCAAAAAGGCTTCATGCAAATGAAAGGCAGTGTCACCTGCCACTGAAAGCAGGAATATTCTCCAGTTCTTTTGTAATTTATCTCTAGCTTTTGAAATATAAGTAAGAGTTACATGAAAAATAACTACAGTGTCCGTATGCTGTACAGAATTTGTTGGTGTGCTGCTGTAGTTCTAAGAGAGGGGACTAACTTCAAGAGCTGGGGACAAGCCCTGATCAGTAGTGAACCTGCTTATAAACCCACAGGGTTTTGAGCGTGTTTTGTTTTTCACTTAGTAGAAGCAGAAGGAAATGAGTTTTAGTTTCAGATGTAACATACAATACTACGTACAGCTCAAAATTCACAGCGGAGTTAGGTTAGGCAACAGAGTTTTATTAAGAAGGTAAATAACACTGCAGGTACTGACACACCAGCTGGCAGGGATCTGGCCGCTGATACACTGGTTCAACTAACTTAATTAAAAGGTTTAATTTAAATATCTGTTTGGAAAACATATTACATTAGCATATCTAAAAGGCATGAGGGGATTGAGGGAATTAGATTTGCCAAGTTGAAAGACAGGATGGAAAAAGTCAGCCTAACGGACAGGGGATATCTTGGAAAGTGATTATAGGAATAGCGAAGGACTTCACTTTTTTAAATGTCAATTTGAGAAGAAAAAAGAGATTGTAGAGGGACGTTACATTGATGGAAGAATAGTGGCCTAAAGAGTGTGTGTCAGTACAATCAGCTGAAGGCACTTGGCTTCCACAGCTTGGAGAGTTTCAGAAGAAAGACTGGAGGCTTCCCAGGGGATGTAAATTATCAATCTTAATTAACTATTAGAACATAACAGGTAAAATGAGATTTCTCTTTCACACAACATGGTTTCCCTACCTTAACTTCCTTTAATTTCTCCAGTTTCCTCTTTGCCTCTGGGACACAGATGTCCCCAGGATGGCACTGGGCTCACAGAAGCCATCTCAATGGATGGCCAGAAAGGACTGTTGAAATCGCAGCAGGTCGGGTGTCATCTGAGCTATTTAACTACAACAAGTTTCTTTACGCTGCTTCCTGTGAGAGGCATGCAGCCAAATTAGCTTCTAGAAAATCAAAGTTCCAGTACGGATCACACCAGATCACTGCTGCAACCGATGCTGTGCACCTGTTTCATCCTGAATAGCTCCACTGCTGTCTTTGGAGCCACTTCCAGCTCTAATTTAGGAAACAGAAGAGGCCAGGCATTAGGGTAGCTCTATCAGCCCGTGTTTGACCTAACGCATGAGAAATACCTCCTCAGCTCTGAGTAGTTATTGCAACCCATCCCACCGATCCAGCCAACGCAAACCCGCTCCATTTTGCACGCTAAAAAACTGTCCGGCAGGGTTCCGATCTCCCCCAGGCACACGGCGCAGCCATCAGCCGGCCCCTCCGCGCACGGCTCGGGCTCTGGGACGCCGCTCACCAATGACTTGCAAAAGCCTCGTTAAAGGCACAGGTGCGCTTTTACACGGGGAGCGGTTTGGGGCCGATGGCACTGCAGGGTTTGCAGCGGAGCGGTTGTAGAGCATCGGCCTACGTAGAATTAGCGCTCGATTCTTTTCTTAAACAAAGGCCTCGCGTATAATCACGTTGACGCTGTTGCACTGTTAGATTCAGCTTACACCTGAACGTATCTTTTCATAATGAGGTTACTGACACTCCTCATCCTCCCACACGCGTTTCCCACCGGCACTTTGCAGCCGGAGGACGGGCGCAGCCCGGAGCGCTGCTCGGACGTCTCCCCAGCAGCTGCCGACCAACGCGAGGGTATCGCCCCGAGCGCACGCCCCGCTCGTTTCGCCCATCCGGGCGCATCTACGCGCAGAGGAGCGCAGCAGCGCGGCCTCGGCGCGAGAGCCCAAGTTACGCCTCCAGGCCATTTAAAAAGAGCCCACGCGCTTAACGGGCTTGACGCAATCAGGCTCGCGGACGAAGCTCCATCGTACCCGGCAGCGCAGAGGGAAGCTGGGTACCGGAGGACCGCGGGCGGGCGGGCCGTGCGGTGCTGCCCGCCGCTGCCGCCCCGTGCCCGAACCGCGCGCCCCGGGCCGTTTGCGCGTGGCGGCGGTGCGCGCGCGCACGCGCACGGGCCCGCCCAGCGGGGGCGCGTCACGGCGGCGCGCGGCTGTGGGCGGGGCCGCGTGCGGGCGGCGCGCGGCGGCGAGCGGGGCGCATCCCGCACACGGTGCGCTGCCACGGAGGGAGCGGGCAGCATGTGCCGGCCTGCGCTCGCCCGGCTGCTGCTCCTCCAGCTGCTGCTGCTGAAGCTGTACCTCGGCAAAGGTGGGTCCGGCGCGGCTCGGGGATGGCGGCAAGTGCGCGGCTCGGCTCGGCTCAGCCGCGCGATGCGGGGAGGGCGCGGGGGTCCCGCCGGCCGGCCCCGAGCATCGCTTCGCGTCGCTGCCCCGTGCAGCGGTTGCGAGCGGTGGAGGAGGGAGCGGGGACCGCGTGCGCTCTTCAGCCGGTCAGCGCGACCCGAGCGCTGCTGACAGGAGCTGCCACCTTTAATCCCCCGCTGAGGAGATTTGCGCCTCGGCAAAGCAGCCGCGGCGTCTGCAAAGCAGATTTGCTCCGTCCCCCCGCCCTCAACTTCAGCCGGGTCGTTCCCCCGTTCCGGGAGCGCCGCCCGCACCCGTTCACCTCTTCTCGTCGCGATCTGCCGCTCTGGCCGATGCACGGAGGGGTCCTGGCCTCGGTGCGCTTTTCCATTTTTCTTTGTCTTTTCCGTTTGGCGTATAACCGTTTTCCGTCCCCGGGTTTCTTTATCCCCCGCCGCCAACCCGGTGCACGGAGCACGGCAGCGGCCCTTCCACGCTCACACAAAGCAGCTCCGTGCACCGCCGTGCTCCCGCGGGGCGCATCTTCCCCCTGCCGGGCCCATCCCCAGCCCCTGCCCTCCGCTGGCGGCTCCTGGCGCCGGCTGCGGGACCGACCCCGACCCCGGGACTCGCCTGGCGGCGGAGCGCGCCCCGCTGACCCATGCGCGGCCCCGTGTCTCTCAGGAACCGTGAAGGAGTGCGATAAGGACCAGTTCCAGTGCCGGAACGAGCGGTGCATCCCCGCCGTCTGGGCGTGCGACGAGGACAACGACTGCTCGGATAACAGCGACGAGGCGGATTGCCGTGAGTACCCGGTGGGGCGGGGAGCCGCGGTGGGGCCCGCATAGCGCCGTACCGGGCCCGGAAGGGCGCGTTTCCTATATGTGCTGCGCCTCTTTTTTTATGAATGAATGAATGAAGTCGCGCCGTGCCCGGCTCCGGCGCCCATTGGCTGCCGCGAGCAGCAGATCCGTGACGCGGCGCAGCTCCCCGGCGTGGCCCCGTTCCGCTCTGCCGCCCGCCTTTGGCCCCCGGGGCCGCCCGCTTCTGCCAACGGCGGAGTTGCGCTCCGAGCAGCGTGGGCAGTGCTCTGCGGCAGCCAGTGGGCGTCCGGGCGCGGGAGGGGCCGTGCGGAGGGCCAGGTGTGCACCTGGAAGCCGTGCTTCAAAGCTTCCCGCAAGGTGTGGGGCTGGTGCGAGTTCTGTGCTGGAATCCGTGTGTGCGGCCCTGATGGGCAAGGAGTACTGCTTGGCAGCCTTACCCACGTTGTACTGATTGATTCCCTGTTAGTGCGACGGAACAGAGTGCAAAGAAACCGTACTTCCTGTCCTGGGCAGGTGGCAGTCGTGCCTTTTCCTTTGGTGTGGTCCTGTGTGCGAGTGGCACCCAGTAACCTTGGGGGAGTTTGTGGGGCTGTGCCGTTACCACCTCAGCAGGTACCAAATCTCTTGAGTTACCACTGTAGAGTAACAGACATTGAAAAAGCATCAGGTTTTAATTCACTAAACTCTTGGAAGTGTATACAAAAAAAAAGAAGAGTCAGTGGTTGTGTGTTCCCGTGCATATCCTGTTAGCAGCATCACCAACTCATCTGCCCCGCAGCATGTTCTGAGTGCATCGGTTTGTGGAGAGCCGGGATTCCCAAACTCTTGTTCACAGAGAACTTTTGGATGCTATAAGATAAAGCATAACTTTTATTTCTGGTGCTTTTGTACTCAGGGCTTGACAGACGGCATGCATAAGTTTGCGATACGAAGAGTTCAGCAGCACTCAGATAGGAACGTGCTTTATGCGGGAATTCTGCTTCCACAGCTTAGATGTGGAATTTCTGAGGTTACAAAAAGCTCATTGAGGCCGTGGCTGACTGAGAACAAAGCAGGGACTCACAGTCAGTTTTAACTGGGAGTGTTTTCACAGAAGCCTGTGAGTTTGCAGAGACACTGACCTGTGGCGGTGCGGGCAGTCGCACAGCGCGCTGCTGCTGGGCTTCTGGAAGTCTCCTGGCTAAAGGCCCCTCTGTGTGCTGCCGTGCAAAGGCCTGGGGAGCTGCAGGTGGTCTGTGGGCTGTGCTTTGGGAGCTGCTGTGCAGATGTTAGACTGATGGCTGGAGCGGCATCTTCAGACTGTGCACCCTGTGCTCCACATGGAGCAGTTAGGGTTGGTGGCCTGAGCTTCTTGTCTAGGGCAGGTGATTCAATGGCAAGCAGTATCCGGGCTGGTTTTCTTCCATTTTTCCTTTTGGTCTTCTCTTTAAGCATTGTGGTGGAAGAGTGTGTGTAAAACACAGTCCTGAACATGTGCTCAGCAGGAATTGGGCTGTGTTGGAATGATTAGACCGACAACTGCATCTCATCTGCTTCAGACAGTTTATACTGTTGGGGTGGTAAAAATAGGGTGGGGTAGATTGTGGTAGAATGGTGACTTTCTGATGTTAGAAGGGGGATTTTTTTGGATGTGAGGACATCAGGGACGTTCTTCTCTTTAATATAAACTTGACATTTGTTACAAGTCTTGATGCAGCAATTGGCAACTCTGCCTGTGAAGGAGGGTTGGAACTACACGATCCCTGAGGTCCCTTCCAACCCAAGCCATTCTATGATCCTGTAAGTCATTGAGGAGAATACTACAGAAATTACTCATGGACTGCTAATTTAGTTTTATATATATGTATACACACAAACACACACATACGTTGCAGGTGCTTCTTTAACCCATCTGAAAGATAGCTTTTTTGTTTCTGAACACTGCTTTTTTTTAAAAAAAACAGTACTTCTGCTTTTCCACATCTGTAATGCTTAGAGCTGTATTCACTGGGTGAAAGGATATGTTCCACGTGTTTCGTTTACGTGCCGCCTCTGTTGTCATCACTGTAAATATATCAATGCGTCAACATTTTTTGCTCGTTGCTGTTTATATGTATCCTCACTTGTTGAAGAGATGGAAGGATCTTCGTGAGTGTTAGCAACCTGTTTGTGAAATGTGTTTGCCTTGGTGGTAAATGATCTGTACGCGCTGGAAGATTTTGTAATTAAAAATATCTCGTTGTTAATTTGTTTGTGAAAAGCAGGGAGTTGACAAGCTGACAGTGCAGTACCAGGTGCTTCCTTCTACCATCCATCCTTGCATAGACTGCTCTTGTTGGGTTTGGGTAGTGTTTTTTGCCTCTTTCAGAGCTCCGCTGGTGTAATATTGGCTTTTTAAAAAGAGCTGTAGACTAAAAGTAGGATTGGTAACCTTTCTGTATCATCTGCTGGGAATTTGCTGTCCATTCAGTAACCCTGCTGCGTTGTGACTGTTGGCCTCAGTTATGTGCTGTTGTGTTGATGTGAGCATGGCCAGCTCAGGAAATGAAGCATGGCAAAATATTGACTTTGTAGCACTTACAGAGAGAGAGCTACGGAGTACCTGGCTTGTGAGCTGCGTTAAGTTTATTCTGGGTTGCACAGCAGCCTTGTTCTACATGTTGTAGGACCGAGTTCTTCCTTGGTATGTAGTGGTTGACATTAGAGGTTTTATTTGTGGGAAATGAGTGAAACGGAAGGAATCCAGTTCTTTTCTTCTTTCTTCTTCCTTTTCTTTCTTTTTTTTTTTTTTTCTTCAATGCTAACTGATGTTGCTGATGAAGGAAGAAGTTACAGGCTCTCTGGCCCCATGGTTCCCTTGTGAGAGCAGGCAGTAGAAGCTGAGCGCCTTCCACAGGAATGGGATTTGGAGTATTCTGCGTTGATCAGTTCTGTCAGACACACATCACAGTGCAGACTAAACTGCGTGTTTCGCTTTAGCTTGATTTAAATTATCTTTATTTGTATTATCTTTACAGTTGAAAATCTGTGACTCTTTCACTATTCATCATTTGAGCAAATCTCAGGCATGCGTATTTCATATTGCATCATTTGAGAAGGATAAGACCAAAATAAGCCCTTTTAGTAAAGATAACAGTCCAAGGACCACCATAACAAAGTGATGATTTTTGCAGTATAAAAACAAAGTACTGGGGCTTAAAGAGAAGCAAGAAGGTAGAGGAAGAGCCGTGCATGTTGGGGAAAGGTAGAAGGAGGAGCTGAATGTGTGCAGGTAATGTGTGAGTATAGTTGGTGCCTTGCAAGAAGTAAAAGGAAACAATTCCTGGTAGCAAAGAAGGCTGCCAGGAAGAAAGGAGGCAGTGCTCGTTTGTCAGTGACACATTAGCAAGAAAGAAGGAGATGTATGTTTCTGCAATTAATCCATATTAATAAAGCTTTTTGTCTGCTTAAATATTTCAGTGGTGGTAAGTTCTGAAATATGGCATAGTTGCCAAAAGCACCCAGTTGCTTAACCAGTTTCCTAAAATGAAATGCTTCAGCTTTGTGGTGTCTGCCTGCAGGGGGACACATCCAAATGCAGAACTACTGGTGTCTTTTGAAGCTCCATTTTCCTTCTTTGCATTGAGGTACTTTCCGCATTGTTGCTTTCTGGTTGCCACTGCTCACAGGTACGTTTTTATGGGACAGGACTGAGGCTGCCTAAGGTGTGAGATGCAGTATGAAGGGAGTTACTGTTTGAAAGGCTGTTCATACATGTCTGGAATGCAGGATGAACGCTTGGAGCATCAGCAAACTTCTGCTCCCTCAGCTCCTGCCCTGCCTCTGGGCCACAGTGTGGGGCTTGTGGCTGAGCCCTGCTTGCTGCTGGCCAGACTGCTGCTCTGCTGCTGGCTTTGTGTGCAGAGAATAGGGAGTTTGGCTCCTGCTGCCTGTGTGACAGCCCAGGGGGCGGCCTGATATTCTCCTTGCTTTTCTGTTCAAAAGCTTATTTGAGAACTGAAATCTGGATCCCGTGAAGAGTTAAATGTGGCCTAAGTGTGACGGTGCACCATGCTTGCAGATTTTAGGACGTGACAAGGTGAGACAGCAGAAGGCAGTCACAATTGTCAAATATGTTCTCTGTGACTTTTTTTTTTTGTCCTCCGTTGTCTGTTCCAATTTTTCTTCAAGTTCAGTGTTGAGACAGTATTCTCTGTTCTGAGTAATTGCTTTGTGTTACTCCAGTGATGCAGGTGTCTCTGTGTACATCACCATGGGGAGGATTTTAGGTGTCCCTGGCATATGCATGATGATACGCTCTTGATTTTGGAGGCTATCAGTTAACTGGGTTGCATGGCTATGGAAGCGCTGGGCAGAGTGGAGCAGAGGCAGGGCTTGTTTGCTTGCACGCCTTCATCTGGCCTCAGTGTCGTCATCTGTGCCGTGTGGGCATGCAAGCTGGTGTCTGAACTAGTTTATGGATTTCTTGTGTAACGCAGTAAATGTTGTTACTCATTTTTCTTCCTTTTTTTTTTTTTGTGTGTTACATTCTCATTGTCTGTTCTGAGGATCCAAACTTGCTTAGTTTTGTGGGTTTTTTTTGCTGGTTTGTTTGTTTGTTTGTTTGTTGCCCAGTTATCTTTTGTCTGCTGCATTCTTTATGTAGAAATCAAGCACCAAGTACGTGTGTGAAACCTGCTCTTCTGCTTTTCCTCACCTCCAGGCACGCACACTTGAGGACCTCTGTTAACCACAGGTGCAGCTGATCTCCTGGAAGCGGTGTTTTTCTGTCACTGCCACTCATCATCTGGGAAAGAAATTGAGGTGGGACTGGGGCAGGATTGCAGGAAGTACAGAGGAGGCAACTGGGTTATGTGGGCTAGCTGCTGGGGGCTACAGAGGGAAGCTTGAGTTTTATGGGCTGCTGCTGTGCTATATGAAGAAATAGACTGTAGATACAGTTCCAGAAAGAAGCTGAGATCTGAAAAGCTTGCCTGAGGTCAAAGAGAATGGGAAGATTAAAAAATAATGATTAAGTTCAAGAAGGAAGTGATGACATCGCAGTCGAAACTGACCGTGACTTGGTTTGTTTATCAGAGAGCACAGAGCTGTCATTTCAGGGGACGTAAAAGCGCTGCATGTTTGGAGCCACAGTAGACAGGCTTCACCCAGAGCATCCTGATGTGTAAAAAGGGAAATCAGAAGTCAGCGTAGACCAGCTCTCTTTTGTCTGCTGTGGTACAGAGCCAGAGTTAGCATGGGGTGAAGATGTGGTTTCTTCCTGATTGATGTTGGGGTGAAAGATGCTTAGGGTTATTTAATATTCACCAGGAAGTGTTCAGAGAATTAAAACAAACAAATTACATTAGGAAGCCAGAGTAGCTGAGTGGAATGTGTTGGTGAACGCATTAAGCTGATGCACCTGATCCGAGAGATCTGTCAGGGCTGGAAATAATGAGTTTTCTTGACTCTGTGGTCTGCCTAAAGGGATGTTAAACACTTGGGGCTTGAAAATGTAAGGCTTGACAACATCTGACAATTATTGATCCTCTTATCTGTTACTGATATTGCAGACACACAGTTTTTGTTGCTGCCCGCTTTTTTTAGCAGCACCAGCTTTTTTAATTGACTGCCACATGCAGCACGTTGTTGGTGTGCCTCAGACTGCCGTGTGGTGTTGGAGATGTGTTTGTGGCAGACTTTGGTTTGGCACGGAATTCTCCTGGTCCTTGCAGTGTTCCTTCACAGCCAGCCTCTCTCACTGTCTTCTTCCTCCCCACGAGTTTCCATTTACCTGCAGCTTTTCTCTGGCAATCTCCCCAAGATGTTGCCAAAGCGTGTTACTGCTACCTCAGCTTTTCTGTGCTATTAAATGCCTTATAAGATGCTGAAAGACGTCAGTTTCTCTTTCTTTGCTTTGCTCAGGAAAGCAAATGAGTGAGCTGAGTTTGAGTGATGGGGATGGAGATGTGTGTTGCTGCTCGTTTCCTTCTGCATGGCATGGCCTTGGTAGGGAAGCATTCTGCCTGTCCCAGTGCGTTGCGCTGAGTGCAGACAGCTGGTTGTAGCCACAGGGAAACCTCTGCTGTTTTACGGTGCTTGTGCAGGAAATGTTAAAAATGTCGAGTGTAATTTTTCTAACTCTGCTTCCTGTTAAAATTATTACTATTTAGATAGCTGCAAGGGAAGTAAAGAGAGTCAAAGGCCCTGTGATATAATTAATGCAGATTTTCTGCTCTGTGAAGGATTCCGTCTGAAATTCAAGAGATAACAGACTGATTAGATTTTAGAAGTTGTAATAACGCTGTGAGCTGGTTGAAAAAATAAAACGAAACCCATCCAGATTGAAATGTTGTCAAGAGCCAGATTTGAAACTGGGTGAAGCTGGAAGGTGTGAGGATGTGAGCTCCATCTCTGCTGGTCTCTCAGTGTTAGTTGCACTGTGTATCTTGCCCTAAGAACGCTCTGACAGAGCACAGCTCTGTTTGTGGCAGACTGTGGCTTCTTCCCTGGGATTGAGCTGAGCTGGCAACCTCATGCCTGCCTCCATTTGGAGAGGTGAGAGGTGGTACAGCTCTTGTGCAGGTGGCGGCTGGCCTTGGGTGCACGGAGTCAGCAGCAGAGCCAAGGATGGCCACAAGGTCCCCCACTCCACTCCAGTGCTTTTCATGGCCAACCGTGCTGCTTACCACAGCTGTACCTGTTGGGCTAGTGGAAGTGTTTCAGTTTTCCCTCCAGGTCTCCTGCCTTCTTTCAGACTAAGTTAAGGACTGATGGTCAGATTAACCTTCCAGTTAATGCTGAGAGTGGGTGTTAGAAACAAGAAGAGAATAGGATTTATAGTTGCCTTAGTTAAGGCAATAGAGCCTTTGGGCTGAAGCCACATGGAGTCCGCTTTGCTGCCAGATTTTCTCTCGTAGCGAAGATGTTCAGTTTCTGATCTACCAGTATTATTTTTGCATTATTAATATTTATTAAATGCTTGAGAGCATGTGTGGCACTGTACCAGGACCAGAGCAGGCAGGGCTCAGTTTCCATGGCAGCCAGAGCACAGCCCTGTACTTGAGAACCAGAAGGGCTCTTTTTGGCAACTGCTGCCTTTTCTCTGATTACTTTTTAAAGATAGAAATATAATTGAAAATGTACTAGTGCTGCAGAATCTTGTCTGTCCTGGGTGAGAATTTTGCCTACTGTAAGTCTCTTTGTCTTTTCTGGAGTTCTAGCTTAGTTTCTGTACCTTCTGTGGATGGGAGGGGGCGGGGGGGGAGGGGGCTGTGTTAAAAATCCATTGAAATAGATGTAAATTTCCTGCTGATTTTGTTTAAATTTTTGCTGTGTTATCTTGTTTTGTACTCACATCCCTTTCCAAATAGCCTGTAGCACAGTTTTGCAAATTAAGAGAATGATTGTTGAAGAAACTGTTGTGTACGACTGACAGCAAACTCTGACTGTTCCGTTTTCCTCATTTAGATAGCTGCTCCAGTTCCAGGTTTTGACTTCTTTACTTCAGCTGGCCTTGTTTCACACTTTCCATGCTGCTTTCCTAGAGGTGTGCATGTGTTACGATGTACATTGAGGTGCCAGTATACCTGATTGCAGAGGGTGAATGAAAATTGTCTTTTGATCCCAGGTGTTCAGTGGTGCATTACCCAGTAGAGGTCTTCTGTCCATCTTCGCTCTAAAATTAATGCAGTTAATTTACTTGGGGGCTTTTTGGGCTTTTTCTATTTTTGTTGATGAATAAAGTTCTCTTTATCTTTCCAGTCGTATTGCACAGTTCTACCATATCAGCTGCTTGGTTTGCTGATTGAGCAGTGATTGTGTGTCAGCAAAGCTTGTTGGATTTGCTGGACCTGTTCTGTCCAGATCTGATGTTGCTTGGCGTGATTCAAGAAGTAGTTAGGAGCATAAAAATGGGCATTAGCAGGAGTAGTGAATGTTTGCATTGAGAATACGAATAGGTGACAGGTGATGGCTATTTCGGATATAAACTTGTAAACGTCTCTGTATGCATCTCCTCTTGAATCACAACAGCATCCGTGCAACTGCTTATAGAGAGCTGCCCTGATCTGTGCTGACTGATACAGGCCAAGGTATATTTACCTCCTAAGAGCATGGTTCTGTTCATGTGTGTGTAGTTGTGTTACAGTCATTGCACCTTTATCATCCACTGGGTGGTTAGCAGTTCAGCTGCTTATGAATCTTCACCATACGAGTGGACTAATTACTATCTTGTGAATGGAAAAAGTGATGCTTAGAGAAGTTATCCTTTGCCTGAGGCTGAAGAGTGATTCAGCAATACTTTGTGAACACCAATGACTCATGAAGCATGTTCCCAATTTCTTGTTTTCTGGTCCATTATCACATTGTTTTACACAGATAATCACGTTCCATGGATTAAATAACTGCTCAAGGGCTTAGCCTTTGCTTTTGTTGCGTACAGTTTGTAAAGTATTCAGAAAAATCCCATTGTTTAGATAACATGCTGTTTCAAAACTTTGTGATGGCTGCTTCAAATCACCACTTGCATTTCATATCAACAACAAAATATACAAGCATTTGAGCACGAACTTGGTACTTTGCGTTTCAGAGTAGACTTCTCTTGCTGGTACATTCTGATATATCCCTAAGAGTAATGATGCACCACCTCTGTACAGGCGCTCGTCAGTGCAGGCACCTTTTAGCTGGCCGGAAGTCCTGTTTGTGAGATTGCACATGTCAGATTTGTCATTGTTCCTTTCCGTTTCACATGGTGTCGTTCCTCTCACAGAATCATAGAATTGCCCAGGTACCTTAAAGATCAGCAAGTCCAATTGCAACCTAAGCGTTGTACCCTAACTCTCCTGGCCTTTGTTACCTCTGTGCCCACACCTTGCTGTAACCTAAACACTGGCAATTGAAATAAGTTACCGCTGCTGCACCCGAGCTTCAATCCATTGTTTGTAACATGTCCTTGTCTAGCAAGAGCCAAGATGAATAGGGAAGTTTAATTCACTGGCATGCATTTTATTGGTGTCTCTTCCTTTTTTCTTTCCTGTGTAAAATGGTGAGATACAATTTGCCTTGTGTAGCTCCTGTGTTTGCACAGTGATACTCATTTCTGCCAGCTGCATAAGTAGGGCTGCACCCTTACCTTGCTGGCAGTAAAGGCAGCACTTACGTTAGCTGGGTGCTACTATCTGATCCCTTTGGGCTTGTTACATCATTTAGAAGGGGTGACTTATATGGGAACAGTTCCTCAGTGCGTGGTAAATAATCACTTTCAGAGGGAAGCTGTGGAACAGTCTCTGCTGGGATCACAATGGTATATTGAAGTTGCAAGCTTTGTATTAAGGAATTGCTCTTTGATAGGTAATTTCCATTCACCTTTACACGAGAGCTCTTTATCACAGAATTTTGTACTGCTTTTCAAAAACAATGTGTTCTGTATTTTTGCCCCAGGTTCCATTACATGCTGATCCCTGAGGTTAAATAGGTATTGAGGAACTGTGTTGTCCGGTGCTGTAAGGAACTGTATCTGTCTGGTCCTCCCCTGGAGGACTCTGGTTGTGGCGTGGCACTTCAAAGAACGTAAACATGGAGCAGGGGAAAACTTCTGGGGCCTGCTGTATAAATCTAGGTACCTTCTTCCAGAGGGTGATGATAAAAAAAAATAATAAAATGTATTTAACTATTCTTCATGGTTGTAGATGAGCACAGGCCTGAGCAATGTGGAGCCTGTGCCTGGCTTGTGCTCAGCATCTCATTGCCTTGCTAGTATGCTTTTCAGTTTTCTCGTGCAGAAGGACTTTAGCCATTAATCCTCATGGCCGTTTCTCAGAGTGCCTGTCCTCAGCAGCCTCGCACAAAGCCTTTATGAGCACCTTCTCTCGCTCAAGCATTTAAGGAAACTGTGAGCTCGGCTGAGAGCAGCACACATTTCTTCACATTTGGTTATGCACAAATGTGTGTGAATGCTGCCAGCCTTATTTTGTGCAAACACTTGTAGAAAAGATTAATAGCTCCTCCACAAATGCTATACTTCAGCCTACATTGAATCTTCTGTGTTCGCTGGATGCATTTGGTTCTTCTACGTTATTTTTAAATGTTGAGAATGAAACAGGTTGAGGCAATGCTGTTCAGAGTGACAGTATTGGAGAGAAGGGGGTTGATGTGGGGCTTTGCACCTGCTTACTGTTCAGGGCAGCTGAACACATAACCGTTGGGCATACTGTGAAGTGTGTTGGCAAAAGATAACCCAGAATATGTGTGTTCACAGGACAGAAGTCATTACCTGTCACTGAGCAGTTCGGATTCTCCAGCTCTCGAGGTCACGACTGAGATATTCAGCACCATGGGAAGTGTTGCATTCCTGCAGCAAGAGTCAGGTTTGTGCTGGGGCTCACAGGGTTGTTGTCCTGGCAGCTTCGCTTGTGCATGCTCAGCACACTAACAGAGCATTTCAAGAAAACCCGAAAGTGAAAAACCATTTATTTTCCTTCCTTCTCTGTGCAAGTTGGATAGCTGTCAAAGGGATGCCTGTAATCATAACAGTTGAACAGTGATCTGTTTTTAACCATTCCTTCTCTGACTGTGTTGTGCCGGCTTCATTTTCATATCACAGGGTTAATTTTGGAGTGCAGAAAAGACACTTCTCTGGCAGGGAGCAAGGAGGAAGGCAGGATTTGCCCCCTTCACTTCCTACCAGAAGTTTCTTTTACTCTGTGGAGGAGTGCGTTTGAATGTGGCATCAGGAGCATATTTGATGGGGCAGGGTTAGGGCAGAACCTGCTACATCAGTTTTGAATAGTGTTTTATCCCTGCTAATTGTTTTTGCTGAAGTCTTTTGGGATTGGGTACTTTGAGGGGGAGAACAAGCCTGATGAAACCCGGAACAAGAAACTGAAATTCCCAAAAGCTTTTCTTTAAAAATTATGGCTATTTTTTTGACTATGGTATACCTTAAGGCTTGTATCATCTCTGCTTGAGCTGGGGGCTGAATTTCCTGCAGAAGAGGCTTTTTGGTGCATCTGCTTGACCTTTAGCATAGGCAAAAGGCATCTGTAAATGTCATTTTTCTGTAGTAATCAGCTGAGAACTGCTGTCATAGATTGGTTTTGGTTTTGTTATTTTTACTGTTTTCCTCTTCCTTTACACTAGCAAACAGTTTTACAGCAGTTTTGCGTGTAAGAATGTTGTGAGTTTCTTTATCTGACACTGGATAAATTCTCCTCAGTAGATGGGAGGGAGGAAAGATTCATACCATTCATTCAAGGAGAGAGAAAGAGAATTTAGTTCTCACTGAGTAGGAATTGGAAGATCCAGGATCCCATTGCATCCTGACTTATTAGAAATCAAAATATTAAAGCATAAGCATCTTGGGATTGAGGAAGATATTTGCTGCATATTCTGCTCTAATTAATTGTGGTATTTGATGGGGTTTCCTTACTATTTTGGTCTATGGACAGTACCGTTCCCTGTTGAATTTGAAGAATTGTGTCTGTGGGGTGGCTCAGCCTCATTTTGCCTCTGCAGAAGTCTTGAGGAGCTGCTGCACTGTTACCTCGTGGTGCCAGCAAACAGTGCTGCTCTGACCTGCTCCTTGCTAGCACAGCTCAGTGGGAGCTGACATCTCTGCTGGAAAAACCACAGCAGCAGGCCTGGAAGAGCTGCATGGAGACAACTTTGAGGACTGCTGAGAGAGGAGCCACACTCAGCCTGCAGAAAGTCAAGGTGTGACCCTGGTCTGTGGAGCACTTTCTGTAATGGTACGTGGTAAGGTGATCCTTGCAGTAGTACAGATGGGAATAATGTGCAGGCAGAGAAGCAGGCTTGCTGGGAATATAACATGTTGGATGAATACTGCTTAATTGCAGGCAAGTTGTTGTTCCCATCTGGTTACATCCAGAGTAGACTCAACAAGGGAAACAGCAATTTCTGGGCTGACCACTGCTTTGTTCCAAGTGAGGATTCTTGTCCATAATTCTGTCTTGGAAACAAAAGCATAGTTTTGTTCCATTCTTGATCTCATGCAGCCCCCAGCTATGTTGGTCTGAGAGGACTTGCCATAGGCAAACCACAACAGCAAGAGCTGTTGTGTAGTCACAGCTATGAAAATAGACACCTTCCATATTTTATTGGCTGGGCATTCCTTCTGTATCCATACTTTTGCCTGTATTCTTCAGTATCCTGCTGAAGGGAGGGTCATTCACAGTCGTTCTTTAGTTTGTGATATCCATAGCTGAACAATAATCTTGCTTTGAGTATTGAGGCTGTAAAGTCACTCCTTGTTAGTCTCTATTCGCAGCTTTGTGATCCTTTCAAGAAGGGTCCAAGCTCACTCTAACAGATGGTATGTTATTCCTACAGCTAACACAGGCTCTCCATGTAGGTGACGTTCAGGTCTCTCTGCCTTTTGGAGCAGAAAGACCTGAGAAGTTCTCTGTGTGGTGTTGGGGTAGTGTGTAGACCTGAACTCCACCTAGGAATTTGAAAAGAGCAGGGAATATTAAATTTATACTGAGAGCCTGTGGTGACAGTAATATGCCCACAGTGCATCTGGTGTCCCCTGCCCTAGGCAGCAGTGCACTGAGCTGTATTTCAGTCCCATGCAGTGGTGCACAGGCTGTGTTCCTGCCATCCGTGGGCTGTTACCCTTTTCTTCCTAACAGCGTTGAATCCTGGCCTATTAATGGATTGGAAAACCTCAATATTATTGCTTTAATACACTGTCTTATGAAAACACCTGAAGTTCACGTTGTGTTTTAGATATTGTGCGATATATACAACTGACACACATACACAAAAACCCTACCCCAAAACAGCCCGAGCCATTTGGAAAGGTTGTTTCTCCTACTAAGCTGCAGCCCATCAAATTGCACAGAAAAACTGTGCTGAGTTCAAGATGAGTTTATTGTTGCTGTGTGATTATTTAGTGAGTCATTGTAAACCTCTTTAACTTGGTTACGCCAATATTATGACTTCCATCCTGCATTCTCAGTTCCCATGTCTTAGCTAATATTAATAGCATTTTCCTGTAATGTGTAGATATTAAAACACTTCAGAGAATTACATTTTTAGTTTGACTGCAGTAAGTGGCCAGGCAGGATTGCCAAATGTGAGCAGGCACTGTTCATTTCTATCCCTGATGTGCACTTGTCTGTAAATATGTGAACTTGATGTAGATTTGCTTTGATGAGCTTTTGCCAGGTCTAACTTTTGTTCAAAGAGCATTATGTCTGAATAAGTGACCCAAATAAACTGCCTTTACTTTTTCCAGCATTCAGTCACTTCTCCACGAGAAGAAGTAACAGCAATTCAATCCTGCCAAATATTACACAATTTCTCTATGAAAACAACTAAGATGAAGTTGTACTGGTCTTGGAAGGATCCTTCATCAGGGGATGGTGCTCAGGAAGGCTTCGTGCAGCCCTTCTGGGGACAGGCTCCATGGGCTTTGTTCTGGGGAGCGTGCAGGGAGACCTAGGCCTGCTGGGGGGTTGTGAGGCAGCCTTTAGCTGTGCAGTTTGGGTGCTTTGGGGAATTAGGTCAGCAGCTCTCTGCTGGAGGAGTCCGCCTTCCTGTGCAGGTGCTCACAGTGTAAGCCTGTCTGGCACTGGAAGACAAGGAATAGAAATGAAATGTCAGCAGGGCTAAGAATGGGACCCACGTGCAAGGTCTCCAACCAGCTGGAAGCTCAACCACATCTGAACTTCTTGGTTTTCGTAAGTAGAACTTGAGATATTGGTTGAGTAAATATGGCCAAAGTGGAGAGCCCATAAACAGCGAACGGAGGATGTGGTGGAAAAAGGAGGCTAAGAGCTTGTTAAAATGTGACCTTGATTCAACAGGCTTTCCTCTCCTCAGCCAAAGAGGCTCTGTAAACTTATTCTCAAATGCCATCAGGGAAATCTTCATCTGGAAATGCTGAGCAGCGTGTGTGCAGGCCTGTCTGTTCCTCAGACTGCTGACAGTGTTATGGTGTGTTTCTCACACTCCTCACTGGCTCTTTGGGGCTGGATAATTCCCTGCCGGCATCAGGTGATGCTGGTTTGATCCCCATTGTCGTGCTGTAAAGGTGAGTGGCTTTCTCCATCTCATGGCTGAGTTTGATGGGGTGATAACACAGTTACTGAAACGTGCCTAGTGGCAGATGCCCAGCAGGAGACCTCGGCACTGATTTATTGCTGCTATTTCCTGTGAAACAGGCTTTGCTTGTACAGAACTACAGCTGTTGCTGCAGAGAACTGGAAGGATGTGGCCAGACGTCAGAAAGGTGTATTCCTGCTGTGATAAGTAGCCCTAGGAAAACACAAATGCCTACCTTACCCGTTTGACTATTAGTGTGGCAGCTAGGCCCCAAAAGTAGTACTTCAAAGTAGGCCATTTACTGAATAATCTAGAAACGAAAACTGGAAGTCTCATTATAGCCATCAAGGGATGCTGTGCGCTTAGCTCTTTCAAAAATGTGGTCCCTTGTTCAGGTAGGGGGGCAGGGGTTAGCATCGACAAGGCCCTTTGCTATTATTTCTCCAGTTTGCTTACTTGTGAGGAAATGGTTTGTCTTTATCTTTGTAGGGTAGTGCAGTCTGTGTATGGTCAGAAGAGTGGACCAGGAGCTTGGTATTGCTATTTAGTTTCGCATGTGTGCTTGCAAACAAAATCAGCAAATTGGCATTTGGTCAAGAGAAGCAGCTTTCGAGTTGAGAGGGACGGGCTTTTGAATCCAGTAAGAATATTGAATGCAACCCAGATGGCATCCTGGAGGGAAGTTTTGTGGTATCAATTAGCTTGTAGGTGACCATGCTTCTAGCCAACTGTGAATAATTTGGCAGCTTGCCGCTTGACTGTTAGTGAAAATTCAGAGCATTGAGATGAAAGAGAGATCCTGAGAGACAAAGAAACGATGTCTTCACTTGAGAAAAGAGATTAGTGGGTACTGTTTCTTAAATGATTTAAACTGTCTTCTCTTGTACAGCCACACAGCTCGGCCTCATTTATATACATTTGTCTGCCACATTTGTGTAAATAAGCCCATAAAGATTTTTTGTTCTGTCAAATTTCACTGATAGAAATTTATTCTGAAGAAGGAACCAGAAAATAGAAGGGCCACCAATAGCCTCCCAGTGCCCCTGGTTCCCTCTGGAAATGATGTTCTTACCCGGGCTTTAGGATTTGGGTGTTTCTACTGCAGATTACAGCTAAATGAAGCTGTTAGATTCTAGTCTCTAAAGGATCTGCTAAATCTCTGACACGATGACTGTAGTGCAGTAGGCTGTGGTTTTGTATCAGTCCGCTGAGATCTGAGTCTAAAAGAACCGTAAGACTAAATTGCCTTTATGAGATAGCTGTGGGAATGTGACTGACCTGCTACAGCACTGAACTGGCATCGTTTCTCATTGTCTTACAGAACTTACAGCCACTTACAGAAATGTTTCTGTGGGGCTTTTTTTTTTGTTTTGTTTTAAAAAAGCCTATTTTAAAGAGGTTTAAAACCATCTCCATGTCTCAGGTGCTAACATTTCCGATGGCTTCTGCATCTGTACAATGAGGGATAATTAGGTTTGTAGAGCAGATGTTCTGGAAGCCTGCACTGCAGCACGCCTGGCTGTTTCTGGCTGCAAAGGTTTACCCCTGGGTGCACTTGTTTTCATGTAGGAGAAGTGCAAATTCCTGGACACTCTTTCTACATCCAGTAAGGACTTTGAGATCTCTTACTGGATTTAATCAGTAAGTGCTTCACTAAGAGCTTCAGAGAGCAACAGTTTTGCTTCCAGGAACTTATTTCAGCTGCGTAATGCTGAGTTTTTACTTTGCACTGAAATGTGTTGTGGCTTTTCGAAATGAGCAGATGTGTCTGCAAGGAAATAATGATGAAGATTTGCACTCCATTCTCCTGAAGATAAGTAAGAATAAAAAAACAGCCCAAGGAAAGTGAAATTACATCCTTATCAGACTAGCATACTGTAGTGTGTGAACTTGTGCCATTCTGGCTGGTGGAGGAAGAAATGGGCAGATAGGAACAAGGCTATCAACTGTGAGTATGGAAGTAAGCTGAGAGTGACCTAGGATTAGCTTCATGAACAGCTAAATGTTCTTTGTGGAACTTTTTGGTCTGGAGATGTGGTTTTGCTCAGTTCTATCACATCACACAAGGCTGCATGCTTCTCTCAGTTTAGCTGTTCTTGAACATGCAGTGTTTTGCTTCTGAAAAGCATTAAATGGAAAAAGCTATTAAATAGAAGTGTAGCCTGTCTTTGTCAAAAAGTTGTACCTGACTTCTTGCTGAACAGATACCATAATGTGCAGATGTGCTCTCCCTCCTCACTTTGTCATAGACAGGGGCGGGTGATCTGCCTTTCCAAGGCCACGGGTTTGCTTCCATTCAGAGGTGACAGGTCTCTTTCAAGAGTAACTTTGCTATGTCATTTCTTTTGGCAGTAGTCCAATGCAACGCACCCGTTTATTTTTCCAGCTTCAAAAAGATTCGCTCTGAGGAATAACAATAGCTTCAAGGAAGGAACCAGAGGCGCAGCTCTGGAAAAAAAAAACAAACCAGAAGCTTTCAAAACTTCACAGGGGTGTGTGTAAGGGAAAGAAAATACTGCGCATTCAGGATGATACAGCGGGAGCTTTCTGGAGGTGTGTGCTTTGAAGTGGGAATATGGAAAGGGCAACAGCTTCTTATTCCTGTCTTCTGGCTGCTGAGCTGGGCTCAGTTCTTCCCAGTACTGAGCAAACCCATTTCCAGTCAGTGGAAACCGCGGGGATTTCCTCAGTCTGGTTCTTGCGTTTCATGGTGACTACAGAAGAAAGAAGCATGGGCATCCAGTCTCCGGCATTTTACAAGTAAAGCTGAAGCATAACGTTATTTTTAGATCTGATTTTTACGTGCCTGCTGAAAGAGCTTTGTCTCTACTTTGCATAAGAATGAAGCTGGCAATCAGATCTTTATGTAAATAAAACCTGCGGCGCACTCAATCATTATTTTTTTTGCTTGGCAGGTATAGCACAAAATCACAGAGAAGCTGGTTAATTTTTGCGATTAGTGCTGATCTTGCAGCACCAGTCGCAATTTTAAGAGTCACTGAAATCCGAGCCTGCAAAATCCTTCTCAGAAAATTGTCTTTCTGCAGAGGTCGTGTCGTTGTGGCACTCTTCTGTTTTAATTTTCATAGTGCTTTTGGCAGAGTCACGTTTGAGAGCTGCGTGTTTCTGCTCTTGGAATGCTGCAGCAATCAGGAAGGCATCCTAACAACGTGCTGCCAACCTCCTCTGAGTGACTTTCCACCAGTGCAGAATGAATCCTTCCCAACCCTAACCCACAGGAAGGTTCAATTCCTTCCTCTCCATTACTTGCAGCAGTTTATGCTGTGATCTATCAGCTGCTGTATGAGAGAAAGCAGTAAATACAGCAGAGGGTTGCTATGCATGTACAATTTCTGTTGTTGGCAAAGTTAAAAAAATCTGTTCCAATTTTCCCTTGACTCCTTCCATGGATTCCCTCCCAGTGTTTCTAATATTTACTGGGGCTGTGTGCCAGGGATGCTGGATGAACTGCTGAAACCCAGAGTGCAGCCGTGCTTCCCGTGTGCAGTGGCAGCTGCTGCATGGAGCAGGGGAGGAGTGCGCTGATCCCTTCTACACCAAACAGCGGGAAGATTGTGTAAGGGGCACCGTCATCTTTTAGTACTTGCTGGGACAGATTGTTTTCCTTTTATCTTTGTGGCAGAAGTCACAAAGCTTTAAGGCACTTACGGCTTGGAGACTTAGCTGCCAGCCAGCAGCATGGGGAGCTGAACTTTAAATCTGCTTCTGCCAAAGGAGTCTGAAGCTCACACAGTAGTTTTGAAGGTGTTGGGCTGTTTTGAGATACGAGATGGTTAATCTTTAGAGTAGACGAGACCTGGATTTAACCTCTGAGTCCTCTTCAGTGTCTGTTGTTGCACTGATGTATTGGTCAGTATAAAAAGTCCAACTTAATCCTCAGACATAATTTGAACTTGTTTGGCTTTTGGGTATTGAAGTCAGTGCTGCTACTCCTTTGGGATCATCTGCTGTGGGATTATTCCAGGAGCTGGACTCTGTGATCCTCATGGGTCCCTTCTAACTTCATATATTCTATGATTTTACTCAGGATCTGCAAGAACATTGGTTTTTCCATTTACATATTACAAATGTACATGTTCTTCCTTCTGTCCCCAAGGTTTCTGGCACGGTTGTGCTGCTTTATGGTGACTCAGCAACCTGGCAGCCTTATGTACTTGCCAAGAATTCAAGTGGCCCCGTGTGATTTGTGCTGGTAGTCCTGGGTGCAGACGGACCCACGGCCTCTGTGACTTCTTTGCTTTTACATCTTCAAACAGTGGTGACTGAATCACTTCTACAAACTTGTTTTGGCAGCACCAGAGCAAAGATATAGTTGGTCTTCTTTGCCTCTTAATATCCTCCTGCAGAAAGAGTGCAGGCGTGGTGGCAGAACTTATACCAGCTGCTGGGTGAGTTTATACTCTTCCTGCTTCTCTTCTAAGCAGGAATAATCATTTTTGGTCTGTGTTTTGTTTTGACCTGAGGTGAAGCAAGGCTTCAGGTTTGAAACATTTCACAGGAAATTACCACACCAAAGATGTCCAGACGTCCCCTTCGAAAAACACCCACAGACTGCCAAGGTGCCCCCCAGGCTTCCAGTCCAAGCTGTATCACAGCAAGCCTGCTTGAGGATTTCTGATGGCTTTCTCTTCCATTTAACTTTCATATTGTGGAATAAATCATACAAACCTTTGGTCTGGTGCCTCATCTAATTACCTCCTCTACAGGATTTTTCTGAGTACCTGAAATGCATGATCAATCCATGACACTAATGCCACTAATTATGGCTAATGAGTGTTGGTGGTTTTTTGAGTTGGTTGGTTTTTTTGTTTGTTTAAAGCATTCTCACCTTTGTCTGTTTAGGGTTTTTTTGCTGTCACTTTTGTAATCTTAAAGTTCCTGTGAAGGTAGATCTTACAGACTCATGCTTTGTTTTCAGACTTGATTGAAATTAATCAGCTGGTTTGATTACTGGTTATTAGCAAGGGGTGGAACTGACAGACAAACAGCATGATCACATAACCTTATGTCTTTGAGATGTACCAGGCAATAAGCTTGTCTTCTTGGTAACTGGAGCTCCAGCTTCCTTCTGCCAGTACTGAGGGTAAGTTACAGATCTGTAACACAGACACCTAGTGGTTGGATATCATACTGCAAATAGAGACATCAAGGTGGCAAGTCATTAAGGAATCCTAGCTCCATGTGTCCATTTTTCTACAGGAAAAATGCTTCCAAAATGAAGGACTTGCCAGCATTTTGCTTTGTGCGTGCCTGCGGCTCTTGCTTTACCTAATGAATTGTTTTAATCTCAGCCCATGAGTTCTCACTCTTAATGTTCCTATTTTCTCCCCAGTCCCACCTGGGAAGCAAACAAGCAGCTGGGTGGTGTTGAGTTGCCCGTGGGGTTAAAGCACAGTAGACTGCAGTCTGCTCATTGAACAGAAAATTGAACACTTGTGTTTGTATCGGGCTTTGAGGCCCTGGCAATTAAACTTGTAGTCTCTAATTTGTTTGTTGTTGTTGTTTTTTAAAAAGGGCCAGGTTTGTAGTGATGTTTTGTAGCTTGGGGCCAGGGCTGTGCCTGCACACCGAGATGCTCTGTCTAAGGGGGCTCTTAACTCTGCTGGGCTTTTCTAGTGTCTGCCATGCTGAAATGTGCTCACTAATGGGGATGGCGCTGGTGTCAGACTTCCACATGCAAGGTTGTCACAGTCTGGTTATTCTGCAAAGATTCATTCTTTTACTGACTTTGCTGAAGATTGACGTGCATTTTCTAAAGAAAATCTGGTCACCCAGCCCTAAAAATAGCCAGAGACAACTGGCTTCTGAGTAGCTTGCAGCCAGTCTGTGGCCTCAGAGGAAACAAATCTGTTCATGAGCTTCTGCTGAGCCATTTCAATATGTGACTCTGTCCGGTCTTTTTCATGTTTCCCTAGCTCCGAGCTTTGACAACTTCACTAAATCACCAGAAGTGCAAACTGTCTTGTATTTCTTTCTGCACATTCAGATAGGACTTTGGAGGCCATTTTGGCACCAGACCCTTCTGCTGGATATGGCTGTTCCAGGTAAATCCCAGAGCAAGACTTAGGATATGTGTCCTATAGCAGCCACTGGCTCTGCCTGAGATGCAGAGCAGTTCACGTCCTGCTGGACTGGGCTCTGTTCAGAAAACTGTGGTGTGTCCATGTAATCAATGAGAAAAATCAACAGTGTGTGCATACAAGGGGACAGGATTGATGGCTGTTTGACTCACTGTCCTGCTGCAGGTCTGCTTACCAGAGAAAGGTACTGAGAAGCAGCGTGTGTACAGTGGGAGGCAGAGGTGCAGATCACTCACGGCATGTCTATAATGGCTGATGGAAGGAGTGAGATGCAGACTGAGTAGGAATGGCTGTGATGCCACAGCAGGGCTCTCGGTGAATTGAGGCGAGGTATCTGTGCTGCTCTGCTGCTTTTCAGAAATTGGTCTGTCCTTGCCTTGATCTGAATTTTGATGCGACGTTGGACAAATCGTTTAACCTCTCCGGGCATTGTTGCTTAAAATGGAAATGTCAATATTCTTGCCAGCCTTTGTGAACAGTCACTGGATTAATGGACACATTTTTTTTTGTGTCAAAAGCGTTACCTGTAATGTATTTTATCTTGTTTACGTGCAAAGCAGCCAGGCTACCTTGAAGTGTCACAACTGCCAGAAGTGTGAGAAGGGTCCCTGCTATGTTCACCTGAGCTGAGATCCCCAGAACTAAAACTGACTTTAAATTCCTCTGTACTGGTTTAGAGAAAATATTTTAAATAATGCAGAACATTCCTTTCTCAAATGATATTCTCAGCATTCCTCAGCCAAAAGAACCCATGGAAACTCGGCGTTACTGGGGGAGAGCAGTGAGCACAAGTTGGAGCAATGCATCTGTGATGCACGCCGTACAGTACCTGGCATTTCTGCACAGGACCAGGGCACTGTAGTGCTGGGCACTCAGCAGAAGACCTGGCTCTGAGGTTTTTAGTTCTCTGCTAGATCAAAGTGAGAAGAAGCACGATGTGCAGTAAGGGCACAACAAATATCTTTGAGGCTCAGTCCATCTCCTTGTTGGTTGGACTGCCTGCTGTTCTTAAAGCATCTGGTTTTGCTGTGTTTTACTGCAGGAAAAATTTTGCGTGGCAGATGTGCTGTAGTTTAAGCACAATCATCAGCTGTGTGAGCTCGGCCCTCAGGAGCTTGTTGAGCTCTGCCTGTGACTCAGAGGAGAGCAACAGGGAAAGCCGGGACAGGAAGAAATCAGCTGGCGGTGTCTTCTCAGGCCAAGTGCTGTCATCACAAAGCCCTTGCACTGAGCGTGGAGGGAGATGTTGGGGTGTTCATTTAGGTTCCTTAAGCCTCAGTGGCTGTCTGCTTTTGTTAGCAGGCTTCTCTGTTATCCCATAATCCCTTCAGACACTTGAATTTGTCCCGCTTTTCTGCTGAAATGGTGGAGAGTGTTGGGAGGCTCCTTGTTGTGGTCTTTGAACGCAACTTTTTACCCTAATGTGACAGAAAAAAAATAAAATAGAGGCACAAAGCCAGCAATTGCGTGCTGTGTCATTTATTGCTTGATTTATTTGTGGCCATGTCTGTCACACAGATGCCAGCATGTTTTATCTTCATTTACAGTAGCCCAAAAATGTTTCACCTGGGTTGATATACAGTCTTAGACCAGACAGGGTTTCCATGGGGAGAATTTTCTGAGCGTGTAGCCTGGTGCTAAAAACTCCTCTTTTTCTCTCTGACCTTAAGTTCGCTTGTAAAGCTGTGCATGTTTCCAGTGCAGTTTGGATAATTAAAAATAACTGCTTGTGGTGCTTGGCTGCTATGCAGTCTTTTATCAGTAGTTCCTCTGAGAATACCTTGTGTGTGGATGAACGATTTTAAATGGAGTAGTGAGAACTACATGGAAGACGAATCATACCGACCTCTTTCCAAGAAAATTTCTTTTACTTTCAAAGGCTTAAACATTATCTTTCAACTGAAAACAAAACATACCCATAATGAATGCTGAGCGTGTCTTTGTCAGTCTTGTTTTTTCCTTACTGATGGAAGAGCTGTGCTCACAGAAGGATGGCACTGGTGGGTCATGCTCCTGGAGCAGGGCACGCGGGACGTGTCACAGGGAATCCGGGAGAGGCACATCTTGGTTATTCTGTTTTGTTCAGCGCCCAGGACTGGGTGGGCTTAAAAGGATGGTGCTAGAAGGCAGCTAGAAAACATGCAGTGAAAGTTGCCTCTTAATCTTCAGTGATTATCGTAGGCCCTGAAACTGAAGACAGTGTATCTCACTAAAACTAGAATTGCCATCAAAGCAACTGTATATGTACTTATGGTCAGTATAATTACCTGCTTTATTTTCTCCCTTCTCCAGAAACCTCATCCTTCCTCCTGTCCCAAATCTCAGCAATGTGCAGTAGTGATTTCTGTTAGAAATCATACAATGTTTGAAATCCTTCAGCTCCCTGTTCTGCCATGATGCAGAGAGCTTGCAGAGCTCTGAGTTTCTTTTTGTTGTGTTTTTTTTTCTGCCATTTGCTTTAGTTAAACACTTTTCTGAGCTGCTTCTTTTTCATATGTTTTCCACATCAAGCAGTTCAGGCTTGTTGGAGGAAAAGGGAAGACATGAATTGCTGCTGTCTATGGAACACTTATGAGCTTAATCATCAAAGGTTTTATTCTTGTGCATCTTATGAGCAATGTATTCCCTTAAATATAGGTATGTAGGTGTAAAAGAAAAAAATCAACTCTTAGCATCCAGTTTTAGGAACATGTTGTTTCTTGTATGTTATTGCTCAAAAAATTCTCATGGTGGGTCTCGGTAGCTTATTTCTTAAAATAAGTAATAAAGGAAAGCCAGGTGAGGCTCTTTTGATGGTGTTGTGCAGACCATTGCACACCAGGAATGGCCTCGCAGTGGAAGGGGAATAAACATTCACCAGTAGATCTGCATTATAATCATGACTTGCAAATCAGCATAGATAATCTTATCTGGTGCAAAGCTATTACCAAGGAGGTTCAGGTTGTATACTAGGAAAGATTTCTTCTCTGAAGGAGTATTCAGGCATTGGAACCGGCTGCCCAGGGAGGTGGTGGGGTCACTGTCCCTGGAGGTGTTCAAGAGCTGTGGGGATGTTGCTCTGAGGGATGTGGTCAGTGGGCACGGGGGGGTGGGTTGGGCTCAGGGGTCTCAGGGCTCTTCCAGCCTTAAAGATTCTATGAACACTTACTGACTTTCTGGGAAGTTTCTGTCTGGCAGAGCTTGAAATCAAATGGGATTGAGTTATGTGTTATAGCAGCATTGAATTCTCACCATTGACAGATTAAGGTACGTCTGAGCTATAAATATTGATTCCTGGAGTTACTGATGGGTCACATAGTAAGTTTGATACTATCACAAGTCATCTTGATAATGTTGTAATTTCACTTCAAATGAATTTCTGATACAGGCTCAATTGACATTTATTTTGGGGAGAAAACTAATGGATGTGGACTGGTCATAGTTTGTGTGGAGGACTGCTAGGAAAGCATGAAAGGAAACTGAATAACAAAGCCATAGTGTCATGGTGGCATTTTTGCTCCGTTTTTCCAGTCATCAGTTTTGCAGTCATAATGCAGAGAAGTGAAATGAGAATTTGGTGAATGAACAGCTGTGCATAAGTGTTTGCACTGAGGCTGAAGAGCAGGCTGTCTGCAGAAGCTTATTTCGTACAGAAAATTTCATTGGACTGCGTATATACTTGCTGATAGTGCAGCCTCCTTTGGGAAGTATCAGCTTTCTTGTACTGCTTACATTATAGAGCAGTTGGTAAAGTTTCGGGATGCTTCTGTGTTGATTCATATTGTTGTGTAAATTAGCAGAGAGCCATCAATATGGCGTCTGTGTGGTTTTCAGTGTTGTTCTGTCTGGCTTCACTTGTTGATCTTGAATTTAGCTGGGAATTCCACATGTAATCGAGTCCTAAAACCTGCTGAGCGCTGACACAGCAGCAGTGCCCAGCTCCTCTCCTGATCTGACCAGCAGTATATAAAAAGCTAAATGAATATTAATGCATTCCTGTCGACGAGCAGCTTGGTTTACTTGCCTCTTTCATCTTCTGCAATGAAGTATGAGCTTTCTGGCTAGATCATTAATAAAGCAGCTATCGGGTGATTTATTTCACCCAAAGTACTAGTTGGCCATTGTGTCTCCAGTGTCAGCAGTGAATGTCTTTTCCGCTGTTGTCATGGTCTCCTCCTTAGTAATCACGAGGATCCAGGAGAATGCAAAGGACTAATATTGTTGGGAACTTGCTTACCACACGTCTTGCTCCTATTTGTTCTCATTGTGCAGTTCTCAACTGAATGCGAATCGCCTTTTCCTGGGAGACACCAAGACCGCCAAGGCCTCTCGGTAAGAATGCAGAGACCTTGTCACATCCCTCATGGACCAGGACAGATTAGCTTGCTGTAGCCAGTGGAAAAGAATACATATTATTTTTCTTCCAGACCCTTGAAGACAGACAGTGTCTTGTCCTTCGTGGTCTGTCTTCCTGTCCATTTGTGCGTGGCTGATGGAACCGCGGCTCCGTGGCCTTGGTTTTGGTGGGTTGCCATGGAAGGAGCTGCTGATTGCCTGCTCTTTGGAAAATAAATTATTTTGAATAACAAAGTTGCTATAGAGGCTCCTTTACATGTAAAACAATCACTTGCAGTGAGCAGAAGATCATCACCTACCGTGAATGTAAGATCTATTAAGTATAGGGATCCTCCTCTAGAGAGTGTCAGAAAGGAGCTAAAGTTGATTGCCTGGATTTGGAGTACAGGTTAGTTCTGTTACAGACCTAGTGTTAAAAGAGTTTTGTATTTACCAGGAGCTAAATTGAACGTAGTTTTGTGTCCCAGCATATCTAGACACACAAACTCCTGGAACTGATCTGGGCTGTAATGTAATTGGTTTAGGCAAACAGATTTAATTGGAAAAATGAACAGAGTCCTGTCCCCTTTTAACGTTGGTGTATAATAATTTCTGGCACTTGTTTGTAGTCGTTTAAAAAATAATAATCTGTAATAAGCCCTGATTTTTAGGGCCTTGATTCCTCCTCACGTGGTTCAGTGGAAACTGCACATGGGTTTGCTGCTTGTGCTGAAGTAGCCAAAGCAGATGAACAGTTTGCTGATGGATACGTCCTTGCAAGCAGATGACTGGGGGTCTGAAGGAGCAAGTGCATGCTCTCAAAGGCTTTTGTAAAATGTGTGCCTGTGTGTGTATAGATGGTTTTGTTTCTATTTTCCCCCCTCATTCTTTCTCCTCCCTTGAATTTTTTTTTGAATTTATTTTTAATAGGCACATTTTTGGCCTGTTTTTGGCGTCAGCTGTCAAAAATTTTGCCCCTTCATTAAGACGCCAAATATAAAATACACAGAAAAGCTGAAATAACCATTACAGCTGGTATAACCAATTACAGATACTTCCAGACAGCAGAATGACAATCTCAGTGGAGCTTGGGCAGTTGCTGTATAGATGTTAATCAAGAGGGACACAGGCAGATTCCTGAATTATTAAAAATGCGGTAATGCTTCTGAAGCCGTGATGTGCCCTGCTAAGCCATGCTGAGGGAACAGATTTTGCCCATCCAAAGTTCTCTTATCAGGTACAATGGAGTAAGAACCGAGCAGCCTCGTCTTGTTGCCTTTCATCAGCTGGAACATCTTTTCAGCTTTGAATTTCCGAGGCTGTATTATTGCTTGTGCTGCCATTCCCCCTCCCACCCTCCTGCTTTGTTTGCTTGACAAGAAGAAAAGGCAGAAAGTGAAGCACACAGCCACATTTCCATAAGCTTAGACAAACTCTTTCTTTCTTTTTCTTTCTGCCCTAGACAGGGTGCTTATAATTAGTCATTCCTGCTGTGGTTGAAGCGGAGGTTTCAGAAGAAAGCTTTGGTGGTTTCTTACCAGCAAGAGCAAAAAAATAAAATGAATGCAGTTCATCGTTAATTTGGGGAATACTTGTTAGCCTCGTAATCCGGGCATATAGTGTTCTTCAGCTGTGTTTGTCTGAAATACTGTAGCAGAGCAGAGACCTTGTGGTACTTTCTCTTGTCATGCTGAGATCAGACAGTGCTGGCAGCATTTGGGGCTGAAAGCTGAATGCAGAATTAAAAGCATCTTAAAGAAGCAGGCTATTAAAATGGCACTAAGCAAACTCGTTGCGCTGCTGAATGGTTGGGTGGGATAATCTGAGCTTCTGTACTTCTCTTCCTAATTAAAAATGGACCCAGGTTACAGAATGTGGGCCTGGGCTGAGAGGGTGTTTTGTGTGGGTATTTTAAGGACTCCTGAAACTGGCAGTATTGTGCTCTTGGGTTGTGGCCAGTGAGCATTTTGAGCATTGAGGCAGAAGAAAGAGAAGCGTTGAAATAAAACTTAAAGGAAGTTATACTCATTATTAGAGAAGTTTAGAGGGTAAATGGTATTGCAGACTCTTCCTGTAAGAACTTTAAAGCAACCCTGTGGTATTAAGATGTGAAATACGTGATTATCAGCCTTTCAGTCTGAAGTGGTTATTTCTGCTGCAGTAATTAATGCTTGTTAGGTCACTATCCTGTCTTGTAAAGAAATGAGGTGTGATCAAGTCATCTTTAACCCTGAGAAGTTCATTCTTTGAAGTTTTAATAGAAAAGGAAAGGAAAAATTCCCAGCCAGGACACGCATAGGTGCTGTGCTGGTGCAGCTGAAGGGCTGAGTCCTTGGGCGGCTGAGTGTGCAGAGCTTTTTGGGTTCAGTTCCAAATACAACTCAGCTGTGGTGTGAATTCAGGGCTTGTTTGCACATTGCAGAAAGGACCAGCATATTATTACCTACCCTCTTTATGCAGGAGTTGGGCCCTTGTGCATATCATTGCCACACAGGAGATTTTTAGAGCTGTTGTTTCCTATTTAATGGGTATGATGTGAATACCAATTCATTAAATCTGCCTTATTTCTTCTTTTTTTTTTTCCACGACCAAAGACAGGTTTGGTATTTCCTGTAGCAGCAAACATGAAATTGCATTTTTAAAGTTCTCCTTATTTATTCTGGAAAATGCAATCCTCGGGAAACTTGCAAAATTTAGAAGGGTAACTATTGCTGTGCTCCCTGTTTGTTTTTAATGAGTTAACTGGAATTCTCTTTTCAGTCAGTCCACTACACAACGTATTTACCACTTAACTGAGTTTTAATTGACCCTTTTATTATTATAATGATGGGAATAATGCTCTGGTAAATGTATTTTCCACTTGCTGATTTTGGTAATAAAAACAGCCTTAGATTGCAAAAGACAGAAACTGGGTTTCATGGAAATCAGCCGCCCTCCATTTTAAAGATAACAGGGTCCTCTTTTAACCTTGGATGGCACTCACTGACTTGTTTCCTGCCCTTTCTTCATTACGTTGGCTCCTTGCCTTGACGAGGAGATGGCTTTTTAATGCAGCCGCTAAAATCCACCAACTTAGAATCTTTCAATCCAATTAGTATGGTAGATTAGTTCTTGACTCTCTCCCTCTCCAGCTATAGCACTTGTGAATCAAGTGTTTGTTTTCCATTGCAAGTTTTCGCTAGAATCAAAAGATTTCCTTTTTCTCTTATGACTTAGCTTGCATTGTTTGTGCGGCGCTCGAGTGGTAATGATAACAGTTCTACATAAAGCATCAGCAAGGCACCGGGCTGCTGCACTTTGTGAGATAAAGCTTGTTGGAAAGTTCTTGGGGACAAAGCAAGGTTCATGCCTGGAGCCTCAAACACGGCTGGAAAAGGAGTGATCCTGCCTGCTGCTTTAGCACTGCATGAGAGAGCAGCCCCTCCGCACCCCCAGGAGTGGTGTTAGTGGTGCAGCACGAGGCCTTGCGTTGTATTTACCAGTTTGAAGACAAAGCACAGAATGATAAACATAGAGCTGTTGACCTTGATTTGAATCTAAAGGATATAGTGTCATTTCTGAGGAAACTAATCTGGTCTGGAAAGGATAAAAATTCTTTAATTCTAGAACTGCCAAATTTAAAATAGTCGTGCTTGGGCTTAGGTGGCTGATGATGCAAGATGCTGATTAGAAATGATCATGAGATTTGGTTTGGAATTCTAACCTGAGTGAGTTTATCTTCTCCCCACCAGCACAGGATGGAGAGATTGGATTTGGTTGGGCAGGTGTTCCAGGCTGCGGGAGGATTTACCCTTTGTGCTGACCCTCAGGTGGCACTGGAGGGCTGCTTTGCTTAGTACCATCTGGAAAAGTCAGCCTGCTGGCCAGAAATCTCTGTAGTGATGTCAACCTTTGCACAAATGTGTTGTATTTGGCCTTTTCCATTCCTTCCCTTGCTGCTTTTCTTGCCCCACATTGCCATAGTACTTATCACCCCCAAATTACCAAGCTGTGCTTGGATGTGTCCAGACCTGACATGGAATACTCATTTTCTGTGGCTCATTCTAGTTTAATCTTTAAAGTTTGGTGAAGAAAACCATCACTGAAAAATACTTTACCTTCCTAGATATATATTTTTAGTGGGGCGTGCCTCTACAGTACCTTGCTTTTTGTTAACATCCAAATGGGAACTTGATTTCCAAGCCAGTTTCTGTTGCAATTTGTGCTGAAAGGTCTTGCAAGTGGATGGCCTCTAACTATCTTAAGGCAGATCTGTGCTTGTGCTTCATTCCCTGGTACAGGAATTGAGCATCTGCTTTGATGGGAAAGTGTCCCTCATCTGTATTCACGCTTCCAGTATAACATGAGAGTTTGTGGACAAAAGAGATGCATACAGACAAAGTCTCTTGTGCACTCAGAGATGTGCAAATGTCTTTACTGCCTGCAGTAGGGAAAGATGAACAAGACGTGCCAAAATATGTAGAATAAATTATAGATATGATGGCATTTTTATCACAAGCAATGTATCAAATTTATAGCCTGCTGAGCGTAAAGTTTTGAAAACCTCTTCAGTTGTATAAGTTTAATGAGGATTAAGTACTAAATGAAAGATAAATAATTAGAATGCAGGCAGAATAGAGCGGAGGTGCTTACCAGCTCTATTTTCACCAAGGATTTTGAGATGCTTTACAGATACCAGTTTTAAACTTCACTTTTACAGCCCTGTGAGGCAGAGAAGCTCTGTGACGTGTCGTTTACAGGCAGAATGTTCCCATCAGCATCCACAGGCAGCTATTGCTGTGCTTCTGTAGACACGTTAAAATTAAGGCCATTGGTGAGGACTTTGTTTCAGAATAATGGGCTGGTTGGTTATTCCAAGACCACGTGCATGATTTAATTTCCAGTCTTCGCACATGTTTTTTGGAAGTAGTATAGCCACAGTTTTATATACTTAAGCATACGGACTTGAGCAGCGTGCTTTTGCTTTGTTTGAACTGCAGCATGCTTTCTTACTGCACGCTTGCAAGCAGCCTGCCAGAGCAAGAAGCCTCCTGAGTTTCTTTGGAGGCAGATTACAACTCTGTACCATTTTTTAATCCATTGCTGAATCGCAGCTGCATAAAAGTGTGATTTTTTTTTTTTTTAATCCTTTTTTTTCTAATGCAGCAAGGCTCAATTCATTTCCATCTGCACTTGATTCATCTAGCTCATGGGAGAACCAAGCCTGTTCAGATTTTACAATGAAACATGTCATCTAATAACCATCTTGCATTGTAAGAGGGAAATACTCTGACCATCTCAGATTGACTTCGTTTTTTCACTGTATTTATGGTACAGAATAAACTCCCATTTAAGCTTAAAAACTGTTTCTTTCCGCATTCTGCTGCTTCATTAAAATTAAAAGTTGCTTCACGTGCTTCAGAAACAATGATATAAAAAAAAAATCATAGACTGCTGTGGTAATTAATGTATGTATGTTTTCAGAGCGCTATTCCTCATTTTGTTCTCGTTTAGTTTCTGTTTTGCTCTGGGTAGTCATCTTTACTGCGAGCTTATCACTATTTTGATGTTCCTGATGGCGTTTGTAAAGAGAGTGGCAACAGCAAATTGATCACTGAATTCTTTTTTGAATGAACCGTGAGAAGAAAGACAAATAAATGAGTATTTGCACAGCTAGATGTGTTTTTCAGAGGCTTCTGGCTGCTTAAGACCAGTTCAGCTCCATCAGTTTCTCCAGCAGAGCAGGGAATTCTGATGCACACCACTGTTCATGTTATGCTGCTTACTTCATCTTGTTCAGCTGCTTGAAATGTTCAAGAGCGAGCTGAGCTCTCAGTATCACCTGTGTGGAATTTTGAGTAGTTCCTGACAGCAAAGAAGGCATTGCATGAGCTGCCCCATCTCGGGTAAGACCACGAAGGGAAGTTCGTATGCTTTAAAGTAACTGGAAGCAAACAGATGGTGGAGAGAGATGTGCTCCTTTGTTAGGATGTTACTACACGCTGTAGTGAAGATGGGTGTGTCTGCGGAATCTCCAAACAGGTATCTGTGTTCTGTGTCATGCTCAGATTTCTTTACCTTAGGGCATAAGCTGTCAGTGCATCATGCAGGGAGAATGTATTCTCATATGAAAACATCTAGGAAGGAATAATTTCCTTGGGTGCATCGCTGTGCAATTGCCTTTATAATTTATGCCTTATTCTTGCTTCATTTCGGGCTGCCTTCAGCTCCTCCTTTTGCTCCTCCTGTCTCATCTGAGGCTCCGCTTTCAGCGCACAGTGACAGGGTGACCCAGATTCCCAGAGGTGTCTGGTGAATGCAACGCTGATGCACTGCTTTCAAAATCTTTTGCTGGCAAGCCCCGTCCCTGCTAGATGATCTTATTCTCTTTCCTGCTCATTAGTTTCTGACAGGTGCATCTACCAGTAGTGGTTTAATATACTTAGCATTAACTAGCAGCATGTGTGCCTGGATGTTTGCGTGAATACAAATAGGTGTAATGGTTGGCTGGAGGGACAGACAGGTGTATTTAATAAAATACATCAGTAGGGGAGCCGGGGAGAGAGAAGGAAGAGCCTGCAGGTGGTGAACAGGGTTTGTGGTAGGGCCTGAGGAGCTGTGAAGTCAGGTAAGGCATGGCTGGAAAACCCAGTGGAAATGGGAGGAGGGGGTGCCTTTTCCGTGGCTATGAGCAAAAGGAATAGGGAGAGGGGAACAGATGGTTTTAAATTGTAGTCTCTGATGCTCTATGCTTTTCTGTGATCAGACTGTGGCTGACTTCTTATTTGAAGGTGGAACTGAGGATTTTACTGTCAATACATTGCAAATCAGATCCTCAAAAGGCAAACATTCAGATCTGGTAATTGCTGAAGAGGAGGAGGAGCTGGTGGGCGTGCACCTCTGTTGCAGAAGATGTAGCTGGTAGGAGCAGCCATCAGCCTTTTCTAATGGGCTGCAGTGTTCTTCTTAGACAGTCTGCATCCTAATGCTTTCCTGGAACCCAGTGCTTCCTATAGGCTGTCTGTACTGTGTGCTGCTTATTTCAGTTAACCAAAAGAATGGCTGCGTTATACCTAAAGAGCTTTTTAGCAACTGTATTTGTTTCAGCCTGTCCATTAGGGAGAAAACTTTTTGCTTAAGTTCTAGGAACATAACTATGCCATGCGTTGCTTTCTGTGGGCGCTGTGAAACATCATCTTCTACTAAAAAGCATATAACATAGGAAACTACCGGGGGGGGGGGAGGGAAGCATAGCTTTTAGAGCCCAGAATCTCAATAAGTTTTATACTGCTTTTCAAGTATTTTTGCTCCCTGAGCTCCATCTGGGGCACAGCCTTTTCCTCACCCCCCACCCAGCCCACCCCTGGCACAGTTCCATGCCATTCCCTTGGGCCTGTGATGTCCCCGGAGAGCAGAGCTCAGCGCTGTCCCTCCACTCTTAGTGAGGATCTGCAGCCACGAGACCTCTATGATGTCTGTGATAGTTTTCTGTCCTTGTGTTACGGAGCCCAAACTGTGTACAGCTCTTGAGGTGAGGCTGCAACCAACTTGGGCAGGGAATGAGCCGGTCATTTGTAAATGAGTGCCTCAAAACATGCCAGTAATTAATGCATTTGGCTTCAAATGAGAATGCTTCCCTGCTGCTTGGCCCTGCTCCTGTTTCTCAATGTCTTTCAGGCACTGACTTGCTTGACTTCTTGCCTTGTATGCTGTCAGTGAAGCACATGTGTTGGTGATAACCTCATTACTGGAGTACTGGTTTTGACTGGGGTAGAGTTAATTTTCTTCACAGTAGCTGGTACAGTGCATTGTTGTGGATTTGTGACAGAACCTAGTGCTGATCGCAGTCTGGTGTCAGGTCCTCTGCAACCGAAGCGATGTTTCAGCCACATGACACTGGGCAATAAGGGCTGGAGGAAAAGAAGAGGAAGGGGGGAGGATGTTTGTAGTAATAGTGTGCATCTTCCCAAGAAGCTGTTGCACATGGCGGGTCTTGCTCTCTTGGAAATGGTTGATTATGCCCCTTGATATGGAGCAATGCATGAATTGCTTATTTTGCTCTTTTTGTGTGTGCAACTTTCATTTTACTGATTAAACTCTGTTTGTACCCACAAGTATTTTCCCTCTTATGTTTACAGTTCACCGCCCCATCCCATGGTGGGGATGGGGGTGTGCATCTGTGCAGGGCTGAGTTGCCTGCTGGGGTTAAACTGCAGCAGCTGGGTACCTTGTGTTCAGGGCACCTGTGAATTGTCGTGTGGTGTCACATGATGGAAGTCTTACAGGACCGGAGATGTTTGGCTCAACATGTGCCAGTCATGAGGCTATGGGAGTGTCACTGGGGGTTGGCTGGCCTAGTGCTTACTGCCATCCCATTACTCCATCCTTGTTGTTGGGATTCGGGCTTTTTGAGTTTGGCTTTAATAGAAAGTCATGGTTGGGTGCAGGGAAACTTCGTCTTAAAGTCCAATGCTTCTACAGGCTCAGTGTAAGCTGTCTTAAACTGACCCTACAGAAAGGCGTATATCTGCCACTATAATCCGAGTCTTGATAAATACTGAAGGAATCTCAAAAGGAAGGGCAGAAGATCTTTCATGTTTGGGATGAGGGGGCAGGTAAAGCACTGTGGTGTTTTCAGCTCTGATATACACCTCAGGTTTGGATATGAAACAATGCATCTTGTGAAGCTGTTTGAGAATATATAACTCGCTTTTATGATGTTGTGCTCTTGGTACAGCTTCTGGCACTTGGAAACCAAACTACTGTATGTAAGGGGGAAGAGCACCACCATGGTCTTCATTGGCAGCGTGGACTGTAGCAAGTGTTTATTCAAAAACTGGCTCTCTTCGAGGTCTGTGGGAGTAAATTCTTGAGTTTGAAAAAACTCTTGGGGATATCAAATTAGCTGTTAAAAGCTGAAGTGCATCTGCTTGCTTTTCTGTTTTTGAGACTGAGTCATTGTTCACTGTCAGATTGCAGCCTTACAGGAAGGTGTTTGCTCTAAGAAAATCCAGGGGAGGTACTGACAGTGTGGAGGACATGACTTTGGGTTGCTTGGTATAGCACATCTGTAGCTACAGCCTGCAGAGAGATCTGGAAAGGAGAGAGAAGAAAAAACTTGTGGCTGGAGAGAAAAGCTGCAGAGCATTGCAAGTCCCCAGTGAGGGAAGCCCAGCACTACTTCCTGTGTTGTTCCCGGCTTTGTTGAGATAAAGCTCATATTTTCCTTTTGCCGTGTTGTTTTATGAGACTTGCAGGATGTTTTTATGATGCTGACCTGCATTACTGCCGAAAGAACAAAAACACGTGCAGCCTTGTCTGCATGTTTGTAATTACTGCTTGCAGTTGCATGTTTTCATATTCTGGGGTTATGCTCTTTAGTTTTGTGGCGCATCTTGATCTGCCCTATAACATTCCCATGCGTGTTGGTGACATCTGTTGGACACATAAGAGAGCTTGACTGTACAGCTCACGTACTTGACAATGCAAGGTCTTGTATTTTTAAAGAAGGTTTAGATAATGTGGAGTGCAGTATTTATGGCATCACATATTTCAAGATTATTTCAAGACGATGCCTGGAGCAATGAGAGTAGGAAGAGCGACGAGAATTTGCAGATTGTACAATTTATGCAAAGGTGTAGGATATAGTTGTATTTGATGCACTTACAGGAAGTGCCAGTGCTGGCAGAGAGCTGAAAAGAAGGCAAAAGAGGAATGGACCCCGATATCCCTTGAAACTGGCATTTGAAAGTAGTTATGCAAAAGTGAAGGGTGACTGCATCTTTGGCAGGAGCAACAAAAGGAGCAAACTCTTCGCTGCCACTCGCAGACCTGGAGGATGCTGATGCGTTGTGAAGAAGTGCGTGGTTAGAGGTGAGTAATAGGAGAGGCTGCTTTATCTTCTAGTTCAGTTTTCCATTAATTAATAATAAACTTCAACAGCTTATTTGAGAGATGAGGTTCTACCATGTAACTTTGTTGGTCTGAGCAAAGGTTTGTAGTTGGTTTCTGGAGCATAGCTCATCTTTTACTGGTATTCTCTGCTTAGACGGGACAAGTTCTGGTCTCTCTGCTGGCACGCAACTGCCTGAGGAAAGCAAAATGATGCAAAGATGTGAATGAGTAGTGTTTTCTTTCCATACTCCTGCAAAAGCTTGAGATAGGGTAGAAGTTACAGCTGGATAGAAGAGAATGCTTTTTCCATACTGCTGAGGCTTTGGAGTATAGTGCTGAACAGTATAAAAATAAACTCGAATATATGCTCTTCTGTCAAAAACTGCAAAGACACGCTCTGGGTTTGATGAGCAGTTGTCTAGGCACTGTAAATATATTCCTAAGAATTTGGTTTGACAGACAGGGGAGGACGTGCAAGCTGCAGAATTCCAGCATTTTTGAAACCTCATTTTCATTTCTGGACTCTGTCATCTTTTGTGTGCATGTGCACAAATCCCATGAAGGCAGCGTTCCCATTACAAACTAGTTACCAACTTCAGCGTTTCAGAATTCTAAAATTGTGCTGTTTGCATTTCAAATTATGTCAGACTGGCTGTAGCATAGGAGCACCCTAAGCAAACACCACCAGCTACCAGTGTAGGTGATGTATAAATTCTGGCTCTAAAAGAGATGAGTTTTCAGGAGTAGCCCAGAGCTTGCTCAGTGAACAGGTGAACTGTGTGGTTTTTTTGTTCCGTTTAATTAAAAGATAATCTATTGCAGTAGTTCTTCTGGAGTAAGTATTTTGAGAGAGCTGTTTTGGTAGTCTTCCAAACGCAGATTACTTTGGAGTGTCTTATTTTCTTGCTCAATTACTTGTCTGAGGCTCCTGCCAGCAGCTGCCCATCCCCTCCATATGGAGGAGCACTTTGGGGTGTGCAGATCTGGTCAGGGCTGCAGCCAACCTGACTCCCCTCCCCCCCCCCCCCCCACTGTGGTGCCTTCAGCATCCCTGCAGCAAGCTCTGCAGAAGGATGGGGAGGGGACCCCAGTGGGAAGCTCCGGGGGGCACAGGCAGTGCTTTGGTATCCAATTCAGAGGATTAATACCACTTTCTGTTCCTTGTTCTCTGCAGCCAGTTGGCCTAGCATTCATTTTGAGTTTGCCCACTTCTCGAGTGCACTTACTTGTGTAAATCTGCTCAAGCGTTTAAGTCTGAAAGAGCAAACAAACAGGGAAATGAACAGACGGCTCTGCTGGCTCTGGAGGGGTCGCTTGCTTCTCTTCCCTTGTTTCCATGAATGTGGCCCCTTGCAGTACATACAATGCCGTCTGTCAGCTCTCCTTTCCCAAATGAGGGTTTTGCTGTGAAGTGTAAAGTGCCGTCTGCACACGCAGCATCTCTGCTCCTTTACAAACGCTCACTGGGAGCTGGACACATGCTCGCTCCTTTTCCTTAGCACTTGGCTTGTCCGTGTGTGCCTGCATGTGCCTACATGTGCCTACATGCTTACATTCCTCATTAAAGAAACCTGGCAATGTTCAAAATTCTTAAGGCGTTTTTCAGTTCCTTATTACTTATGTCACGGTGCAGCTGTTTTCTTCATTTGTTGCTGGTCATCCGGTGATTCTCAATTGTTCTGGGTGCTTTGGTCTCCCAGGTTATTGCAGGTGTTCTTAGAAACACTCCTCCTGCGGAGATCTTGTGGTGGTTTTGCCACATGCAGTATTGTGCTTTCTGCCTTTAGCATGGTATCTTCTGTATGTTACCCTGCACGCATTGATCTTTGTATCCTCGTAACCTTCATCCTTGTGCTGAATGCCTAGCTCTCAATTTGAGTACATGAGAGAAAGCAAACTTTCTGACCAAATTCAGGTCAGAGTTTCAGGTTGGATTTCTGATGGGAAATTTAATTTTGCCTGTTTTAAATTCCCACACAACTGCCCTAAGACATGATACACGCATTTCAGTCTCTTACTCTTCTGTTGCGTTGCTTGTACTGTTTTAAAGGCTGCTGATGTCTATCCTTGAGCTGTAAGTCATCCTTGAGTCCATCTGATGCTATAGTTAAAGGACGTGGTGTAGAATTGGTCCTAGCAGTATCTCCTCAGTTGGAGGGGTCTCACAGAGCACGACTCTGGCACATAAGTTGTTTGTGTTCTCAAACAAAGGAATGTCACAGGACAAAAAAAAAAATAAAAATATATAAACCTGCTATATACTTTCATAGTAACTTGTAAGTGAGCCTGTTTTACTCAGATAAGTGCTATATAAAACATTTGGGAGATTTTGTGACAGATGCTCCCAAGAAAGAAGATTCTTGTTCTTTGATGTCAGCAAGATGTATTGGGAAACCCTCCCAGGCAGCAGGTGTAAGGAGAGGGAATTAGGCAGCTTCTGGGACCTGTGTCTCAGGTTGGTTTCCCCTCTCCATGCTGGTCCTCTAAGTATATGCTTACCTACTTTGGTGTGCCATGTTGCATCCACTTCAAAATGAAGCTCCCCTAAGACTTAAAACTCAGTGCTCTGCTGGGAAGCCAGTTCTCCAGGCTTTTAGCAGCGAATGTTCTTTTGTAAGCCAGTGGATATGGCTGCCTTTTTTTAAAGCTGAGCTATGATGTTAGTTTTTGCAGTGGAAGGTTGATGCAAGAGTGGCTCTCAAATATGTTGCATCCCCATTTTTGTTCCAAACACTTCTACTGCAGTTTTTTCATCTGACTTGTGTTCCCACCTGGGATTCCTGCCCTGTTTTGGGAGCTACTTGCCTAAAGAGTCATCTGCATTCTCTAGGAGTTCTCACTGCTCAAATCTACTGGCATCCTACTGGTGATATTTGTGTCCTGCACCTAAAGTAAGAACTACATCAAAACCATTCCTGCCTCATCTGCCTCAAAAGCAGGTACTTTGCTGCACTGCTGCTGATTTTAGTGTTACTCCACAGTGTTTGGCTTTAGTTTAAAATGTCAAGCATAATCAGACAGGCAGATGCTCCCTGTTTATATATGCGGGTTGCTACAAGATGAGTTTATAAATGCTATTTGCATTTCCTGTTCAAGTCCTTTGTGAACTCCAGTGCGAATATTGTACCACTGATTCCTTCTGCCTTACCTTACACCAAGGTGTGATGTTTTCTCAGGCGTTAAAGTGCTGCCATGCTCACCTCTCCATCTAGTCATTGTGTCCTCTTGCATTGCCTTCATCCAGGTTTCTCTTGTGCTGTTTAAAATGTCACAGAATTCACCAGCCTGCCTATTGTACAGTTCATTTATGATTGATTGTTTATTTGCCTCCTAGTGATGATTTGCTGCCAGACTGGAGAGGGCAATAAGTGAGTGAGTTGCTTGAAACCTGATGTCACCCTTGAGATGGAATGTCACTAGCGTGAGTTTGCTGGTGGAAGCTGCTGGAGAAGCCTGCCAGAACTCAGGCTTGTCTGCACTTCTGTTGGTGAAGAGAACTGTCCCTTGAGGCACTTTGACCCTGAGGAGTGTGAAGTCCTCACCATGAATAAAACATCCAGACAGAGGCAGTAGGTGGAGTGCTAAGGGCCCTTATCACAGAAACTTTGTGTGCCAGAGAAGATGGAGAAGGAAGATGGAAGACTTCAGGAGCAACCAGTCAGCAGGGTGGTGGCTTGGAAATGCAAGAAGCATTCTTAAGTCCTTGTAGCTTTCCAGAGGTATCAGCCTGCAGGATCATGAGACAACTGATTGCTGGTTCATTCCAGTCTGACCCTTTGCTTAGCTGGCCCTGAGCTGATCTTCTAGCACACTTTGCTTCCCTTGTTTAGGATTTAAGCACATCTCATGATTGTGTTACTTGCATCTTGGATCTTACTGGTGTTAAAAAATTGTGTCCTTCTGAGTTGGGATGCTTTGGACAAAAGGCAGTCATTACAGTAGCTCAATTTGTTTGCAGTTCTTCATGCCTCACATTCAGGCTTCTTTCCATCAGAGGAAGACTTTTTCAGTACCTTAATGTGACCCTCTGCCCTCCTCTTACATATATGTATTTTTTTTCCTATGCTGCTGTGATCTTTCAGTAGCAGGCCAGAACTCTCAGATATTTTTTAGTTTTTCAGGGGGAAAAGCAAGCTGCAGGGCCAATTCCTGCGAGTTCTTTGGAAGAAAAGATATTGCAGTTGAGAAGTCAATTAACTGGCTAATTAAAGCTATTTCTCATTACATAATTGAATTCTGGTTCATCACCATTTCCACTCTGCAAGACCGCCCCAGAGAGCAGAGCCATTTCTGAGCGCTCTGTGCAGCAAACAGAAGAAACAATTGCTTGTTTAGCAGCTCAGAGCTGCTCCTGGGTGTGGGAAAGGGAGAGATGGTTAGGTGGGACTTCCCTCGATTGGTTATGGAAATAAACAATGAGATGACATCCAGCTGTGGTTAATGGTGGGGGGGAGGAGGGGGAATGCAGCTTTCTGACTTATTTTTAGTGCCAAGGAGAAGCAGAAAGGAGATGGAGAACACCAAAGACCCGGGTGTTGGCACAGAAAACATGAGTTCCGCAACCCTGGGCTTTCCAAACTTTGAGGGTACACTGTGGGAGATTTGTATTCACGTATTCCAAAGTCCAGGCGTTATACTAGGTTTGGACATGCAGGTGCTTGTCAAATGCTGTCTTAAACTGGCTGAGAGGAGAGAGGGTTTCCTCTTAGTCAGAAATACAGACTGAAGTTGGAGGTGTTTTTTGTTTATGGATGGATTGGAAAAGTAGTAATATGCTGAAGTGTTTTACGGTATTTGAGGATATATGGGAAAGTGAATGAGGAGAACCTGACATACTTTGGAATCTACAGCAGGAGGTTGTAGGAGGGTACTGCTAAAACCAAGCTTGGTGTCAAGCCCAGCCACCTGAAGGAGCAGAGAAGGCTGGGTTAATGCCTTTTGTTGCTGATGATTTGACAGTGAAGGACTATGGCAGGGAGATTTTTGAAGTTAGGATGAGAGTACTTCAAAGCCCAACAGAAATTACATTTGGCAGCTGATGTGGACTTCAGAGACTAAATCAGACAAGATTAGAAGAGCTGCACTGAAGATGCTCAGCATCCCTCACTAGTGCAGTGTCCCGTGACTTGGAATGCACCAACTGTGCTGTGCCTTGGATGTAGGACTGTGAGTAGAAACCTTTCTGGGTTTTGGACCTCTGTGTTGATGTGGGAAAGAAGAGAAGGAAGAGAGAACCCAACCTGCTGTTTTTGTTTTTAATCACCTAATGTTTCACTTGAGACTGCCACTGCTTGGTATCTCAGCTCTAGAGCTGCATTCATTCCCCAGGGCAGTGGCATCAGCCTGTGTGTGTTCTGATTCACAGGTGAATCAGGTACTTCTGCATGCTCTGACAGGTGCTGGTTTTCAGTGGCACAGTTATTTTCCCTCTTGATTGAGTTACTGATGTCACTGCTGCAGTGCCCTCAAGTGTCTTTCAGCCCTTAGGGAAGAGGAGACCAGTTTGGAACTGAGACCTGCGTGTGCTGACAGCACAAGTTAAACACCGCCGGGTTAAAATGTGCTTGTGTTTGTCGTCCTTTAGGAAGCTGCCTAATTCCCAGGCTGGCACTTCTGACATAACTCAATTATGGAATCATAAATAAACAATTGACATAGGCCAAGGAACTTCAAAGTGCTCAGTACAATCATAATAGGTTCTAGCTTGATAAATAAACCATGTTGACATAGTCTAAAGGACTCTTAATCTTTTTTTTTTCTTTCCTTCCATCTTAGATCAAAGCTTCTTCCTTGAACTGCAGCCTGTCAGCTCCCCCTACCCCCTTCCTTCCCTGCTCATCTCTCACTGTGAGCATCATTACCCATGGGGCTGGCTTTTCTGCAAGGTGCGCCGTGTCTCTTAAATGAAGTGGATCCTGATAGACGTTTACATGTGAGATAGGTCTCAGATTACTGGTTCAACATTTGGCATGCGTGGTCTAGCTTATAGATAACAAGAGTCACTTTTACTTTAGTTGCAGCAGCTTTGAACCCCCATTGCATTCTTTGTTCCCAGCAAAAGACAAGGATGCAGTAAGGTGGGGGGTGAGCTGATGTTTCTTGTACTGCTTTGCACAATTTGGGGCTCCTTCAGAGAACACCTTGTGTTGGAGTGTCTGGTCTGAAATACAGCTACGCGTCAGAATTCCTAATTCTGGCTTAATTAGTGGAGTGCAAACCCAGACATTAAGTACATGGTTTACAGCTTCTCCCATTCGTACTCCATAGCAGCACTGTGGTGCTCCACGGAAGGTGCCTCCTGCTGAGCTCTGTGTAAGGGGTGAGCAGCGAGGGAAGCCCTGGAACAGGCTGTGAGCATTTACAGCACATACCCTGTGCTGCTTCCTGTCCACAGGAGGATGCTGCCAGTGTTCTGAGATCACACAAAACCCCCTCCTGGTTCTAAACAAATGGTCACTGATGTTGTTAGCTTCTTAACAGCTGCATTTACCATGAATCCTGTCCATGGGGACAAATAGTGTCTTTGGTGTTGGGGCTCTTTTTGGTAATCCGATCTAGGAGGGGCTCATCTTTATGGAGGTACTGAGAGCTCCCTGGGTCTACTGCATGAGGCCGATATTGAAGTAGTGCAGAGCCTCTGCCTGGGTATTTGGCCCAAAAGTTTGATAAATATTTTAGTGTTTTGCACATCTTGTTGCCAGAAACTTGGAGTCTAAAGCTGTCTTCCAGGGAAAAGGATCTTTATGCATGCTCATGTTTGATTCAAGCACTTGTTCTTATGCATGTGGCATAAAAAGGCAAGCCTTCAATTCAATTCTCTACTCCATTAGCATCCTCAAAGGATGTGCCTGGTCACATCAGAAGCAATCTGCTCTCTCCATCTTTTTTATTATGATTATTTGTTTTGTTTAAAACTTCATCGCCTATGAAATCATCTGTCACCCTCTGCAGAGAGCTGTCAGTGCCTGTGAGTAACAAAGAACCTCCTTCCAGTGCTCCCTGCATACCTGCCTCCCCCTCAGCGGTTTGCTGAATCTCTGTGGCCTGTTCAGTCCTTGGCATCTTTTCTTGTGTTGCCATTAAGGATGCCAGTGAACATTAATCTCAAGGTGGAGGCTTCTCTATTAGATGCTGGACTGATGCCATCAGCTGGTCTCATTTGGGTCAGCTGCCAAGCAATAATGTTTATTGCATTTTTACTTCATGTTGTCTACTTTGTGATTGGTTATTGTTTTGGGATTTTTTTGTTTGTTTGTTTTTAACAGTACTCTGGGAGCAGAATAGTTCCACCCAGCAGCTTTTGTACAGTGGAGGAGAATAGAGGAAGGAGAGACAGGGAGATTCAGTGCAAGTGAAGGTGTGTTATATTGAGGTTTCAAATAGGGGCTCTTGTCACGTGAAGACAAGGATATAGCAATAGCAAGCTCTTAATTCATGTATTTCTACCTCGTCCTTGATGATGCTGTGTAAATGCATTCTTCAGTCTGGATAAGGAACAACACTCTGGGTGAAATTGCACTGCTTAGCAAGCAGTAGGACAGTGCCACGTTTCTCTTGATCCTCTTGGGGTTAATGTGATTAACCAGTGAGCTGGATCATTTGCACCCAGTGCTGGTTAACTGGTCTTTTCCAACCTTGGTGATTCTGTGATTCCACAGGTGTCTCCAGGCCCTCTTCTACTGCAGAACAGTCACCAGCCAGGGCGTGCCACAAAGTAATATGTTGGCCATCAAAATAAAGCAGTTGGAGCGGCAGAGCCTTTGGGCTCATTATCTTTTGTGGACAACGCAGTGTGACAGTGAAATGGCTAATGAAATCAAACGCTGTCTTTTCAGTTGAAAGGCAGCATGATGATTACAGCCCTTCATTTCCTAGCGGCAGAAAAGTGGCAGGAATTAACATGAGCCAAGACTGCTGTATGGCTGTACCACATCTCGGGAGCGAAGGCTGTGCTGCCATGCGGAGCTGCCTTCCTGCAGCAGCCCTGGCCGAGCCTGCGGGCCTTGTGCTGGAGCTGGGATGCGACCAGCTGAGGTCTGGGAGTCATTCAAAGGAAAAACAATGAAAGTACACAGCAAGAGGTTAGGCTAACCTCAAAGGATTATGTGCTAGTGTGCGTGTATGGCCAGTGGAACTGTTTATTCAGACCAGGTCCCTCATGTACTCCATCCTCCAAGAGTGGGGAAGTTACCCTGTGCCCTAGACGTGGATGATGTTCCACAGTCCAGCGTATGTAGCTCTTGTATGGTTCATGGCTAGAGTTTCATGTTTTGAAGTGTCTTTTTCATGGAACTGGAAGGGTTAATTGTAATCATTAGAAGTCTGAAGCCCAGCTGAAGTCTTCTGTTGCCCTGTGCTGGGGTGTTGCAGTGGGTGGGTCTCAATCAGATGCACCTGGAGGCAGGGTGGGATTTGTTTTATAGTCTGGTTGCAGACACCTGCCTGTGCAGTTGGTAGATGTTGTTGAAGGAGATAGATAAGTGATATCAACTTCAGTTGGGTTCTTTCCTCACTGTGGATGTTCCTGTGCCTTGATTAATCTACCTGGAGCGTATTGCCACAGCCACGATAGAAATCACCAGAACTGGACGCTGTCCTGGCAGCAGGTATGTGAAACCCTGGTTAGCTGAAATCCCGAGTTGCAACTTCTCACGTAGTACTGAGCATCCTCTGCTGAGACCCAGCTGATGTTCCCAGGTTTGGCTTTGTCAGTGGTTCTTTGTGAGGCGGTTCCAGGCTGTGTCTCTTATGCTTGGAGCAATTTGGTCTTTGGTGGTTTTGAGGATTCTTCTGCAATGGGGATGCAGGTAAACTCCCTATGTAGCCCCACCAGGCTGTCCTGACGAGTCAGTGCCGGCAGCTCTAACTGCTGCAGTCACCTCGTGCTGCTGTGCTGTCAGTCAGGGGGTTGCTGACTCCAGAAATAAATGCTGTCCATGTAATTAGTATGTGTAGCAGCAGAAGGTTTTAATTATATGGTTAAATACACAGGCATACAGGACTGTCATACGGGATCAGTCTATAGGCCCTTTGTGGCCGACGTCCTGCCTCCAGCAGTAGCCAGTCGTGGATATATTAGCACCGAACACAGAATTTCTTCTTGCTGTTGGAGTAGCATGCACTGTAGGCTGTTATGGAAAAATCTCCCTTCTTGCCTTCCTGAAGCCACTTTGTATTTAGAAGAATAATTCTTTCTCTATGAACCCTTTCACTTCGCTGTGGTTCAGGTTAACACGCTGACTGTATATTTGATGATGTTCTGTAGGCAAAGGACGTAAGATGAATGAGCTGTTAGTTTTTCCCCAGCTTTACCAGAAGACTTGGTCTTTGCAGAGTGTCCTGAAATTTGTTTGTGGTTTTTCTATGCCTTTCACTGCTTTCTCATACCTGGTGGAAGTTCATCTCATAGGTGACTGAGTAAAGAGCTGCCAGAGTGTTTATGTTCCTATTACTCTTTCCTTTTCACCCTTTCTGGTGAATAGTCTCATGAAAAAATCAATCTTGCAGGTTTGGGTAATCATTTTAGGTCATTTTAGGTTGGTAGGTTTCTCCTTATTTTTCACTTCCCATTTAATTGGGTATTTGTTGCTGGCAGCTGGTTGTGTAATCCTGATCTGGAAGTGCCTGAACTGGTAAGCTAAAACTTCTCTGGTTCACAGTGGACGTGGAATGCACTGTACCATCTCTTATCAGTTTGAACAGCCAAGTATGAAAAGGATGAAGAGAGCAAAGCATTGTGTCCTGCATGGGTTTTGTGACCAGGCACATGCAGCACTTCATACTTGGTGTGCAAAGGGAGAATTACCATTCCTTTCCCACTGTGACTATCCTGCATTCCTGCAAAAGGAAAGGTGTGAGGGCAGCTACTGCCACTTGATGTTGGAGGATAGGGAATATTCAACCCACTGGACTTGGATTTTTCTCTAGGTCTGCCTCCTGCATGCAGAAGGCTCACTCATCTAGCTGAGCTGGTTTTAGCAGTAAAGGCAAACTTGCTTGCTGAGAGTTGAGAGGTCACAAGCGTTCACTCACAGAGGTCGTTAAGCATATGGATACCAGTCTGCATGACAAATTTATGTGACCATCTGTGAGCCTCAGACCAAGGCTCAGCAGATTCAGGCTTGACTCATCAGCTGAGCCTGAGGAACCTTAGCTACCCATGCAGCTGCTGCTGGCAGACAAGTATCAGTTCTGCAGTGCTTTCTGGTAGCTCTGCAGGAGAAATCGGTGACATCTACAGTCTTAAGCCCAGTTCACTGATGCAAGATCTTCTCCTGAATACAAATGTTTGTTTCTCAAGTTATGTCTGTAATGTGTTTATCCCAAATTGGTGTGCTGGGGAGGGGGTGTTGTATGCAGGTTGTAAAAAAGGGCTGCTGAAGGTCTTTGGAAACTCTGAGCCGCTGGTGCTCCTTCAAATGCTTGTGCACACAACTCAGCCCAGTATGGGTGCAGGAGAGTCCCCGTAGGCTGCATTCCTGCAAGGTGCAAATTCCAGTTGCTTGGTGAATGCATATCAGAGCACGTTGTGATCCAGTCTGGGCACACACGAGGAATTATTTTTTGTTGGGAATGCTGACAAAGGGTTTAGAGATCCCACTGGACCAAGGGATGAGCGTAAGAGGAATTTTCCCTGTAACTCTTCTGATGCTATCTAGATTGGAAGAAGGAGGGTGGGAAGAGGTGTGGCATTAATGATTTTAATGTGATTAGTTTGTGCGTGGCTTTGAGGATTTGTTTGCCCTATTTTGGGAGCTGTTATTTAGGACTTCAGGTGGTAGATACCCCGTGTGTGAAATGTACTGGGACTAATTGATTTGTGGTCAAATGAAACATTATGCTTTCACAGGTGGAGAAAATGACCTTCAGAAGTTCCTGGCCTCCCAGGTTCCAGCCCTGTGCTGACCCCACGCTTTGGTTCATAGCACCTTCCTGTGGGCTGTGGCAGTGATTCATCACCGCGGTGCCTGTGTGGGTTTTTGGGAGGGAAGGCAGTGATTTTTGTTTTATATTTATTTTTAAAGAAATAGCACTGGAAAAAAGAACATCTGGTGAACTGTGTGAATGAAGTGATCATCCAGTACTGCAAAGAGCATCCTGATGGAATGGGTTGAGTAGAGAGAGGTAGAATTTAGGAATCATATTTTGCAGCCTGGTAACAAAGGAGTACAGGCATTTGCTATATAGATGCATTGCTTTCTTCCCAGGAATAGCAACTTGTTTGAGATAGTGCCTATTATGCAGGGAGGTACTGCTGTTTAGTTATCTTGCTGAATATTTACAGAAACCCTTGAAATGCACAGCTGTGTGTGCAGGTTTGAGGTTTGATATGCAGCCTGCATGCAGCCTTCCTGCATGCCCTCACAGGAAGAGAAGATGAGAGTGGAAATGTAATGAATGCAGCTGGGTGCTTGATTCTTATTCACAGCATTTTGCAGCTGTAATTCACAAAAGTTATAGGAACTGCTTTCCATTTCTTTTGTTTCTTATAGATTGGTGCACAAAGATGCACGTTCTCCTTCCCTTTTTGCTTAGTTTGGAAACTCAGTCTCAGCCACTGCTCTTGGAGTAAAATGAATCTGGTAGAGGCACCGGTTGTGATTAACTTGGTGCAAAACTTCCCCTTCTAAGACCTTGCTTTCAGATGTTCCAGTTTAGCTCCCTAGAACCAAGGATAGCCTGCATCTGCTTCAGAAAGAACTGTATTGATGAAGCAAAAGGTGCGGTATTTATCAGGGGCAGGAGGAAAACACTTTCTCACCTGTGCATGTGTTTGAACTTCAACAAGAACTTGAGCCACTGAGGGCTTCAATTCCATGATGGCTTTGCTTTGTGTTGAGGATGTGCTTTTAATAGCCCCGTTAAAACTCGTCTGGGTGCAAACCTTTGTGCAGATCCCTGTGCTTCCGGGCTTAGCTTCTCGCTTGAAATTGCACATTTTCTGTCTATGTTTTTCCGTCCCTTTTCCTAAACCTCAGAGCAATCTTCAAGGATTTCTATTAAAAGTATTGAAGGCATAGTCAAGCACATAAAAATTAGGTATTGCCGTGATTGACAATAGGAGCTGTGTTTTGCAGCATCCAATACTATTTTAATCTGGCTCTGTATCTGCACTTGAGATCTCTTACATGTGATCTGAATCTGGAGATAAAGTTCCACAAGTTCTGGTTCCTTAAAAGGAATTGTACTTTGCTAGAATAAAGAAAGTGTGACAGATGACTTAGAGGAAAATAAAAATAAAAACTGAGACAGAATTTTTTTGACATTTACATAAAAACTGCACTGTGAAAGGAAGCATCTCTAGTTTGTGTTGCAGCAGCCCATGGTGGGAACAAGCAAGCAGCTCGTGCTTCTGGCTGGTAATGAGATGTCCAAAATCCTTTGAGTGGGTCCAACTTGTGAAGAGATGTTAGCAGTTCAGTGGGAGACTACTTTAATTTTATGTTTTTATTTAATAAAGGAGAATGTGATTTTTAAAAAAAACCAAAAACTAAATAAAGAACATATTGTACATCACCTGCATATAATCTGAGTATGCATCCAAACCAGGCTATTGTGTTAGCTGTCTCGTTGCTTCTCAAAAGTATTTGTGCAGCATCTGCTAGAGGGTATCGCTGCTAACAAGTGACTGCTGTACCTCCCATTGCAAAGATAGGGACTGCCATGCGCCTTGAAGCAGTGCAAAAGCAGCACAGCAGATGTTGCCCATCTCTTCACCTGATTCTGTTATCAATTCTTCTTTTTCTTGCGGTGTGATTACTCTGATTCCACAGTATCATGTTATATTACTGTAGTTGAGAACAAAACGCGGCCCCCTGTGTTCGCTGATGAAATAATGACTCCAGAATACAGCTTTTTAGCTCTGCTGGTACTCCCACAGTTACTCTCATTCCAGTTCTTCAGGAACTTCCATGGTGTTAATGTGTTTTTCCGTGCACCCCCTGTTGTAGCCATACAGTGGGACCTGGACTGCACCAAAATCCACTCTGTGGCTACGTTTGCCCCAGGAGCTGCCCATGTCTGTCACGTGATGAGGGTTTCTCATCTGCGCTCCTATCCAAAGAGCTACACTGGCTGTGTGTGCTGCATGCTTAAACATTGAATCTCACTGCCAGCAGTAATTCGCTTTGTTTTATTTAGTTGTGATGTCAATATCAGGTTAATTCATGTGTTTTTATCTATTATTATTACTGTTATTTTATTCCACAGTGTATTGCGTGGGACGTTAGAATTAATAAATGCTGCTAACGGAAGTACTTCAGCAGGAGAGCTTAAATAGTAGGATGGACTCTGACTATGGAGGCATTCACATTATCTAGAAATTCTGTGTTTTCTGAAGTAGCAAGAAATATCCTCCAGCAAACAGCATCTGGTCACAGAATGTAATTGTTTTAAGGTGGATCATATTTGTACTTGGTGGCATACTTGGTCAGATGATTTGGATTTGGGAAAGCAGCTTAAGTGCTGACTTGAATCATGAGTCAGTGCTCACGTGTCTGTGGCTGGTGTTAGAGCTGCTGGAAGAGCAGGGAGGACTCCAGTGAACTCAGAAATACAGCCCATGCAAGGAGAAGTAGGCAACTCTGTCCATGCAGGAACAGCCAAGGAAACATTGCCAGGAACATGGGGAATGAATATGGAGACTGGAGAAGGAGTTGAAATTTTTGTGCATCCCTATTCCTTAGGATTACAGAGGAATGGGAAGCAAGAACAACGATGGGGATGTGGGCTGGAGCAGTGTGAGCTGCAGGAAGGCAGAGGGCTGTGTTCTGGAGGTTGAGGGGCGTTGGGAAAACGCATGATAATCTGCTGAACATTGAATTTAATCTGAAGCCAATCCTCTAGACTTTGAGGCTTGCTATTTATGATCCCTGGGCTGAATATAATCAATCCTCGCTTCCTCAGTGAAAGTGCTGGATTTGTGTTGCGTTATTGAAGGTGGATTGCTGCTGCTGCACTGGGCACTTCACAGCTCATTGCACTGGAGGAACAGCTTCATTCATGGGTCACAGGAGTAAAGAAAAACAATTTAGTGCATCTGAGAGTAAGCAAGTGATAAACATGGTGATGTCCCTGAAGTCTAATCATATTTATCGTGTAAAGTCACCCTTATTCTCACTGATTGGGAACCCAAAATGCAGCTGACCTTTCTTCTTTTTTTTTTTTTTCTTTTTTAACCTTGACTTTGTATCTTGGGATACATTTTGGGTGACAATATGGAAGATTTATGTTAATGCATTGCAGGCTTTTGTGCCACAGGGCAGTGACCCCCTCCTCCTCAAAATTGCCTCTTCCTGCAAGGAAAGGCAGAGAAATACCCCTAGGGGCAGAGGTGCAGCAGATGCGTGGGGAATGGGGTGAGAGGGCAGTACTGCATGGACTGTGCTGGGAGAGGGGGCCTTAAGCCTAATGAAGGTACTAGCAGGTCTCCATAGAAAGAACAAAACTAGGTATACGGCAAAAGGAGGTGATGGTAGTGCCTTCTACTGGGATACAAGCACTGCGGAGCAATAGAATATGAGTTAGCTCCCCCCTTTCAATGACAGTACCAGAGGAGTGTGATCTCTATCCTGAGAGATGCTGCTCCCTTGGCTGCTAACCCTTAAATGAGGGTGAGGAAGGGTGAACTCAGACTCCACCCCTTCCAGTCACTCAGGTGCATTGTGTGCACCTGAGCTCCCTGGGTTGGCCATGCCTTCTCACCTGGTGCTCAGCCATTGGTTCAGGCCATGACCTGGTGATTCCACTGCACAGGGCCACACCATGAAGCATTGGTTGTCTGCCCAGCACCCTCCATTTGGGAACTGTCCTTCAATTATGCCTATGGGATGTAGATAACTAGAGGTTACCAATGCTGCATGCAAAAAGGAGGGCAGTGGTTTTAACAGGAAGGTGAATGTAGTTGCTCTCCCACAGAACCAGCTGCAAGTATGTTCCACTCGATCCACTCAAGCTAGTGAATTCCTGCCCCACAGAGGCATCTATTTCATTGTCACTGCAACTCTTTGCACTGTCTACAAGATTCCACTAGAAGTGCGGAGATCCCACTGGGCGAATCACATGGACTGAGTGTTTTTCCTTTCTTTCTGTGGATTTTGACCTGATAATACTTGAGGAAAGTGGAAAGCCAGCCTCATGGATGAGTTTTCATAGTTCATAGTAATGTTTGAGGTGGCATTAAGGAATGCTGAGTAGTTCCTTCAGTAACTGGGCTGGATTTCTCTTGCATTGAGGTATCACTGTTGTCTTCACTGGAGCTCATTCTTGATTTACCCTACAGCCAGAACAGCCTCCGGCCTGAGAAAGCAAGCTGAGCGAAAACTACAGTAAAAGAAAGAAGCCCTGAGAGAAAGCCGCTAATTATATATTTTGACCCTGTTGCATTAGAGATGGCATCAGCCACATTAGCCACTATTCATGAGCATTCCCCAGGGCCTGAATTGCTTCTAGACATGAAGAAGAGTCTGGGGTTTTTATTATGGCTGCCTTGTTAAGTTACGGAATGAAATATATGCCATGTAATGCTTTTGGACAAATTCAGTGGTTCTTAGCTGCTTTTGCCTGCCGTTTGTCTTCTGTAGCTGTAAGTAACTCATGTAGCAGACAATGATTACAAGACCACAATAAAATCCAGGACAGAGGATGAGAGTGAGCTGCCCAAAGAGGACAGGGATGAAGCATAGCATCTCCTTTGTGGAAGAGGGGAGATGTTGGTCAGTAAATTCCTGGAGAAATTTGTTCTAGTCTTTTGCTTTAAATGTTGGCGGGTAGCTCAGTTGTCTGTATGTGTGACTGGAAGCCAGAATTAGTGCTGTGATGTTGTGCTGCTCAGTGATCCTTTTAAAACATTCTTGAGGCCCCAGCTCTTACTCTTTGGTACCTTATAAAAGGCAAGATTGATCCCAGATGAGGGCTGGTAGCAGATCAAGTTAAGTCTGCTCATGCTTTTGGGGTAGGAAGGGAGTGGGCAGAGGCAAGTGGGAAAAGAGGCGCTCTGAAGAAAAGCGAGAACAAGTTATTTTCTGTAACTCTTCTTACATTAATTCAGCACTGTATTAGAGAACAGCACCAGAGCCTGGTGCATCCTTGAGCTGTCTTGATGTACGCTACAGCTTACCTTGCTGCAGGAGGTGGTCCCTCTCCTATGAATCTGGTTGGGTTTAGGTCTGGTTTGTCCTGAGGTGTGTTCACCTGCCTGGCTTTGTTTTCTTGGAACGGACAGGTCTTGCATGCATTCGCTCTTGGCACATAGGTATCTAGGTTCTTTATTTGTTGAATGATTTGAGTCCAGTGTAACCATATGGGACATCAGAATCTGCTCAGAGTGTTCAGGTCTCAGAAAAACCTTTCACTCATCTCTTGGAGTTCAATTTGCAATCGGTTTGGTGTAGATTTTCCAAGAAGTGCAGGAAGTGTGAAATTAATTCTTTCCACAACAAACCAGAGATCTTGTTTCTGAGGTTTCTGAGTCAGCTTTATCTCTGCCAGATACCAGCTCAGCCTGCGGTACGTGACAGCATTCACCCTGGTTGCCAGTCCTTCAGCTCTGCTTTGCTTCTCCTCAAGAAGCCTGTAGAATTCTCATGTGTTAAACGCATGCTGTCCCTTCAGCACAGTGATAGTGTCACAGTCTGGTCTCTTTTGAGGCTACCGATGGCTGCTGTTCCTGTGTGGAAAACAAGAGATTGTGCAGTGTGTCCTCATCAAACTTGTCATTGGTTCAACTGATTTTCTAAGCCTGTTTTATATGGTGTTGTTTTCAAACCTGGACAAAGCATAGGCGCGGTCTAAGCTAATGCCTCACTTTTATTTATTTAAGTCCCATGCTGCCAACATGACCCATTTTTTCCATTCTACCGACTCTTCAGATCTCACAGATTAATTAGTCAAGGACAGCACAGCTGATCCTGGAGCAAAATCCATACCCACACATTCTGCCTCTATGCTCTGGTGCTCTGGTCTTTTTTTTTTTTTTTTTGCCTCCTTTTCTCTCCCATTCTGGGATGTAGGCCTTTGGTATTACGCTGTGCTGTAACAGACCTGACTAGCCATTACCATTAGCAGTGGGTACCAGCTTAAAAACCCAGTCATCAAAGAACAAAAATGCTGGCAGCTAAATGAAGAAATCCAGCCAGGAGGAAAACAACCCAAAGCATCAGCCAGACGGCTGCTACTCCCTGCACAGGAGAGGAGGGCCATGCAAGACAAGTCAACTGAATGTTGTTTGACATTTAAAAACAACTGCTCTGTAGTGTTTGAGACTGTTGTTAAGATCCTAGCCTAATGCAAATTGCTGTCAGTGCACCTCAAAACGGCAACAATCAGTCAGAGTTCACCTATTCCTATATATATGTGTATGTAAACATATACACATACTGGTGGCTGTCTGTTTTGTATTTTGCATGGGGGGCCACGTTTCTCGTTTGTTAGAGCCCTAGGATGTCATTAAGCTTGCTTGCTTAAACCTTGGCAAATCCTGTTACACCTGAGTCATTGAATGTGCAGTTTGTGTTCATATGCCGCTGAATTTAGGTTTTACTATCTCCCCTTTTTTTTGTTCTTTGAAAATGTTATTAACTAGAGCATTAAATGCTGGCCTCCAGCGGGGCCTCTCCATATGTTTACAACAAATGTTTGCTCTGAAGAAGGAGGATGTATGTGTGTGAGAGAGCATGCAGATATAATGGGGCAGTTCCCAGATCCAGTCTCCCTGGGAGGCAAAACTCAGGCACTTGAGAATGCTTATCAGTTCAAGGAATTCAGATGGAAACAGATTGTAACATCTCCCGATCCACCTTTCACCCGTGGCGAGGACTGCAAGCACAACAGCCAGATTCGTTTCCCTTGTGATGCGTGAAGATTGGCCTGTCTCCTGGAGGAAAGTGGAGCACTGCTCTGTATGGCAGACACTGCTCTGTTGGGCACGTTGGACTTCAAAGCTGGTCACGTCAACTTGCCCTGCTCCACTCCTCTTCCACTCAACAGTCACCAAGTTCTGTGCACAAAACATGCTTCTTATCAAAGCATGTCTTGCCCCCGTGTGGGAGCTGGGAGATGAAGACTGTCTGCCTGGAGTGTTCCTGAGCGTCTTTCCTTTTTGCTGCTGTCCAGAGCAGTGTGGAGGGCTCTGAGGTTATAATGCTGCTGTGAGCTCTGAGCTGCAGAGCTCCCAGAAAATGTCCCTGTTGTGTAGGAGGTAGGGTTGAGCTAGTGTTGAAGGCAACTCTTCTAAAGCAGTTCTCATGATTGACAGTAGAAACTGGGCATCACTGCATCAGTACTTTGTAAATAAACCATTCAGGTAATAGTGGAGTTAATTGGAGCTGTCTTGAGAGGAATATGGCAAATAGTTGTATCCCCATTTGGCTTATAAATAATTCATAAGCTGACCCTCATTTTACACAAGCGTGAGGTGTTCACAGTGACATACTTTGAAGGACTTATTTTTATTTGGCATGTGTGCTCATCGGCTACCTTTGTAATTTGTTCTATGGTGGCTGTCACCCATGGTCACGGTATTGTTTCTGCTTCCCACCCAGCAACTGAAATTTAAATGGAGAGAAGCAAATAGAGTAACAAATAATATGCTTTGGTACACGTTTTCATGAGGAATAATTGTTTGAACTAAAGGCTTTCAGGATTCATTAACCACCGGGCGTTTGTGGAAATGCTATCAGAGCGCTTATGAATAATGGAACTGAGTGACTGCTGTACACTGATCTCTGCCCTTTTAGATTATGCAAATGCTTGTGACCCTAATCGTGTATATGGTAACATCTCCCAGTTCAGCTCCTCACTATTGCGAGAGCATTGCTGGAAGGAAGATGATCTGATTTTTTTTCTTCCTTTGGTGGCTTGTAAGCAGATGTGAAACAAACTATTGTTAAAATCTAAAGTTGTATGTGATATGTTGTTTTTGAATGGGAGATCTGCCTTTGCAGACTGGTGCAGCATACATTTGTTTTGTCTGATTCCAGGGTAGGGGGTGGGTAATGACGTTCACCCTATACTGCAGGCCACATGTGGGAAGCCTGTAATTCAAAGGATTTGCTTGGCAAAGCTGCAGTTGCTGGGGAGTGCGGTCTGCAGTACGTGTGCTACTTGAGATAAAACACTTAGGTTTTATCAACATGCCTTTGGGAAAGCTACATGGGTTCATACACCAACCATAAATTATGTAGGCCATTTCAGACAAGTTCAAGTAAAAATAACGCTACACTGTTAAATACCCACTTGTGTTCATGAGTTTTTACGTGTTGCACAGAAACCACCTTAATGTTCTGAGTGCACTGAAAGATGAGGCAAAATGTAACCCAAAGCTAGCAAAGCTGTAGTCATGGCTTTGTCTGTTTTTCCGTGTATCTGGGTATTATTGACACTCATGTACAGTTTTATTTCATCTTTCCTTAGAAATTCCTTCATGTTACCTAGCAGAGCTTGCAAGGGCTGTTGTCTAGCCTTAGATCTGGAGCACTGTGTCCTGGTTCAGCCAAAAGGAAAGCTGAATTCTGCTGCAGTTGGCATCTGAGGAGGCTTTGCAGCTATCGGGTGCATAAACAAGTATTCAGAAAGGTTTTAGGTGGACTGCAGCTGGGAGAGGGGCAGCTGAGGGGTGGGATGGGGATGGTTCCTGCTCGTTCCATCCCCAAGAGTCTTGCTGCCAGCTTTGTAAGTGGACAGGAGCTGCATAAGAACTGATAACAGTTGTAAGGCTTTCCCTGCTGAAGTGAAGGGCGACTTCAGTGAAAACAAAACTGAGACTACCTTAGGAAACTTTTGCTCTTTAGGGATAATCCAGAAACTGTAACTAATCTAACTGCATCATTTTCTGAGTTACTGTCTGATTTTGCGTTAACGACATGCTCTATTTGTTGTCTCAAAACAGATTCAGCCCCCTCTTTCCCAAATGTCACTTCTGCTGTACTCTCTTTGTGTTAGCCTGCAAGTATTCAGAGATTCCACTTCTTTCAGGATATCATGCTCATGATGTCATACAGTGTGTTAGTGTTGCTCAGACTCCACAATGGCTGATAGTGACTACACTCCATGATGCCTGTGGAGAGGAATTTTTACCCATTTGTCTTCCAGCTTGTATTTCTTGGGTGTCTTGATGTGATGGACAGTAAACTTGCCTTGATGAGTCTAGCTGAGTCACCACTGTGCCTAGCAGCACCTGTGCTGGCCAGGAGGTGAGACTGGTTCCCGGTGAGCATCTCTGGACTCTTTGGACAGTGAACTTGTTATACCACAGTGTTTCGTGACTTGTGAACTACGCAAATCTTGTAATAACTTCAGGACTTGTTTTCATAATATCAATTAGCAGTACCTGAATAACTCTTGATTTTCATTTTATTGCTTTAATAATTGTTCTGAAAGGTTAATAACAGCAGTCTGGTGGCACTGATGGTGCATTAGCATCTGTTCCTCATTGAGGTGTGTGTCCCTGGGGCTGCCCCTGCTCTGGGTCAGTGCTTGAGCAGCCAATGGAGGCAGCGCTGGAGAAGTCTCCATGCATGATTAGTCGTATATTTTGTAATGGGTTTGGGCATGGGTGACAGCAGAGCTGTCATCTGTGTGATTGCCCAAGATTCACTGTGTCATGGGCAGCTGGTTCCCTTTCTTTACTGCTTCCACCCCTTTAAAAATCTGAATTTCATTTACCAGCTTAGTTGCAGAGTCCTCTGCCTCCTCTGTAGCAACATTTATAGACTTATTTTCTCTTAGAAATGACATTGTACTTCTAGCCTGAACTTACCTCCAGCTTGGAGCCTATTGAACATGGTAGACTTGCTCTTCCTATCAGCTTTGATAAGCTGCAGAAACTGATCTGTGTTATTTCTGTGAGGCTTTTGTAGCCTGTTGAAGGAAGACAGGCTTGCACAAACAAGATCCTGTCAAAAGAACTGATGTTGATTGTCTTAAAATTAAAGCCGAATGTAATTCACTCTCTCAGGTTAGTTAGAACTGCTATCAGGTTGACAGATCAATAAGCACTCATTGTTTGTGTTTAAATTCAGATATAGCATTGGCTTTCTCCAAGCTTCCTGAATGATTCAGATTTTCCAAGATGTAATGAAAACAAACAGTAATTTTTCATTGTCTCTGCTCAGCCTGAGTCTCTTGAACTCTTGAGTGCAGGTTACTTGCCCTAAAAAGATTAAATTGAATAACTGCTATTAAAATGTCCTTGTGCTGCTTGTTAAAATTGAAGTATTGTTATCTTCTGCTCTGGAATGGAAATTGTTTTGTAGCACATCCTACGTTACTGCTGCTTTTAGTGTACTTTCAATTGTCTTCAGTCATTAATTTTGCTGCCTGGAGGATTTCTTCTTGTATCATCAGGTTTTGAATGTTGCTTCCAAGAGATCTTTCCCTGTTTGTATTGCTATCAACTTTCCTTTCTGCTTTTTCCCTCAGAAAAAACAAAGGGCAGTTTTGTTGACTAGGACATGAACAGCAGATAAAATGCTCTAGCCCTTGAGTATAAGACAAAGATTGGAGCTTGCCATTGGATTTAGAGTAGTCTTTCAAGCAAAGCGTTCCCCGTGTTCTGAAGGAAGTTAACACGTATTTATTGATAGCTGGCATGGCAGTAAGCACAGCTTTATTGTCAAAAACCTGGATGAGCAGGGAGCTGCTGGTTCCCCTTCTCCTTGGGGTGGTTCTGTGGGGTGAGTCACGATGTGGATTTGGAGCTTTCAGGGCAGAAATGGTGGGAGTAACACTGCCAAATACTTAGCGCCAAGGAGAGCAGTAGTTTCTTGGTAACGCTTAATAGATTTAAATACTATTCAGCAATCCCCTCCATTTCAGTTAATCAGATTTTGTTTGCTGCCTGCGATAACATAAACTTGCCAGTTCTGACATGTTCTGAGGAGGATGAGACCTGTTTAATTTTAAAAAGAAAGGCAGGAAAAAAAAAATGTTTTTATGCGAGAATTCCTTTGCGGCTTATAAAAACAAGAGGGAGAAAAAAGGTGCAGTAATAAATTTGCTTCCTTTTACTGCTCGTCTTAAAGCAAAACACATAAAAAATACTTACGAAACTTAAGTACAGTAACATGATTATATTTTCACACCAGTTATGCTGCAAAATTTATTAGAGAAATCTGTTTCTGATCTTATTTGTAAGGCCTGCTGCAAGAACACTGATGACAAACAGTAGATTTTTGTAACCACCTCCCTGAGGAGCAGCCTGGTAACTCAAAGGATTTCCCACACTGCTGACTGTAGAAATAAATTATTTGCAACCCAGGCAGTAAGAGGAGAACAATTCCCAAGTGATTGTGGGAGCTGCTGACCCTGGGCAGACTGGAAACTGCGCATTGGCTGCATTTGGGATTCAGCTGGTGGGATGTGGGCAAGGTGAGCTGTGTGGGTTTGGGAGCCGAGGGTCCTGTAGTATCTCTGGGTGCTTCTGCAGCAAAAGTTGAAACTGTGCCTTGAGTGGTTTAATAGCTCAAGTCTTACAAATCCTTTAAAATCACTCAGAGCTGGTCATAGTTTTACAGTGTAGACTGTCTGTCACTTCTGATGTTAAGTCAAGCTTTCCGCTCTGCTAACATTTGCCAGGGTGTGACATTTTTGTCTGGCCTTTTCCATGCGATAGATGTTTCAACTAAAAGTGTGTACGTAATGAATACACACAAATTAGAGACTTCGGGTGAGCACTTTTCATGTTATAACATGTAATAATGTCACAAGGGAACTGCCAGCTTCGGCTTCAGTGGAGAGAGTGGATAGCACTTGCTAGGGCTCAGATAGCTTGGTGTCGAGCTAAAATTAAGAGATACAGCAGCTCTCCACTCTGTAAGTGAGACACAGCTGCTAGGGAAAGGAAGTGATCCAGGAATGTATAAGTCTACATAGTACTGCAGAAGCACAAGGAAACTCAATTAAAGTTGTTCAGGAAATCTTACCTGACGTTTTCCTTTGACTGTGTGATTTTTATAAACTCAGTAGTCTTTTAGAGGAGTGGTTGTGTGCTTTGCAAAGCAAAGTACAGTGCATATTTTTGCTTCAGGGGGAATCCACAAGCAAGAGCTTTGTGATATGTCCAGCTCATGTCAGGGCTGTTCTTAACAGGGTGCTGATCTGGCTAATGGAGCCGTCAGAATTGTGCTGCAGGCCAGCGTGTCCTAAGCCAGCACTGCTGCAGGTAGGTTGCTGGCTGTTAGGAGTAGGCCCATCATGTGCTGCTGGATCCCGCTTGGTTTTTGCTAGAAACCTCAGCATGGAATTTGCATTGTTTGTGTCTCTTGGACACAGGATTGGTGAATTATCCAGATCTCACCCTTGGATGCACTCTGTGAGATGGCATGGTTCTGTGCCACAAGGGGGAATCCGGTACCTGTGCAGGGGAAAGCACGTTTATAGTTGTGCTCTGAAACAGGAGGTGGTTGCTTTCCCTCACTGTGGTAGAGCTTTCTCCATAGGTATCCTTGCAGAGGAAAGTAACTTGCCTGTGATCCCGTTGTGCACAATGTAATCTTTCAAATGGTTGATTTCTTTATTCGTAGTTTGGTTTGTTTTGAACCGGGTGCCAGTTGGCATTCTCCACAGGGGAGCAGAATCATCAGCTTTGTCAATATTTTGCCCCAATGTGTTTGTTCAATTTAAGTTGAAATTAATTGCTGTTTTCTTTCTTCCATAAAACCAATTACAATTCTGTCATCTGTTTAGAATTAATACTCCTACATTTATCTTTCTTTCCAGATAAATATTCCAGTCTGTACACAGGTATTCCACTTCAGGCTTATGTGCATGCCAAAGCTGTATCAATTCCTATTAAATCACTCTAGCTGATTGCTATAAAATTTTGTGTACATCTCCTTAATTTGAGTTAAATGTGGCTTTATTGATTTGAGCTGGAATAATTTCCTCACAGAACAGCATTAAAATACTGCAAAATCAAGATAACAAATGTCCAGTCAACTGCTTCTTTTCCTGAGTTTTATGCTGAGATGTTAATAGTGGCTTTGTGTAAGCTTGTAAAACTCTTGAAGATAGAAAAAAGGTGTGAACCTTTTTCTTGGGGTCATTGGGATGGGGGAGATCAGGAATCTCCTTGCACAAGAGGAGTAGCTTTAAGTAACAGGTGCTGCCAGAATACTGGGGGTACTGGGGATGGAGCAACTGTACTGATGGTGGGAAGGACAGGTTGTCTTTGTTTGTTTATTTCAAACTCAGTGTTTGGCTATAAAAAGTGGTAATAACAGGAAAGCAAAGCTAAGCAATGGCTTTTGAAACCAGACAAGGATTTCAAATGTCAACAAAGCCTGAGGATGCCTGGCTTTTCTTAGTAATACAGTGTATGTGCACTCCCAGGATTTGTCACTTCTGAAGGCACAGCAGTTTGTCAGAGCTGCCGCTGATGGCTGCCCCATGTACCACTGCCTGCTGCACCCCTTCCATTGCTGAGGGATGCATGGAGCACTAAGCAGGAGTTTGTCCCAATGGTGCAGTATTGTTTTGTAGAAGCAGGTAATGGAAAACACTGAAACATCCGAAGGCTTTTGGAAGGGCTCACATCTGTTAGATCCTGTGGGGTTCTGAGGTTTGCTTTGTTTTCTTTCTGACTGAGTTTAACTCATTAGTAGTTACCTTTTTGTTTTGAGTTTCCCCAAATACAAGACGTGGCCCTCAGCCCTGAGTGCTCTCCATTCTAGCACAGCGTGGCTTTTACAAGGCTATGATGTGAAGTTCCCAGTCATCAGTCTCAGTCACCAATATTGAAGATTTATTATTATTGTTTTCCTCTTCCACCATGGAATGTTAGCCGTGGAGATTTTCTTTGCTTTCATTGTGATGAAACAAGATGCAAGTAAAGTTTGCATTGCAATGTCTTTATATAGATTAGCCACCTGCTTCTAATGTGATTAAAAGGTGATCTAAATACTGCTGTGAAAAGACCAGTTTAATCTGCATGCACACTGGGGAGTGCTTCTGCTTGGTTCAAGAAAGCACTCGCCATGAACTCGTGCCTATCCAAGTTCTCCAGGAGCTGGTGTTACACTGAACCGTTCATGTGGCAAATTAAAAAGTCTGGTGGACGGATGATATGGTTCTGAGAACTCAATAAAACTTATTACCTTACGAGGCTGATCTTTCTATTCCAGCGACGTACGTGCTGGTAGTTTTGCAACAGCAGGAGGAATTAAGGGGGGAGGAAAAAAAAAAAGAGATTTAAGTATTTTGAGGCTCTATTTTAGTGGAGCAAATGAGCTAATTTCTGCTTCAATCTATGCAGGATTAAGTGGAAATCTCCCCTCTATCACCTATGCAAAAAGATGTGGTTTTCCTACTTGTAATTATACTTGTTGTGCTGAAATGGTGATGGAGATGTGAATAAATTAGTGTAAAACCGTGAGAGGGCTGAGCCACATGGGAGCGATTTGACTTGCATCATAGGAGCATGAATTTATCAGCACTATCTGGAAAAGAGCCTCACTTCACTCCAATGCAGTGACAGCTGAGAACTGTACAACGGGTCTTCCCTGCGAGGTAGCTGATCCTGTACAAATTCTCATGAGATGGTTTAAAACCAGAGCAAGTACTCTCACACATCCCTTTGGCTGTGTTTTTTTTCGGAACCGATTGCCGTTCACTGGTTGTCTGGGATGGAAAACAATGAAACTTGCAAATCCCAGCATCCAAAGTGAAGCAGACAGTGGCTTTTAGAGACCTGAGTAAGAGTTGTTTTGAAAAACAAAGTGAAGGTAATGAGAATGCAGTAAGTAGCCACGACTCTTCAGGAATGGTTTGGGGTGCCTGCACCTGTAAGGTTGCTAACATGAAGCACCAGCTTCTTCGCTGCAGCATTCTCACAGCTGTCAGTTTACTCCTTGAAGTGAAGCCTGCAGGGGTCGGCTGGCAGCCTTAGAAGAATTGCAAGCACCCTCCTGTTCCTGGTGGATGCTGTCAGAGCTATCTTAGTTCTGTCTTTCTAAAACGTGGGAGTGGAGGGCTAGATCATTTTGGAACTGATGAACTTGAAGGTCTTTTCCAACTTAAGGGATTGTACGATCGTCAGTGCTTTGCACCAGGAATCTTTTGGGATATTTGCTACTGCATATGGGAATTACAGCATACCTGCACATCCTAGGAAAAAATGTTGCCATATCAATATAGGTGTAAGCCCATGCTGAAGCTTATAGTTTTGCACAAGTCAATTCAAAGTGATTTTCATTGTCTGGTATACACCTTCACATCTGTAGGAACTTCAGACTCCAGGTGGAATCTTTTATTTGCATTACCAGATGAGACGGCGTTGTGTGTACCACGAGAAGCTCTCACTGTGCACTGGTGCTGTTCTATTTGTTCAAAGCCAGCAGTGCAAAAGTGTCCCTTTGCACTTCCTTTTTTCTCCTCAAGCCAAGTAACTTTTAGATGCGTTTGGGCTAATGATGAACATGCAGTGATAATGACTGTAAAGCTCTGGTAGTGTGCAATTATACGAGTACATTCATTAAGTGGAATGCAGTGCATGTTTTTGGATGTCCCTTTTGTTCTGTTTCCTTTGCTTTTTCCCCTCGTTCGCTTATGTTGTCTTTGGAAGGATTTATTTCCTTCATTTGGCATGTGGGAGGGCCTCCATTGCTAGATGTGATTCTTTTTGTAGGGAGTTTTGCTCTTCATCAGTGTTTGCAGATAGAGTAATTGCCTTGCACGTGGCAGCAGCTTCTTTGTCGCTGCCCTGACTATGACAGGTTTCGTTTTTGGCTTAGCTTTGAAGTTCTGAGTTCTCATTTCTTAGAGATTTGTGGGGTTTTTCCTTTTTTCTTCATTATTTCTTGTAAGTTTATGAAGCTTCCCATCCATATTCGCTTCTTGTCACTGCCTTTGCAGCGGCTGGTTGCAAGAGAGATTTGGGGTATTATAAATAATAAAACAGAACGCGACAGATCTCTTCCTTGTTTGGTTCCGCAGGGCTCTTGGGAAGCAGCATTCTATTAATTCTCTTTGTTTTGCCAGTGACACAAGGAGGGGGATGGCTGTGCATCATTAAGAGGATGGTGTTGTGGTGTTTTCGTTGGTGTTGTGTCGGTGTGTTTGTGTTGGGCAGAGTGGCGTGAGTTTTCCAGCCCTTAACAGGATCGTTGTGGAAGCAGTTCATGTCTGTTAGCTGTGAACAGATGGTAATGTGTTATTTTTGGCATGAGGAAGGGAAAGGAGACCTCACGTTGCATATGAATAGACATCTCCCGGGACTGTCCTACTGAAATGAGGATGCAAAAGTAAAAGCAGAGTGAAACTCACCTGGGGTTTTGTGCCCTGCTTTGTGTAGGACTTCAGCCAGTCCTGGGTTTCTCTGCTGCTTCTGGAACCTTTTCAAACTTGTGATGGGTGTAAATGTAGTAGGACTAAAAACTCATTTGTTTTAGGCAGCCAAAAAGATGTTACTTGTAATTAGGGGATGGAATTAGAAATCTGTGTGGTAGCAGGGCCAGCAAATTGGGTGGGGGACGTGAGTTTTGTTGTAAGAGTCAGCTTGTTACATCAGCTGGGTTGTTGGGATTAGTGCAGTTGGGACTGAGTTGTATTTGCTGTAGTGTAGAGCTGCACTTTAAAAAGTTGCAGAAAGCCCTTCAGGCAAACCCAGGGAGTGAAGGACCGACCTCAGCACAAATTGGGGTTCTTGAGCATTTAGAATAGTGCTTGAGGAGCTCCCATTTTAGGAGTGAGTACAGTGAGCAGGTGGAGAAAATCTGAAGAGTTGGGGAACTAAGAGAAAATACATCGTGTTTGTGATGTGTGTAGGTTCATGTGCTCCACTGCTGGACTCTGAGCACAAGGTGACAATTCTCTTCTGCATCTTTCATGTGAAAGCAAAGTATGAACTGTGAGAGAAACAAACATTGGAGAGCTTTTTATTTCTTTCTGTTTAACAACTTGTGTTCAGCTCCAACTGCCAATCACTTAAGCTCCCCACAGCTTTCCCCCAGGTCAAGGAATTAAGGATTTGTGGGCAAATGGGAAGCTCTTTGTATTCTGGTGGCAAGTCCAGCCCAGAGCTGAGTGCCTGTTCTCCTGCACAAAGCTTGGGAGGTTCTGAGATGCTTGTGCTGCCTGGTTCCCTGTCGTGCCTTAGCTGTCTGGCTTTTAGTTTGTTTAAATAAGACTTGACTTGCAGCATGAGAAAATTGTTTCTTGGATGCATTTTTAATGAGTTCTGCAGCTGGTGGGACCCAGAGGTTGCTCAGTGCTTTCTACTCAGTGCTGATGATCCTTGTCGGAGACATTTGACCACACTTGAAAAACCACTGGAAATGCCGATTCTAACTTTTGTTTTTAATTCTGAATGTTTTACAGTGGCAGATTGGGTTAATTCCGAGTCACTGCTGCTTTGGTGTTGCATTGTGCATTCCTTCACAGAGCTGATGCAGTAGCAGCTGTTTTCAGGCCAGGTAAGACTGACTAATTGCTGAGACGCTGTTGTATGCAAGTGTCTGAGGAGGCTGGCTCTGAGGCTTGCCTTCAGCCTTCTCCTAAGAGAGCAATTACATTGGATCTTGCTCTTTGGACAAGTGCTGCTCTCTTATCATGCCCTGTCAGGCTCTGAGCAGGCATGTAAACAGGGTCGTGCCATGCGTAAAGCAGCTCTTTGTCATGAAGACCACTTAAATACAACAGCACTTAGTACGTGCAGTGTCTGTATTAGATTTAGACACGGGTCTGCTATTTTTGTGGCTCACAGGCTTAGGAGCAGAAGCCTTCTGCTTTTGTCTTTTCGTTTTCCAGATTTAGGTGAAGAATCAGTTTCTCCCTTGAGGTGTGCTGACACAGGCTCTGAAGTCAGTGAACCTTCCCAGTGATCTATGGATCATGCAGCGCAACCCTGTGAAAACTGCAGGCAAACACAGGTAGCAGTCATTACTTCCAGGGGCTGCAACATCTAACCTCAAAGCAGAATGATAAAGCTCTCCCTGACCTCTGGATCTTGAAGTCTGACAACAGTAAGACGGCACCTCCCTGACCCCAGTGATGGTGGAGAGCTGCAATCCAAAGGAAATCCTTTGGAAAGTTCCTCTCCAACCCAGAGGAAGAAGTTAGAGTGCTGTGTCTTGCCTGCCTGGCACCGGCCATGCTGTGCTGCAGCCTGCAAGGCAGTGAGTTTGCCCTGTAGAGGTGATTCAGTAGAAGATGTTAATAGAATAAGACTTGAAGGAGGAGTTGTGCTTGGGGTTTGCAGGAAACTTAAAGGCTTTTTTGGGCAGGAGTGGCAGAGGTGCCTTTCTGAAGTCAGATGGAGAAAGCTGGGTCAAAGGTTGCTGCCTTGGGGTAGGTGACGCTCCTGCTCTGCTTGCTGATCTCAGCTGCAGCTGTGAGGAGACAGGGCAACGCTTCACAAAAGCCCCACAGTGCATCACTGGGCAGGTTCATGTGCTTCCTCTGAGTTGTTCTGTTTTCACTGAGCCCAGACTGACAGTTCCAGCTATTGTTTTAATGCTGTGCAAATAGTCTTTGTGTCTCAAAGTGGGCTTGAGATTTTAACAACGGCTACCTCTGCAAGAGCTAAGATCTCCTGGTTTTCATGCAGCATCTAAAATGTTAAGGCCCTTGGGAAATAGCAAGCTTAATGTACGGCGGTCAGTGCTAATTAGACTTCTAAATATTTACCCTTTCGTCAGGATGTGGAAAATTCTTTGCTTTTGTTTAACCTGGTTGGTGCTTTCCATGCTCTGATTGTTCTTGTTTTTCCTGGTTGCTTGATAGATGCCATAACTTGTTTCTCTGTATAGAAAATGTAGTATTTCTGGGGGGAAATGCGGAATTTATATCCAGAGCTGCTCTCTTCTTAATTGGGTTTTATTTTGACCACTGTTGTCTCTACTGATAATCGTCAGATGGGCTAAATGCTTGCTCTGTAAGTAGTTAGTTAGCTTTTTTCAGCGTTGTTGCTTAACGCAAACAGAAAAGCAGTTCTTTGTAAGGTAGTGTTAGCTTTGTCAGTTTGTGCTACTGGAACTGGCAGACTTATTTACAGCTTTCTATTGCTTCTTTTTGGTACTTTGGCAAAGACCGCATCTCTGGGCACCCTGTCCTTCCTGTGCAGGAGGTTCATCTCCCTGAGAAATAGACCTCTTGCCATTCTCCCTACAGCTGCTCTCAGCCTTACTTGCTCTTAAACTTGCAGAGACCCTTTCAGAAGCCTGGTCACGTTATTCGGAGCTGGCTGTGTGGGAGGCAGGTCATCCTGGGCACCTCCACGTCCCACTGCCTGGGAGTGCAGCTGCCTTTCCACGCCTGGGATTTGCTTCGTAAGGATGCAAGTGCTGGAGCTTGGCCATGTTAATCACTCACTTTAGAGACTTCAAGGACACAAGTGCATCACCGTGGCGCTGTACATCCATGTGTCAGTGCTGTGGGATGACTCCTAGCGTGTGCACGTCTGCTCAGTAGCAAATGTGAACTAAAGTATTGACTTAAATTTCAGGAAAGGAGCCCTGGGCACCCAGGGTGAATCTTACTACATCAGGACTGCTGCTACTTCTTTACTTTTTGTTCTGCAGAGGCTCAGGAAGATCCAGGGCAGGAGATTCCCACTAGGGAATCCTCCTCTCTCTTGTAGTTCTGAAACTGGGGAGTTCCATCTCATGGCGGACAGCTGGGTATCCGCAGTGACTGCAGTAGTGACCCAGCACAAACAGCAGAAGCACTGGCCTTTTCGTGGTTTCTTCAGAATGTTTTGAACTAGTCCTCAAGACTCTTCAATAATTGCTAAATGAAAATTTCTGGGCCCTTTGAATATGTCCCTTAATCTCCATCTGCTTCCGTCTGGAAGTGTAGAAATCCAAATGCTCAAGTTGGGGGGGGGGGGGGGGTTCCTAAAGATCTTTTCAGCAAAAAGGTTATATTTGAACATGGAAACGTAACTCTGCTCTTTTATGTCTCTGAGTATCTGCTAGAGAATTGATTGCCTCCAAATCTCTGAATTGGAAGAGAACAATCTGCACTTCCCAAGATTCAGTGAATTCAGATCAGCAGCACTTTACCTTCTCTTTTCCAAGGGAAGGATACATTATTCCTATCCGGATGGACCCTGCAAGAAAAGCATAGTCTGGGTGAAAGCCAGTCATTAAAATCATTTTGCATCTCAGTAGTCACTTGCTTATCACCCGTACATTTGCATGGTGCTTCTCTCTTCATGCTGAAAGACAGCGAGGAGGAAAACACTTCTGGTCTAGGACAGTCTGCAGGCAGCACCACCCTGGTTAGGAAATGTTTCTGTCCTCATTACTTTCCATCTCACTGTTTTGTTATATGACCCTTTGGCATTTACATATGATGAGAGTCAGAGAAAAGATGGTGAAGGATTTAGCCTGAAGGAAAATAAATTCTGATAAGAAAATGAGATTTGCAGCCTGGGATTCATTCACCCGGTCTGATGGAGGGAGCCTGCTGGCTCTTACTGTTATTCACTGTGGATATGCATGGCATGGAGGTGGTGGGCCCTGTCCAGTGGCAGCTACGACGTGAGTGGTCCTCGAAAGGCACATTATAGATGGTAAAGCAGCATAATTTGTGTTACAATTTCCAGCTCATTTCTTTGAATGTAGGACTTTTTCTCCTGCTTCCTTCATGGGATGAGAAGATGCTGTTCTGTCTCAACATCTCCATGCTCATCGTCTCCATGCTTCTGGCTTCCAAGTGTTTTCCTTCAGATAACTGGGAAAGCATCCTTGTTCATGTGGCACTTGCGCTCACTGAAGTCTCAGGCACCATTTTCTGGGCTCAGAGTCAGTAGTGCGGTTTTCTAGCTTTTGAACTTCAGTACTTCCAAATTCTGTGAGTTAGAATATTTTGACATTTTCTGCAAGATAGGCTCTGTGACATTGCTAGGGTTCACTTAGGTGCAAAATGACACTGTGTGTTAGAAAAGGAGCTGGGAAAAGGATTAAAACTAAAAAGAGTTGGCATGTTTGCATTACTTCATCTTTGTCTTGGTGCTGCTCAGATGAACTGAAATGTCTCCAGTGGCTTTGCAAACAAAAAGATCAGGAAGAGTTCTTTGGTCTCTCCTTCTAACATACGCACACAGGTGTGTGCACGTACACATGGGATCCAGGAACTGAACGGATCTGTTGGTGATTAATAACTGTTGATTTCCATGGAGGTAGCTCCTGAGGGAGCAGTCACAAAGAATCAGGACCCCGGAGTTCAGGACTTTGCTCAGACATGTGGTAAAGGAAATCTTTGCCCCAGAGTTATGGCCATGCTCATGTGTGATGAGGCGTGGGGGGTGGCTGAGCTGAGCAAATGGGGGTGCTCAAGGGGGAGTAGCAGAGGAGGAGAGGTTTGCATTCAAGCTGGGTTCTGTCCTAATCCCTGCATAGTCAGAGTGATTTGAAGGTGTTTCTGTATTCATATTATGGAGGGCTTAAAAGATGATGTGAATATTGGAGATTTTGAGCCTTTCCAGGTACAGGATGCAGCCTGATAAAAGAACCTCGTAGTCATTATCCTTAGTTTGAATCCTCAGCTAAATTGTTTCCTCTTATAGCATGTACTGGCTTTTTCTTCTCACCAAAATCAGCTCTTCCTCTTTGTTTCCGGGTTGAGCAATACAGCTGGTTTTGAAGCCTTTATGCACTGCTGTATTGTGTTCATGTGAGGCTTTTCCTCCTCCGTAATATCCCTATTGCCCAATATCAGCATCCATCAAAGCTGCCCTGAAAGGAAGCACGGTTATATTATGTTTCCATGTTTGGTGCAGAAACCTAGTCTAAGATTTAGATAATAAATAGGGTTTTTTTTCTGTCTAGCTCGTCTGTTGTTAGTCAACTTAATACCTTTTACAAATAATCATTAAAGCAAAACCACAGGGTAAACTCTTTGTTTAGGCAAGAAATGGAAAGTTTTCCAACCATTTAATGAATTAAATAGTTCAAAGAGTGTTTTTTGGAGTCTTATAGCATATTAGGAAAGGCTTTGAAGTGAATAATAGATAGTGCTGCATATTTAAGAAAATATATTTTTCTGGCATCAGGACTGCACGCCTGATGGGATTTCTTTACGTGGGTATGAACACAAGCTGCCATAAGGGAGCACAGCTCAACTGAGAATTGTAGAACTGCACCTGCCACAGTGGATTTGATCCATTACATCTCCATAAATGTGATTTTTCATTTCATTTATTACCCGAACCTTTCTCTTGAGTAGCGTTCAGAGCTCCACTGGGTACCTTATTAGTGTCCTGAAATACCTCTAGTTCTCAAAAGCATTTTTTCTTAGTGTAGGAAGAGTCCTTGGTATCTTGACTGGAATTCCCTTATTTTCTTAGCTTTTGGAATAATGCTTTGGGAGAAGAAGAAAGTGTTGGGCTGAGATGGAGGAGAATTAACGCCCTGGAGATGTAGGAACTGCTGACAGTACTGGATAAGAAGTGAGCTTCTGTAGTAATCTTGCCCTGATGTGACCTGTACGGTAGCTGAACAGTTGATTTTACCCATAAACCCGGTAACAACGTGCAGTTGATGCGCTCATTGCTGATAAGCTGGCAAAGTTAACATACCGCTTTTGCATGAGCCATGGTTGTTGGTGATTGTACTGGGAGCTTTTGTGATGACTACTTGAAAGCTTGTGCAGAAATAAACACAAAGAAATAGCACTTTGTCTTAAAACTCCTGTTCTTGAATTGACACAATGTTAAAGGACTGGATTCGCAGCAAAGAATGTGAAAAGCTCTGATTTCTGTGAAGCTATGATGGGGCTTACATCGACTAGGGTTGTGGCCTAAAATATTTAGATATGCTTAGCACGGTGCATTTGTCCAAAAACGATGACAAGTCTCTCTGCAGTGCCAAGAAAATTGTCCCACAAGCAGCAGAGCGCACTCAGTACATCATGCCAGTTTGGTCAAGGCTGAATAGCAAATGACAAGCCCCATTGCTTGCTGCTCAGCCAAGGAAATGGAAAAATGTAGAGAGGGCCTTTAGTGCCCCGTCACAACACAATGAATCCTGCTCCCAAAGCTGTTGTAGCTGGGACGCTGTTCTCCTCATGTATGCCAGCAGCCACTATCAGTTAATACAAAAGAAACCCCCCTCTGAAAAAGAAAGGGGGGGAATCACTTGATATCATATTTTGTGCAAATAACATAAACTTGGCAGTTTATGCAGCATGGGTGGGTCAGTAAACAGACAAGTCTGCATCAGTGCCTCTTTCCTCCAGGCCCTAGCAGTCATGCTCCATCAGGAGCTCTGACCAGTAAGAAGTCAGGGGAGCATGCAGGTTCTCCCTTTTGGTCATGTTGCACAACGTGCACTTTCTATATGACAGCAGTATGTCGTAACACTGCTTTGCTAAAGGAGGAAGGAACTACTTGTCTAGACAAAGCCTTCACTGGCACCAGTTGGTGAGGTTCTGACTGTATGGGCAAGGTCTGCTGTGTTGCTGCCTTAAGCACGAGCTGGGGGAAGTCAAGTTCTTCTCGATGCTTAGAGCCCTCGGAGTTCAGAGGTGGTACAATTGCCAGCTCTGATCTGCTTCATGGACTCATAGGATCGCTCCAGGGACCCCAGAAACCTCCAGGGTGCTTTGGAAATACAATGCAACTTTCTGGTCCTGCCGGCACTGGATGTCCAGGATCTGTTCCTGTTGTGCCACTGTTTCCTTTTTCTATTTTTATTTTTCATGGTTGCTATTAAATACAATACTTTTATATGTATAAAGTAGATTCTTCTCCAGATAAATGCATTCTTCAAATGGAACTAAATGGCAGAAATTTCCTGAGCAAAAATAAACCACATCTCTCTGAAGCTGTGCTAGTGACAAAACATAGCCCTTTTCATCTTCAAAGCAGCGTGCAAACTTTAAATAATAACTCTTTTCTTTTAAAAGAGCTGTGAAGTATGTATTAATGTTCCACATGAAAGATGGGAAACCAAGAAGAGAGGCTCAGTGATTCATGTAAAGTGGGTGGGAGCAGCACCAGATAAAAGCTGAGATTCTGGGCTGCCTGGACACAGAACCAAGGTCGATACTGGTTCTCACTTCTGCTATTCTGAGCTCTGGATGTCATAAAACTCCCTGAAGTCAATGGAGGTTCACCGGCAACAAATTTGTTCAGCCTCATTCATGCGTTGAGGTGCTGCGCCATCGAGCAAAATATTTTTAATTATTCAGAAGTAGGGGATAGGCTACAGGCTTCTTGCCTCTTAGAAAGGAGCAAAAAAAAAAGCCATTTCGCTCTGCAACCTGAGATGATCTGCATGTTCACCCCAACAGACCCTGCAATTCATTATGTTTTATTTATTATAGGTATTTGGGTCACATTTTAAGCTCAGATGCTCATTGCCATGTACAGTATCATAATACTCCAAGTATCTAACCACAAGCGTAATGGATGCTGTCTGCCAGGGGGGTTGGAGGGAAGTGAGTGCCTCCAGCTTGAGCTGATATGCAGTAATAAGGCTGGATCCTGATGGTCTGCCTTTTCTGTGAAGCATGTTTATTTGCTTAATTTTGTTAAGGATTGATTTTATTACTTTGCTACCAAATTCTGTGCTGTCCTTCTCTACAGTTAGGATACGAATATGGCCTTGAAGCTGTGTTAATGATCAAATTACTGATACACAACTACAGATGAGTGAACATGGTATGTTGTGAATGTACAAGAAGTCATAATTGATACTAGTTCTTTGAACATGAAAGTGTAAACATCATTACCAGCAATAGCTGCAGCTAGAAGAAGAGTATCCATCAAAGCAGTTCTCAGCATGTCCTGTGAGCTGGAGGCAGCAATTCTGTTTTCAGTGGATGTCATAAAAGGGGAGAACATTCTTAGGAGTGGAATTATTCTATTCTTGCGTGCTCGGTTTTGCCATAGGCTTGGACTGTAGGAAGTGTTTCCAGGAAAATGACATCTCAAGTGACATGAAGAAATAAGCTGTCTTTGGAGTTTTAAGGCTTTGGAAAAATCTCAGCCGTACCCTTAGAAGTAGATGTGATATGGCAACACAGGGTTTGTGGTGGTTATTAGGGTGGCTCCTTGTGCTATAATGATAATGTCTGTTTAATCCAAGCACAGAAAAACAAGCAGCATTATAAGGTAGTGTTTTTGTTTATTTCGTGATTAATTGTTGATAATGTTATAAGGCAAATGGGAAGGAAGCATAACATAACATGAGACCTGGGATATATGAAATGAAAGATTTTAGTCCAAAATACCATGTAGATACTAGGTAAGCGCAGAAGAATTGGAACCAAAGGAAAGATTGCTGCTGGTTTGATTTTTATTAGCAGCCTGTTTATACACAGGTCAGTAAAGGAGCACTCTATTGAAGTAAGCAATAAATTAAGATGAACTGAAAGCAAGAGATGAGTTGAAAGGGTGAACGTGCCAGAGTAATTCAAGCAAAACCCAGTCAAAAGGTCAGGTTACCAGGTGACGGCTACTGTACCCTTGAGATTAGGATAGGGGAAGGGGTACCAGATGCTTCCCAATTCTTTATTGCTGTCAGAAGGGTTTTCTTACCAAGGAGCAGGATTCCTGTCTGCAATTTCAAATGGAAGAGATGTTGGTCAAATATGGCACGTGGTCTGAAAAGAGCTTTGCATCTTGTTTTCACGGAGCACTGCCCAAAGGTGCAACAGGACTTGGCTGTTGGCTGTCCTTGTCCTTGGGTGCTACACCACTGTACATCCATTGATAAGAGGAGGAAGCACTGACCTCAGGCCTCTCTGCATTGCTCCAGGTTTCCAATGAAACTAATTGCTTTGCCCAATTATGTGCTGCTATTAGCAGCAGGTGTTGGGTCTCCAGTATGTGCAGCTGGAGGGCGGGCTGCTTGGGATTGATGCTATTCTCACAATTTCATATAAATGCAGGATTAATCCATCTCCATAGGCTTATTGGTGCTTTGGTCACTCACAGATGAGAAGCAGATGAATTTACGTGCATGTAGACTAATTTCTTGCTTGCTCTTTACAATTCATGTGGGAAGGTTTTGAGAGCATCTTAAAACTTTTGGATATAGATCTGTATGCATTCAAATGATGGAGATTTCTGTGTTAGTTGTATAATGCACGTGAACTCAAATGAAAAATGGTTGGTTTAGATCTAAATTAGAAATACTAGGATATTGCCTTATTTAGCAGCTCTTTCTCTTCCGTGCTTGACTTTGAACCATTGTCCTTGACATGGAATACATAATAATTCCCTAGCTAGCGTGCCCTTGCTAGCCAGCCCTGTGGGACAGCCTGGAACAAACAGATGATTCCTGAAAGGTTTTAATAATATATGAATAGCATTAAAGTAAATGCAGCTAAAGTTGTGACCTTTTGAATCTGTAAAATTACAGATGCGGTCTGGAAGATGAGTTGTGATATATAGGTGCTCAGGGGGGGAGGGTGGAGAGCATTGTCACTGTTTGAATGTGATGATACGCTACTCTCGATTAATTATCTTCTCATAATATAGATTGCAGAGTGCTACGTTGCAGGCATGGAACCTTATCCTGTTTCTGTCCAGCATCATAGAGCCATCAGCTGGGACACGTGAGAGTGCTGAATGTGTCTGGCTGTCAGCAGAGCACTAGGCTCAGGTATTTGGGATGTAGCTGTGTCCAAGGTTTGTCCCTGAGCAGAGCAACATTTAGCACCGGGAGGTTACATATAAATCCTGTTAAGGAAAAGTATGGGGGAACATAAAGGTTGGCTCAGATCCTTCTGTCCAACCCCTCTCAGCTCATTTTGGAGGTGGTAGCACACTGCTGCAGAGCAGGGGTGGGTTGGTATGTGCTCACACAGTTGCTCCACCTTGTGCTGGGATTTCTTCCTTGGGACCCCTGGGTCCCAAGAGGGGAGAAGAGCACGTGGGCAGTGCATTGGCCTAACAGGGGTTGGTCCAAGTGTGTTACGCAGGGCTCTGTTTCACTCTTGTTTGGTTGGAGGGCAAATTGTGTTGTTTTTTTCAGTTTCCTTATTACAGAAATATTTTATTGATTAATAAAAGATGACCATCAAAAGATAGGCTAATAATAAAAGGGCTAAGCTACAAATTAAAGCTTTACCCCAAAAGCATCTTTGCTGCATAAATAAAATAGATTCTGCAGTGGAGCAAGTAGTACAGTAAAATCACACCGAGAAACAGCAATGAAAGCAAGTAATAAAAAGTGACATAAGTGTCCTGTTTTAAGAATGAATCCATACAGTGCAGAAAACAATACTTTTCAAGGTGCTGGTTGGGAACGGGATGAAAATACCACCGTAGGCTGCATGTTTTCCCCAATTTTATGTTTACATAAATCAAATTTAAGTGGTCTCTTACTGCTGACTGTGGAAAAAAATATTTCAAATTGTAATTTTGCATGCATGCGTGTGTTTGTTCAGAATGTTTTATTAGTTTTTAGGGAATACTGAATCCCTAAGGACAGGCCTGAAGCTGGAACAATTGCAGAGCAGATTTCTCTTGCTCTGCTAGTTAAAAACTTGCTAACGATTCTGGTTTCCCAGCAGAAAAGCAGGTCCAGAAGAAACTGGACTGTGACAGCTGTGGCAACGACAACTGTCTTTTCACTGCTCTTGTTTTAATACAGAAGACACAGATTTTACTCGCAATTGGAGCTGTGTAGTTTAGGTTAACCTGCTAGTAAAGCTCTTCCAGGCTGCGTTTGGAAGCATGACGTGACTTGGGGAAGAAGGAATTAGAGCAGTTGGGATTTCTTGAAAGGATATAATTTTGACCAGTTACTTCTAAGCAGACAATAGCTGCCATCATTTATGTTTTAAATTTTAGTGACTGGTCTCTGTTTGGCCTTGAGTGTTTTGGGGAGGGGATAGTAAAGGTTTGGTCTAAATCTTGAGCCAACATTTTGGCTGAGCTGGAAAGCAGGCAATGCAAGAGAGTAAAGGATGTAGTGTTTCCACAGAAAGGGCTATGAGCTTGAAGACTTCTTAGCCTATAAATTCCTCTCTCTCCAAAGTAACTTTGTACCTTCATGCACCCTGCATCTGGCAGTAGGGAAAGAATCAGCACTTAGGTGATGCCGGTGAACCAGAGAGTCTTTGATAGACAGCACAGGTCACTTCTGGCAGTCCTTAACTTGGATCTGGGCACACCTGGGTGCTGTGGCCTTAGCCTTGTAGCTTGTCCTTGTTCGCTGTGCACCAGTCTTGCAGGGACCACAGGAAGCCCTGTCTTGTGCATGTGGGGCACAGCTCCTGCCAAGACTCTGACTTAGGCAGGAAACCCAGAGGTTATTTTTCACAGCCTGAGATTCCTAAAGGGTTCCCAAGGCACTGAATGCATTTTACCATCATTACCCCTTGGTAAACAGCTGTTAACAGATCTTGTCTGTCTTGCTTCCACAGGGGGCTGGGAGGTGGAATAAGGCAGCTCCATTGCATAACTGAGCTTATCCGGAGGCACAAATACTGTGAAAGGCCCCTCTGTGGTTTTCCATTCCCAAGGACAATCAGCTTATTCTCATTTTAACAGCTTAATATCAGTTCTGACCCATTTAGATTTCACCTGCCAATTGAATTGCGTGACACGACCCAACTGACCCAGGAGTGAAGTGAAATGTTTTTATCTTCATAATGAACTGCCATGGACCTGGGGCCAAGAAGGAAAAAAGGGAACGAATGGGGCCAGGGCTCTGAGAAGCAGGATATTTTTCACAAGGTGGAGAAAGTTCTGCCTTCTGAATTTTCCTGCTGTACTTACTCCATTTTTGATGTCAGTCGGTTGCTTTTGTTTGTTTCTGGAGTCGTCTGGCTGTCCTTAATAATTCATTTCATGGTAAATTGCTACATGCGCACCCAGGGATACCATTAGGTGATTATCTGATCTGAGGCTGAACTGGCAATAGGTTTAACTTCTTATTCATTATTTTGCTTGGCTTATCCCCATAGCAGCCAAAGAAATTTGTGAAGAGTGAAAAACATCAAAGTCAGTGTGTGGTGATTTTCCCCGTGCACGTTTGCATCCCTTCCCTCTGCATTCCTTTCCCAGAGGCAGTTAATGGAGAAACGATAGCTCAGAAGCCACCCACAGACTGGGATGAATGCTGATGATGGTACTGGGACTGAGCTTCCAGTGCTGAGTACTGCAGGACTGAGTCATTAAAACACAGTTATTTCTAACTGTAGGAAGTTGCAGTCCTTGACTTCTGTAGGCTTTCTGAAGGATTTGGTTTTCCTTATACCCATCTTTGCGTTTGGAAGGGAGCGATGAGATGAGCCATACCACGTGGCTTCTCTTTAACAGCTGCTTCTTGTAGTTGGAGCGTAGCAGGGGATCGTGAAGATCTTTTAATGCCCTGTCTATGTTACTTTTCAGAATGAGGATTTTAATTGATTCTGCGAAGTCTTGCCTTTATTTGTCAGTTAGTAAGAAACCCGTGGTGCTTTTGTTCATTAGTTCCAGTTAGTGCAAAAGTTAGTCATGTCTCTTTCCAGAGATATAGCCTGACTGTACTGCTTGACATAAACTTAAAACTTGATTTGAAATGGGATGGGAGGGAGAAGGAACAGTCAAGTGGAGAGACTGAAAGAAAGGCTGAGATAAGTTGTGATATTTATAACCTCTGTCAGCCACCGGATTGATACAAAGAGGAAAAGAAGGGGAGAGCTGTTGGCAGGTTTTGAACGTTCTGCTGATTTATGTATTCAGCCCCATGAAAGCCCTGCATGGTAACTGCACCTGGCTCTGGTTGGGTTATCCACCCTGTGGGCAGCTTCTGACATTGCTGAATAGTTAGAAGTGATCTTCTGGGAGGCTGCAGTTCTGTATGTCCAGATTTTGTATTACTTTTAATGACAACATCTCCATGAAGGAATGAGTTGATTGTTGAGCAGATTTGTTCCAAAACCTCCACCCAGCTCTCCTCACTCCAGTGATCAGGAGTCAGGCCACACACTGAAGTGGCTGCAGGACTCAGAGGAAGGCTGCACGCCTGCCACAGCTGGGCCAGCTCTCCATCATTACAACTGCTGGCTGTCTGAGAGTGCTTCGTGCATGGTCTCGTTACTTAACCTCCGAGTGTTGCTGCCCAGCTAGCATTCAGAGAGTTTGATACTTATTTATGTATTTAATTGAAATGCAGGCTATCCAACAGCCATCTAAGCTGTTAGAATGAGAATTTTTACTTAAAAGCTGCACTTTATTCATCTGGTAGAAAGAACTTCACCTTACCAAGGGGAAAGGTGGAGCAGAGCTGTCAGTCTCACATTGCCTTGCTTTGGGTTCTCTGCAGTTGAGCTGCTTGCACTTGATGCTTTAATCAGTAAATCCTCTTGTAGCCGAGCACTTGATAAAGTGTCAGCATAAGTAGAAAGAAAAAAAAAAAGGTGTGTGAACACTTGAGCGACATCCAAGCAGCGATGCGAGCTGCAGACAGCAAGACTTCTGAGCTGAGTTATGTTTGCTGAAGCTATTTACTGAATTTTTCAGCCTGGTAACATAGGTACCATCGTGGTTTGTATATCAGGGTTTTTGCGGAACGATTTGTGAGTCCAGAGTGTTTCTTTAATACTCCTGAGTTTTAAGACTGCCTTTTGCTGAAGGCAAAAGAAGGAAAATTAAAAAAAAAAAATATATATATATATATATAATTCTTTTTCTTCCTCCCACAGAAATAAAGCCATGGAAATGCACAATCCCAGTGTCATTTGCTACTGCATATCTTTCAGCACCCAGAGCTGCCTGGATTTCTTGCTCAAAAAGTTTTGCCCCAGCACTGGGACTTGCCTGCAGCTGATATCCAGGACAAGAAAAAGTCAGTGCAGAAGTGATGTTTCCTAGGGAATGAGAGCCCCAAGCCTGGCACTCATGCATTACAAGGCTGAACTTTTGTATGTCTGTGTCTCCTCCTCCTTTTGCTCGGTTTTGTTGCTGCCTCCAGTAACATTTTTCCTGACTATAGCACCATTGACTCCTGTGATAGTTTAATAGTTTCTGCTGTTTACACAGTTGTCATTTAAATTGCTGTGATTTAAATCTGCCTGCAGGGTTGGTCAGCGCTGAAGTTTACCGTGGTACCCCAAAGGTAATTTGTATTCTGGCTGCTGGAGTTGTCCTGGTAACAGTTGGGTGACTGGAAACCATTTGCAGAGGGGAAGTTAAATTCTGATATTGCTCACCAGTCCCAGTTCTGGTGGTGACAAACTGGAAGGTGTGTGGTTGTTAGGAATCCTCTTACCTTGCAGCCACAGGGTCTCACCCATGCTGTTATTTACAGGAATTTGGAGGAGCATATGAAAATCATTCCTCTTTGTTCCTTAATTTTGGACACGTTGAGCTTGGGAATAGTATCTGTCATGCAGGAGTTCTCACCTCTGAATCTCCTTTCTTGCTTCTGATGCTACCTTTCAGTTTCTAGAGGTGCTGATGAGCTCAGTCACTGTACCGCCGTGGGAGCCATGCGGTATTGCCAGTATAAGTCATGTGGCAGACTTGAAAATAATTAAAAAATAAAAATGTATGCAAACTTCTTGGCTTGTGGTTAAAAAAAAAAAAAAAAAAAACCTCTTTTGTTGTACGTTTAAAGCTGGACTTAAATAATGTCAGTGCACTGTTGCAATATATTATATCAGAAGAAGCTTGTAGAGCTAATCCGAATCAGAGTGACTACAGTGCCTTCAGAGCAGATAAGCCTTTTCACAGCAGCTGAGGGCATGGTTCAGGAGTTTGGGTGTTGGGAATTACAGACTGAAATCTGCAGTTTCTTCTGCATCGTGCAAGAAATGTGTTCTGCTCTTTCTTTTCTATCCAATGAAAGGAATGTGAGTGAACCACAGGAGAATATGCCCCAAATCCACCGTTGTATTGCTGGAGGAAAGCTATTGTTAGGCTTTGATAGTGGCTTACTTTCACAGAGGTGCCTCCTTTTTATGTCTCATTGAAGACATAAAGACATAGGTAACCAGTGGCCTCATAAAACAAATAAATTGTGAGAAATATGTAGGGAGGGAAAAAACCATAGTAATCATTGAGAGGGTTATGTGGATGGCTTGGGTTTATGGTACTTGATTTTTCAGCAGTGTTCATGTGAGACTCCTTAAGCAGTAAAAAGTTCATAATTCCATAGAACTTTATTTTCCCTTTATTCTCATAAACGACCTTTGGAAATCGGTTCAAAGACCCAGCAGACTTTTGTTGTACTTGTCAGTCAGACCTTCAAATTTATGCTTTAAAATGCTTTCTTCCTACAAAGTCAAGGGAATTGCTGATGAGCATGACTACTTAATAACGGAGTTAAAAAAAAAAAAGAAAGAAAAGAAACTCCTCCTGAACGTGCAGCAGCTCTGTCTGCAGCTGGTGCTGCCGTACGAGTGGCATGGGGATTGCTTATTAAATGAGTTAAACTACGCTTCCTCACCTCAGGGTTTTCTTTTGGCTGAGGCCCAACTCATTACTGCTGTCTCACCACAAATCCCTAACAATGTCCTGCCCTGGACTGAAGGCAGGGTGCTCCAGCCACCCCACCTGCTTGCATTTGGCTGGAAGGAGCTTTGGTTTCTACATCCATGGAAAACCCTCTTTATCAACTTGCACCTGCACAAAGAATTGTTTGGAAGCAGCAGTTGGATTCTTCTTTGCCTATGCCTTCCTGCAACATCGCCTTGCATTCCTCCTCCAGCGCATCATGCTGCTCCTTTGTCACCTCCTGCCCATTTCCATGGCAGTGATTGCAAGGCAGACAAGAGCAGCACTGACTGCACAGAGCTGTGTGAATTCTAGCAAGCGCATCCCATGGCTTCCAGCCCCTGGAAGCTGTAAATAATGTGTTTTAATTAATGGGTTACCAGGAGCTTTAAAGAAAATGAGATTGGACTTAGAGAATTCTGTGGTGACCGGAGCATACATGCAGTTTGTTTGGCTACTGGTTGTTTCTATTGTGTTAATCAAATGCTTTAGCTGAAGGCTCATGCCATCCTCATGTGGGCACTGCTGATATCTGCAAGGTATGGAGCAGCACTGGGTGCCATTTATAACTGAGGGGATTTTGAAAGCTGTGTCCAGGGCTGTTACTTCAAAGTCACGCAAATTGCAAGGTTTCCTGTATTGTAGTTCTTTGTGCAATTCTTGTGGTTTGACTTTTAGGTTTTCTGCAGATTTAGGGCAATCAGCAGTGAACAGGAAGCCTTTCATTCCTGTCCTGTGCTGGATGAGCTGTAGGATAACTAGCAGACTGAGAAGCTTCTTGTCCTTTCCTCGTCAGCATCTTCCAGCACAAGCAGGGCTGAGATACTTTGTCTCTTTGCCTCAGTTTCCCTCCATGTGCAGTATGGTTCATGGAGCTACCCTGAGGCACCCCGGGGTTGTGGTGAGGAGATATGGAGGAGACAGGAGCTGCTTAGTGAGGTGGGCACCCAGCACCTCACCCAGGTACCGTGCAGTGTAGCTCAGTGCCTCGGCACAGCTCATCAGCCTGCCACTCCTCCATCACCTCCGCTCACAGCAGCTCGAGGGTGAGGGGAAACATGCCCACTGAAAGCACTGCCACTGGTTCCACCATCTGCTTCTGCTGAATTAACTTTCCTGACTAATTGCATGTGTGATGCTGTACCACATGGTAGCTTTGTTCTTCCCATCAAAAGACAAAGCCCTTGTGTATTTGCTGTGGACCTTTGAACCACGCTTGCCATGGAGGGCCCTGTCAGCTGACACAGTAGCTGTTGATGTCTTCTTGCCTTATGATTAGAGAGCTCCGAATAAGTAAGCGTGGTCATACTCGTTAACAGGTTAAAGTGTATTGTTGCATGCATCATAATTCCCACGTTGTTCCCATTCATCTCCTACCCCCAGGGTACTGGTGCTTCGTATTGCAGTGCATAAAGGCGTTTGACAGCAGATGATGATGGGTGAAGAGGTTTGTGCTCGAATGGAGGGATGGCGTGACCGCTGCCCAGCTCCTAACCTGACCACCTCGCTTCATGTAGTGTCAGAGCCCACCCTCTCCTGCTTCCTGGCAGAATATTAATAGACGTTTGTTTGGCACTGTTCCGCTGTAACAGACTTGGATCAGAGGATGAACCTGCTGTTCAGTCTGAAATGATGCTGGCTTTGGAGACGTTTTTGAAAATGCTTTTGTGTGCAGTTCCTTACAGTTCCCGGAGCCCTAATTCAGTGGCCTTAAGAAGTGAGATTCCTGGCAAATTAGTCATCTGGAGTCTCAGATGCGATTCATGTCTTCCTTAGCACAGAGCTAAAGAAAAGGTGTCTGTACATGTATGTGAACAGTGAGCACCCACAGACATCAGTGGCTCTGGGATAGCTGAATGTTAAGAAACAGGGCCTTATTTTTTATGTTTTAAATCAGCTTGGACACTCCCAGTGGGTTGCTGTGCAATTAATTCAGTTCAAGTTCCTATACCTAGTTGGACTTGATCCTACAGGGATCCCACAGGGTCTCTTCCAGCGGGATTCTATGATACCATTCCTGGTGTGATAACATAAAGATGGTTTCCAGTAAGGTATATTATAACATGCATGTTTTAATAGCAGACAATCTTCAGAAAGATGCCCCACTCCTTTCATTGTTATTGACTCCTTACTCTACCAAGACTGTGCCTTGTGTATTTAAATTGTAGTATTGTAGCCTTCCTGAAAGGTAAAACATGTTCTGTGGGTTTTCTTAACTGCATAGAATATTTGTTGTATTCTTTGCTGTGCAGTGCAATTAAAGTAGAGAGAGAAGAAAAGGAGCAGTGATCCAATGTTAAGCAGCTAGAGCATGTCTAGTAAGTAAACACAGCAGAAGCAAGCAGATTAACCACTTTATGCCTCCTGCTGTTGGATACAAAGCAACACGATCAGGTGCGTTGCCACAGGTGTAACTCCCTCATCAGAGCATCCTGTGTTGCATTTCCCTGCCAGCCACCCACACCCTGCGCGGGGGCAGCAATGCTCTGTGATTCCAAATTGTGTCCCCTCACCTTCTTTCCTACAAACAGAAGGGATGGCTTTGCAACTGAGAGGATTGAGTCTGCGTATTGAATTTAGATCATTTGTTTGGCTTCTGAAGAGCTGTACTCTTTCTTTTCTTCAGGTTGTTACGGTTTGTGAGCTTTGCACTGAATTCTGCTGGATTTTCAGCGTGTCATTAGCTCCAGATAATTTATATTACAGATCAGAGATACGTGGGCTGTTAGCAATTAGCGCATTTTGGGAATGTACAATACTTGTGCATAGGCGTGTTGTATGGATGTTTCGCTGCGCTTGCAAACACAGAGCTTGCAGGTGTAAATATCAGGTTACTGTTTTTCCACACAGTAACAGTATGCAGCCTGGACTCGGGCCAACTTTTGTAAATCGAGGCTTAAATGGGATGTATATTCTATTTTCAGGCTGAGCTGCAGGGGAAGGGGCTTTACCTGAGATTGTTGCCACCTCATGCAGGAGCAAACTCCAACAGGGAAGTGGCAAACGTGCTGTAAGGGGATGAAGAACCCCAGGAATACCTGGCGTAGGTTTTAACCCCAAAGGCAACATACTGAGCAGCTGCAGTGAGAGCATGGCAGGGCATTTGTCATTGCTCTGAGTCTGGGACTCGTGGATGTACCTCCCTCAAGCTAACGTGAGTTTCAGCAAACTTGGCAGTTTCAGCAGAATTCTGTGCTCTGTGTTGCTTTGGTGTGCTTCATCCTTACTGCTGTCTATTGCATTCAGGCACTGAGAAGTTTAACGTTGTGTCCAAGCTGTGAAAGTCAACTACTGCAACTCAGCATCTTCCATATGAACTGCAGTGTTGAAATGCTTTAATGCAACAGCATAGTCCAGGTAAGAAATAGCCCTTCAGGCTCTGGCGATATGTTTTTCACCATCTTCTCAACTGGTCTTGGAGATTTTTTCACCAACCTGTTGAAAAAGGAATAATCCTTAATCATATCAAATGGAGCAGAGAGCTAAATAATGACCTTACAGAGTGGCCCTCCTTTTTCTTTCCAGTCCTCAGTATTGCTTAGTGAAAGGATCTGCATTCACACATCCTTAGCCTTCTTTTCTGAGGACAAATGCAACCTCAGAGTCCATATCTTCTGTTTCCCTGGTACCTGACTGACTGGTGAGGTATAGATGTGTTTCTGATTGGGTATAAAAATGCCTCTGTGGACATCCTGCATTTTTCTTCTTAATGCTTCCCAGCAGAAGTAGCCTCAGTATGTTTTGCCCCTGGGAAGCCCAGCCCTTTTTTTGCCAGTGGATTGATAGTTTAAACTCTTTATGGAAACTGATAGCCATTAATAATTTGGGGATATCAGGGGTTTAAAAGCAGCAGGAACTGCAGCATGGGATCAGCATGGTGGAAAAGTCCCACACTGGTGATTGCTCCCAAGCTCGAATCTGGGGAGTTTTCCTCTGTTTCTACCTTCCTGCCTTGGGAGCATTTTCCTATCTCAGTGACCACCCTGTCAAACAGTAGTATTTATTGGTGTCTCCTTGAGGCCCATAACTTGGGCTGAGGATTGTAAAACCTGCATTAAAAGCACACATCATAGGGTGTCATAAAAACATCTGCGTCCAATTTTGTGCAGGGATCACTGAGGCCAATAATTATTCATGGGCTTTGGTGGTTTTTCATCAGGGTGTAGAACATGGCCCCTAGTGTTTAATTCCCAGAAATGGAAAGACAGAATAACGTGAAATGGCTCTTGGGGAGTTTGCAAACACCCTTCGTTGTGAAATAACATACACGTAGCTGCCACCCAAGATCTAGCATCTCGCTGCTCGTTAAAAGAAAGCAAAACAAAACCCAAAGCAGACAGACAGAGCCGGCAGTTCTGTCAGCAAAAGGCAGTGTGGATAAGCTTTAGTCGGAAAATATTTAAAAAAAAACAAAGTGTCAGGTTGGGGCGTACCAAATTGAAGACCCTGGGAGGGATATCTGTCCCCCCAACCCCCAGCAAAAGCAGGGTTTTCCAATTTACAGGTAGACTGAGGTGGTGGGGGGGAGGCTGGTAGCTGATTTTTGTTTGCCTTTTTTCCTTTTAAACCCCCAGAGAGTTGAAGACTAAGGTGATGTGGGCTCCTGAAGAATAGCAATGAGAAAACTGTCAGAAAACTTCTTTTTATGCAGCTTAGAAGATCACTGGTGCCTTGCACCTGAATCTCAAGGAAAAAAAACAACCCATAGCTGGAGGAAAATCTGAGGGAGCAGATGTCCCTGTGGAGAGAGGCAGTGCTTGGGGTCTCTTCTGGGGTTGTTCCCAGCTGCGAAGCTCCCCCAGATGAAGCCAGATCCCTGCTGAAGCCTTCAAGCTCCCAAGGAGAACATGTCTTGCATACCCCGTCTGCATGCTGCATACTGCATTCATTAGGCCAACTTATGTATCTGGAAAGAAACAGAGCAACTTCTGTGCATACAGCCCCTTCTTAATGTCTGAAATTGCAGAGCAACCTGAGGAAAGGAGAAAGATTTCAGGGTTTTACCTTGATGACAGCAATGGAGGCATGTGGTTGTTTGTTGACATCACTTTAATTTCATACATGAGGACAAAATGCAGTTGTAGCGTTCTGTGTTTTCCATAGCTTTTCACAGATTGCTGTTATGTGCTGCCATTTTCCTCGTGTTAAGCTCAGCGCTGAATGTGAAAATGTATTTAAATAATTTGAAATTGAGGATGTACGCATTACCATTTAAAACACACAAAGTTGGATACCTTTGATACCAATGCAAACCCCAGGTGATGTCTGTCTTTTTAATTTATTTGATCCGATTTAATTGGTCAGAGAGGCTGGTTCAGTCTCAACAGCAGCACATCTGTTGCAGTGGCTGGAACTTGGGCATCAAGGAGCCCCTGTCAGTGGGGTCACTGCTTGCTGAGGTGGGTTCAGGGGTCGCTGGGAGAAGATATTTAAATATGTTTCATGTGAGGTATCAAAGGGAACGTAGTCTGTGTCTGAGCACCGCCCGTTTGAGGTGATCTCATTCATCTTACTTTATAAATGTAACTGCCTGCTGAGATGGCAGCATCAAAAAAAAGTGGCCAGATTCAGAGCCTGGTTAAATATTCCCTTTCATTACTTCAAGGTGTCTTTAGTTGTCTGAAAACTGAAAGGATTCAACAACCCACATCTATGAGGATATCCTGACATTTCAACTCTAGATCTTATGCCATTTTGTAGCTGCAAACTACATGTTGCTGCGATTTCCCATGCCGAGGAGAGTGATCCTGGGCTGCTTGCAGCCAACCCCATAGCTGGTGCCAGTGGTGGGCAGGGACGAGGCAGTTGTTTGCCCACCTGCTGCCATGGGGAGGTCACACCTTGGTGGATTGCCGTACACTCATGTTGTGCTTCCTTTCTATTGAAGCCAATGCCATGTTAGTCTACAGAGTACTCCCGAGTACTTGGGAGTACTCGGGCCACAACACTAAGATGCAGGTTAGGATTTTCATATCTCCTTGAGAAGTAAGACATTATTTGGGTATTTAACATGGTCAAACGGCTTGGGGATCAATCTTTTTTTTCTTTTTTTGAGCTTGGGGTGCAGAAAAGGTTTGCAGTGAGCTCAATTTCACGTGTAGATTAAAAAAAACCTCAGGTTCCTATTTGAGAGCATCATCTGCAGTGTCACGTGGCTGTGTTTGCAGCCAGAAGTGGACCGAGTTATAAACCGAAGGCATCTGCTTGCTGTCAATTGTTGGATAGCCCAGAGACTCTCTCAAGCTGGATATCTTTCTCTTGGTAAGCAGAAAACAACATAGGGACAAGTAAATGGTTCAGCTGGGCTGGATTTGTCTCAGTTTGAGACCCTTCCGAACAGCAGAGTTGAGCCCTAACAAGGAGGTCTGTCCTGGGCAGAGCCGTGTGGCTGTGCAGTGCAGGCTGGTGCCTCAGGACCAAGCTAAGCCCCTGAACTCACGTGATGCTGCTTTTCTTCTCACGTGGAGTCTTGTCAGTGTCTCTGGTACGCTACTGATCAAAGTCACCATTGAATTTTCCCAGCATGAAATGAAACCCTGTTTCATGAATTTCGATTTCTCTTTCTGGCCTACCACCCCCTTCCCCTTCTCACATCCTGCAGGGTTAGGTATTTTTGTCCCTCAAAAATTTCATTTTATGCCCTTTTATTCTATTTTTACAGCTGCTTGGGTAAAATGGTTTTCTCCGAGGAGGCTGAATGTAGCTGCGGGTGAGATCAGATAGCAGTCGATGGGCAGCCTGCTGCTGATTCAGAAGTAAAATAGGAGCAGGATTCATGTGAACAGCAGAACAAGTGAAACCAAGATCGTAGTGTCTGAGAGTTCTGCTTGTTTTTAATCTCATTGCCTTCTTCCCCATGCAGCAGGCCTGTGCTGTGGGATGGCAGCACCACCGTGGCCTCGCCTGGCCAGCGGTCAGAGGCCATGCTCTGTCCTCCTTCTGTGGGGCTGTAGTTCTGATTGTTCTCTGTTCAGCTACTGACTGTATGGAACGTGTGGGAGTAGACTCTTCACGTCTTGCTCCCCTGTCTTTTCAGATCTGGTGGGAACTGGCCGACTGCTAGTGAGAGTGAAAGGCACATCTCAGTCTGCAGGTCTCCTTGAGTTAACATGCTCCTTAGGCTGGTTGTGGATTAGAATTGAATCACAGAGGGCCTGCTGTCTAAAATGAGGCATAGAAGATGTCCCAGAAAGCTTCTAAAACTGAAGCATGAAGTGAAGTGGCTGAGGGCTTTAGGGTTAGGAGAGGGTTTGGATTTTATTGAGAAGATGATGGAAGTACAGATCTTGGACCTCTTAAATTAGTTTCAGTTACCCGATTGGCTTTTAATGTCTGGGATTTGACTCATCAGGTATTTCCCAAATTAGAAGTCGCATGTAGAACATCCAGTCCCTTCTCGTTGCCAGTGCTTGTTCCTTTTAGTCTGCCTTTCTTTTTTCCTGTCTAATTACACATATCCCCACTGACTGCTTCTTTATGGATACCCTCAGTAAATGTTCGTATTCTAAACCAGTCACCTCAAGTTCTGCTTCTGTTTGCTCCGGGGATGAACCCTGACTCCTCACCTTCAGTCTGGGATAACGGATGCGAATAACAGAAGACAGAAGGACATTTTTGTAAAATGAGGGACCGTGCTGGTCTGGCGCAATTGAGTTTAAAATTCAGTGCATTAGTTTGTGTTTTTGTCATGGCGTTATTTCCTCTCATGCCTGTTTTACTGGGAGAAGGGAAGCAGGAATGAATTCCTTTCTAACCAAGCTTTGGAAATACGCCCAAACCAGTGCTCAGCCCCTTGGGAATCAGCCCTGTGGCTGCACAGGAGTTAACTTCTATGCTAGAACTCCTTTCCTATCTGCCCAGCTGCAGATATGAAAAACGAAAAGCAGGTACCAAAGGCAAACGGAGCAAGAGCCAAAAGAAATGCGGTCTCTTTGGTGTCACTCCCTGTATCCAAGCAGGGAAGAAGATGAAAGGCTGTGTGTATGCTTCAGTAGCCTTCTCTCTTCTTGTTCCAGGTATCAGTTTGCACCCCCCCCCAAGGAGCAGAAGCACAGGGAAACTGTGACTAGTTACTCTTGTTTGTTTATGTTCATTTGGAAGAGATGTGAGTAGAGCTGCCTGTGCTGCTTACGGCAAAGGAAATAGGTCTCAGGGGAACAATTAATTCTGCTTGGCTATTTCTGAGCCAGGTGAAACCATAGAATGAACCTGTGTCCTCCTCACTGTCTAAAAGGGAGGTATTTATTTATTTTACCTTTTAATGCACCGCTGACAATTTATGGTGCGAGCCTGAATGAATTTTTAATAGAGAATTGATGGAAGAAAGGTGTATAACATGGGAGATTAATAGAAGAGGTTATTGGACTTGAAAAAGAAAAGGAGGAAAATGACAGAGAGCTGATATATTAATTAACTGCTCCCTGCCTGTGCCATGATTGCAGAGACACGAGGATTGAGTGCCAGAAGGGGAATATGGTTGAAAACAAAGTGATTCCAGTCTTGCGTTAGTGGTGAGAAATGACAGGACTTCCGTATTCTTGCAGTTTGAATAATCCAGGCTGCTGTTTGCAATGCAAAGCAGAGTGTATTTTAATTAAGGCATTCTGCAGAGCCGTGACCCAATGTGTTGGATAATAACAATACATTATTTAAAATATAAATAATAAAAAGCAGCAAAATCAGAAACGGTAGATGTAAATATAATAATCATAGAATGGTCTAAGGGCTTCTCCCCCTTAGCCTGCTGCTTTAAGTGATTAGTTAGTTTAGATTGAAACAAAGGACCAAATGTGCTTTCGTCTTGCTGATGTATCAGGCAGGGGCCTGTGGGACGCTTGGGGTGGGCGTGTGGGCAGGGACCCGTTTCTCTGTGCTGCTGGGTGGTTGGGCACAGCTTTGCCTTGCAAAGAGGGGCTCTGCTCGGGGAGCACATTAACACCCTCAAAGGATGCCCCCTGAATGTCAGCAATGCGTTTCTCTTCCTTTTGTGAATCCTGGCAATCTATTAATTGTGCTGCCCAAGAGCAGTGTCGGGGGAACAAAGCAATCAGTGCCACCATCTGCTTGTGAGCAGGCTGGCCGGGCTGCAGGGTGGGAGGGCTGCCTGTTACGCTCCTGTCTGTTGCTGACCCCTCGTTTGTGTCTGCATGTCCTGGAAATAAGTGGTCGGAGTGTCAGACTGATGGAGAAAGAGGGGGTTGGGTGGAGGTGGAAAGGCAGCTGAGTCACGGTCTGGGTCTTTTGGGAATGAGTCAAAGACCAGAGATTTCTGATGGGAGCAAGATGATGACGATGCTGAGAGAGCTTGTATTAAATTAAACGTGTTTTAAAAATGAAGCATCTCATGTCTCCAGTGTTACACTCGTCACTGCTTTCAGGGAAGATACACAGTTGTTTCATTTGTGGGTGCTGCACTTTTCCTCTAACAGCAACTGCTGAGCTTCACCTTGGCAGCAGGCAGGGGAATGTCGTGACTTTGCTTATGCATTCGTATCCCATCAGCATCTGGTATGAGCTTCTGACCATTATATGCAAGCTTAGTTTAGTTAATCTGATGTAATAAATACATCAGAAGTGACCCATGATAGCCAGCTGCACAAGTGTTGAGGAGCAGGTCTATTCCCTCTGAGATAATTGACGTGCAGCATCCTTGGAAGATCAGACTGGGTTCCTGCTGTCACTGGTCTCTTGTAAAACTGTTGGCCTCTATGGTTTTTCTCTGTATTTGTTCATAATATTTGGTTCTAAACGACTGAAGGGCAAATTGTCCATTTGATTCAGAACATGGTTCATTTAGCAGTGGAAGGGGGGAGTAAATGCATATTCTCTTTACGAAGTGCATCCTGAGAGGTTGTGCAGCTGCTTAGTGGTGTTTTGTGGTGTTTTCCTGCTTGATGCTTGTTCAGGGAAGCTGTGTATCTCATGTTAGAGCGTGAGTGCTTGGTTTCTGCCATGGCAGCCTCCCCAGTACCTCATGCAGCAATGACCGTCTTCCTGCATAGGTCGTGGGCTTGTAATCCTGTGCTTATGTAAGAAAAAAGTTAGATCAATCCCTGGAGAGTAAGTTGTTGTCTTTAATGCTTTGAAAATGTCTGCTGGAAGAAACACTGATGAAGCCATGATGTGTACATATGACTTACATCGAGGAGCAGGTACCAAGCACAAAGCCTCTGTGTGGGATCAGGAAAGCAGTGGAGCGGATTGCACAGGGAGGCCATGCTGTCTCCATCCTGAGATTGAGATGTTAGGACTAGAGTGAGTGAAGCCATGAGTGATCTGGTCTGACCTCAGGGCTGGCCTGGTCTTGGGGAGGAGGCTGGACATGGCTTCCAGGTGTCCTTTACTGCCTGAATTTTCCTGTGATCCTATTAGGTTGTGAGCAGCTTTGTAGAAGGGAAGAAACAAATCTCCCTGCCACCACCTGCTATATGAATTGGTTAGTCAGCTGATCTGCTCATCAGCTGGGTTCCTTGTAGAAAAGCCACACCACTGGAAAAGGCAGTGACTGGTGATCATGTACACGCTGAGGCCAAGGACTGAACAGGCCAGATTGTAGACTGCTTGCTTTCTGCTGCGGTGGAATAATGCTGATGTGTATTAAGGGCGCTGCGTGTGCTGCACCACCAGCACAGTGGAATAGACCCGTTAATTGCTTGAGCTCCTGCCTTGCATCTTTTTCAAGCCCTAGATTAATGCAAGCAAAGCAAAGAGTGTTGAGTAGTTGACATTTAATGAAATGATGTTTATTGTCTGGAGGAGTGCTTTATGATCATCTAATATGGTGACAGATGTACTAAAAAAAGCCATGAATAGACTGCGTAGATAAAAACATTGTTAGATCGTAGTACTCCAAAGGCGAGACTTGTTTGTCTTACCTGTCTGTAAATCATGCAGCACACTTTCAGTTCCATGTAGGCAGTAATGTTTCGTAGTAAAAACCCCAGATCCTTACTTTCATAAAGAGCATCCCTATTTTATAGTTCTTATTTTTTACTGTCTGGAATAAAATATAAAAGAGCAGATCCATTTTGAATAATTGAGGAATGAGAGTTTTAGAGAAAAGGAACACCCGTCTGTGATACCTGTGTGATTCTGTCATGGGGAAGCAATGTTGAATGTGGGATGAATTCTCTTGACGCAGGGAAATCAGCATTGTCCTTCGTGGGATTGGATGCGGTGGAGGTGATCTGTTCTGCTTATATTCACATCCAGTTTTGTTTGTCTTTTCATTTCCTGCAGCAAAGAAGACTTGTGCTGAGTCGGATTTCGCTTGTGACAACGGTCACTGCATCCCAGATAGGTGGAAGTGTGACGGCGAAGAAGAATGTTCTGATGGGTCGGATGAATCAGAAGCAGCATGCAGTGAGTAGCACAGACAAGTGGTGTTTCTCAGACATGTCGTCTTGTCAAAGCACGGAGTGTTAAGAAATGGAAGGTGCTATTCTTAACACTCACAGGAGGATGTTTAAACTTCAGCTTTTGTTGTAACAGAAATTAAGTACACAAAAGATTCAGGTCATTTGAATCAGATGGCTTCCAAATGTTCCGGTATACCAGTTTTCCAGACAGTGATACAGATAGAACTATACAAGGTGTATTTCTGTCTGTAATGGAACTGGAAACGTTTCTAGCACTATTGCATTTTGTGTAGTTTCAGGGCTCGTGATCAGCAGTGGTGCATTAAGATTCCTGATCAGTCTTCTCGCGAAAGAGAACACTTTTAAGAAGTAGGAGTCCAAGGAGAATCAGAAGCTGTTATTTAGTCCTACACCCACGGGGTGTACTGTTGCTCCTTGGGGTATAGGCTTATCAGTCTGTGGGGCTGCACCAGCAATTGTGTAAGGTCTGAATCAAGCACTATGAAATCTGTGCACCTGGGGTCAGGCCTTTGGAAACTGCAATGTGCAGCATTTTGCATGGGGTCGCGTCTTAGGATTCATCACTGCAAACAGCACTTCTGTCACTACAGCTGAGCTTTGGAATTCCCAGGCATTCTCAGTGTTATTATTTCTTATTTCAATTTTTGCCTTGGAGAACAAGTGAAGAAAAAGATAACAGACAAGAGATGAGCAATGTGAAATAACTGAAGCTGAGAGTAAATATAACAGATGTTTAGTGCAGACAACACCTTTTAAAAATGTATTGATTCAGTAACTAAAAGGACATGCTTGATTTCCACATAGTGCTCGTAATCTTTTCGCTCTTTGAGGACCTCTGTCCATGCTCTGGTAGTACAGAACTGTGAAGGTCTGCTGCTGAGTTGAAGGAAATCCCAGGAACACTGTAATGAAAACACTAGCTTGCTTACATCTGCAGATTTGTTCTTGGGCAGACCGAGAAACTTATACAAGCCATTCTATTGAATTTCCAGTCATGTACTTCGCAAATATATTCCCATGAGTCAGAAACAGTGCTGGAGGAAGTGTTTTATTGGCACGTAGAGGGCTTCACAAATAACCACGCTTTTATTTTTAATCCTAGTACCTGTTCTACCTTCTCCCTCCCTAATTAAGAAAGATAAATAAGCTTATCTTTTGCATAAAATGAATGGAATATTTTTTGCAGCCATATACTGGCTACACAAAAAAATGACTTCAGTGACTACATTAGCATATTTATGTACTATAAGTGTTGGTCTTTCACCCTGCATCCGCCTTAGTCAAAAGCTATCTTATTAATGCTCCTTCCGCTACCTGATTGTGTGGAGGGGGGCTGCATAACTAAGCAGCTCCATTCCCTGGTGTTGCTGTCTGTAAATCTCTTGGCAGAGGCCATAGCATGGAGAGGGTACAGACCAATGCAGCTCTTAGTTCCCTGGTGATTTTTCTTGATCATCTTCCATTCCTGCCATTTTTCCCCACTTACGTTATTTCTCTGGGGAAATCATCTTTAAAACTTAAGTATTGTAAAGGACGCTTGACCTGAGCCTTTGATTGGTACAATATGGGGCTGCCATCCTGAGAGGATAGTCATTTGTTCAGTTTAGTGTGATTTTCTGCTTGAAACCTACTAAGAAACTGAGGTCTACATTTCTGCAGTGGTTCTTCTGTTCAGATAGTATCAGGAAAATAATGGCCCTTGAAATGTCTCCCCGCTGCTAATGGGAGCGGGCCAGTGTCACCTTGACACAGGCAGAAATCTGTTCCAGTTCTGTAGTGTGCTGTGGCAGGTCAATCAGGAATTCATTGTGGAAGTGACAGTGCGTGTGGACTAATTCTTGATTTGGCCTTTTTTTATTATTTTTAGTACAAGAGTTTTGAAAACAGGTCAGAGACTGTGGCATGTAATTATGGCCTGTAACTGCGGCATTTCTATTCAAGGAAGATAACATCCATGTCTGTCAGTCAGGAAGGGTCTCTTGGCTTCCAGAGGGAATTTGCATGAGTGAGTGCTTTTCTCTGTTGAAACCAGAAGCTTCTGATGCTTTAGTCTTCTCTGTTACAGGTAAAGTGTCCTCTTAGGACTTTGTTGTTGCGTGTTTTTCACATCTGGAAAAGGTGGTCTTGAGCCACAATCCCAGTTTCCAACAACAGAAGATAAAGGTGACTTTTATCATAGCAGGGCCCCCAGCACACGTTGAACTGCTCTGATTCGTGCCTTCGTACCGTGTAGCTGGCTGCACTGTTGGAGTGCCTGGTTAAGGCTAGTTTTAATTTTAATTCCATTCTTTCTCATATTTGTCTATAGCTGCCTCAGCTCAATATGTTTAACTTTTGTTACCAGTTTATCAGGTAGATGCAAGATCTTCATGTCTCAAAGTTTACAGGAAGCTCAATACAAGCTTATGCCTGACTTGTGGCTGGCTCTCCAGACAAGTTGATGTTTCTTTTTGTACCAGTTCAAAGCTTGCCTTCTAATCTTAAAAATATCTGCAAGTGGAATTTTGGAACTTTACTTCTTTTATGGGATTATTCAGATCTGAGGTTCACACTTAATCAGATGAAGATCAAGTAGTTTTAATCTTACGGCTGTTGATAGCTATAGGCTTTAATTTGCATGGTAAGGCCATTCTTCCCAGATGTTTTGTATCCTTGTCCAAGTATGTGTCATCTCAAAGGCTGATCCGATCTGCTCTTAAGGAACCAGAATCAGCCCGATAATGCATAAGCACCGTCCTGGTTGTGGGATTAATTCACATATGTTTGCAGCTCTTCCTATTGCCACTCGTCAAGGCAGCAGTGAGTGATAAACCTGGCAGATTGTTAAACAAAAAACTGGAGCATTGTGCTTTGCTTTTAATGTGTACCCCCAAAGTAAAAGCCCAAAGTCTTTGTGTGTGTAAATGCCATACCGGGACAAGGAAAAGGCTGTAATTACAGACAGAAAATCTAGCGAGAGTCAAAATGTGTAGTGGGACATTCTGTAAGACTTTTCCTAGAAGGTCTCTCCCAGCAATCCTTGGTTGTTTGGTTCTTTTTTTTCCTCTTTCTGGTTGGGAAGTAGCTGCAGACCCCTATGACTGTCTCACTTTCCTGTGTAGAAATGCAGCACAGCCCTTTGGAGGAGAACGCATTGCGGAGTTTCCCTAGGGAAGAGATGGGATGGGAAATGGAGATTTCTCACCTCTGGCAAGATCAAACTGCTTTATAAAATCAATTGCTTTCAGACAGGCCACATAATTACCAGCATCTCTGCCAGGTTCCAGAGCTGTTCCTCGATTAATGTAACACTGGGACATTGTCTATAGTCCGTTTGAGATATGGAGGTTTAGAGCATTGATAATGCTGAATGTTGCACTTTAGGAGTATTTCCACCTTAGAAAGGGATCAAAACAACGTGGCTCCTCCCAGCACCTAGCCATATGCTAAATGGCTTTTTATTCTCTGAATGCTTCTGTAGCTGTTTTTTAAATACCTTGTGGGCTCTGGTTGTTAGGGATTCTATGTCCCTGTCTCTAATGCTGAGTTAAAGATAAACGGTTGTTGTGAACAAACAAACAAAAACCTGCTTAGCTTGCAGCTGCTTCCCAGATCCCTGAAGTTGCTCAGCTTTGTTCCTGGCAATATCCTCTCTCAGGATGTTACCCTTCCCCAGGTTTTCAGGGCTGTGTGACCTGTCTTGTGTTCATAGATAAGGTGGCATCACAGCTTGCCTGACTTTGCTCAACCTGTGGTGTCCAGGGTTTTTTCCTGCTATCCACATAAAGTGCATTTTCTTCAAGCCACTGAATGTGGCAGGGAGCAGTGGCTGTAAGTGGCTATGGAGTTCCCAACTGTTGGAACCCGTAGGGCTTCTCACTGTTGTATCTGGCATGAGCTGATGTTGGAGAAGATGGTTGTTCAGGCTTCTGGTTTGAAAATGAGTTATTATGAAGAAGAAGCTGCTTGTGTTTCTTCTTTTCTTTGAGCTAGATCCTTGATCTAAAGATACTCTTACACCCTTAGGTTCGTCCAAGAGAATTATTCATGTAGCAGGCAAATAGCACCGCTAAACCTCAGTGTTCTGCCATCTGTCAGTTCTTCAGTGCTATTATTTGGCAGCTGAGTTTATTTGGTCTCATTTATTTTCTATTAAACTTTCCAAAATAAGTGTATCCCTCTTCTGTAAGCTGATCTATTCAGGCAGATATTGTGGGCTGGATCTGTTCTCTCTGTGAAGTAATCATCAGATATAATGATGGGGGAAGGGGATTGTTTTATTTTGGCTTAGTTTGTTTTTGCATGGAAGTAGAATGAGCCCCTAAATCAGAGGAAGCAAAGCCATGCAAACTCAAAAACTAATGCTATCCGCAGAGGGCAGGAGGGGCAGAATGCACGATTTAAGAAGTTGGGTTGAATGAGGCTGGGGGAGGGAGGAGGAGGAGGAATGTAGCGTTTAAGGGAAGAAAGTTATTTTGAGATACTTAATAAATGAGAAGAAATGGGATGGTGGGTGAGATGGAACAAAGAAATACCATTTATCTGTGCTGCACTGCAGTGCTGATGGAGAAGGGGAAGCGTTAATGCTCCAACATGTGCTCCAGGCTCATCTTCCCTGACAAAGCCTTTTTAGGTTCAGGAGGTCTCTATTCAGGAAAGGTTGGCTGCACATATGTAAAGCAAATGAACCACTTAGGCCTTGCAGGATTCCTGCTGGGAGAGCAGCCTGGGGAGACACAGGCTTACCCTTCATCTGATGTGAGCCAGTGCTGCTGCTCTCTGCCTATGGGTGAGGCAAAACCTGCAGTGGGTGCAAAACTGCCATCACTGGAAGGTGTTCTGACACGATAATGGGTTTCATCTCTGTTGTGCCAGCTTGTATGTAAGGGGCTTCCTGCAAATCATGAAAAAGGAGAACAGAATGTCTAGAAGCAGTGGGAGCAGAGCAGAGTTAGTGCCTCTTTCAGCCAGACACCCCTGATTGCCACGAACCTCACCAGAACCTGTTTTGAGATACAGAAGACATTTTTGACTTTAGAGTCAGCTTGTTCACCTGAGGATCTTACAATTGTTTGCTACTAGGTTATGCAGCAACATGCCTGTGCCAGCTGCAAGGAGATCTCTGGTAGGGCCCCACAAACCATCCAGCTGAGGAGCCCCAGATCTCTTTTCCATTGCTCTCACTAAAAGCAGCCCACTGCTACTCAGTGCCCATCCTGGGGTGGTGGCATGTGCTGGTGCTGCACAGGCTTTGCTTAAACGTGAGAGATTCCTTGCTATTTCACCACCCAGTTTCTGGAAGCTGAGGAAGGGGGAATGGTAGCCATTCTTCCTACTGAGCTAAGAGACCTCTATCAAAATAGGTGTTAGCCACCTGGTGCTGTTCCAACACAGGTGCAGAATCATGCAGCTTTTTTACAGGAAAGAAATTTTACATTTTCCTTTGGATTTGGTTATTTAATGAAAAATAAGAATCTCCAGAGAAAAATAAAAACAAATGCTAGCAAACAGTAGCAGCACTGATGGGAACATAAATTAAAGGGATAGAGCAAGTAAAGATCTGAGCTGGCAAACTCTTGCCTAAGGACATCGTATATATAATGAGATCAAGGAATGCAGGCAGCAGAAACTCACCATTTCTTATTTCTTTATCAGATATGTGACATTCTCCTAGTTAAGAGCAGAAGTTATTATACGGAATGGTGCAGGAGGATGTTATGAGAGAGAAAAAGGGAGGCCTGAATTCATGCTGCATGTATTAAGGAATGGTTTAATAGGGCAGGTCTAATAAGCAGCAATCCTGGAAATAGATTTTTTTTTTTTTTTAATGGAAACGGAATGTAAAACGAAATCCATGACTGCTGGTTTGAAATACAGTTTCAGTTCTTGCAGTCCTTCTTATTTTGAAGTACGTGTCGTTCAGGGAGATGTATCCAAACTTGACAGTTTTATTTTTAATGGGTATTTTCCACGATCCTGGGCACTTCATGTGCTGCTGCTGTGTATGCTGATCTCCTGTAATACCGGTCAGCATATAATTGTCTTCCTTGGCTATTAAGTTGCACAAAAGCATAATTCTGCAGTTGTTGGTTTTGCTGACGGTATTGCTCACCCCCAAATGCACAACCCTCTCCTAGCTTTCTCATTCAGCCCAAAGGAAATTATTTCCATATTATTCATCTTTGAGCTACGTCTCGTGCACGTCTGACTGAGTTTGGTTACATTACTGTGCTTTTCTGGAAAGCGACTTAATAGACTGTTCCTGCCCTTGGAGAATTCATTTATCTTGAAGAAGGGTGGACTGTCTCACTCAGGCCATCATGTACACTGGGCTACTGAAAACGGGAGGAGGAGGGGAATAAAAAGAAAAAAGCCACCACAGACAAACTAGGTCAAATCACCCAGGCACAGCCAGATACCACGTTTTAGAACCTGGGGCAGAAACAGAAAGGATTTTTTTATTATTTTTTTTTCCCCAACATCAAGAGCAGATCTTCTTGTTTATATTGTGCTGTGATGGTGGGGAATTGTATGTGCAGTGGACTAAAGAAAGACTATTCTGTTGGATGAATTTGTTGTGGGTTCGTTCAAGGAATTAAGTGAGGTAAGGTTAGTGTCAGGCATACAAGTGTTCATTTTTACAGCACTCCCATTACACTAACTGGCTGTTGTCAGCACAAAATCCTGCAGCTTCCGTGGTCTGGTTACTGGTCCCCCACAATTGTGGTGGGCCCTTGGGAGCACTGCAGCAGCTGAGGTTTCCACTGCATCTGTAAACAAATATAGCATAAGGTATGGAAGGTGGGAATGCTTCTGGAGCTGTGGGACCCTCCTGGTGACAGGACAAGAAGAGACAGTCTGGTTTTCCAGAAGCTCAGACTGAGTTTGTGGGACTAACGGCAAAAACTTTCTGTCCCTGTCCTTGCACTTGGCCACCGATATTAATGAAGAAAAATGCTTGGATGTCACCTGAATTTCCTCTGTTGCAGCATGCGTCACCATGCACATCTGAGAACAGTCTGTCTCTGTTTTCTCTACTCCCTTCCCATTTTAGAGTTGAAGGCAGCAATAAAATCTTCTGTTCTCCTCCTCTTCTGATGGCTGAACACAGTTCTCTCAGCCTCTCCTTGTGTGTAGTCTATTGTTGTTTTGCCAGGAAATTGGAAATAGCACAATTCTGTAGAAGGAATCAGCTTTTTTCAACATTCACTAACCTCTGTCAAAGCCTTATCACATCCAAAACATAATATAAAAAATATTCTGTATCTTTTGTATGCTGCTTACCTTCCAGGTCTACTTATGAAGGGTTTTGGACTCTTAAAAATTCTCTTCGATGAACACATTAGCAATGCTCTGGAGGTGGATGAGACTTGTCAATGCCAGTTAGAAGACCAGTAGTTCCCTACAGGTTGTATCTTCTGGTCTAGTAAAGATTTCTAAAAGTCTTTTTTTATCCTAAGCATTTGTAACTCTTGAAATGCTCATAAACATTTCTACTTTAGTCATCTTATCTCAGCCAATGTATATCTTCTTCACAAGTGCCTCTGGTTCCTTTATCACTGTAGCTCATCTGAATGAGTCCAAGTGGGTCCTTGTTGAGTAACCCCAAATTGACCTCAATATCCCAAAGGACATAAAATGGTAGGTACTAACACAAGAAATCTTTGACAAGATGAGAAACCTAATCTAGCTTTTCTTGCATCCTGTTCCTTTTATTGAAGCATGAAATTATCCTTTTACATCAAAGCAAATTCAGCAAACTCAAAGCCTAGCTGTTTATCCTTAGTAGCAGGATAACTTTATCTGTGGCTGTTGGGCAGTGAATTACATCTCCTTTTTGATGATTTCCGTGGCTTTGGTGGTCTCAGCATTTTACTTAGCTCGAGATGTAAGTTAATTTAGGGTATGCAATGATTGTGCTTCAATTCTACCAGTGCTAAAAACTTTGAAGTAATACCCTTCTAAAGAAAACCTATTTTTCCTTCAGGGGAAGGTGGATAGAGCTTGAGTTTCAAAAGCGATCTTTTCAGAGGTTCTAGACCAGTAGGAAAACCAATAGAAGTTCTGTTGGATCTTTTCAGATGTTTTTGCTGTTCTTTTATTAAGCTATGTAATCTTGCAAGAAAGTCCCTTTCTCATGTGGCTTTGCAAGATTTGGCATTTGCGGTGTTCATATGTCTCAGGTCGTAGAATCATAGCATGGCTTGGGTTGGAAGGGACCCGAAGGATCATCAAGCTCCAACCCCCTTCCGCAGGCAGGGCCACCAACCTCCATATCTAATACTAGACCAGGCTGCCCTGGGCCCCATCCAACCTGTCCTTGAACACCTCCAGGGATGTTCCAGGTCGGCTCCGAGCTTTCATGAGTTGACTGTTGCAAATATTTAAATGTTGGCATTTAAATATTTTTCCTATTGGTCTAATGTGTTCATGGAGTTCATAAACAGGAACAGTCATAAAAGGGCTTGCTGCTGCCTTTTATGGCTGCTATTAATCTTGCAGTTACTTCAGTGAGAGAGAAGAAGCAGGAAAGTGAAGGTTGAGCATATGAAGGCCTTGTGTGAGTAGTTATTTGGAAGCCCATCAATATTGAGCTAGTAAAAATGGAAGAGGCTTTCAAAAATACCCAAGCAGCTTTTCACAGCCTAATGATTTTTTTTTTTCCATTCTCTTCCCGCTTGCATTCTGAAATTCGAATTTCCTGATTTTTAAAATAGTTGTTGGCTAAAATAATTTCTGGGAATCAAAAGCAAGTCATAACTTGAAAACTGAAATGTGTTGGCAACTGAATGAAGCGGCGTTGCGCTGTAGTTGTGCAGAAAGCAAACCTCTGGCCCTTTCTTGAATGGATGAATTATGGCGTGAGGAAAATATTTTAAGAAGTGAAAATGAAATGGCATTGTCCAACATTTTCCACGTTTAAATACTTTGTGTTTTAATGTCATAATGGCTTCCTTGTAGGTTGAAGCTGTGATTCCTAATTGCACCTTTTACTTAATAGATATTTTTCCTGTCTTTCTCTCCTTGTACAGTTGTGGGATCATGTTTTCATTCAGGACAAGCTCCCACTGAACTCGTTTGCAGTTTTAATGAGGGTCTCGTGATACTCCATCCTGCTTCCTTGAGGATTAGGATCATGATTAAGACTGGTTTAATATGCAGCCTCTGAATGCTTTGGTAGATAATTCATGTAACTTAAACCTTGCCCTGGAGATTTTTAGTTCTCTGAAATGCTTTCAGTCGTGCTGTGCCCAGGGTGAGGCACCGTTGCTGGCAGCACTGTCTGCAGTGTGAGGCTCACACACGTCTTTGCCCTGCACAGGGATGCAGCAGAAGTCCACAGCTGCCATGGGCCTCAACCAGCTCTCTGCCTTAGCAATGGCTTCTGGCCTGCAGTAAGGACACTGTGCAGTAGTTGTATTCTGAGTGACAGATTTCAACTCACCCCGTCTTGTATTTTAACATAATAAACCACGTTAAGAACCCTTTGTATTAAAATACACGAGGCCTTAGCTCAGTAACTTTGTTAGGCCACACATGAGTATGTGTTGTTGTATGAGTGCGCTAATGCCTGTTAATGAACCCTATTTCCGGCTCATACTGCCAGACCAGGCATCTTGCTGTGTCGTTGAGTTCTCTAAGTGTACTGTTCTACACGACTTGAGTCACTGTGTGAAGGCTGTGAAATCTGTTTTGTGACTGAGGTGGTAAATAGTCATTTTTGACATGAACATAACCATACTTCTCCCTCTCCTTGTGAGGCAAGAGGCATGTCTACGTGTTGGTCAGCCAGCAATTTCTTTCCTAGTTGTACTAAAAATCAAGTAAAATTATACATATATTTAGAAGTGCACATACACGTAATAATGATATTTAATTCGAGCATTTCAGCAGGTATGTTGGCTGTGTATAGAATGTGAATGAGAAATGGCAATTATCATACTAAATTCTGCTAGAATTTACGTTTTTATTTCAATTCCTGCTTCTAGACGTGTTGTGAGAGTCAGACTTGGAGCTGAGCTGTGTGAACCAGCAGGGCTATGTGTAATGAAGGGAAGGTACGGATGGCAGGGGAGCACCTTTTGTTCTCAGCCACAGGTCTGCACGCCGCTGTTTTTGTGCAACAGCCTGAGCAAATTCAATTAAAATACCATCTAAGCTGTCTGTTCTGTCGTCTGAAAAAGAAAACGGGTGAGGGTTTCTTTGTGTCTAGGTAAAAAATGAAATGTTCCCTTCTGAGAGACGCAATAATAGCAGCAGAGCCTTTTCAGAATTTCGTTCTATTTGCACGTATAAATGTATTTTAGAGTGAGGATATTTAAAAATGATGAAGTATATGGTTGTCTACTGAATGCTTTTTCTACTCTAAGTTCTTCGTGCTTTGGTTGGCCCCTCTGAGCAGGAATTCATATGTTGATACCTTCACCAGCTCATAGGAGTTGTCACCTTAATATGGAAAAGCAGCATCTTCATTTGGCACGAGCTTGGATCCCAGTCTTGGTGAAGAAGCTGCCTCTGTGGCAGTGCAGATGTTAGCACAGTGCTGCAGGATGGCTTCCTTTCAGCTACTGTGCATGCTGCAAATAGCATAACATGGAGCGTGACATAAAATGCCTTCACAGTGTGAATTTTTACAAAGTCCTGGGTGATATTTTTGTGCTCTGTGCTCTAGCAGAACAGAAAGGCCACGTAGTAGCAGCAGACACAAGGTGCTGTGTCAATGTTGCAGCATACCTGGGGAAGCTTTTCATTTAGAAGTAGATAAGGTGCAGGTTTTCTGGTAGCAGGAAAAAAAATGTTTTGCAATGGATTGTTGCAGTTTGCTGGAGACTTGTACAATTTTTCGTTCTATAATTTTTATCACTCATCTTGGCAGGTTTCATTATGTTTGCGCATCTGGGGACCTTTTGTGGCTGTAGGTTCCCTATTGATAAGAAGCACTTTTGCAGCCATAATCTCTTTTACGATGGATGTGGTCTCAGTGCTGCTTGGCTCCTTTATCCTTTGTATAATGCAGTCCCCCTAGTGTTCTGTGGGGCTTTTCCCTCCCTGTTTTGATTAGAATTGGAGTAATCTCTGTCAACCAGAGAAGGAAAATGAGCCTGGGCAGAGGCATAATGAAAGAGCAGCTGCTGATGCAGGGGCTCAGAGAGCCCTGCGGGTTTGTGCTGGACTCTCAGCCACAGTTGAGAGACTTCTGAGAAGCCTGTGTTTTCATCACTGTAACCAGCAGGCTCTCAATGGAGCCCAGCGTGCAGTCTGAGAGCATTCCTTCCTCCTCACACTCCAGGTACAAAATTCTTTCGGGGTTAGATTGAGAGAGAAAGGAAAGGACCCAGTGTGCCCACGCACATACCTCAATTCCCCAGTCTTGTTGATACTCTGGAGTGTCTGGACAAGGGTTGCTGCCTCCACTGTACCAGAATCTCTGCAGTACTGGTTCAAATGTGGCCAACCTGGGCTGGCATCAACTGCAGAGCACCTACACTGCTGAGAAAGTGGAGATTTGGGGAAGGGTTGGTGGCTGTTCAGTAGCCTGATGTGCGAGAAAACTCCAGCTGGGGCTTCCTCCTGATGTCTCTGACTTCTTTTACCCTCCGTTTAATGATGCTGCAGCTTTTCAGAGCAGGAACCGAAAAGAAACTCTATCAGATGCCTGTGAATGCAACTAATGATGTTTCACTTCTACGAGTATTTGATCACTGGCTTACCTGGGAACTGCATACTAATCAGCCAAGTTGCTTCAGCGGGAGATAATTAGTAGGAAATCAAGATTAAATACCATAGGTAACATTTTTTAATCTTCTGGATTTATCAGAGTACACCAAGATTATATATAGGTTATGTAAAAATACCAACCTTATAATAATAGATTTAATTAAATTAATTTGTGAGGAAAGATTAAAGTGAGCTCTGGAAGAAGCAATTCAAATCTTCCAGCTGGCCAGATGGAGCATTTTCTTTTCTCACAAAGGAGAACCACGTCCAAGTTTTTAGTAGGGCTTTTTATTGTTTTAATCAATGGCTTTTTCCCAGCTAACACAATATGGTCATTTGTAAGAAAGAGCACTGCTTTAGAAGATCACAATAGAAGAAACTATGTTGGTTGGGATTTTTGGTGTGGGTATGTTGGTTGTTTTTGGGTGGGTTGTTGGGGTTGTTTTTTTGTGGGTTTTTTTGCATTATTAAAGTTCCATTTTGTTTCTGTAATTACCTGCCTGCTTATCTGATAGGAAACTCACCGAAACAATTCCTGATCCATTATTTGCAAGCTAGACAGCGAGTTAAACTGCCTTAAAGGGATTAAAGAAACATTGTCAACTTTAAAGTCACATTTTAAATTCTTTTTGCATTTAACTTATCTACTCTGAGCCCCCTCCTGAATTGGATTTCTGTCTGATAACCACCCAAGCACTTTGCAAACAGTGATTATTTCAGCACCAAGATGTGTGTGAGGTGCTTTAGAAAGCAAATCAAGCATGGGTCCATTAACAGTGCTCAGCATTTCCCTTGTAATTAAGTAATTGCATTTGTAGCTGAGTTACTGAAGCCAGTGGGGCTCTGCCCAGACCCACACAGCTGCTTTGTAGCAGAGCTTACACTGTGGTGTAGTTACATGTGTGTTTTAGAATGAATTTATATTAGAGTAGAAACCAGTGAAGTGAGAGGGAAACAGAGCAGAAGGAATAGAACAGAGATGACAGACTTAACTCTGTGGTGAAAGAGGTCTTCATCTGAGGCCAAGAATTGTTACACTTATAAATACACATAGATGTATGATTCTGTTACCAAGATTATTATAGAATTGGCAAAAGAAGCCTTTGAGAAGACGCTTAAGCAAGAAGTAGAAGAGGATGCCAATGCAGAGGGAAGAATAAGCAGCAGCAGAGGTGGGGGGTAGGGGAGGGTTAGAGGAAGGGATGGGAGAAGCGTGAGTGTATGTCAGTGGCAGAGCACAGCTGTTCCTGCTTTACACACTAAGGTGGTGGTACATAATAAGGATATCAATGGGGACTTGCGTGACATTGCTGAGGAATGTTGCTGAGACGCAAAGGGGCTGGAGGTGAGTGAGGTGGTTCCAGGTGTCACCATCTACATAAACAAAGTGATGAGATTTTGTCAAAGCTGCTCATGTTGGTGCCACTGCGTCTTTCAAGGTGGTTGCATTAAGTCTGTTGGTAATACTGTTCTTCGATAGGCACCAGTTAATAATAGAGCTATGAATTGTGGTTGAATTTTACCAGGGGATTAAAATGTCTTAACTTTGATACTCTTCTTGGTGTAATTTCTTGGCAGGCTTTTTATTAACTCAGTAACTTTTGACAACATGGGAACACTTAAAATTTAAGATTGTTCTTTCACAATCCCTTAGATTTTCTTCATACCTCTTTATTGAGGTGTCTTCTTAATTTACCACTTTCTAAGAAGTGACGGTAAGGAGTGAAGTCAAGACTTTCGGAAGCGCCTGGGCCAAGATTTTTTGAAAAGATAACTACGTTTTAAATCTACCTTTTCTGGATGCTTAGCAGTTTCTTCTAAGCTCACTGTCCTACATTAATAATTTCTGGGAAGCAATTTCTTTTGCAGACTTTATTTCTGTAGTACTGGTGGGAAGGGTCATGGCCATGCTTTAATATCATATGTACATGCATCAGTGTTTTAGTGAGGACAGTGAGATGCACAGTTTCTGGCAAAGGTTGAGCTTAAGGAACTTCTTCAAACCCATCAGTGTGAGAGAAGGAAAGAAAAAAAAATGTTTGGAATCTGTGCAGCCTTCAGTCACAGCTGATCCTTCCCATATGTGCTCTCAGATTTTGCATCCAATCCATGTTGTAGATGGACTTCGTTGTCCTGAAACTTAAAGGTCACCGCTGCTACTTCAGGTTGCTGTTGGTCTGAGAGTGTGGGTATTTGGGTTGTCTGCATGTTGTGGTCTCAGTCCTGGTTGCAGTCCTTTGGCCAGTGCCTTTGAACCGTTCCTTGTTACTTTCTGTGGGCTGGTAATCTTGTTTGTGACATTTTCAGGAGAAATGTTGGAGCAATGTTACGTCAGCATTATGAGCAAAATTTTGACTGTTCTTTTTGCTTCCTTTCATTATGCTGATGTAAACAATAAACCTTTTGAAATGCATAGTTATCCTTACAGAGGACACTTGCAATGAAAAGTGGAACAAAACAACAGATCTAGACTGTACTGCTGGCTTCACGTTACTGGTGGTCTGAGGTCTGTGCTCAGTTCTGAGTCCTGATGTGCAGGATTTCATTTAATCTAGTAGTGACCACTGTGTTCTGTTCATGCATACCAATCTGTGTACACATGCCTGAGTTCTGCATGACCGTTTTCTTCCTCTGGCTAGTGAGCAAGGAGTTTCCAAGTATGACTTTGTTTTCTTTGCGAGATGGGAGCCTGTTATATTTTCATTACGCGGTGTAAAACATTTGTCATTGTTTTTAACATCTGGCTTCAGGAGACAGCGTTTAGACAGCATTTAGTAATGTAAATCAAAGAATTTTTCTCTTTACAAATATTATAAGAAATTACGAGGCGCTGTTTGTGGTGATTTCTAAATACCAGGGAGACGGCCACTATGAAAACGTTTCAAAGGGAAATAGCTTGGAGCTGTAGAATTATGTTTAGAAAAGGCCAATTTAAACTAAATAATCTTTAAAAAAAAAAAAAAAATCCTGGTTATACATAATAAATGGAGTAGAGATCTCTTAAAATGGTGTGCAATAATTGAAATGTTAAAAAATTGAATTGACATGCCTGTGAATTTCACATTTGTGAGATAAGCTCTTTCTTTTTCGTAGCCTAGGAACAATTCTGCATGTTCTTCCCCTTCGCTTGGATGTTTTCATTTATCTTCCATGTTCCTGGCTTGGAAGAAGTGTTTTCTTCCAAAAAGTGTAAAACAGCTTCCAGTGGAAGCTGTTGTGTAACATATGTCCCAGAAGGAGTGAATGCATCCTTATCTGCTCATCAAATATTTTGAGAACTAGGGCTGATGTTTCGGGCTTTCAAGACACATTTTCTCTCCTGCTGAGCCAAAGAAAAGATTTGATAGTTCAACCCCGCACATTTGCAGACTTTCTCCATACTGTACGTACTTACCCACTTTCCCACAGATCCTTAGATGTCAAAATGGACTCGATGGAGACGCCAGAGAGGTCTGAGAGAGGGAGAAAAAGGGAGAATGGTAGCATACAGCTCTTGTGTAACCATGTGATGCATGCTTTATGGATACCATGGATGACATGTGCCAACACACGTAAATAAAAGATCCACAAATCTGTCTCTTAAAAATCTGGAGCTCCTGCACAGGGCATAGTTTTTATGTGCCATTGGGTAAAACCATATTATAACCCGAATCTAGACAGTAATGATGAGGCTGGGCAAAGCAGGTCAGGTTGTTTTGTTGATTTGAAGTCACCAAGAGTGCATTAGATCCTCATCTTGAATATTCCCACAAAATTTACTTGCAATTTTTCTGTATATTTTAGTTCATCGTGTATAGGTAGTATTTCAGAAGAGTGCTGAATCTGGATGCTGGGGTGATGTATAGGCTCTCCTTTTGTGTGATCTCCCAGAGTTACCTTCATTGACGTAAGTGATGTCAGGAGGCTGACGTAATCCAGCAGTACGTTTGAACACTGGTACAAGCACGCTTCTGTAGGGTTATTGGTGTTATTTCCAACAGTAACAAATAGGTGTTTCATTTTGCTGAGCTCACATGGCTACTTTTGGAGTGTTCTTTTTCCCCAACAGAATGAAGAATTCTTTAGGTTTTTGGACATTTCCAACAATTCCAGTTGCATTTTGGGGTGCATGTAAGGGATTGTTTCCTCTACATTTTGAAGGATGTACTGATTCAGCTCAGCCTGGGATCATCAGAAGCGCATGTTGCTCCAGGCTTAGGCTGTAATTGTGATACAGATGAGAATATCTGCCAGGCTGTCCCTTTCCTCTTGTAAAAGCCGATTAGCAGACTGGCATCTGTTTTCTTTGGGGATGTGGCACAGATGCCCACACTGTGAAGGAGCTGACTCACTGCGGTGCAGCTGACCTTTCTGCAAGGCATAGGATGATTAATGGCAAGTGCTTGCCAGTCATCCCATGCCCCTGGTGTTACCAGACAGGGATGATGTTTCTCTGGTTGTTAGTGCGATGCCGAGCAGGTGCTTCGGGTCTTCCAGCGGAGCTCTTGGACTGTTAGATCCTCTCCCCTTGAGATCCATTTGTCTTCTCTCCTGCAGGTGGAAAAACCTCCATAAAGACAAGTGTGTCTCATTGTTAGAGAAGGTTTTGGAAAGGTTAGGCACGGCGAGTTCAGCAAGCTGTTAAAAGTTCTGACATCAGTCTGCCTCAAGTCGTAGGTGACTGGAAAGGAAATTATACCTGACCTGCATAGGAAATGAGGTGTACCGCCAACTTAAAAGTCATAAAAATTGCTTGGTTTAAACCAAATACACCCTGCATACAAATGACAGAGCCTTGTCGCTGAGATCCATTCTACCACTTTTAAGTATTATAAGTAAGAAAGAGAGTCTTCCTGTTGAAAAAGCTAAAAGGCCACATACCGTTAAGACCCAGTGCATTACGCTGCATTTCTGTGAGCTTCTGCCCCTTTGCAGGTGGGTCAGGTTCTTGCAAATAAAGATAATTCGGTCTCACTGGGTGAGCAAATAGCTCAGGCGTGATAGCACGTGTTAAACTGAACTTTAACACATGTTAAATTAAACAGGTGACTGAGAGATGGTAAAAGACAAAGTAGCTGCTGTAAAGCAGAATGGTTATTGAACAGTAGGGAGGTGAGCAATCTTACAAGGGTCACATAGTTGCAGAGTTGGAAAATGTCTTATTAGGAGGTATCTGATTTATTATTTTTTTTTAAGAGAGAGTTGAGAGATGTCTTTATTGGCACACACCTGTCTGCTTGGAGGAGGGGTTTCATCACACAGTTGTTTCTTTAGGCTACCAAGAAACAGAATAGTTTGATCCTGTGTACAGAAGCTGAAACTAGATAAGAGAGGTAGAGATAAGGACTAGGACTAGAGATAAGATACCACTGTTAACAACAGTAATAAATAAACAAGTGGACATACTTGTCCAGAAATCCTTAGCAATTGAAGTCTGTACATCAGAATTATACCTGTCTTAAAGAAATGTCACTGAAATGGGGTGTTGATGTTGAAGTGGCATGCTTTTGCAGTGCTAGCATTTGGCTGATTTTAATGGTCTCAGAGCTTTCAGATGTGGGAATTTGTCTCCGCTGGTGCAGAATTCGGTGAAGCTGCGTGGCTTTACATGAAAACATTTGGCCCAGATGCTGCAGGCTGAACTCTGCCACCGGCAGTCAGTCCGTCTGGGAATTACTCATGCAATCCAGATCACTGCAAAGGAATTTTCAGGGCAAAAATAGCCTCGTTCATTTAAGGGAAAATAGTTCATGGGTGAGGGAGAGCTGCTCTCCTTTTTTTTGTTCAGCGGAGGCAGTCAAAAAGTGCTGTGACAGGGCCTGCTGTCAGCCAGAGTTCATACAGGACACTGCTTTGATGTTTCCTTGTAGACAGCATCTATAAATGTCCAAAACAACTGTACGAGATAAAGATTAGCTTTAATTACCTAAAGTTTGGTGTCAGTTTCTCCCTGCCTGCTGCAGCACTGCTGCTGGCAGAGCACTCATTCCCTGCTAGCCCAGCACTGCACTCTGAATATTGCAGGCAAGCAGGGCTGGTGCTGACCATCGTAGGTATCAATAAAGCCTTTTTCTGTTCTGTGAGCCCTGGAGGTAATGTCTTTACTCAACAAATACGAACAAAAACCAAAAAACACTCCAAGAGGGAGTTTAGTTTTGGGCGGTCCAATGTGGAGCAGAGAGTTGGACTCAGTAATCCTTGTGGGTCCCTTCCAACTCGGGATATTCAGTGTCACGTGGATGAAAGACATAACTGGTGAGACTTTGCACAGTGCATTATCTCACTGCCTGCTAAGCAGATTGATGGCAGAGTTCTCATGGACTTAATTATTCTTCATCAAGCAGGAGTTATCTAATACATAATGATACTTCTGTGCATCTCTGATCTGCATGAAATATCCTCTGAGATAGAAAGGCACTGTGCTGCAGATAGGAGAGCGTTTCCTGCCGCTGATGGGCTTTGCAGCTGGGCCCAGCTTGAAGCAGGTGCACTGCCTTCAGGATTGGGCCTGCTGCAGGGCTAGCAAACACAGAGTGGATCCCTTGTCTGAACAAACCAGCTCGTTTCCTTCTGATCAAAATTCTTAGTGAAAGGTGCAGCTCAGATTCTTTAAAGCTTCTTATTACAGGCTATATTTAGAAATGGGAAGAATATATTATTAATTATAAGGATGCTGTAATGCTGTGAGGATGTTTAATCCGTGCCCTTGATGAATGAAAGACTTACTGTACTGAAGGAAGGTTATGCAATTAACAGCATATTCATTAGGAGTTCATCAGATACCAAACTGTCCTTATCTTTAGGATAATACTAGAATGTCAGGTAACTTCCTTGTTATTGCTTGAGTGATAAGAATAGGAGGCAAGAGCTTCCACAGGAAGGTGAACATAATACAGTTTGCGTATATATTATATTACATCCATGATTACATCTCAGTTTACAGGCTCGGCGCTCTCTGGCTGTGCTGCTGTCAGTCAGTGGGATGCACTGGGAGGAACTGGACGTGGCAGTTGGTGCCACATAGCTCTTGTTGCTGAATGGGTGCAAGCAGTGCGTAGCCGCTTACCGTGAGGACCACTGGAGCTCTTTCATATGGTTTGTTCCCACAACACCCCTTTTACAAAGTTAGCTGGCCAGTGGGTTCATCCCAGCACCTTTGTGGATGCTCACTCTGATCTCTTTAGTACTTTCAAATCCATACTGGCCCGGTAAAATGGAGCCACTTTGCAGAGGCATTTTTTCTCACTTTGGTGATTTTTTAGACATACCTTCAAACCTTTCAATACGATTTTTTTTCCCTGTCTTCAGTTTATGACTGACATCTAGTAGCTGATTTGTGGTGTTTGGTACAGACTGATGGACTGTTTTTAAGCTGTGCCTAATTTAAAATTGAGGATTAATTTGGCTCAGAAGTGAAGAAGGCAAGAGCTTCATTGTGCCCAAATGTGTCTGAAATGAGCCTTCTTCTGGAATTTCCTTCTGGATTTGTTGAAATAGGATAGGAACTCTCTGATTGGCGTATCGTGGGGAATTCTAGAAATTAGTGTATGGGAAGAGAAATAAACTAGCAGCTCTCATTGGCTGCCCAGTCTAAGAAGCCTTTGGGGCTTAGCTCCTGGTGCTGTAGTTCAGCCACTTTCCTAAGAACTGGGGTGGTGACCAAGGGGACGTGGCTGGTGGACGTACTGCCAGGGTTCTTAGAAACGGACTTGTAACAGATCAGGGTCACAGTGCCACAGAGTTGAAGCAAGGTTACAAAACTCTGTATCAATAAACCAAAAATGGTCATGTAACGTTTTATTCTGTTAAAAAAAAAAAAAAAAAGAGTAAATGCAGCTCTTGTCTAAAAGTATCCTTGCAGAGCTTGTTCCAAGGTGCTTTCAGACTGCTGAGTTACAAATGACACAGGGAAAGTATGATTGATTGGCTGTGTGCTGCAGTCTGGAGTATTTTGTCACCGAATCTTTAGTGGAGAAGGTTGATGCTGATAAAGCTGCAGTGTATTTAAACTTAAAGCCTACAAATAAAGGAAGAAGCATTACTGTATTGCTGCAGATTGGGAGAATACAGTTACTGCTTGTGTTTCTGTAGAGAACAGCCCTTTCCGCAGTCCTTGCTAATTCAGGTCATGAGGGATAGGCTTCATAAATCAGTGCTTCAGAGTTGGGTCTGGTGTGCCCATGGGATGCCTGGATAATGGGGATTAGGCTGTGCTGCTTACGCACAGAGCTGACACTGCCAGGCTGGTACCTGAATAGATGACAGAAGACTTCTAATAAGTCACATGTCAGCAGAGGAAGGCTAAGGCAGTTGTTCCCAGCTGCACACCTCTGCTCCTCAAGGCCATCGTGGGCCCAGAGAGCTGCGTTTGGCAGCTCAGTGCATCAATTTGTCAGCTGTGGGGCTGCGTGAGAAAGTTTGAAAGTTGTTTAAGAATCTATTTGCTCACAAGGCTTTGGAATCACTGAACCGGGCAGGTTTGCCTCTGAAAAATGGCATTTCTCAGGGTTAATTAGCCAGCTTCCATTCTTGGCTAGTTTGTGCCGCCTTAACCTCCTGACTGTCATTTCTTCCTTGACACTCTTCTTTCTTCCCATAGCATGTCTGTTTGAACTTCACTGATTCCCAGCTACGTTGCTACCAGTCTGTGTGCTGGGTCAGCTGTTACCTTTGAGTATTTTATTCTCCTAAGAGCTTCCTGAATCAGAATTGCCTTGACAGCATCACACATCACTAATTATGGGGGAACACAGTGGACTGTGATAAATTTTAAAGGCTCCCTGTAGCCAGACTCAGGCTTGCATCTTAGGTATCCTTGGATAGAAAACAAATCACAAATGTGCCAGGATAGCTGTGGGCTTTGGTAAGGAAAGCCTTCGTGACCTGTGCAGATGACTGAAGTCCCAGGGCATGAAACTTGATGATTTGTTACTATAAAACCTGATGCCATCTGTCTTTTCAGCTCACTATAGAAAGATGCCATCCCTTTGGGCTGTGCATAGTTTTTAATAACCTGTTAAAAGTATGTGGTGCTACCCCTGAAAATTGCTTTCTTCGTCAGTGTTGGTTGTAGTGTGTTGGAAACGTGTCTTTCTCGTAAAAGCTACCTTGCTTTTATTTTGGTGGTCTGTTTCAAGAATTAGAATTTATCGTGGGATTTTGATTATTTCAGTCTGATCAGATGATAATCACAAAGGTGATAGTCTGCACAAGGGCAAGGTACGTGCTATCTGTTCTAGACATCCTAAACCTTCTGTCCATTTAGCCTACTCTATCTCTCCTTTCTTTAGGTAGGGAAGGAATTGCGTGATCATTTCATTGCTGACTCCTAATGGAAGTGTTTTTTTTCTTTTTACAAGCACGTGAGAACAAGCTTAGTAAGATCTGTACTATGCAGTGCGGTGGATTCAATCTCCATAAATCCTTTTCCATTCGTCTAGGAACTTCTGAACGTAAATCACCATCATATAAATCTTACCTTACAGTGTGACCTTTTATCAGGTTTATCAACTGTCACAGCTATTTAAGATTCCTTGGCTTTTGAAGTTAGGTTTTTGTAGTAGCCTCCCCTAATTTCTCTTCTGAGTTCCTTATAGCAATTTATGTTCGAAGTCTGAAGGTAATGGCCTTAAGTTAATTTTATCTGTCTTTGTAGAAAGAATAGGCTTTTGCTATTACTCGGCCTTTGCGTGCTCACACAAAGGTTATTGCATGTATTCCAAAATGTGGACTTGGGTGGCAAGCAGTGTGAGCTCCCCAGTCCTGGGAAGTGGTGTTGCAGCGCGCCTCAATTCTGACCTGCAGGGACCGTCCTGTGCTAGCGGGTGGCTGTCCACAAAGACATCAGTTGTGGAGGTGGCTTGGTCTCACTCCGGTTCTCTGAGTGCTGCAGTCTTAATTCATGTGAGCCACTGATCGTGCCTTTCATTTTGGCCTGGGCTGGTTTCAACTCAAAACACAAAGTCACCTTCATTTTCTCGGAGCCCTCAGGTGTATGCCTATTGTAAGTATGGTTAACAAGTGAAATCCTGGTACGGGTTGCAGTTGCACTGACTCGACTAGAAACTGCAAATTTACACCGAGCTGATTATTCCAGCAGGGTAACTCTGGCTCACTCAGTGTGACAGAAGTGGAAGTTCACTGCTGAATCTTAACCTTTTGGAACAATTCTTTAACGTTGCCTTCAGCATGGTCTGTGTTTGCGTATTGCTCATACATAGTTCCAAACATAGGCACCCAGCAAAGCTGTGGGTTCAGCAAAGTTCCAGTGAGATCATGGTGTGCTCTGTGCACCAGTGCCAAAGAAATTCCTGAGCTACACCCATCACAGATACTGCTGCCCCACCATGCATGTCCTCCTCAGTGTGAACAGGATCTCATTGGATACAGTTTGGTTTGGGCTTAGCTTAACACAAGGAGGGAATAAAGGAGGTCAGCTAAATAAAACACATTTATATAACTCTCTGAGCAGAAGATCTGATGTGTCTTGTAGGGTTAACTGAAGTAAACTAAGGCAACGGCAACTTGTCCTGAACTGGAGGGAATGTGTGGGTGAGTAGCATAGAAGGCACTATTACTCACATCTGTGTTGAGATGGGAGAACAGGCAAGGGAAAATATCACCACAGAGCAAACTCACACACCTTCCGCTGTGATAATAATTGGACTCACAAGATGGATTTTGAAATGTTGTTATGCGTCCCCAAAAATTCAGTGGGGATGTATTGGATGCTAATCAGTAGTGACTGTAGACTGTAGTATACATTCGTATATATATAATATGCAATACATATGCTAGCTTGTGACTGAGATATTCTTTTGAACTGTAAATCTCCAGGAATTGGGACCTCTGAGTCCTGAATTTCCTGAAGCAGTCTCTGCCCTTTGGATCCCTTCCTATCTGAACAGTGCTCGTTTAACAGTTGTGCTTGTCTTGGATGGAAACACGTAGGGCAAGTATGAACTTACATTTTGTTCATGGTATGTCTCTGAGATAGGACTACCGGCTATGACAAAAGAAGATCTGAGGTCAGTATTTGAGGAGAGAGATCCTTGCTAAAAACCAAGCCTTCCTTTAACAATGAACAACTAAACCACTGTTGGGGGTCATGAGGAGGTAGGAATTTTAAGGTCTATACTAAGTGGAGCAGTAGAGGTTTTGAGGAACAATTAAATGACATGTCCAGATGAATTAAACCCTTTTAGTATAGTAGTTTCTCTGTTTTATCTGGCTTTTTTGTTTTTCTGAAGAACCTTGGATAAATGCAGGGGGCAGTCTGGAGAGGATGGGAAGCTATTTCAGAACCGACTGAGAAACTGTCCAGACCTGTAAGATGATGCGTTTCCACAAAGGGGGGTTCTTTTCAGCCTGTTGATGAAAAATCTTGTGGGTTTCCCACCAGTAGAAGCCACTTAATTACATTTTGTGTATGCTCTTAGAGTACCTGTTTGGTGAGAACCTGACAAACGGTCTTCTGAAAGTAAATCAATTCTGTTTTCTTGGGCTTTCTTGAATATACATGATGTCCGGAGCCTGAAAAGCACAGCAGTGGCACAAGAGGAAGCAAACAGTGGGGCGCCAGTTAGGCTCTGTAGTTCTGTGAAAGACTTTGTAGCCTCATGTAAAGAAAAAGAAGAATGTGCCATTGGCGGTAGTGAGTAAATGGAAACTTCTTGTCTTCTTTGCTCTTGTCTCCTTATAAATAAACCATTGTTGTCCATCCTTGGCATTTGCAGTTCATTGTGATAAATTGGTGTTGATGTGTCTGACATTTCAACCGAGTTGTTTAATGGGGCTTTTCTGAAAAGGCAGGCCTTGCTATAGCTCGAGTTGGTCCAGACTATATCCAGGCTGAGCACTCACTCTTATGTATGTGCTAACCCTTTTCTTTCTGGGAGGGTGAAGAGGAAAGGAGAAAGTAAATATTTTGGTCACGTAAGCCCAGAAGGTCTGGTGTTTGTGTAAGCAGCGTGCAGAAACAGAAACGTAAGTCTGGCTTGCAGCTGCTAAAAGCCCATTTCATAGCACAAATGCTGGCGTTGAGTCCACCTGCACCGCTGCGGTGTCTCTGGTTGAAAATAACAGCCTTGCTGAAATAATGCAGAAGTTTTCATCAGAGTTGTGCTTTGAGTTTTACGCAGAATCCTCTGTCACCTGCTAGTGCTTGCAGACTGTTGGCTTCCATGCAATGACGCTTAGATGCAGAAACCATTGAAATGCAGGGATTTGATAACTGTGAGCAAAAGCAGCTTCTTTTACTGCATCCCTGCAGGTTCAAGCTTCGATTTACATTTTTAAAATACCTGTAATTATTCTGTCAGTGAGATGAATAACACAGAGATTGTTTTCCATAAATAGGAGTCCTCTGCCCATACTTCTCCGAACCTTTCAGCTTGCCAAAACTATTGATATATTGGTTGCCCACAGCTTCTAGAAACTGCTTCTGAAGAGCTCCAAGGTGCTGAGAAGATGGGGAAGTTCTGTGGTTAAATGTTGCTGCTTTGAAGTGGGAGATTAATGCTTTGAGGCTGCAAAAGAGCCCTCTAATGCCTTCTTGTGCAGGTGGAAAGAAGGTGTAATGTTCATCCTCTCTTGCACGGTACTTGGAAAGCAGACAGACTTTGCATCAATTTCTTTACCAGGGTAGCATGCTGTGAAAGATATTTTTAGTTCTAATCCAGAATTTAAGATTTCATTTAGAATTTAAGTTCCTTCCTTTTCAGCAGGCTTGCAGCCATATATAGCATTATAATTATTATTACCTATGGGAGAACTGTTTGAAAATGTACCGTGTTTTGAACAGAAGAGTCGATCACTTTAATAAGCAAATCCTGCCAAACTGGGTGAGGATTGGTTAGGTCATTGTATTTGCATGCTGCTGTACAGTTGTGTTCCTAAAGCAGGGTGGCTGGGTCAGGCACACACTGAGGGACAGGCTGTTTTTGCATGTGAAAGTACTGTGATCTCTCTTAGGGAGCGTGTAAGCAGGCAGACCTCAAAACTGGACTTCACTTTTCGTTGCAGGTCTCAGGATTGAGCCCTACAAAATGAAAGTAACTTTAACAGTGCAAACAGTGTTAGCAATGTCTAGAAATATGTTAAACTTGTATTTTTTTCTTTGTTTTATTCTTCTAGCCAAACAAGTATGCCCGGCTGAAAAAATAAGCTGTGGAGACTTAAGCAACAAATGTATCCCGTCGTCCTGGAGATGTGATGGGCAGAAGGACTGTGAAAGCGGTATTGATGAGGCTGGTTGTGCTCCTGGTGAGTTAGAGAAATACTTTAATACACATGCAACATCTCCCTGTGGGACTATAAAAGTTTTGGAGTGACTATTACAAATTACATGTAAAGGGATGACTTCTCTGCCAGCAAAATTCATTCAGTCTACATTTGCAATGCTAAGTAGTGGATCTTAGAAAAACATGTGAACGAGGGATTCTACAGTTGGAGATGGCTGGAGAATATAAAGGGAACTCTGTGGAGAACTAAGTATTCTTCTGTGGTGTAGTAGAACATAGTTAGTTGGTCATGATTATGAGGGCTTAATACCCGGGCAATGTGGTATGGACTTAAATAGCAACCCTTTTTCTCTTATAGCTTAGCAGCTTAGTGCTACCTTCGTCCTCCTGCAGAGCATAGCCCTGTAGGCTATGTTAGCTTCTGCTGGGATGTAATAGATAGGTCTGGACTTTTCTTTGTAAATGGCCTGTTGATTTTACTGGACAGAGAGAGAATGATATACAATTTACTGTAACGGTTTTAAATTCAGTCCCTCAATGGCCATTGCCTTTCATTAGGCCTTTTTCTTCTGAATGAAAGAGCTCTTTAACAGTGTATTCCCTCTGTGAAAACTCCTACACTGTGTAATCAAGTCATTTCTCAAACTGTCTTTTTGATAGACTAAACATATTTAGTTCTGTGTGCTTCTTGTTGTCAAGTATTTTTCTTCTGAATGAATGCTTGACTCATGTATGTGGCTCCCTTTGATACTTCAGCTGATTTTTCAACTTTGCTTTTGTACAGACCGCCAGAACTTTGGGAATATCAGCCTGTCCATTACTGTGCAGAAGTAAAATCTCATTCCTATCACTGCTGTTTTTAGAGTTATGTATTGTTACTACTTGTCATTATTATCTTCCTTGTGTAAATAGTCCCAGGCTATTAAGAAATTATCTCTTGCTCTGTGTGACTGCCATCACCCCATAGTTATTCACTCCTGTTACTGTTTCTGTCTTTTTGTGTGATTCAGAGTACTGGTGAGAGGCTTGAATAAGTACATACAAACACACGTTGATGTTTCTTCATCTGAAAACTGAATTCTGAGCTGTGATGCCTGACCAATTTACAATCCACATTGTTTTTCCACTGAAGTTGTATAACAGAGTATGAAGCTTTGACATGACTCACTAATTCAATGCAATACAGATTAGACATGGTTTTCCAAAGCATCTCTGTTTTGCACATGACTCTCTATACCAGGGGAAGCAGATGTAGGTTACTGTCTATATGATGAGTACTGTGCTTGTCCTGACCACACACAGCATTGCTCCACTTGAGCTGACTTGCAAGGAAAAGGCATAGGCCGCCTTACATTGGCTCCTAATTCATGTGAAATTAAGCGCCTGTGCATGGACCATTCCTAATTCATTAATTATGATGTGATAAGTTGGTAACGTGCCCTAATCCTTTGTCCTTGAAGGTAATTATGTTTTGGCAGTTTTCAGAAGTAGTGATCTGTATGAAGCCCTTAGTGTTCTTTCTGTAGCGTGTGCTTTTTTGTTGTTGAACTGCTTTAGAGACAAGCTGAGAAGAGAAACGTAACTGCAAGCAAAGTAAGATATTTTTTTTTCCCTCAGTAGGAGTTAATGAAGTTATAACAATTTTACGCTGGTGGATACCTCCACTAATTTAGTGCTGCTGCTCATGCTAGTAGGAGTTGTTGCGTGGAGTCTTATTATTTATTAAAAAAAAACTTCATTTGAAACTGCTTGCTTTGAAGTTCTTCTTTTCAAGGCTCTGAGGTGGCCCCCAAAATGAATTTAAATATGTTCTAGATGCCACATAATTTCAGCATAATTATGCTATTAACAGCTTTAGAAGAAGCTGAGTGTTTGCCTTCTGGATGTTTCGGCATCTCTATCCTTGCTCATCTTCCACAGTTGTAGTGCACATGTAGGTTTGTAAAACAGAAATGTCATCCAAGGACAAACTACCATCTTCTGATGGTTGTTGGATAACTCAGGTGAGGTGAACTTGACTTTCACTTAGTTCCTTATCATGTAGGCTGCCACCTCAGTGGGTGCAAGGTGGCAATCACTGCTGAGTCTAAATGTGGCTGTTCTCTGGCTAGGGACGGGGCGAGAAGGCACTGATGGGCAGACGTTGAGCTTCCTGGGTGGGTGCAGGCATCAGAAGCTTTCAATTCTAAGATCTGTTGACTCAGCCCCTTTCAGAGGCATTGGATTTAGTCTGAGAAGGAAACAGGTGGCACTTGTGAATGGCTGTCCTAGGTGCATTTTCAATGAGAATGCTTGTCAAATTAAGGATTTATTTTTTTGTCATGGATGAGAACAGACATGTTAGTTGTTTAAACTCTGAGAGCTTGTAGAGGATTGATTGCTATCCTCCCTTTTGTCCAAATCTGATGAAACCTCACTAAGCCTATCTGATATTCTGTTAACATTCCCCTTTCTTTTCTATTCAGAATCCTTCTATATCCCTTTTCTCTTATCTCGGTACCACACATCATCCTGATTCAGAAAAGGGAAAATGGCTGATCCTAGGTTCAGACCTCTTTTTTCTTTTTACCTCTGCACTCACTTTTTGATTCTCATTTTAAATGAGGTTTCATTGCTGGCTGTCACTTGCCAACCCCTTGGTGCAGAGGACCACGTTGTAGCTAATGCTGCACCTCTCACAGAGCTGACAAAGCAGTCCTTAAACAACACATTCTTCTAGATAAATGTTTAGAAGGGAGTTTGTTTGTGCTTACACTGATTGCCGTGTTGAGAGCTTGCATGTGCAGTAAACAAATGGAAGATGACTTGAAGATAATGCTAGTGAAGGCACCCAGATGAAAAACCCCAAGCTCTTCCTAAATCAATGTCAATAAAACCATTGCTTTGAGCTAATGTGAAACTCTAAGCATATTTTAACTGCAGACGCTCCAATTTCTTTATGGCAATAACTGGCTCTTAGTATTATAATCCTTCAAAAGAATTTTTGCTAAATATGGAGTTTTTGAACATTACTAAAGCCCGCATTTCTTTAATTCATAAATGTAGCGATGTTGTACTGCTTTGCAAAGGTAGGAGCAGCAACTGGTTGTGACGAGACCGTGCAAGCACCTGTTCCTGTGTCAGCAGTCTGAGTTAAGGGAGGGTGGAGAAGCATGTGTGAGAGGAAAACAAGGCTTATGGTAGTAGCGTCACTCAAAAACTCAAGCAAGAGTACTCAAGTTCTTCCTATGTCTGCCTCTGGCATCCAGCAACTTGCTTTTCTGATGCTGCTCTGGGTTGGGTAATTCTTGATGGATTTTTCTTTCATGAATTTGCTGATCAGAAATTTTGGGGAAGTATTGAATAAGAAAATGAGATTTTCTGTTTGGGTTGGGTTCTCCCTTAATGCTTTGTGTTAGCCACAGCTTTGGTGGATTATCTTGCAGACCGCTGTCCTCCTTTTCTTTGTGGTCACAGTTGAAGACTAGCTTTTACTACTGGCACCCTACATGGTTTGAAATGGATTTGTCACAGCAGTGCTCAGAATTTCTTTCCTTCAAGAAGTGAGAGAATTTGGAGCCTTGTATGGTGTCCTTGTGTAGCCTTCATTAGACAACAGGTTCATTGGCATAGGTAGTAAGCTCTGAGCTTACATGACCGCAGGTATGTTGAAAAAAATGCATCATCCCAAACTATTGGACAAGTCGTACTTCTTCAGGCTCCTCATCTCCCATCGTAGAATCCAGCCCTGCGAAAAGCTAACCTTGAGAGTAAGGAAGCAAGTGTGAGACAAGGGGCCAGTTTACCACGTCTGGAGGGAGAAACAGCAACACGATGGATGAAATCCATGGAAATAAAGAATTCTGCAGAGATGACAGAGAGCTTTAGCCAGTCTACTAGGCCTGGTCTGCTAACATTAAAAGGAAATTAAATTAAAAATTAAAAGGTATTTTCAGAAGGAATCCAGACACTGACCCCATTATGAATGGATAGTAAGGAAGTGGTTTGGTTGGGTTTCTCTTTTTGTGTGTGTTCTGTTATTTGTTGTTCATCCACAAATAAGAAAGACAAATAGTAAGGTTTTCATCCTGTGGAACAACTTCCACTGAGGAAGTGGTAGAAGCTGTGAATTATTTAACCTGCACTGCATAAAGCACCAGTGATTAGGGATCCAGATTTGTATCTGCACAGGTTGTAATTGCACCAGGGATTAATTGTGGGTATTAATCCTTGCATGCAGGTATGTAAGTGCCTGTCTGCCTGAGTCATTTACTTCCAGCAGTTTGAGCAGTAGGCTTTAAGTCTGCTGCTGACTTTCAGTGCCCAAACAATTTTTGAAAATGCAAATATCTGCCTTTTTAAAAATAAAAGAATGCATGAAAAGAAACTTACTTTTTGGTTCTTTGGAGCAGAAGCAATCCGTGTCTTTACAATAAGTCTTAAGTCTGATTTGCTTCTCTGTAACAGGTAGCAAGAGTTAAGAATGTAAGAGCAGTCTTGAATTTTCTAGCCTGATATACCTCATCTTCATCAAAGTCATTTGGATAAGCTTAGGAACACATTCACTGAGACTAAAAAGAGGAATTACACGTGAGAGTCCTCATGTAGAGCATCACAGCTCTGGATCAGACTGGTTAATAACTACTACAGAACTTGTTAAATCTCTAAGGGAGACATTGACTCGTGTTTCGTCTCCTGCCTAGGAATGCAGGGAGCATTTCAGCATAGCTTTAGAGAAGAAGTACTGCCATCCCTCTCACAGCTGTGATGGATTTTGCATCTCTTCAATGGACATGTCTGATGTGTAGAATGGTCAGCAATGAGAGCCATGTGCAGGCCCCGTCTCCTCTCAGCTTGTTACTGGTTCACACCTTGACCAGTTTTTGCACCCAGCATAGAAACTGTGTCTTGCAAATAAGGAACTGTCCCTTCTTTTCTAGCAGATGCAATGATGTATTGATGCACTAATAAACTATTTTCCCATACAGTGGTTTATTCTATTTAAGTATAGCACAGAGCAATGCATGGGCACTTATGCGGGTAAGAACAGTGATGTCACAGCGATCTCCTAGTATTGTTCCAGAGAGCCAGGAATTCCTGCAAGAATGTCCCCTGGCAGATACAGCCTTGTTATTGAGGTTATCTTCTGTTGTAAGAGAAAGGAGCTGTGCTTGTGTTACATAAGACAGCAAGATCCTAAATATGTTCTTTTGCATTTTTTGCCTTTTTCTCCTTTCTGTGTGTTTTATCTTTACTTTCTTCAGACATGTTCCCAAAAGAGCATATCTGCATTCATGCACAGCATTTTATGAAATCCGTACATTCTCTGTTTGTAGGGTACTAAGTTGTTGGCCCTTGGGTGATGTTCTTTTTAACCTGAGCATGTTTCAGTGACTCGCAGGTCCCACGTCTGCACATCTAATAGCTGTGTACTTGTATCTCTTGCCCGTTTTTGCTATGTGCCTCGTGAGATGAGCTTGCTGCTTCCCACAGGGGATGCTGATCCCAGCTCTCTACGGCTTTCTGTAAATACACCTTTAGTTTACTAAGTTTTAAGTAAGTTAGCAGTCTTTATATGTGGGTGCGTGTCTTCCGGGTGCAGTATTTGAATATGCTGCTCTTTCAAAGGAGAAAGGAAAAGGAGCAGAGCTGTGCTCAATGGCAGCAGCAGAGACTGAGTTCTCTCTTAACTTTCATATGCTAGTCCCCATTCCTGTGTACTTTTTAATATTTCTTCCTTAGATTTCCTACTCAGTGAAAGACTTATTTTTTTTCACTTGTATGACAGTCAGTAGAGAGACTTTTGAACTCTGATCTTTCAGCCTTTAGTTGTCTACTATGTATCTCAGAATTAGTTCTGGATTTTCAGTCCCAAGGGACCATGTGCTCAATAAAAACTGAGCAGACTAGGTAATACTTCTTAAATTAATGAGGGAAGCAACAGTAAGCACAGTCCTGCCTGCTGTAAGCCCCTTGTCCTTGCTCACAGCTCCAGGTTCCCATGGTGTCCATAATTTCTAAGATTCTCAGGCAAAGCTCCAGGCACATGTGTGACTCTCAGTACAAAGCAGTGAGTGGTCTTTTTCTTGGAGGATCCAACTGCAGGAAAAAGTCAGTCAGCTCTTTCCAGTGCCCTGCTTAGCAGCCCTGACATCACTCGAGAGCCATTGGCAGAAAGCAGAACCAATCTGGTCTGATCCCTCTAGCAGATCCCCACCTGGTGATGAACCAGCTGGAGGGAGGAAATTACAAAGCTGTTTTAAAGCCATCTTCCTCTGCATTGCTCCTGCCCCTACATTCACATGAGTTAAAAAATCTCACCTTTCTGTTGACGGTGAAATTGTTTCATCATGTAAGGATGAGGACCATTGTGTCATCTTGTCATTTTCTCCTGGATGCAGTAAAGGTGCCTACGTTTTGCACCTAAGAGTCACTTCCAGTGCCATCTATGGGCATTTGACCATACCAGTTCTGCTCATGCCAGCTCTCTGCAGATCCTGCTGTGAGCTTTTTCCCTTGGCAGTGATACAACACTAACCTGGTCTTCCTTTGCAGCCTCATTAATACATGCTTTCCTCAAAATTAGGAATTCTGTTTGTTGTCTTCATTAACAGGCTAGGTGCAGAGTGATGTCACGTTCCTCAGTGAGTTCAGAGGGAAATCAAACGCAGAGGATCAGGTTTTGCCATACAATCTCCCCGAGAAACTGAATTTTAATGGTGTTAAAGTTCATACTATTGCATTTGTGCTCATCGAAAGAATATTTATCTAATATTTATGATTATTTCAGCATGTGGTGAAAAGAAACACGGCTAGCCTAAAATTGCTGTCATTTGTATAGCAGGTAGAGGTAACCTCAGTACATTTGCCATGGTGGAGGAATTCAACAATTATTTCTGAGAATGGGAAGGAAATTAATAGAGATTTAACAAATGAAAGTCCTTCATAAATAAGATAAGGTAGCACAGCAATGATATCTTCTGGGCTTTACATGATGTTTAATTACTGGACAGCTGGAGGGATTAATGCTTATGCATTATGCCCTGGCTCTCAGAAATTAAACATGTACAGCTGCCACTTTATCACTGCTTAAAGTATTAGAGCTCCTTCAAAAGACGTAGTAATTGGAGAAAAATCCCCGTTGCTACATAGGAAAAAATCTCATCCCATAATCATATTTATCCTTCGTTCCTTCAAAACAAAATAGCAAGAAAAATGAGCTTGGCAGTTACCTTTAATTGCATTCCTACAGAAACATGAAGGTAGTCTCATTGTTAATGCATCGGGTGCTTGCTGTAATTAAATGGAAAATACTGCATCAGCTTGAGGTTAGGGGGAAGGCAGGCACTGCAGATGTCAGGAGTTAAACCCAAAAGCCATGGCCTGAGCTCTGCCGAGGCTCTGTCTGCAGAAGGGCTTCTTTTCCTCAGTGCTGTCTATAAAGTTCAGTATAAGGAATAACAGACACATTCTGCAGATGGAGTTTCCTAGCATGGAGCAGTGCCTTCTCACCGCAGCTGGTGATGAGGTGCAGCTTTGCAGGCTGCCTGTGCACATCTGCACAGTGCTGATCCCTCAGTTTCAGCTGAGCTGCCTGTATGAGTATGTTGAGTAACTGATCCTTCAATACGTACAAGAACAGAGCACAATCTACTCCTACAGTGTTTTACTGGTGAGGCACACCAGGAAAAAAAGAGTGGATGCAAAGAGAAAGCACTGCAAGTGCTCTCACACACCCATTCCTGCAGGCCCTAAATGATCATTTTTTACGGGGTTGTGGAAGAGTGGTATGAAATAACTATTTAAATTAAAATGTTTTTGGTTAATTGGAACCAAAGCGTAGTGTTTCTGGACTGCATGCTACACGTGCATACAGAAAAAAGCTGCTTTCCCATCTTGTATGTCACACTGTCAAAGGAGCAGAGTTTGACTTGAGTCTGTCTGTCAACATTTAGAGCTCTTGGAGTTGAAATAGGCAAGAAATTGCATTTTATTGCCAAATACAATTGTATTTCATGTCCCTGACATGCTTTCTTCATAAGAACAGAGCGACAATTCTGAGTTTATCCATCTGAAAGGGAAGAACCTGTTTAGTTTTGCTAAGGGAAATCTCCTTTAACGGTCAGTGCTAACGATCATGTTAAGGTGACAGATAACGTGGGTAGAAGTTCCATCCCTCAGTAGACGTGGGTACATATGCATTACACTAATTAAACAGAGCTTAACAGTTGCTCTTCCTGAGCATATGATTTTAAATCTGAATCAGAATGAGCCAGCTTGAACTCAGCGCAGTCCTACGCAGGAGAGGGGTCGTGTAGTGTTTGATGGGGGTGGGGTGGGGAAGCTGTTTTGTGAGTCATGTTAACAGATGAAACAGCATCTAAAAATTATCTTCATGGCTGGAACGCTGTATTCAAACAGGAAGATAAAGTGGTTGGATTAATTTTGCTTGTATTTTGCAGATAAATTTGTTTCTTTGATAAAATATGACTTGGGAAGGTTTAGCTCTCAATGAAATGTACATGTCTACTTGCTGTACAATTGGTTTGTCTTCTCAGCCCAAATTCAGCCAAGTACTGCCCTCCATTTCAAAGCAGTAGAAGTGGAAGGGCGAAACCTGGTGTCCTAGAAACCTCTGCGCAATTAAAGTCAGCGCAGATGCCACACGACCCTTACACTTCTAATTGCAGTGGGTGTCACTCAGTGCCTTAATATTCCATTTGAGTGGAAAATCTAAGGCATTTTCTTCCGAATATGGTTGCCTTCTTTTTTTTGTGTGTGTGGGGGGGGGTGATGGGTACATTATTTGGGTACATCATTTGCCTTATATCATAGCTGTGCCCCAGTGTCACGTAAGATAGGATAATTAGGGGTTGGCTGTTTCCTAAAGAGGCTGTCAGTCTCTCTCCCTCCCAAATCCACCTCAGTGGTCTTCATACACCTGGTGTCTGTGGTCTGTGTAGATATTCATAACCCTCAATCTGGCTGCACTGAATCCTGCTGTTTGTCTTGCTGTATCCTCTGTGCTTCTTCTTTAAAGTGTTCATCCCTTCCTATCGGTGCCTTGCAAACTCTTTTATTTCAAAAGGATCTTTATGATTGCCATCGTGTTGGATCCCTGGTCCTGGAGAAATGTGAGAGACAGCTGGGTGAGATGTTACAGAAGGGTTTGTGACGACTCCTTGCTTTGTGTGACCTCCAAAAGAGTTAATGGTGCCATGTACTAAATACAGTGAAAATGTGAGACTAACAGTGAAGCAGACTGCAGTAAGAAGAAATATCTCCTTTTACAGAAAATTCCCGTCGAGCAAACTAGATTAGTGGAAGTGGAGATTTAACAGGGCACTGACCTCATTGCTCGCAATGGGAGCGCTGCTTTGTCCCGCTTTACTCATTTGAGTTAAAACCCATGAGCTCTCAGTTGCTGCAGCCGAAGGGATTCCCAGGCTGAAGCCAGGCTCTGTGCCTTACCTGCTCAGCCCAGTGGCTCGAGGACATACCCAGAGGGTGGCAGTGAGGCTCTGGTTTTGACAGACAGGCCTGCAGATGGTAAAATCAGGCTAAGAAGACAGCCCGCATCTCCGTGTTAGTGGGTGCGCACAGGGTGAAAGCGCCCTGTGGACAGAAGGTGGAATCTATGGAGCGGGCCAATCCTGGGAAAGTATCTGTGATCTGAACCCAGCAATGGCAAAATTAACTCCTGATTGCACAGAAAGGTCTGCATGGGCAGCCATCCCACAAACCATGGGGTCCTACTGAATCCAGAAGGTCTGTGTACGGAGTACAGTGGGTTGGGTGTGCCAGGATTGAGGCCGTGCTGAGTGATGCTCTGTGCTGGTTACTGGAAGCACTGCACTTACACCTTCCTCAGAAACAGACAGTTGATGCTATCAGAGCAGCTGCCAGCTTCCTGGATGTTATTTGGTGCTTCTGAGGGATTTGCCCGATTGGTGTAATTTGTGAAATTGCTGTTTTAATAAGTAAGGTACGTCTGAGGGAATAGCAGTGCTGATGTCCCCATACAGGTTCCAATTTTGAAAGTCAGAAAAAATAAACAACCCACTAAACACATGGCAGCATATGTATATTTTTTTTTCCATTTAAATTTTGGCAAGTACGAAACATCTCCATTCAGATTCAGCTGATTGCATCTCAATCAGAATGTAACGGAGTAGCGATAGGTCTTCATCCTCACAAGATCCCTGTGGGGCGTCTGAGATTTGAGCAAAGCTGTCAACCTTTGGTATTCTGACCATCCCTTTTTCCCCCCAAGCTGCTTTATTTTACCCCTAAATCCTCTGCACCAGACTCTCACTGGTGATGTTAGTTCTTACTGTGATGTCATTTAACCAGAAAAACCCGTGACAAACTTCCTAGCACTTTCCCAGTACGGAGTGAAATCGAAGAGACTGAAGAAATGAGTTCTGCAGCCTTACTGCACCCAAACGACATTGTAGGTGAGGGAAGTAGCGAGCATACATACCTTTTTTACATAAGCTGCTTCTATTCATAAATTATGGGCTCATAATTAATTCTATCTTCAGAAAAGCACTTTGAATGAATACACGATTGTCCAGAAATATAGATTCTATAACAGTAAATACGTTTCTGAACCACCGGTTATGTGTCTGCAGGGGCTTTGGCATCTGGTTGCTCCCTTGTAATTAACCAATACTACACACATACTGTCATGGTGAAGGGGAAAATAACTCCCCGGTGTTTGAGGGGAGCGGTGTGGCAAAGGCAGCGAGTGCATGCAAATCTTAATTTGCAGGAGTGCGTGAAATGGCTCCTTAGCTCCATTAGTGATTTGAACAATATCAGGAATTACTTATTCCTTCTGCAGTCTTCATCTATATGGGCTTTTCGGTATCAATCACCATAGCAACAACCACCGTTAGCAGTGAGACTGCAATTCAGCCGCATTATTCCCTCCATGGGAGGCCTGTCAGCTCTTCGAGCAATGCGCTTCAAGGTCGTCTTCATTTACCGCCGTCTGTCCCTGCCCTTCCTGGAGGGTGGATTTCTGTGGGAAACTTGGCCTTCCAGGGATGAACCCATGCTTTGGAGACTGACATTTGACCAGAGATCTATATCAGATCTTCAGGTACTTGGTAACCGCACCGATTTCAGCAGACAAAGCAAACAATGTGGGTACAACGAAGCTTGAATATAAATCCTAGTTCAGTCAAACTAGCGCAATGATGGCGTTGGTAGCTGGGCTGGGAGTTCCAACTTAACTCAGCCTGTCTGGGCTCCGTGACCTCCTTATCTCAGTCCTACCTGGAGGTTAATGTATGTGGGCTGTGGTTGGCAGGATTAGCTCTTTATGCACAGTACCTGGGCACGTGGAGCTCAAGCATCGCGCTGCTGCAGCCTCGTGGAGCTCACTTCTAAACCTCACAGCTTAAGGCTTTCCAAGTCCGCAGCCTCTCCAGCCAGTGTTCAAGTTGTGACAAATTGGCAGCAGATCTCTCTTTCCCCGCTGCACATGTTAGTGTGTGCAAATCATCCCTTGCCTTCCTTAGAAAATCCGCTGTTGGATTTAAGCAAACAAGAAATGTTGAACCATGCTTCTTTTTGGTTGCCTCGGGAAGCTGCAGTGCCATCATCTGTCTTATTTTCTTCTCTTTGGCATCAGCAATTGCTGTCATCCACTTCGTCACCAACTTTACCAAATAGTTCTGTTTCTCCAAGTCATGCGTATAATTTCAAGCGGAGCTGAGTATTTTTTTGACCAAAAAAAAAAAGATGTATTAAAATATGAGATTGTTACTGAGAAGCTACAAATGTTGAATTGAAGATAGCGGCGGAAGCAGTTGTAGTCCATTGTACGCCATTCCCAGCTCCTTCTAACGATGGATATCCTGCTTATGTCACACTTTGGGTTTCATCCAGATTTGTGGAATTACGGACACATATTTGAAATTACAGTTCTTAAAGTGTGCCCTCTATCTTTACAGAGTTTTACTTTTCTTTGTAAGCTCTTTAAAAGCTCTTGATAGAGTTGCCTCCAATTTTTGGTGAGCTAAGATTGTCACTGCTATATTGGAGTGCTCATTAAAGCCTCTGCTTAAATCCTGGCTCAGGGCAGAGACCAGAACCAAAACACAACTGCACAACCACAGTCTGTTCTCTCCCTCCACCCAAAGGCTGCTGCTGCTCCACTCTCCAGATGTGACAGGGCTGCAGCTGGGGGCTGCCCAGCAAAAGCTGTGACGGTTGTACTATAGCACAAGGCAGCAATTGATTCAGAGTACCTCTGCTGTACATTGTCTGTAAGGCAAAGCAAGCGTACGTTGCCATTTAGATGTGATGTTTTCTTCCTAAAACACCTGAAGAATCTTAATGGATTACAGTACCCTACAAAAGGGCTTTTGTAATTATGCTTATTTACTGCTTTGAAACCTGTGGGTTAAACTCTTCTTCTTGACAAATGTTTCCAATGTTCCTACTGGGATCACTTCATACTTGAAGGAGACTTTGCATCTGAGAGTATGACATTTATTAATTTCTTTGGCAGTGGGGGAAGCTAATATTTGTTTCCTTTGTTTCATGCAAACACGCTCTTAATAGAACAGGTAGCAGAATCAGAGAATATAAGCAAATTGCTCACGTCAAAGAAAAGATACCCTGGTGTTCATTTAATCATTATTCCAGACATTTCTATCAAAATGCTTCGGTGGCAGTGAAAGGCTGTAGTGATGGGACTGCCTGGGTACCCTGACGGCTCTGTGAAAGGAGACGCGAAGTAAGCTGTGCCTGGGACTGTACTTCCCCCATCCTCATCTCTCCAGCTGCCTATGTAAGGAAATTTATAGAGCTGCTTTTTATTCGGTTCTTCAAACCGTGCAGAGGAGGTCCCAAGGAACATGAGCACATTGGCTCTTGCGTTGGTGTGCAGGGATTGTAAGCAGCTTTCCTCTTCTGTTGCCCGTTTGTGCTGGAGAAAGTCCCCAAGTGCCTGGAAGCTGCAGACTTTGCTTTATCCTTGCATGCCCTGTGGATTTTAGCTGTCAGAGAAGATAGCAAAAGGGTGAGAGGAACTGGGACAGAATCTGCCTTCCTATGGCTCATGGGAGAGCCAGCCGGGACAGAGGTCTCTGCTGCAGGCACGTGTGACACAGCAGGGACTGTACTGTTTCAGCTGGCTTGAAGACTATTAGGCCTGTTAGTGGAGGAGAAGGCATTTGTATCTCCTGAGTTGACCAGGAGGTGCCTGGAGCAGCCTTCTGTAGTGCTTTGGAAAGACCAGAGCACAGAGAGCTGCCCCTCAGTGAGTCATGGGGATTGAGGCCCACAAGGTTGGGAAGGGGGAAGGCGGCAGCAGCAGCAGCAATGGGCTGTGCTTGGTCCATGGAGGCAGAAATCTCTCTAGTGCTGTCAGCTCAGCAAATTTAATTTTTCAGAAGAAGAAAAATAACCATGACGGTGCAGTTAATTCTAGCTAGAAATTCACAAACTTAACTAAAAAATCTCCTCATGAGAGGTTACAAAGGGTGAATTGCTTCTATTTTTTTTTTCCTGGCTGTGATTGTCAGTAGTTTTATACCAGCAGTGGGATCTTTAGGTGCAGAGGAGGAGCTTTTGTGCAGAATTCCGTTGTGTGAATCCCACGTGTAGGTTTATCCATCTCTTTCTAGAGGGAAATGCATACAGGCAGAAGGAAGGGTGGAGGTGGGGGCAGGAAAACAATGTAGGAAAGAAGATGGTGGGAAGGGAAATCAGTGTATATTTGGAGTGTGCAAATCCTTACAACCTTGCCCAAAAATTGGGGATCAAAGGACTGTGGAAAATTTTGCTTACAGTGTTTCTGAGATTGATCAAACTAATGCCAGAAAAGCAATTTCTGCTTCTCAGCCTTGATCTGTTACAGGAACTGTACGTAGCCTTAGAAATATTCCCGTCCATCGCTTCCTTCTTTGAATAGATTGTTAAGATTTTAACTCTTACCTCAAATTTCCATTTGGTAGCTCCATCTTATTCATCACTTGAAGAGATCGTTAGGTCATGCAGCTGTGCGCTGATCAGAAGGATTAGCAGCTCTTTTTATTTCTGGTTATGGGATAAGGGTAGAAAATTATGCTGAGTGAAGAAAATGAGCTGAAATTATGGGTAGGCTGGAGCATTTTAGTGGTCTCAATTCTGACATGCAGAAGGGTTTTTTAGATGCTTCTCCACCAGACTCTGATTGTGTTTTGCGTCCTTATGAGAGGGGTTCATCTCCTAATGTTAGGTGTGCGATCTCAGTTTCTCATTGCCTGGAGAAGGAGACAGGTTACCCCCTCTATGTCCCACACTCCGACCTCTCTAGGTTGTCCTGCCTGCACCAGGCAGAACTTGGATGCTCCTTTGGTGACCATACACCATTGCATGTTGTCACTGATGGAAAGCTGGGCACGTAGCAGAGCACAGCTGAGGTTCTCTTTAACATTTATCCCTGTTGGATGGAGATTGGGCTTGGAGCTACTGAAGGCAAAAAGACTCCCAAGTGCAATTAGAAAAAAGTATTTAATTTATTGAAATTTATTTTTATATATTTATTATAATTTATAAAATGCATAACTTTTCTATACATGCCTGGAAGGGCACAGAAACAGATATATATTCAATTCTTTAAAAACAACTGACCAAATTAGCTTTGATTAAAAGCACTTCGAGCAAATTTATTTCAGAGTCCTGGTTCCCCCATGACTTGATGAGACAAAGTGGCTGCCAAGTGCACGTTGTTGGAGTACCTGAAATTTTAGTTCCAGCAGGCTTCTCTGGTGCAGCTGTCCATCAGGCTTGCAAGCAAGAGTACAGCACTCAGCTTCATATCTGACAAATGTCTCATTTGTGTGTTAATGTTGAGTTGTGATTTCCAGGGAAGGCTTTCAGTGTGTTGTAAAGGGCCTTACTGGCAGATTGCAGCTAAATTGATGCTCGCCTCACTAAATATTTACCCTACACATCCCACTTAATATGTCCAAAACCAGGCACACTGTGAAATCCTCAAACCTGATTCTGTGCTTGTGAAAGCCAGGAAGCTGTTAATGTCAGCATGGAGCAAAGCTCAGCGCTGTGTGAGCCCCCAGCGCCCACCACTGCTCCTCCAGCCCTCCCTGTGTCTCCTTATACAAAAGGGAGCCCCAGCCCCAGGGCAGTGCTGCAGTTGCCCCTCATTTTACCTGCTGCCCATTCTGCTGCAGGGCTGCCCGTGGCCTAGAGGGGTGGTGGGAGAGGCTGAGCTGGGCTCCCAGCTTGGGTCAGATCACTCCTGGGCAGTGCTGGGGGCAGGGTGCACTCCGTATCACAGCTGTGGAGGTGTTCGTGCATCTTCGCCTGTTCCTTGCTATGTAGTTTACCATTGGGTTAGAACAGCCAAGGTAATACATTTGTGCCCTCCCCCTTCCCCTGACTCAGATACTTGTGATGTGCTAAAGCCAGTGTGGTGGCAGGGGGTAGACAGAGAGACCTCACAGCTCGCCTGTTTGTTTTTGTTTTTTTTCCCAAGCTTGTTCTCCTGATGAGTTCCAGTGCAGCAACAAGACGTGCATCTCCATCAGCTTTGTGTGTGATGGTTACAACAACTGTGGTGATGGCAGCGATGAAAGGAAGTGCTCCCCTCTGACCTGCAGCCCCAACGAGTTCCAGTGCAACAACAGCGTGTGCATCCCAGAGCTGTGGGTCTGTGACAACCAGGCAGACTGCGAGGACCATTCGGATGAGTCCATAGAGAGGTGTGGCTATGATGCCAAGGCCTTCAACACCTGCGCTGCTCATGAGTTTCAGTGTGGCAATGGCGAATGCATCCTCCTTAACTGGAAGTGCGATGGGGACGAAGACTGCAAGGACAAGTCTGACGAGCAGGACTGCCGTGAGTGTGGGCAGGGCTGGGGATTCTCCTTTGGTGGGGAGGGCGGCCAAAGGGACGCTCTGGGTTGTGTTTTCAGGCAGGGTTTCGTTGCAAATTGTCTGTGCAGCACCTGTCTGCCAAGGAGCCAAGGCACGGCTGGGTGCCCAGCCCAGCAGCATTAGGTGTATTCCAGACTCGTCTTTTGTTGTTCTGTCATGATTCAGAGAGGGGCTGCAAGAGCTGCTGAACGGCACCGTGCCTCAGAGAAGATCTGTTTCACTGGAAATGGAGGAAATGGGAAACATTTTTAAAGCCCTCAGGCTGCATGGTGGGGTCACAGCCTGCAGGTTAGAAGCCACAGTGCTAAAGGGAATATATGAGCAGCAGAAAAAAAAAATAATTAATTTTCTACCTCTGAAGTTTGAGTATACTGAGCAAGGCAGCACCTCTGAATAATCCAGCTTGAAATGCACTTTGAGCTTGGCTGTTACAGGCACAGAGCTAATAAATAATGGATTTCTTTTCAGCTGGGCTTGATGCATTTAACATGGTGTTATTGGTGTGCACGGGTTTTTTTTTTAATGCTTCATCCAATTTTGGCCACTAAACTGTTCAAGCTGGTCACTTACCTGAGCAGGGAGATGGCAAGAAAGTAAGAGCAAAACGGTTTACTAAAATATTCATAATCACAAGATTGGAATAAAATAAAATGTTTGCGTGGCTGCGTATATGTAGCAGCTCTGACAGTGGACCACCTCTGGGAGGGAGGCAGCAACCAGCTGCAGAAAGCAGACGTGTTTACAAAGGTGAGTGTGAAAATGTCCAGCTTTTCCAGCACCGTCTTTCCATAACCAGGACAGCACTGAGTCTCAGCTGGTGACCTCAGAGCAGCTTGCATGGGAGAGCCCTCCAAGAGAGGAACAATCAGACGCTCTCTGGGGCAGAGATGCAAATTTGGTGATTCCTTTAGCAAGAGGAGGAGGCCCTGAGGCCTGACAGACTCCAGCAGGTGCCCAGCTGAGCTGGGTTTCCCGAGACGCGGGACACACAAGAGGAGCCAGGGAGGTGGCAGCAGCTCTGTTACAGAGCAGGCAACTTCACCAAGTAACACCTCCAGGTTCCCCCGGGCAGCCTCCTTGGGGCTGAGGACGCAGCCGGACAGGGCTGCAGCACAGCACAGTGCTGACAACCAGTGGAGGAAAGAGGAAATGTGGCTGAAGAGGGAAGAAGTCTTGAGACCATTATATCCCTGACTAGGGATATAATTCAGTGCCTGAGGGGTTTTTTTCCTGCTGACTCTCAGCACAGTACATTATGCAGCTTATCTACCCAGGAGGAACAGATGTGTGCTGCTTCTGCTGCTCTCAACCCAGGAAGTCAAGAAATGGTGGGACTCCAGAGCCCCATGCTGTAGTTCGTGACATGCTCCTTTGTATAGGGTTGTCTGCTTTGCGCCTGTGCAAGTTTGGGATTTTGTGCCACTGAGCTGCACAGCCCTGTCACTGCTTACACTGCAGGCAGGCGATCTCTGGGTCAGCAGCCAGCAGAGAACCCATAGCACTGAATGCAAAGGCAGCCCTTAAGTCCACTGGGTCAGAGGCAAAAGTGATTTTGCTTCCCGATCCTAACCAAAGCTGTAGCTTGGGTGCACGTGCCTGTGGTAAGAAAGTGGTATTTGAGTGCATCACAGTTCCTTTGTTGGACTGAAGAGTTTAGGGATTGACCCTTATTGATATTTTTCAGTCACTTCCAGAGCCTCCTTTTTGGAGATCAGCATCGTGTGGCACGCAGGGAGTTACAGCTGTGTGACAGCACTCCGTTCGCTTTGCAACAGCAATGGCACAAGCACCGCTGGCTTTGACTTGATTAGAATTGAGGACACCAGCACTGTGCCTTCTCTTAGGGTTTTTGCATTGTGTAAAACAGAAAGATGGGAGTTAATGCTTTAAAAACAAATGTCATGAGGGCATCACCGGATATTTGTTGTAATTATTTTGAGGTGATAAATGAGTAGAGCGGGAATGAAGGGTGACAGCTGGTGAACAGGTTTTGGCAGCGAAGCCAGCAAATAAATACAAGGAAGAAGTCATTTCAGGGAAGCTGTGTGAGAACATTGGCTGGTTTTTCCACTAGTATGTATATTTAAATATATGTGTGTACATGCACACGTATATGAAATGGGCGTTAGGTTAGATTTATTATTCTCCAAACGGTTAGATTTTAAAATACCCTCTGCAACCCAGGAAGGAGGATAAATAATGCCAGTACCCGGCAGCTAGAAAACAGATCTCTGACCTCACGCTTTCCTACCTGTGTTTCCTCATCAGTAAAATGGGACTGATGTGTTTTGCAAATGCTGGGGTTTTCTTGAGCTTCAGTTGAATTTTGGGGGGGAAAGAAGCAAAAGACAGAAGAGGCTCAGACTTGGAATCTGGAATATATCAGCACGTATACAGCTTTGTGCCCAGTATTTGCAAATGAAGTGTGTCTGTTTGAGTGTACCAGTTAATTGAAAAGAGCTTTGGTAAACTGTTTCGTATTTAATTTGCAGAGCTGCAAAGGTGACTGTAAAACTGCTGAAATGTCACTGATGTAAACCCCCTAAAATAGCACAGCAGTTTTCTGTACAACTTGTGCAGCTGAACTGTGCAGCTCGTGTATGTGCTTGGGCCATTGCTCTGCTTTGGGCAGGGCCCCAGCGGTGGCCTGCTGTCAGCCGTGCCCATGGTGCCGAGATGGGTTTGTCTCCCAGCTTCATAATAAGGGTCCTGGCCCTCTCCTCTCACGTGTACGTTCTCCAGGCTGAGTATAAACATCACAGTCTCCCTTCTCCTGTTGAGAAATTTCTCCAAAGTATAAAAAATGCTGTATATTCATTTTAATACCTTTGTGATCAGTAAGAGCTGTCACTGTATCTGTTCTTTTTGGATGTTCATTAAGAGGCTCAAGGGCCGTTTCTCAAAGGTCTGAACTTCCACAGCTCTGCATGAATGAGAAGAAAGCCAGGAAACCAAGCCTGGTCTCCAGTCCTCCGAGTCTTCATGAAGAGCTTTGTGCAGATGTTATACAGCCCCACATCCGTGTTTTGCAGTCCCTTTACCACCTGAGCCTTCCCAATCTGCAGCCCTTGCCTGGCAGATTTACTTCACAAACTGGAAACTTGCTTCTGCCCCAGGACAGACCGGGCTCCTGGTGGCTTTAATTGCATGTAGCACTTTTGCAGAAAATTAATACCTGTAGTCAGAAATGGAGGACCTTCCCATCCCATCTCCACAGAACAGAAGTTGCTCCAGCGAGGGTAAACTTTTCCATGTTGGGAGGTAAAGATGAGAAATAATTGTAGCAAGGGAATGTGAGGGTGAGCATTAGGAAAAGGTTTGCAACAGCCAAGGTTTAGCTTGGAAGAAGCTGGGATTGTGTTACAGGGAAAGTGGTCTCTCCACCATCAGGGCTTCTGCCAGGAAAGTGAATGGCTCAGACAGAAGTGCCTCAGCCTCACTGCGGGACCTGAGTGCCACCTCCAGACCAGTTTCACTTCCCCCTCTTCTTCATTAGAGGAGCAGTTCCCGGGTGCTTGGTCTGGAGCTGCTGGATGTCCCACTGAGGTTTTGCATTTCTGCATCTGGGTTTGTTAGCAGAAACACTGTGACACAGCTGGTCCCACAACTGCTCTTACTGCTTGCGATTTTATTCTTGCTTTGCAGCTCTTTCTGACTGTAGTCCACTTGGCTTTCCTCTCCACAGAGCAGTGCTATTTCCTAACCTTTCTCCTGTGAATACTGTGTGTTTCTAAGGCAGGATTTCCCCATTCCCACACAAACACTGCAGTTTCAGCTTTTCCTGTCTTTCACACCCTTCAGTGGCTGCAGGCACATAGTGCAGCAGTTGTGAATCTGGATCCTGCATCCCACGGGACGCTGTCACCAATAACGCTGAGCTTTTAGGCTTACTAATACCTCATGATATTGACACTAACCCACTTTGTATCTCTGGTACTTCTTGGATTATCTGAAAGTAGTAATTTTTGTATTAGAACCAGTTTGTCAGGTTGTCAAGGAAAGTCTGCCACGTGGCTCTCGCCTCCCATGTAGTAACATCACTGCTGACCTCCTCCAGCTATTCAGAGGCAGTGATTTTCTGTCATATGGCACCAGGCTGCAATCAGCAAGATGGAAAGGTTAGAATCAAGAGCTCTCCAGGGTGTGCTGCCTTAACAGGATTTTAACAAAACATCTGGAAGATAGTCCCCTTAGAAATAAGCCACATAACGTGCCTTGGGAACGAGGAGCCTATTTTTACCAGTGAGCTGCAGGCTGCAGCCCTTTGCTGGCTAGCCAGTGCCTGTTGGCTGTCAGTGCAAGTCAGATCCCATCTGGGAAGGTCTCAGTCTAACCTTGAGGAGGAAAATGTGGATGCTTTTAGCATGATCAGAGCAGAAGTCTGATTTATTTTTTCCCCAACTTTGCTGTTCATCAGATCTGTTTTGAGTCTGTAATAACAGCAACAGGGCAAATGAGCATCAGGCTTGAAATCTGACCTGACGCTTTTGGAGATGTTTCCGGCCTGTAAACCCAAGAAGCACCAAGCCATGGGGGCAGTGGAGCTCTTGTGCCTTCCAGGCTCTGTGGTTAGCTCATAGGCATTCACTGACCCAAATGACCGTGTCTGTCACTCGCTTCATCCCTGGTGTGACCACACTGGCTGCAAAAGATGCAGCATACGTGTATCTTGCCTTTGACCTTAGGCTGAACGTGTTCTAAAATGTATCTTAAAATACAAGAATGGTGGAGGGTGGTCAGGGATGTTGGGGGGCACAGGACAGTGCCTGAGGTAGCTGCTGCCTGTTGCTTTGGTGGAAGCAGTTGATCCTTCTGAAGGAGGGCACAAAGCTCCTGCAGTGTCAGATAAAAAGTGCCGCACAAAAAAGTTCAAGTGCTGTGTGGATAACACTTATGTGTGTTTTTTTAAAGCTCTGGTGACCTGCAGACCAGATGAATTCCAGTGCGGGGATGGGACCTGCATCCATGGAGCAAAACAGTGTGACAAAGTGCATGACTGTCCTGACAACAGTGACGAGGCAGGCTGTGTCCAAGGTATGTACAAAACAGCACTGTGTTCCTTGTGCTCAGTTTTGTAAGTCTGCAAGGGCTCTGTGGCTACTGCAGAAGGAGGAGGCCTGTGTTGCTCCTCTGTGCCAGCACAGGCTGCTTCCTGCAGAGAGCTGTAAGCTGTTCTGGAGTGGGGTTGATTGGGAGAGATAGTTGTGCTGACCAGGCAGACTGCACGTCTTGAAAAGTTCCTCACATCACACTCAATCTTTAATGTTCATTTGCTTAATCTCATACCATTTCTGCTAATGACACCTTCTTGAAGCTCTGTGTCTGGCTTTTTGTTGTCCTGAGCCTCACCTAACTTAGTTGCTTTCCTCTCTTGCCCAACATGACAGAGTCAGCATGTGAAAGTCCCAGCAAGTTTCAGTGTAAGAGTGGAGAGTGCATTGACGGAGGCAAAGTGTGCGATTCACATAGAGACTGCAGGGACTGGTCTGACGAGCCTCTGAAAGAATGTGGTACAGTACTTGTCTTCTACGTGTTGCTCCTGTTGTAACTGCTTCCCCTCTCCTCCATCTGGTGCTCACAGCTTTGAGTGTAACCACATGTAGCTGCTAATGCTATTTCTCACTCTGCTTCTCTTTCCTTGCCTTTATTCTCTCTTCACCCTTCACATGAATATAATTAGTAGCCCAGTCTGATCATCTGCCAGCATGAACTGTGCCCTTCTCAGTTCAGCTTTTAATCTTGGAGGGATGTTTGAGCCGAGCATAGGACTAGCAACCAGGAATTCCCCCTCTTCCCAGACACTGGGGTCCTCCACAACATTGACCAGTTTATTTGGCCATGCTGCCAAAAATTACCTGTGAATAACTGAAAGGTGAACAAAACATCATAAAGGTTTAGCACTGGTAACATGCTTTGAAGGTGAAAGCATGCAGTGAGTGGCAGAATCCACTAAGCAATGACTTCAGCCACTGCTGTGTTTGTTGCTGAGTCCTGAAGAAATGTCAGCAAGTTGCTGCCTGCAGCGTCCTGCTGGCTCTGGGCTGCTGAGAACAACCAGGCCACGAGAGCCTGGTCTGCTCCTGGGCTGTGGGAGTCAGCAGAACAGAAAGCTGCAGGCTGGGGAGCTGAGCCTCTCCATCCTTTCTCACCAGGCATTGTGGGTGCCAGCGCCAACCTAGAGCATCACAATCACACCATTGGTTGTTCCCCAGATGCAGAAATGCCTCAGACAGGCTGCTGTGCTGCCCCTTTCCATGACTTCATGGAGCACCGGTAGCATGGAGCTCTGTGCTTGCAGCTTAAATATCTCCCATTCAGGGAGAGTTGTTGGTTTCTCTCTACTGAACAAAAAGTGTGTGAATTCCCAGAAAGGATGCTCTTACCCTGTGCTTTCAGAACATCCTTGCTTGCTTCTGCACTAATCCACATCTCCCTGTCTTTCTGAGTGGGTGTTGCAACTTGTCTGCCTGTGGAGATCTCACTCAAAGCCAGCAGCCCAGTTGGCTGAGGAGACTGAGCTCAGCCTTATCCGTGGTGCTGTGACTGCCTCGTTGTGGTCCTAGGCTGGCAGCTGAGTGCCATTTGAGTTAGGAAGCTGTGCAAAGAATAGTCTCCAAAGGAGACATGCTTCTTTAAGACTGCAGAATGGCGTAGATTGCTGGGAATTTTGACATGCAGCCACAGGTAAATCTGCACAGCAGCCCAGGAGACGCAGGTTGTTCTCCTCAGCTTGGTGTGTCTGTGCAGCTGCACAGTTGCGTGCTCTCCATTGCAGTGCCCTCCAAGATTCCCCAGAAAAGCACTGAAGAGGCAGAGCATCACTTGTCTCGCTTTAAGCAGGTAGTGAATATGATGCTGAAGTTTGGGTAATGGGCAGCAGCTGTCCAACAGAAAGAGAGCAGGCTGCTATCTCTGCCTGTTCCTCCTCAGCTCCTGCTGAGAAGCGCAGCAAGTGAGCCAACACCTGATTTACAGTCTCCAAAATTATTCCACAAAGCACCTCTCAACCAGAGGAAACATTTGCATGAGAGTTGGCTTGTTAGTTGAAACAGTCTTTGTCATGTTTTGCAAAGAGCGGTTGTGCGTGGATATGATGCAGTTTGCTAGAGGCCTGTGCAAGTGCAGGAATAGGAGATATCAATTAATAAACATAACTGAACAGTGCCAACACGCAATGTGACTTTGTGGACACTTTCTTGGAGCCCAGTGAACTTGCTCTGTTAATAACTTATTGATATCTGTGTACGTGTGTCTCTGATAGGAAGGTGAAGGCATCCCAGAGCTGGGTTGGGGTGCTCTGACATATCTTCCTAGCCTACTGACTTTAATTGGCTTGTGGTTGTTTTCATTTTCTTTCGAGAGCAGTGGTTTAATGGCTGTGCCACACTGCTCACCTGCGTCATGCAAGGAAGCAAGAAGTAAAAGATAAATGAAAATTTTGCCTTTAAATTGCATTAAGAAATGAAGTAAATCGGTTTTGCTTGCTCTGCTGAACCCACTATCCCTGAAATCCCACAGCTTCTGTACAGCAGCCGTAAGGAGAAAACTTTCTCTTCACCTTCTAAAGGTTAATCACAGCAAGAAGAAATGTTATTTCTGACAGAAAATTAGCTTTCTTCAATCTCTCGTTCAGTACTAGTTAAAAAGACACATTTAGTCTATTTTTTATTTCAGCTCTTGAAAGCAGGATCAGAGAGGTGGCCTTGGATTAGGCAGAGGCCCAGGAGGGGATGGGGGCTGTCGTTCCATGAATTGCACACTTGGGCTGCTGCAACTCAGGCGTTGCTGGATTTGTCACTCAGATCCTTCCTTGGTGCTAGATGGGAAAATAGTACAGTAGTTCAAAACAGCTGGCCTCTGGGAGATGAGACTCCCCCAGCATGAATTATTAAAGCTCAAAGAGACTGTTCAGAAAAGTCAACATTAACCAGTGCATGGGGAAGGAGTCATCTTCTGGAGAACACCCTTAGGTCCCTTGGAAATGCCTCACATCTGGCAGAACGTGCTCAAAGCAGTGGGTTTCTGATGGATGAGATGCAGAGATGCGCAGGTGCTGTGTCCCCAGGGCTCCCTCTTCATTTAGCCACTGGCTTTCAGTCCAACTGATCCTAACAGTGTTGGTTTGGAATAATAAAGAGCAAGGAAAGAGATATGGTGATGGCTTCCTTTCTCTGAAGTCACTCGTATGCTCCATGTGGCCAACACCTGGCTACCAGAAGCTGGTAGCTATGGGAAGGTTTGGGTTTGATCTTTCTTAATTTTATTCAATGTTATGACTAGAAGCCCCTCCTTTAGCATAGATAACCTGTATGCCTCTTCCAGGTATTAACGAATGCTCTATGAACAACGGTGGTTGCTCGCACATATGCAAAGACTTGAAGATAGGCTACGAATGTGAATGCCCGCCCGGATACAAGCTTCTGGATAAAAAAACGTGTGGAGGTAATTTACATGCAAACAGCAGTCCCTTGTGTTTCACCGTACAGAGACATGATTATATGCACTTCAGCATTGCTCCATCACAGATGGTTTGATTTCAAGTTATTGATGGGTTTCAAACACTCCTTTCAGACATAGATGAATGTGAGAATCCAGACGCTTGTAGCCAGATCTGCATTAATTACAAGGGGGACTACAAATGTGAGTGCTACGAGGGATACGAGATGGACACCCTGTCCAAGAACTGCAAAGCTGTAGGTAAGGCAGCCCGACAGGCTCTTAAACTCTCAACATCACAACTCTGATAAGAAAACACACTTGCAGGGCTGAGCCTAGGGGAACAGAGGCAAAAGTTAACTAGCAAGCAAAGGCATTAATTTCAAGCAGCTTGGAACTGCTGCAGTGATAGCAGATGTGTCTCTAGGCAAGAACTACTGATAGTGCAGATCAGAATATTTTAACAGTGTGCGGAGCGAGATTCTAATCACTGGTTGGCTGTTTGAAGCTGAAACTTGAAAAGAAAGCCTCTTGACAGGTTTCACTAAAAACAGCACAGAAAAAAATATTTACTGGTAGTCATGTCAAAAGAAAACAACCCAATTAAAACGTGGTAGGTTACCACCTCTCCACCTGCCCGACCTCATACACAAATACCAACGTGAACACGGTCAGCTTGCTTGGGCTGATTGCAAAAATGAATGTTAATGTCAGAGGGATTGCAGCCTTTCTCAGAGGCTGTGGCCTGGGCTGGCCTGAGAACATGACTGCTGTTACAGTTTGACCGGCACCCAGGCTGCTGCCCACAAAGAAGAGATGTGAGCCGTGTGAGCCCAAGTGCTTGGTTGGATGGTGCAAGGTCTGCATGTATATGACAGCCTAAAATGCCTTCCTAGCAACAAATTCCTGGCTTTGCTGGATTCAGCGTGGCTCTGCCATGCCTTGGTCTGGCTGCCTGCCTTCCCTCCAGCCAGCCTGGAGGGCTTTCTCTCTTCCTTGTCCTGATTGTGAATCACCGAAATCCAGCCCCTGGATTTTGTATCTAAAATGTATAATTGAAAGTGAGGACGTTCCCCAGAGGCCGGGTGAGAGGGGTGCTGTGCCCCCTGGGTCTGTATGTGTTAGCTGTCTACATTTGGCCAGAAGCCACTTAGACCTGCTGCTGGCACAAAGCAGATCCATGACTTATTGCTCTTCAGTTTGTTGTTGTTTGAGGAAAGAACGTATCCAGCCTTCAGGTCAGCTGCTAAAATAACAAATGCACTTTTTTCTGTGTCAGGAAAGAGTCCCTACTTGATCTTCACCAACCGCCACGAGGTCCGTAAGATAGACCTGGTGAAAAGGGACTATTCTCGCATCATTCCCATGCTGAAAAATGTGGTGGCACTGGATGTGGAAGTGGCAACAAACAGAATATATTGGTGTGATTTGTTCTACCGAAAAATCTACAGGTAAGGGCTAATAGACAATGTGTGTTTTGGTACCTTTCTGAAGCTGTGCTTCAGTTTGTACTCCGTAAGGACGATATGCAGAGAACAACGCAGGATGCAGTGAACCTCAGGGCTTTTCTTCCCTTATTGCATTACCTGTTGTGGCCCAGACTTTGTAAGCTTTTCAGGAATCAATAAAGAAATCAGGGGTTTGTGCAGTTACCTGTCTTGGAAATGCAGGAAGGCTTTGAATCAGTAATAGATCCCTGCTGCATTTGTGCACTTACACGTGGACTCTTGCTCACTGAATGATCATGTTGCCAAGTGAGGCTGCTGTTGTGCTGTGATCTTCCTGTACATGGAGCCACAAAGGACTTGGCATCTGAAGGCACGAAGGAGGCAAGTGGTGAAAGCAAGGATACTGACTGACCATTGGAGGCTCTGCTGGACCAGATGAAAATCTACAGCACTTGACCACAGACTACATTTCATATCCTGTAATTTCTACTTCCCTTTTCTTTTCAGCTGTTTTTATACATTCATCATAATTATTATGTACTGGAGCTTGTAAGAGTGCCTAGTCAAAAATGCATTTAATTTATGCACTGAAAATTCCCCATGTATATTCTGATTTGCATAGCTATTGCACCCTATTGCAGCAATTTGTTTTGGATTTTAGTTAATGATCAGACAAAAAGGTTGATTGGTTTCAGTGCAGAGGAGCCAAGCTGAGGTTTTTCCAGGCTGTGCTGGCTCTCATGCTACTGGCAGGGAAATTTGCCCAGGCTGTCCTGATTATTAAGCGCTCAAGTAGCCAGGCAGGTACCCTGAGCAGCCCCGTGTGGCCCTGGAAATGGGGAGGTGGCTCAACAGTGAGCTTCTTCCATTGTGTCTGATCCTGCAGGCATGGGCAGGATGGGTAAGGGCTTCATAGGCACACAGAATTAAAGACACACCGCTCCTTCTGCAGCTCTCTGACAGTTAATGCCCTAGGACTGAGGGCCCTGAGCAGTGTTCATACCCTAAGTATGACTGTAACAAGCCTGGTTCCTTTTCTGAACTGCAGAACTTTTCTCTTTCTCAGTCCTGCCTACATTAGCTTTATTTTGAGTCCTATCTTTTCCACAGAGCAAGCTGTGTAATCACCATTTCTTAACAATTAGTTGTTAACAACTGTTGGAGGAGCTGCTGATATCACTAATATCAAGCACTTCTAAAGAAGGCTACCAACAAGAGGAATCCACCACAGGAGTCCTGTGGGGAACAGCAGTCTGTAGATCCCCTCTTTCTTGCTTCACTTCTCTTTCTGCCATTGAGGTGCTGTCCCCATCAGGGTGTTAGAAGGTGTTTCACTGGGTATTTAGTTCCTGGGAGAATCAAAATATCGCTTCTGTATTTCCACCTTCTCATTCTGAAGCCCAGGAGCTCCTTGGTTTCTCCACCAGTGCATCGAGTCACATTCATGGCTCAGCACAGCAGCTCAACGCCATGTTGGCTGGAAGGTGTGAACATGGCTGTTTAGCTGGGCTGGAGCTGCAGTCAGAAGGTGTGGTGCTCATCAGACCAAAATAACAGCAGCTTGGGAACACAGCCACACGCTCTGCAGAACCCCTCATGGCACCATTCACTTGGTGTTGGGTCAGAGAGAAACCAAAGGCATTCCTCATAACACCTCCATCTCCTGAAGGTGCAGCACCCACTGCTAATCCATGTGGACTCAGCACAGCCATCCAGCCTGGGTTGCAGCCCAGTAAGTAGCATCGAACCTTCACTGCTCATTCCATGGCCAAAGGCAGGATGGACAGTGAATAGGAGACGTCAATCTCAACTGTGCAGGGGGAGAAAAAGTTGTTTTGGTGTTTTTTTTTGTTTCCTTTTAACCAAATTCTTCTAAGAGCCAGACAAAGCTCTTAGAAACACCAACGTAAACTCCGAATTTCTAATTCCATTTGGAATCGCTGTGCAGTTGATACTGGTATAAATGCAGAATAACAGAATTGCCTGTACTTGTAGGTGTAATCTGGGTTATTCTTGGAACATCCATGTAGCATTTCCTGCCTTTCATTAGCATCTTAAAAGATGCTGAGGCTGACATTAAGTGAAGATTTTCTATGTATCTAACAAGAGATCACTTGCAAATTAGTATAGCTTCATGAATCCCTTTGATGAATTAAAATCAATTACACAGGTCCTAATTCTGCAAGACATTTAAGCACATTTATTTGTATGCTAAATTCAAGTCTGCTCAGCAGAGCACTGGAGATTATAATATTTCCAATGTCCATAAATCCCATTAAATGGTACTACTGAAGTTAATGTGCCCTAAGTCAGATGTTGTGCTAAATTGTGCAGGGAGTTGGTGGAAACATAAAGTAACTGTCCTGCAAATGCCTGCCATCCATATACAGAGGTAGGACCAAGGTGGAGGAGACAGCAGCAGAAGGATGCAGTACGCAACTGTAAAGGTTTCTCTGTCGGTCGTCTTGCCACATGTGCACTTTGTTCCTGTGGGGTTGGGGTGACGCTGCCAGCACTCAGCCCTTCCTGAGCTCCAGCCCTGTGCACATCTGTACAGCCTCCTGTGTGCCATGTGTCAGCCCAGTGACAAATCTTGTCTCCGCAGTGCTTACATAGACAAAGCGAGCGACACAGCGGAGCAGGTGATTCTGATAGACAGCCAGCTGAACTCTCCTGAAGGGCTGGCGATTGACTGGGTTCATAAGAATATCTACTGGACGGATTCTGGAAACAAGACTATCTCAGTGGCCACTGCAGACGGGAGCAGGAGGAGGACACTTTTTAACAGCGACCTCAGTGAGCCGAGAGCCATTGCTGTTGATCCCACACGGAGGTGAGTGTGAAAAGGAAATGTTTGTGCTTTTCTGATGGAATTCCGGTCTTCTTTCTGCCTCTCACAAAACTCATGTGCATCGCATGTGCCATAAACTAAATCCTAATGGATTTACTTATATGTTTAAAGATAAGGGCCTCTGTAAGAGCTTACGTAGGACTGCTGAGCTGCTTCAAAGAGCTGGTTCAGGTAAACCTTTGCATGGCTGCTGCTGTCAGAGGAAGTTCTGAAAATTATGCTGGATTGTGGGTCGGGTGTGCCTGAGCTCTGGCACACGGGTTACGTTGGGAAGTAACAAAGCCTGACAGGAGTGCAGGATAAGTGAAGTCTACAGATCTACCACAGACAGCAGGAGATAGTTTGGGGTTTTATATTCTGGTGCAAGTTCTGTGACAGAGTAACCTGTGGGATAGGACCACAGTAGCTCCACTAGATGCATATCAGGATAAACTGAAGTGACCGAGGGGCTTTGCAACATCAAGCAGAGAGCACTGCAACTCCCTCCCTGATCAGTAGTTCAGATTTCTTACCCTTGGGTCCAATTTACTGTCTCCTTGCATCCATCTCTTTTAGGTTCATGTACTGGTCTGACTGGGGAGACAAAGCAAAGATTGAGAAAGCGGGCCTCAATGGCGTGGGGCGGCAAGTGCTGGTGTCTGACAACATTGAGTGGCCAAATGGCATCACGCTTGGTAAGCAGCTGGGTCACAGCTACAGGATCCACTGTGGCTAATGTAAATTTCTTGTTAAGTAGGCAAACACAGCCAAAGTTAAAGCCATCCATGCTTAGCACCATGTAGGTGTGAGGTTCTCCGCTTGGTTTTGTGTTTGAAAATTCTGTCCATAAAAGGCCGTAAGAGAAAACGTTACTACCATTGCATATTGTTGAAGTGCTGCTGCTGTGAACAAATAATGTTATCCTTCAGTAATTAAGAAATTAATTAATGGCTTGTTTTATTACAGAATTTTTCTTGGCACTCACCCACTTGCATTCAGTTTAGTGAATCTCATCCAAAATAAGTGCATCTGCTCCAGGAAGAGACATTCAGTTCACAGCATTCTAAATAACACTGGGCCCTTCCCTCCTGCTTTTACCCGCACCCTCCCTAAAATCTGTCTGGTCTGGGGAGGAAAGTTCCCACCACTGCCATTCCCTCAGCCTGCAGCACAAGGATTTCTGGAACCGAGCCTTCTTCATCACTGAAGGTGTGTTAATCACACAGCTCCTTCAGAGAGATGTCATTTGAATCCCAGTCGTTCCTCTCCAGCAAGAGCCCAACAACTAACTAGGGCTGAGTGGCCTTGAAGGAGCACCTCTGGGAAGCCCAAAGTGTGGCTGCCCTGCTCCTCCTGGTAGCAAAACAACGCTGTCAGTCCGGCATTCACACACACAGACGCACACCAGAATGTTTCTCCTCTTTAATCTTACTTATAAGGTCTTATCCCAACATATCTGGGCACTGATTCAAAATCACAACTAGTGTTTTAAAAAAAAACCTTTTAAAAGCCTAATAATAAAGAGATTAGTCATGCTGCCAGCAGGAAAAAAAAATGCTGGGAAGTGAAAAAGAATAGCAGAAGCTGTGTGTAATTTTGCTTCATTGTGTTTTTACTTCTCAGATTTGCTGAATCAGCGTCTCTACTGGGTGGACTCCAAATTGCATTCACTCTCCTGCATTGATTTCAATGGCAGCAACAGAAAAGTTCTAATCTCTTCTGTTGATGATCTGAGCCATCCTTTTGGCTTAGCAGTGTTTGAGGTAAGAGTCAAGATCGGGTGAGAACAGACTGGAGACTGGAAGAGGTCTCAAAGCTCTTCTTGATTGAAAGCTTTGCCTTTTGCATAGCGCAGAAAGCCAAGTGAGGGTGTTTGCTGCTATAGAAACCAATTAACCTGGTGTGGGTTCAGCAGGGAAAATAGTTTTCTAAAGCCCTTAATCAGGAGCAATGTGTTGCCTCCTGCTTTTACCTAATATAGTACAAGTGAATCCGTGAGGGGCAGGCAGCGCTCAGTTATGGCTCCCACATGACTGCAAAACAGTCACGGCTTTCCCTTGAGGTGAACTGAGCCAACTGCCCATGCAAAGGCTGAACCTGTTAGCAAGGGACAGGAGAAACCGCTTACTATGGTCTGCAGTGGGGCAGCCGTTCACTGAGTGACACTGCATGTCTTGTCTGCCTTCTGCTGAGTCAGACTTTGAGGGGAGCTGCACGGGCTCGAGGCAGCCGCCCAGCCCACTACCAAGAGCTCTGCCGTTCCCAGCATTTTTGTTTCATGTGCATGCTTGTGTTGCACTTTCCAGTGCTAACAGAATCCTCAAGGGAGGATGGCCCTGTAAGTCTGGGGGGTTGATTGTTTGCACTGTCCTCTGGCCATCCAAGCATCTGCGGAAGTGTCTTCAAACATTTCCACCTGTGGCAGGAGCCCGAAGGCTCCAGTGGGCAGTGTGCGGGCCAGGCGCTCGCAGGGCTCCCCCTGCAGTCACTGTGCACCAGTGCATCGCTGAGTTGGGGATTCGGCATTACAAAGGTATTTGTTTGTTCACCTGGCTCAGCAAGGCAAATAGTTCTCTTTCAGCTTCAGCTGCTGCCATTATGACACACAAATCCTGCCACACATCGGAGCACTGTCTCTGTCCAAAAAACTACAGTTCTGATCCTACAAAGATATATGCCTATCTTCACAAATGAGGCTTCTGGCCCCTACTTGAACTTGAAAACCCTATTGCATTCTTGTGTGATAGTAGATTCTAAATCAAAAAGGTGCAGGAACATCCCAAAGGGTGCAGAATTTGGATGTGACCAAATTCCTGCTCCCTCAGTCTCCCAGCTACTCCAAATTACTGAGCGCTCCTAAACACCACTGGAGTGCTGTGCCTGCTAAACATGCAAAAGAAAAAAGCTGCACACAGAAGTACCATAAAACCAAAGTTATCCCAGCACAGGAAAGCAGCGCGTTGATTTTGTGACTGCTGGAGTTTAGTCCAACTTGAATTGGAACTGAACAGGGTCAGGTCAGAAATCCTGTGTATTTATTTCCTGCAGGACAGAGTGTTCTGGACTGACCTGGAGAATGAAGCGATCTTCAGTGCCAACAGGCTGAGCGGCTTGGACATCTCTGTTTTAGCAGAAAATCTCAATAATCCTCACGACATCGTTGTATTTCATGAATTAAAGCAGCCCAAAGGTAAGACACGTCCTCAGGGTCTCGTGGCCTTAAATCAGATTTATTTGAACTACTAAATGAAATGCTTCCTGATGGTTTCTGATGAGAGAAAAAGCACAGGTAATAATGTGAAATCAATGCCTGATGTTGGAAGTCCCTGCGTAATTAATTCAACAGCAGCACCTACTGAAAAATCTGCCGCTTGTTAATAGCTGTTTAATTAGCGTCTTTGATAAGAGTTACTCTCATTACTGTGATCCTTTCCATTCATTGCATATTTGGGCTGTACTGCAGACTGGAAGTGTCAGAGCAAGGTGAGCATGTGGGGAACAGCACTCAGCGCCGGGCTGCTGAGCAAACAACAGCAAGAACTGCTTAAAGACACTAGGAAGCCAGCTTCTGACCCAGCATAACTGAAACTCAAGCTGAGAAAGTTCACTGAGGAGCACACGGCTTGTGTCCATCTGCTGTTATTGTGAGCGTGTACAGATGCTCTCCTAACTCAGCAGCATCAGTCTGTGAATGTTCTACGTGATTATTAGTGGCAATCAGGAAGCCATTCAGATACTGTCTTTATTGTGCAGTGTCTGAACCATTGGCTTGTGAATGAGTACATTATCACAGAGACAACTGGAGCTGCGTGAGGCTGTTAATTTTTTATTTGCTAATCTCTCCTCACAGTTTTTATAGTAGTACGTAAGGTTTTACTCCAAACCGTAGAGATGATTAAGGAGGGCAACTGATCGAGGTAGGGAGTTGAAGAGAGTCTTCTTAGAGGGCTTAATAGTTCTTTGCTGAGGGGAAGCAAAAAGTAACTTGTCTTTTTTTTTTCCATCTTTGGATAGCTCCAGACTCCTGTGAGCTCAGCCCCCAGCCAAATGGAGGCTGCGAGTATTTGTGTCTTCCTGCACCTCACATCTCTCCCCATTCCCCCAAGTACACGTGTGCCTGTCCTGACAACATGTGGCTGGGTCCTGACATGAAAAAGTGCTACAAAGGTAAATAAATATAATCACATCGTTGTCCCAATAAAACCATACGTAACAGTGCAAAAGAGCGTTCCTGATGGTGGAACACATACATTAGCTTTGGAATTCCACATGCGTTCTGCCTTCGGAACACAGCATTACACTATTCTCTATTGAAAACCTGTATTATGTTTTGAAAGCATCATCAGGAAAAAAAAAAAGGGGGAAAGAGGAAAGAAGGGATGATCCCTAGGACTGATAATGGGAATGGTCAGTAAATGGTTTGCATTTGCCATGTTAGTGCTCTGTAGATACTGGATCTGGAAGGGCCACAATCGTTGCTGAAGAGACCAGTGGTTACAATATAATCTTCCCTAACGTGCTGATAGTTCCCGGTACAAATTCAGTACCTTCTCAAAAAATGAGTATTTTAATTTCTTAACCATCTTCCAGACAAAGAACTTCACTACTATTAATTAATTGAAGTTTGATTTCAGAAAAAAATTCTGTAGCTGTAGATCTATCGATCAGTTCTGTGCTTGGCAAGTAGAACTGGAATTTGACTTCTAACCAGCAAACGTCACAATCCACCCCAGATTTATATCACCATTTGTGATTTGCTAACTAGCTTATTTCATCACTGCTTTTGCTTTTCAGATCTTCCAACTACTCCAGCTACCATAGTGGTCCCTACAACCACAGCATCTCATCCTGCCACTACCTCCACTGTGACGGTAACTGGCAGCACCACCAACACCACCGCAGTCATCCCCAGAGCTGTATCAGAAGCCACGACTGCCATCCCGAGTTCTCATTCAACCACATCCCTCCTCATAGATTCTGAGACGACCACTGGAAACAGCAACTTGTCACAGCCCTGTACGTGAATGAGATTCTTATGTTCTTTTTCGATTTATACATTGCCACAAAAATTCATGAACTAGTAGGAGACCGTACCTAACAGCTGAGCTATGGAAGGTCATACCTAGGGACACATCTTATTGCATAGTAGAAGAAATTAGTTATTCTGTATGCAGATGCCTCTGTTCTGATAGGTGATATGATTCCAGTTGCTTGGGATTTTAGGGCACTCATGTCAGGCTTTCATCCCATGCGTGTAAAGCTGACTCTAGAGGAAAAGGCCCTGCAAAATGCGTACCAGTCCTTGCCCTGTGCCCACTACTAGTCTACCTTGGCTTCAGCATTGTTTGCAGTGCTGCCGACCCAAACATGAACGAGGCTGTGGATGGCTTGTGTATTTTGTTTAATTAGTGTTGTGACCCAGCACAAGCTATGAGTGAGACGTACTTCCTGTCCAGCTGCAGCCCTGTCAGACATTTGGGATTACTGCAGTCCAGGTCAAGCTGCTACTGTTTTGTGTGCCTGTGCTCTGTGTTAATGTGGCCTGACCCATGAAATACAGTGGAAGTTGTGCATTATGTGGCACAAAAGTAGTCTGAGAGCATTAACAGGCTCTCCTGAAGTTTACCCTACATTATGAGTGAATAACGAAACCCCAGTCTATAGTTACAGTGCTATCAATCACATCATCCCTCTAGCTCATGCAAAATTGAAAAGCTGACCTGCTTTTCCAAAATCAATTCTAATCCAAAGAGAAGAATTTATTCTTCAGGATTGTCCTTGAAGACCTCAAACAGATCCAGAGTGCTCTAAAAGAGTGATAGATTAAAATACTTTAAAATTATATATATATATATACACACACACATACACACATATCAGTAAGCAGAACAGGCTGTTTCCACTGCACTTGGAAAGCAAAAATAAGCCATCCCAATTTGACTGTGATGTCTATTTGAAGCAATCAGTGAATTCTGATTTATAAAATCCATTCTTCTGAGTCCTGTTTGTGCAAATTTCCTTTCAAATGTAATAATTAACTTAAGCCATAGAAGCTAAGTAAGTTCTTCAAGTGTTTACGTTTGAAATAGCCTGGCCTATTACTGGGTAAATAACATGGTAATAGAACAGCGTGCCAAGGGGAATTATTTAAAAGGATAAATTTGTCTTTTAAGTTAAGTTCAATGAATTGACGCATCAGAAGAAAACTACAGTTAGTTTCCCTCCTCTCTATTCCAGCTACTTTAACACAAATATCTTCTGTGCTGATCCCGTTATTAGAGCTCAGAGCAAACATTTTGAGGTTACTCTTGCATGCTGTAGCAGGCTGCAGCAACCACTGATGTATGCAGTGACCAGCTCCATAGCTGTAGATAATGTCGATATACGCATGTGCACATATAACAAGCATTGCATTCCTAAGAAACAGCTCAGCTGAACCCAGCCCAGAGTTACATGTGCACGTGTCTCTTTTTATTCTTCTCCCTGATTATTTCATTACAAAACTTTATGAACTCTTTGGCAACAAATACCTTAACGATGGGCAGAACAACAAAGCATTCTTTAGCTACAGCTTTAAAACCTGTGAATGAGTGAAATGATCCATCCTATTTCTGTAATTACAGATTCAAATAATGGTCAAGGCTTTGATTCAACTGTGACAGCAGCTGTTATTGGAATTGTCATTCCTGTTGGTAAGCTAATTTGAGTTCAGCACTGAAGAAGATCAATCATACTGAAATAGTGTAAATAAACTTTTCTGACTCTTAAGTTCGGGGGGGGTGGGAGAGAGTACAGGAACTGCTAAAGTGAGTCTGGATTTGAGGCAGTTCTGAAGGACAGGCACTTGCATAGGAACACATCAGCAGATTCCTGCACTCTCCGCAAAACTGGCTAACAGCACTTTCTTTCTCCTTTCATCAGTGGTTATTGGCTTGCTGTGCATGGGGGGATACCTCATCTGGAGAAACTGGAAACGGAAGAACACTAAAAGCATGAATTTCGATAATCCAGTATATAGGAAGACAACAGAAGAGGAAGATGAAGATGAAATCCACATTGGCCGAACTGCCCAAATTGGACATGTCTATCCAGCAGTAAGTACCTGAGGAACCTGCTGACACAGATTCATTTTGATGAGAATTTGGCTTACGGAATTATCTCCACATGATTACACTGTTGGTTATTTGACATTATTAATTCTGTTTTTTATCATTATATAATTCAATAGTCATGGAATAGGCAGAAGACTAAACTTGTCTTAAAAGATAGTGGTGTATATAATAAGATACTGTTTAAATGAAGAGCAACTGTTCTAATCAGTACACACAGTCTGCTTTATACTGGCTGTCTTTCCATCTCAAGAGCTCAATATGTGACAACTGATGACTTATCTTCTGAAAGGTTCCATGTTGCTCAGACTGCTACCAAGTACCTGAACTATTTTAAGGATAACTTGGGTTTCTGTACAAACCAGGGAGAAATTGTATTCTGCATTTAATAAAACAGTGCAAAAGTCAGATTTCTCACAAGGAGAAGCAGGTGAGGTTCTGTAAGAAGGAAGTTTGTCTTGGCAACATTAATCTTTACAAATACAAAATACTCACTTTGTTAGCAAGTCCCTTGTATGCAGAAAAAAAAAAAAGAGAAATTGTTCTGCATGGCAGCTTGTCTGCATTGGAGCTTCCTTCCAAGAACTGCTTTGTATTTTTAGAAGAGAGAAAGATCTTAAGTGAGTGAAGGCGATATAGCTTCTGCGGGAAGGTAGGAACTTAACTAATGCCTTATGTTACCTGAAGATCACCTAGAAATGTGTCAGTCCTTATGAGGAATTCTGTAACATACAAATAAAGTGCACTGTCCAATGCCTCTGTAGTAAAACTTCAGGGAGGGACCTCATTTAGGGGAAAAAAAAAAACAGTATATGAAATAACATTTGTCACCATTACATTAGGGCAGCAAAGAGATTTTTAACAGGAAATACAGCTTGGAACCAAATTCTGACATTGTTGCTCATGTCTCAAAATTTACAAGTCACAGATTTTCTCCTCAAGTTTGCTTTTCTTCCTTCACAGCGTGTAGCATTGAGCTTAGAAGACGATGGGCTGCCGTAAGGATGAAGTCGCTGCTCCAGCCAGAACGCACCGAACAAATCTTCTTTGGATCACAAAACCTGCTTCTTTGTTTGAATCATTATTTATGTTGCAGAAGGGTAACCACAGAGTTATAATGAACTGCAAACATCCAAAGGATGTGAGAGTTTTGTATGTATAATCTTTTATACACATTTTAACTTGTTGCACTACCCATTTGTGATAGTCAATAAGCAACTGCTGAGCTACTAACTCAATGTACATAACCCAGCAGGCTGACGGTTCAGTAGCTACTGCTTTATTTTAAGACTATATTTATAGATATTTTGTAAATATACTGAATATGCTTTGTGGCTATCCATCAACATAAGTAAAATAAACTCTGTACAGACCATTTAGAAATATTTATTAACAAAATCTGGATTATAAGATCTGATCTGTAAATATAGTAGAGGGGTGAGAGTATTTATTTTTTGTATGTTTGGCTTGCTGTGCATAGATTATCTGTGTATATATCTATCTAGGCTAGATAGATATATAGGCATATAAATATATACATATATATAAATATATACATATATTTTAAAACTACTGGGCTATGTTTATGAAAAATTAGGGATAACTGAATTTTTACCAGGTGTTTAAAGTTCGCTTTCAAATCTAAAGACACAAAGTAAGAAACAGCTGTACTGTAAGTAAGATAACCGACAAACGACAGCCATAACAAACAGGGCTTCTGTTTCCCAAGGTGGCTTGCAAGGGTTGCTTTCATCTCCTCCAGTTTAGCCAGCTTCACCTGCACTGCTCTGAGCTGAAGAGCTGTTGCTAACAGCATTTCAGGCAGGAGGAGCTCCTACAGTGACCACATTTTTCATTCTGTACTGTTGCTTTTTACAGGTTGGTACAAATCTGCTTTAGCCTATTTTTATTTTCTTCTATCTAAATGTTTTCCCCACATCCTGCACCTCTCACACTCATTTAGAATTAGCAGAAACAAAGGTTGAGACACATTCTTCCAGATACCTGAAGTGTGAGCACTCAGGAAGGTGCATCGGGAAACAGTCTCACTATAACAAAAGGTAATCCCTTACCTCCTGGATCCTTTTCCCCACTCCCTTCTTCATTAAGTCTCAATTTAGGAGATACTGTGGGGCAGTGTCTTAGTTCACCATTTGTAGAATTCATTGAAGTGCAGCAGCTGTCATCAGAGTGAATGCCTGCACCATGGTAGATTTGACGTAACACAGAGCACGAGACAAGGTTCAAAATTCACAGGTGTACCAATAGCCGAATTCAACGGCATCTGAAAAAAATAAATCATCACAGGAAAAAGAAGTTGAAAGCTTCCTAGTCTGTTAGTAACTGCCTTTCATTCTCTTTGGTTCCCAGACTTTTTCTCTCTTTCCTGCAGACCTCAATAGCACAGTGTTACCATCACCCCATACGACAATGAAGAAGTCTAAATATGCACCATTTGTCCTAAGAATTACATGGAACCAAACACAATTAAGATCAAAATAGTTGACACAATCCTGCCTATTTCTGCAGCAATAAGGAGTCCAGGTACTCTTACATTTACTCCTTTGATGGCAAAAAAAGATATATATATATTTTTAAAGAGACTCCTCCTGCTGAAGATCACCACATCTGTGCTAGCCTGGGATTCCAGGATACTGCTTTAGAAAGGAGAAATCAAGAACAACCTCTCTCTCGCTATACTAGCTTCCCTTTCCTACACAGATACCTCCCCCTCTTCTTCCCCAACCCAGTTCCAGTAGCTTATTTAAGGTCTGTGCACTGAAATGGCAAACAGTAGTATAAGGCTCTGCTCTCAGGTTCACAAAGTTTCCTATCAGACCACAGCAGGTGATGATCCTCCACTTCACAGGACACATTCAGGCATCAACGCAAAAAGCAAGGCCTTCTCCCAGCTGGTGTTTTTCACCTGTTCCATCCAGCAGAGATAACTGTCCAGTTCCTCCCCCCCTCTTTCTCTCATTCACTGTGCCACAGCTTGCTGGTGTAAGCACAGGGTAGCAATGCTGTTTGGCTGGGTAGTTCAGAAGACCCGCTGCTTTTTTCTTATCTCATGCTGTGAGATTCCCAAGAAGCAGATGTACTCAGCTACCACCGCACACTGGACTGTGTGAGAAGCTGAGGAAATCTTCTTGCCTTCCTGCATCAATTACAGCTTTTGCATACAAGTAGAATAAACCAATCCTTTCCTCATTTTCCTCCTCCCTATCCCCAGAACACACACACATTCCTTTTAGGAAAAGAAAAACCACAGGATAACGTGACTAAGAAAGGAACAAGGTGTCTAAAGACCTAGCGTAGCACTCCCCTACTTACACTACTCACTTCACAGCCTTTATAGACAACATTTAAAGAACCAAGCACCCTTCTGTTCAAATTCTAGATTTTCAGGCGGTAAAGAAGTGGTTGAGATACCCAGTTACTGTTCCAAGGTATGAAGCTCTGTGTCTGCAAATTCATGCACTGTGTACATGAAGAAGAACTGAGAGAAGGCTGTGTGTGTGGTAGCACTGTGTAACTAACAGACATGTAAATATATTTGGAAGTTCTACAGTTTTGATACTTTTCTAAGAGCACATGCACACAAACCTGTATAAACCATGTAAAAAAGGCTGTGGTATTTTGTAAATGAACTCTATGTGCAGTGTTGATTTCAACTAAACGCCAATTTTTTTTAAAAAGAAAATATTTTAATTAACAGTCCAGGCTGTTAGGATGATATTTAACATTGTAACCACTTCTGATCTGTCTCGTCATGTTGAAGTTCTGTTAAAGTAAGTTCTTCTTGCTTGGTGCCTTTTGTGTTTCAGTTTTTGGTATGGACAAAAGGACCAGGGAGGGGCGGGGAGGGACCTGCTGTGTAACACGTGCTGTACTTACATGAATAAGGATTACTGCAAACCAAATGAATACATTTGTAAAACAGTGCACTGTTTCTATAGAAAGATAATTTCTTTTTTTTTTTTTTTTTTTTTTTTTTTAAATCTGAGCCTACTGAACTAATTACATTTTAGTACTTTAAAATGCTGTCTCTTAGACCCGGTACTGTATTGCATCTTGGTCTGCCTTTTCCTTAACTCTTCATTGTTAAAAGTGGAAGTGGGGCTTAGGGCCTTGTTGGTATCCTCTGGCTGTTCTCTTTGGCGTTTCACCGCCTTTAGCAGCTACAGCATCATAACAGGAATAACAAAGACAGATTATGGTCAGCTTTACATGAGCAGACTGTTTTGTTCAGCAGGGGGCCGGAACTTGGAAAGTCCCCTCCATCCTAAGCCATCCTATGAACTGTTAAAGCCTTCAGAAGTAGAGTTACTTTCAAGGCACACACCTAAGTCATTCAATTAAATATTTCAGTTAAACATTCTAGGAGAGTAATACAGCAGAAAATAGAAGTAATTACCGGAAAGAACAGAATGCTCTGTGTCCGATCTAACAGGTGGCAGCCAGCGCAGGCCAGGTTGGAAACAGGATGGGTTTTAAGGTCCCTTCCTGCCCAACGCTTCTATGATTCTGTATGATTTTATGGAAGGCACTAAGAAAAACGGCACAGCCTTCTGAGTCCCAAGCCTGTGGCACTAAGCTATGCCTCCTCTAACAACTGTCGTAACTAAATATATTGGATACCCGACTCACCATTCAGAGGGATACCACAGTCCATTTGCACATTAACACACTGGCCAACTCAAAGCAGTCATTAACAAAACACACTTACTTTGCTGGTCCTGGTGCCCAAACAGCTACAACAGGAGCGCTTCAGAGGCAGCTGCAGTGGCTTTGGATGCCCTGGGAACAGCACACAGATTAACAAAGGTAACCTTGAGTGCCAGCTTCACACAGCTGTTGGCAGTCAGAGTTTGGCATTTGTTGTGAATTATCCTGATGACAGTAACAGAGGTTTCAACTTGGAAGCTGTGTTTCTGCAAATCATTTCTTCCTGGGGATTTCTCAGCTAACACACCAGGACCTGATAACAGGGGAAAAGAAAAAATACAGTCCTCTCAGCAGCAAGACTTGGGAAAAGAAATATAAGGGCATACATAACAAGCATCCTGAAGCTGGTTAAAGTGCAGTGCAAATTCTGCTTTATGAGGTAAAGGGATTTTCCACTACTAAATACACCTACCTACCATAAATATAGCAAAAGGCTCCTGCAAGGGAAGTGCTGCATTCCACAATTCATAAAGATGGTCTTTAAAAGTTCTTTACACGAGGATGGAGCCTCACCATGCAACACAGGTGTCCAACCAGGGGACTTCCCTGCCAACTCACTGACTAAATCACATTCAGGATTTTTATCTTCTGAGTCTGCCAGACAAGGGATTAATTAGTAACTTACTTTCATACATTTATTCCCCCTTTAGAGCATAGCTGAAAGAATCATAGAATTATAGAATAGCCTAAGTTGGAAAGGACCACAATGCTCATCTCTTTTCAACCCCCCAGCTATGTGCAAGGTCACCAACCACCAGACCAGGCTGCCCAGAGCCACATCCAGCCTGGCCTTGAATGCCTCCAGGGATGGGGCATCCACAGCCTCCTTGGGCAACCTGTTCCAGTGCGTCACCACCCTCTAAGTGATAAACTTCCTCCTAATATCTAACCTAAACCTCTCCTGTCTCAGTTTAACACCATTCCCCCTTGTTCTATCACTATCCACCCTTGTTCCCCCTCCTGTTTATATGCTCCCTTCAAGTATTCAAAGGCCACAGTGAGGTCTCCCTGGGGCCTTCTCTTCTCCAAGTTAAACAAGCCCAGTTCCCTCAACCTTTCCTCATAGGAGAGGTGTTCCAGCCCTCTGATCATCTTAGTGGCCCTCCTCTGGGCTCATTCCAAGAGCTCCACATCCTTCCTGTACTGGGGACCCCAGGCCTGGACTGTACTGCAGTACTGCAAATGGGGCCTCACAAGAGCTGAGTAGAGAGAGACAGTCATCTCCCTTTCCCTGCTGGCCACCCCTTTTTTAATGCAGCCCAGAACACAGTTGGCCTTCCAGGCTACAAGCACACACTGCTGGCTCACGTCCAGCTCACATCCACCAGGACCCCCACATCCTTCTCCACAGGGCTGCTCTCAAGGAGATTTTCCCCCAGTTTGTATAAATACCTGGGATTGCCCTGACCCACATGCAGCACCCTGCACTTGGCCTTACTGAGCCTCATTAGGTTTCCATGGGCCCACTTCTCCAGCCTGTCCAGGTCCCTCTGGATGGCTTCCCTTCCTTCCAGTGTATCGACTGCACCACTCAGCTTGGTGTCATGTGCAAACTTGCTGAGGGTGCCCTCAATGCCATTGTCTGTCATTGATGAAGAAGTTGAAGAGCATCAGTCCCAAAACTGACCCCTAAGGGACAGGGCTTGTGACCAGCCCCCCCCCCGACAGAACCATTGATCACAGCCCTTTGGCTGCATCCAGCCAGCCAATTCCTAATCCATCCTTCAAATCCACACCTCTCCAACTTAAAGGATGCGGTGAGGGACCATGTCAAAGGCTTTGCAGAAATCCAAGTAGATGACATCCATCACCCTTCCCCCATCCACCAGAGCCATCACTCCATCACTGAAGGCCACCAGATTGATCAGGCAAGATCTGCCCTTGGTGACAGCCAGCGTGGCTTCTCGAATCACCTCTTTATCTCATATGTGCCTTAAGGTGAGGCACACCAGCCTGTAGTTCCCTGGGTCTAAAATACATCTTTTCTTTTGGTCATTTAAGAACCATTCAATAAAAACCACTGGCAGACTGTCATTGTGAACGCCTACTTTGTCTTTGCAGATAAGCAGAGGAAAAAACAAGGCAGGGACAGGGAACATTAAGGTTGTTGCTTTGCCTTACCTATCACTTTGCCTTACTATCACTGCCAGTCCAGGACACAGATACAAATCAGCACCGATGTCTTTAAGTATCACCACTTTTATCTGAACAACCACTAAATGCAGAGCATTGTTGTTTTTTCTTTCAGTTGTGCTATCAGTTTACAGAAGCAGTCCTTATTAAGTTTTAATATAAAGGCACCAACACATTAGAGGAAAAGTCTTCAAACCATCAGCACTAGACTCTAAATAATAGATATACACAGACATGAATGCATCCCAGCGTAAAGACAGGACATGGCCCCACCTGTAGACCTGGATAAATAACAGAGACACTGTGACAGAAGCACCCAGTGATCATGCTGTCCTTGATTACAGTGTATTACCATGTAGTGCCAGCTACACTATTAGAGGGGTTGGCAAGAGATACAATTTCTGGTATCAATGAAGTATAAGGGACTATGATCAGGAAGCAAACAATCAAACAAAAAACAGCTGAAGGGGAGTTACACCTTCCAACAGAGAACATTCAAGTGTTTCTTTAGTTCACAGGGAACTGAAACAAGGCTCCTCCACGTGCATCTGAAATACAGCTCAAGTTTATTAAAGATGCACTCCTGTTCACAACAGCAGTTTTACCATACCCAAACTATTTCAGGCCCTGTAGCCAGGGACAATCCAGCCATGGATCATGGATCAAACAATTCCAAATTTGCTAGGCAAGGTCACACCTGACCACAAGCAACTTGGTGAGAACATATTCTCTTGAATTCCTCCCTCCAGTCTGAAAAAAGACCAACAAACCCACCCTGCATCAACTGCTGCATTAATTACTCAGTAAGTTACATACAAAACAACAAGCCAGTGATTTCTGGTTTTCCATTGTGTCTTCAATATAGAAAGCAGGCACACTTTTGGTATCCACTGCACAGGTAGAAAGACTACCCTGAATTAACCGATGGAGGAAAAAGGGTAAGGAATGTGACAATATCATGACCGAACTGGATGGGATAGGAAAAAGCAAAATATCCACATTGAAAATAATCACAAAATAACGTGGGCTGCAGTTGCATCAAGGACTTGGAAGGTCTTGTGCACAGTAACTGTGCTATCATCCAGTTCACTCTCTCTGCACAGCAGCCATGCAGATCACTTCTGCACTGATTACTCTGAACTGCAGCTGCACAACAAACTACCACAGATCATACAAACAACTCAAGTCTCTACATGCTCCCTGCTAACACACAGCCAAGTGCCAAACACCCGCTCACATCTCAGCCAAGAAACAACAAAGCAGACTTCACCATCAAGTGCTGCTGTGGTCCCCCTCCCTTTAAAACGCATTGCTATTTAAATTAACAGAAGAACCAGAAGCTTTCTTGAGCAAAGTTATGTACTTAAATGTCTTCAATCAATTTCAATTCACTTCTCCGGAGTGTAACTGAAGGGGAACTGTGCAGGATACTCATACAAGAATATTGTGCATATAGCCCTTTGCTTCCTAGGAAAAAAATAAAGTCAGCTTAGCTTCAGCGAAGAGAATTATTCACCCCTACATATACCACAAAATTCAGGAAGGGTTCAGCTGCCATATTCCAGTGCCCTTGCCAGAAATGTGCCAATCCCCAAGGCTCTGGGAGGTGACAAGAAGTTCTGCCCTATTCTACTTTGTGAGGGTAGGGAAGAAGAAAGGAAAAAAATAAAGAAACACTTCTCCAATATAATTTATAGCTTAGGCATTTGTAGTCTCGCTCAATCATAACATGGGAGAAAGAAAAGAACCCACGGAAGATGCAGATAGTTTAGCTCAATTTAAGCAGAAGACCAGACAGAAAAGGGGCTAGAGGAGGAATCTCTCTTGTGAGCACCCTAGATACACTGACATTCCCATGCCATCTGGATCTGCCAGAACACCACTGGAAAATAGGGCTGGCAAAGTGCTTAGCAACAACATTTTCTGTAATTATGTTCAAAATGGTTAAACAGCTATTTTACTAAAGGCAAACAAAGAGCTCACCCAAACTGTTAAGCTTAATGCCTGCCACATTACATTTCTGTCTGCTAAGCCCTCCACAAACAGCTGTGACTTGAAAGCCTGAACAAAAGATAGTAAAGACTGCAGAAATTCCCTCCATTAATCTCTGATATTTATCTATCGTAGACCACGTGCCATGCTCCAAAATTACATGATGTCCATCTCTAATTAAGAAAAAGAAATAAATCCATTTGAATTCAGAAATCCTTTTCAAAATTGTAGTTGACTTTACTCAGACATAACCGAGAGCAGCCCCAAGAGAAATCAAAGCAATCTGAAATGACCAAAATGAAACCAAGGGGTTGATAAACTAAGAGACCTTGAACATCAAAAAATTCATGCGTAGGATGAAGAAGTTTCATCTCTGCAAAGATCACCACAGAAATACTACGTTGAGTGGATAATTCAGAGAGGACACTAAAAAGAAAATGAAGAAGCTTCAGCAGAGACCTAAAAAAACTGCTAAAGGTATATAAAAAATAAATACTTTACACAGAAAGCTGTCCCTCCTCTCACAAGCTGAACTGTGAGCTGACCACTGGCTTCAGGGAAAAGCTAGCAGATACTCTGCTACATTAGAGGATTCTTACACCAGAACATTCCTCCATTTAGCAGAAAAAGCTGCAACGTGTCAAAAGGCCGTGCGCAGAAATCAGCTAAATTCTAAGAAAAGGGAATGTTTTTAAACTTTGCAGTAACTTCTCATTGATTAAGTTTACCAGTTGGTGGCTTCTGAAAGGCCAACGGGTCTTAACTTGATCCTGCTGTCAGAGGAAGACAACAGGAGGTGTGTATCAATTCAAACGGTGCAGGAAAAGACCTTGAAACCTGAATTACTACAAGTCACAAGGCACAGGTCACACACTTGGTCAGACCCCATTTTCTAAATTGCACCATGTAGCTTTAAAAACATTAAAGTCCCTTTCAACGTCTAAACGATTATCTGTGTACTCACAACGATGGAATAAAGTCTACTAGGATTTTCCAGCAGCACTGGAACAGGCCTTCAACTGCCCTGTAATATTCTATAAACGCTTCACTGCTTATTTGCTGGTGTTTTATTTGAAAGCTTAGCTGCTATGAGTCTGACCACAGCAGCTGAGAGCAGCAGCACAGGTGGCAGTAATACGCAGTTCTAGACCTGCCTCTACAGAGCCTAAAACACACACAGGTGATGCTTAATGGGGACGGGGTAAAGTTCTACTCTTCAACAGCCCTCAGTATTGATTGTGCAAGCCTGATCCAGATTGCAGCTGCAGACTGAGAAAAGATTCTATAGAGTACCCTAGAAACTGCCTGCCTTCTTAACTCCCTCATTACAATGCCCTGGCAAGCCTCATTGCGATAAAAATAATAAAACTATTTCAGTGCAGAAATATTTGAAAACAGAAAGCCAACAATTCAGAAACAACGGCATGCTGCTGAGAAGTTACACTGAGCAAAAACAATACAGGAGAGGACAACCATAATTCATCTTCCAGAATGCTGGATTTCTAGAGATGACAGCATGGGATTGACATTTTGCAGCAGTAAGTTTTTTAAATACAGTGGAATTTTCAGTAAACTTCATAATGGTTTATGCAATTATTTGACGTAATTATCTCCCTCTTTCCCAAGGGACCTATGCACTGCTACCCACACAGCAGCCCACACGAGGCTCAGTTTAACCCTAAATCCTAGAGCAGAGTCTTTTAATCTACAAGCTTAGAAACTTCTGATTTTCATTTAGTCGATTCAAAGCAAAATCCTAACAGAGGCAACATGATATACAAATTACTTTTAAAAAAGCATCAACAGCTATTAGTGATACAAAGTCTAGAAAATCCCATTAGCTTTCATTTAACGTCTCCTTTCTGGAGCATGCTCTACTTTCACAAGTAGCAGCAAAATGGAGCACCTCCAGCTGCTTCTGCAGACCAGAAAGCTGTAGCCCCATTTTAACTAATGTTTTCTCCTTTAAGAAAAATCAACACATCATGCTTATCGGAATATTTACACCATCAAATCCAAAGAGCATCAAGGATGTCAGACCATATTCACCCAGAACTGGCTACCGTCTCTCCTCAGAAGATTAAGCAATGCGGTTTCTACTGATCTGCTGAAGAAGATCCCAGGCATCTCTTGCTCTCCTCAGCTGTGAAGAAGCTTTAACTCAAGTAAATTATCCTTTCCAAATCAAATGGTAATTTTGCCGGCTAACGCCAATCTTGTGTAACGTTAATTTTGTCTACTTACCCCTACCCATGCAGCAGCAGGCATCAAGCATCTCTTCTTCTCACGTTTATTTTTTAAGAAAGAAACAAAAGTAGTCTAAGCAACAATCAAAAATAACATGTCCTTCCAGAGAGACAGAGAGGGACTAATAAAGAAAGAGCATAACATGTGAGTGAGACCACTGGCAATTAGAAAGAAACAAAAGGCAGCTGGATGTGAGCTGTGGGAGGGGAATGACACAGCTGACACTTATTCAAAAGATTTGTTAATCCTCCAAGAACAAATTTTAACCTCACAGTGTGCACACAGGTGCTGCTGACAGAAGAAATGCAAGCAACTAAGAAAACATACATACAGGATAACTATTTAAATACTTGAATTCATGACAGCTTTGGCACCCGATCGTTAGTTCTGTTACTCAATAAAAAGCAAAAATATTTGGCAGTTTGAGAATTGAACTCACATATAATTATTGTGCTGGCATTCACTATGTTCAGCAAGAGCATGCAAAGAAGTGCATGGTAATTTCTGATGAAAAGACAAGCTCCTCGAGCCACTGCGTTATGCTACTATGACAAGGCAGGAAGAACAAAGATGACTGCCTTCTTTTCTACCAGAACCCTAACGTTAAGCCTTTCCTGCAGATGCTCACTGGGCTAACACCCCTGATCTGATGAGCATGCTGAAGTCAATCTTTTTCGGTTCCTCCTTAATTATCTCAAATGTTGCTGGAGTAAAATTGAAGTCAGACAAATGGTCAATGATGAGCTGAAGCAGTAGCTGAAGAGAAAATACCACTCCTTAGCCATTCGTACAGCGAGAGGGACAACAGCTTGCTTCTTTCCAACATCGACAAAATATAAGACAAACAAGAGCTTACAAAAACAGTGTTTAAATCCATTACACTTTTTTAAGGCAACGAATTATTTATGCGTAGAAAACAGCAAGGTCTTGAATAAAGAAATCAATTATTTAAAAATAGATAACCTACTACTAGGACACATCACAGTTATTGCACAAGTCAGGCAACAATTCTGCAAAACTTTTTTAGCAAAGAGTACCTACAACTGTATAGCTACCTCTTAATGTAAAATACATTAAGAAATTAAACTTATAATAACAACAAAATAGCAATAAATTTTACTTGAAAACAGAGACCCCCAAAGAAAGAAATGACCTAACCGTACTGATGCAATAAATCTGGACTGTGAAATGCTCTTTTACAGTATCTCGCAGAGTACACAAACGTCTTGCTCACCTCTAGTTTCCAAAGGAAATGTTACAGAGGGATGAAAATTCATTCTGCTCCTTTAGTTCCCTTCAACCCCGTCCCATAGTCAGAACATATCCAGATCCCGGAGATGACAGAAAGCTGTACCAAGTGTACATAAATCCAGGTATTAAAGTTTTTCTTGTCCTGTATTATTTGCTTTCTTTGTCTTCGGATCTAAATTTTGCTCCAATAGCTCCTAATAACTTCCTCCTTATAACTTAACCAAATAATTAGTTGCAATAGTCACTCTGACAGTTTGGCTTTTCTCTCAAGAAGCCACTTTTGGCATGGCTCAAAAGCTTCTGGAAACAAAACCTGACAATTTGGGAACTGAGAGTGAACCTGCAGTTGGTAACCTGAGTTGTTCACAGCTGCAGAAGTTCACAGATAACGCAGGTTCTTGGCCTCTAGCCGAGATCCTCTGACAGCATAACAACATCACAACTAGCTGGGCTCCCACACTTTCAAAGCCTTACCCACATACCTCTATTTTACTCGTCTATTAAGAAGCAGTTCATCAGTGGTTACATTTGCAATGGCTTTCACAGCACCGGTTGGTGAAGATTGGTCTGTGTCAATGGCACAGACAGGTAATGCTAGATAGTCCAATGAGGTGTGCCTCTGGCAGTTACCACCTATTTCAAAATTGAGAGGCAATCAGGAAAGCACTTTTTAACAGCTGCATTAAGTAGAAACAGGCAGAAACAAGAAGTGAGCTGTCCTAGCTTCTTGTTGTGTGCACGTTTATTATATGCAAAACCCTTCTGTAAACTTTAAAACCACACAGAACTATGAATTACTGAATTCCAACGTAAACCTAAGCATTCCAGGCCTTTGACTAATGTAGAAAATAGTGCTCAATGTATGATTTGTTGAGCTTTACTGAGGATGATGTTAGGACTTCCAAGTACCTTATGTCTGTATCCATTCACTCTAACAACCAAACCATACTTTCCAGCCATTAGTTCATACTCCAGATTAGCAGTATCAACTTCATAAAGAACAACAGACAGTCTTAATCAAAGGTTAGCAGGCATGCTGCATATACAGGGATGTCATATTAAGTCACAGGCAGAAGATCAGGTAACACACACACTGCTGCTGCATCATTTTCTGCCACAGCTACCAGAGATCTCTGTTTGCTGAATATGCTGCACCCAACTGATGGCCCCTTCTAGCAGAGTCTCCAATGAGCTTTCTGTTCTAGCAGATTACTCTGATTACCATAAAGGTTATAAGCTACTTTCATACTGAGTCAGCTGCACTAACACCTATAGTATGCATTTATTCTTTCCTGAAAAAACATTCCATTCCCTATCTTTTAGAGAACATAACTACTGAGCAACAGGAAAACCGTGTGAAAGGAAGGACATCTGCATTAGACATTTTAACTGACACTATCACAGATGTGATGTTCTGCCTTGGTTTGCAGGGCAGATGACAGAGAGATATTCTTACTTCTGTGCAGGTCACCGCACCTATGGAGAAGTCAGACGGAAGTGTGCATAAGCTGAGGGAAACAAAAAAGACAGGGAGCTTCAAGTATACGAGCATTTTTGTTCTAGACTATTCTGTGGTTCTGTGTTTCTTCCCCACCAACTTGCATACTCTGAACTACTTTTAAATCTAAAGAGAACTTGGAAATGTACACATCTTCCATTAGGAACCATAAAAGCCGCACATGGTGAAAACAGATTTTACACCTCTTCAGTTTTCAAATTGTTCAAGACTGGCAAAATGTCTTTATCTGCTTCCATTTTCCTCATAAGCCATAATATTACCCCTCTATGGTAATACCAATAAAAATGCCTATAAAACAACAGCAATCCTCCTCAAGAACTAGTGCCCTACAGCATACCACTATACTATAATAGTAATATAGTTTTATTTTGTACTGTCTCAGTGATTCCAGAGAAGATATTTTGAGTATACAGAGAAAATATGAATGCCTGGAGAGAATAAGGAGTTGCGAGGCTCTGCCTTTTTCACTGTTTTTTAATCTACTACCAGATTTTCAATCCCCAGGTTGGTTCCTTCCTTCCAGATGCTTTAACTCTGGAGATGCCCTCTTTTTTTTGTCAGTTGGATCTCTACCAGAAAGCAATACAAAACAACAACAACAAAAAAAGGGCTTTCAGTTCTTAAAGCAGCTTTATGTTGAGAAATCAAAGGTCAAAGCAACAATAAGAAAGCCTACTGGCTTAGTCACTTAGTCTTAGTACTTAGTCACTGTCTTCTACTGACACATCATTTTCAGACACATACTGCAATTCACTCCCATAAGGGCAGATACTGGAGTGAAAATCATTTGGGCTCGTGCACACTGAACAAAACATGAAAAAAAAACACGTTAATCTAAGCTTGGCACATAGAATCATAGAATGGCCTGGGTTGAAAAGGACCACAATGACCATCTAGTTTCAACCCCCTGCTATGTGCAGGGCCACCAACCACCAGACCAGGCTGCCCAGAGCCACATCCAGCCTGGCCTTGAATGCCTCCAGGGATGCGGCATCCACAACCTCCTTGGGCAACCCGTTCCAGTGCGTCACCACCCTCTGAGTGATAAACTTCCTCCTAACATCTAACCTAAACCTCCCCTGTCCCAGTTTAAAATCATTCCACCTTGTCCAATCTCTATCCACCCTTGTTACCCCTCCTGTTTATATGCTCCCTTCAAGTATTCAAAGGCCACAATGAGGTCTTCCCAGAGCCCAAGCTAAACAAGCCCAGTTCCTTCAACTTTTCTTCATGGGAGAGGAAGGTTAGCCCAAGACATTCAAGCTCATTCATCAAGCTAGCCTAAGACAGTCAAGTTTCTACAACCCAAACTGGGCAATTAATCAGATTCAAACACCTCTGGAATACTAGGCTGTGTGACAAAGCACCCAGCTGGAATTGGGTTGACTGGGGAAAAGCAAAGTTAGAAGAAAAAAAAAAAAAGGAAAGGGAGATCCAAGAAAAAAAGAAAAACACACATTAGCATCAACAGAAATAATACAGATTTAATAGACCATATAATACCAAGTGTCCACTAAGAAGATGCCCTTTTCTCAAATACTGGAATAGAAAAGCCATTGAAAAAAAGCTTTAAAAAACCAACTTCAACTTTACACTTTTACGTGAGAATAAAAAACAAAAGATGCGACCTTTTTGTTAGCATTAAATAAAGCAATTCTATTGTACTAAAGTCTTCCTTCTGAACATGAGTTATTGCCTGACCTTTTTTATTCCACTGCAGGATACAAAGTGCCTAGGCAAGCATTTAAACTCTTTTCTTCTTCCAAAATCCAATCTACCGTACAGAGTTTTATGTAGCCACGGAGGAAAAAAAAAAAAGTGCACACCTTTCTTAACCTCAGCATAGGAGCTTTTGTAGGTACTATCAGTGATCCGTAAAATCACCCTGAAAGCTGAGCCCAAGACCACACAGAGCAGCAATCCACACACCCTGCTGTTGTGACAGGAGTGGATATTTGACCTGGGGCCTAGAGAGCAAAAGCAGATCAGGCTGGGATACAACCAGCAATAAAATGATACCGCCGTAATCCTGCACTAATATCTCCCTACACAGACTGATCCTAGAAAAAGCTATTTGGTATAACAAGCAATCTACATGCAAAACAAAACCAAGAAAAAAGCATACATCCAATGTTAATGGGAACCCAGAGAAAGCCTTGCTTTGCACATTTGTTAATATGCTCATTACCTTCAGGTTTCTGGAATTCATTGTCCTTGTACCACATGCATCCCCGCGCTCTATTCAGACCTTGTAGTGGATAAGCTGTCTCTAGGAAATCAGGTGTCTTCAGGGAGAAATCAATGGCTGACAGAGAAACACAACATGCAAATTGTTACACTTCAGATCTGCCATTCAAGTATGCTGTTTTCCAAAACAGAATTTTCTCCTCTCTTCTACATCCCTTTACTATACTAAGTTGTACACAACTCTTCAGACACAAAAATAGCTAATTCAGTCCCACATCAAAACTCCGACCCATGTGCCAATCTTCAAGCAAAGAGCAAGTGGACTGTTATTCAAAACAGCATTTCTGGTTGTGCTAACTTTATAAAACAGTGTGGGTAGTCAGAACCAATAAACAAAAGTCAGATTTCTCCAGCCACTTGCAGGTTATTCTGAATGCACTGGGGCTTTTTGATTTCACTCCGCCTTAAAAATACAGTAAAGAAACAATGCCAGTTAGAATTTGTTACAAAATTAAAACGTGTAGAAACCTTCACCAAATTAACACAACTAAATATCTTTCTATAGCAAGAAAAACATGAAAACACACAGATCATTTTTCATATATCACCTATTCTCATGCCAAACAAAACAGGGAAAAAGGCAATGACAGAATCCAATCAGGCACTGATGTCTCACCTACACATTTATTTTCTTTTGGAAGATACAAGTCTGGACTTAACCTTAAGTCATAGGCCTATACAACTGCCTGGTACTGCTCCTTGTCCGTGAAGCATGTGAAGAGAGAAGGCTGCGGGGAGCCTTCCAATATTTGAAAGGAGCGTATAAACAGGAGGGAGAACAACTGAATACTAGGGTGGATAGAGATAGGACAATGGGAAATGGTTTTAAAGTGGGACAGGGGAGGTTTAGGATAGATACTAGAAGAAAGTTTTTCACCCAGAGGGTGGTGACGCACTGGAACAGGTTGCCCAAGGAGGTTGTGGATGCCCCATCCCTGGAGGTATTCAAGGCCAGGCTGGATGTGGCTCTGGGCAGCCTGGGCTGGTGGTTTCTAAGGAAATTATAACATAAAATGCTATCAAAATACAGAAAAAATAGATGCAGTTATGCCAGCTGCAAATATACGGTCCTCAGACTATCCAAAGTCTTCTCAGGTACCTCTTCATTCCACTGCTGTGTTTCAAGCTTCTTGTCCAAGACACTTCTTTTCATTTTTTAATCAAAATGAGTTTTGATAGCTACTGTCCCTTCTTTAAACTGTTAAGACTAATTTATTTAATCTGTTCCCTTTTGGCTGACAAAGCTGAGCAAACATCTTTAAGTTCAGAAACAGTGGAAGATGACATCCAGCAGAACACAGAAGGTGAAAGCTACAGCTGAGAGGGCACGAGGAGTAAGTGGAACAGGATAGCGACGTACAAGGTTATCTTCATTATCTTTTTTCTACTGCTGCTATGACAAAGAACTGATTTAAAGACTTACCTTTTATTTGGGCTCATTTTCTGCAACATTTTCATATACTGGAACACAACATGTGCAACCTGAAGGTGGACAAACAAATAGCTTCTTATGTCACCTGGGCATGGCAAAGTGACCAACTCCTTTTATTATTTCAGACATACAGACTTCTTGGGGACACAGTCCTCCCTTATGGAAAGGTTATAGGAAGGCTAAAGGTTAAGTAAATACCTTTGCTCTCTGCCAGCTGGGGAACCTTTGAACAGTTTAACAGATCCATATAACAAAATGAGATTCCACAGACATACATGAATAGAATAAAGCACTTATCTAATTTCTAACAGAGCTTGAAACCTGTATCGACAGAAGTCACCGCTTACATAGCACCAACATTCTGTACGATCTACCTGCACAACAAGACACAGGGTTTACTTCAGTCTAAAGGTGCCAAATTCTTTACATATCTCAAAAGAAATCACTGGAAATAAACTTGCACGTTAGCCTTTGTAAGTTTCTGTAAAATTCTGACTGAGCACAATCTTTCCTTTAGGCGTGAGCCTGGAGTATCACACATCATCCACCTCTTCCTTCCTCCCCTCTTGGTGACTCTGTACTCTTCATATTTCATGTGTGCCCAGTAAAGAGCGTCCTTAGGACCAACACATGCCCTACTCTGAATTACTCCCTCAGAAGGGCACACTTCACACGAGGCCATGGCTCTGCCCACCTACTTCCTCCCAGCAGTTCACCACCACGCCATCGGCTCTGGAGGTTCAGGACACTACGGGAGAGGTTGGACAAGGTATGAGGGCGACACCAGAGCCCCTCAGCTTCAGCTCTTTGTGCCGCCGGGGTGCTTGGTGATGTCGGGGCAGCCCACGTGACGACGTGGGCAATATGGCGGTCCACCCTCCCTCAGGTGCCGGGCTGCAGCAGCCCTCCCCGCCGCAGGGGGGCGCAACGGTCACCGCGGCCGCTCGACCTCGCGGGCAGCAGCCAATGGGAGCACAGAGAGCGCGCAGCAGGCCGGACTCGCTCCGTCCCGCCCTCCGTGACGCATTCGGCGCGCGCCGTCGCGGTGCATGCCGGTGCAGTGCGGCGGGACCATGGCGAGCGACTTCTACCTGCGGTACTACGTGGGGCACAAGGGGAAATTCGGGCACGAGTTCCTCGAGTTCGAGTTCCGGCCCGACGGTGAGCGGCGCGGGGGGCGGCGGGCGGGGCGGGAGCTCAGGTGCCGCGTGTAGCGGCGCCCGGCGGCCTTAACGCGGTTCCTTCCGCAGGGAAGCTGCGCTACGCCAACAACAGCAACTACAAGAACGACGTCATGATCCGCAAAGAGGTGAGGGGGCGCGGCGGGGGGCGCGGGCCGCGGGTCGGCCGGGCGCTGTCATACTGAGGGGCTGCTTGCAGGCCTACGTGCACAAGAGCGTGATGGAGGAGCTGAAGCGGATCATCGACGACAGCGAGATCACCAAAGAGGACGACGCGCTGTGGCCCCCTCCGGACAGGGTGGGCCGCCAGGTCGGTGTGCTGCTGCTTCCTTCAGGGCTCTAACAGTTCTTATACATACTAACTAATTAAAAGTGTAACTGGACTTCTCAGCAAAGCCAGCACCACGTATAGGAAGGAGAGCTAATTCAATTCAATTAAGAGCTAATTCAAACCCTAAATGGCAGTTTAGCTGTGAGAGTTAATGTGAGTCACAGACACGGTGCATTCATACCCTGCAATAAATAAAAGTTGTCACCCCAGTGCTTAAATTTTTCTAATGCCGCAGCACAGCAATCTGACATGATATCATCTTTTGCTTTGCAGGAGCTTGAAATAGTAATTGGTGACGAGCACATCTCCTTTACCACGTCAAAAATTGGTTCACTCATCGATGTAAATCAGTCCAAGTACGTACTCTGCTTTTGTGTTGCTGTTGTCTTTATGTGGCCTTCTGTATTAGAACCTGCTGATTATTAGGTGCTTATACCTTATGTGGTTTCAAACTACAGATCAGCTCCTGGAGGCACAGGTACTCTCTATTGCAGCATAATTAACTTAATGTCATTGCTTGATAGATTTTCAAATTCACTGAGCAGCTAAGCTTACTACAAGAACACCCGTTAGATGCGTTCAGAGAGTCAGAACTAAACCGTCGCTGGCCTGTGTACATCCATGTTTCTAACAGAACCAGGACTTCTGTATTTCAGAAAAGACTGGATATTTTGTTTCGTAAGTGCAAAGCGATGCTACTGTGCAGTGATAAAAATGCACATCCTGTCAAGACTTACGCCTTAAAAACATGGAATGCAAAATGCTTTATCAGTCAATACAAGAAGAAATTGCTATGTCAACAACAACCCCTGAAAAATCCTGCTATAGGCTTTTTTTGTGCATATATAGATCTATGTATAGGTTAATTCTACAAACTGCTCTCATACAACTTAAGTCTTTTTTTTTTTTTTCCTTCCTTCCTTCCATTGTGCACTGCAGGGATCCAGAAGGTTTGAGAGTGTTCTACTACCTGGTCCAGGACCTTAAATGTCTAGTCTTCAGTCTTATTGGACTACACTTCAAGATTAAGCCAATCTAAAACAAACTGAAGTTTGTCCTGCAGTGTCTGTACATGGGGAGGGATGCTTTTTCAATTCCTTGCTTCTTCAGGCCCAAAACTTTTATGTATGTTAGAATATTTTTTTTTTTTTTTTTTTTTTTTACAAACTGTAAGTGATTGTCTTAATAAAATGTTGACATCGGTATTTTTAACTTAAAATTCGTGGTGATAAACTGACTTCCTAACACTTTTATCATGGTACATTTAGGATGTGTCATTTCAGTTGTATCACAAAGGTATATCTCACTTATCTATGCAATGGTAGATGATAGAATTAAGTGTGGCTCTGTGAAAATACATTTGTCAGCTGCCAAGATAAACTTTTGTTACTACTTGTTGTATTAGGAAGGTTTGATCAAAATAACTCAAGCCCTGGCTCTGCACGTGATGCATAGTTATAGCAAAGGCACAAGTTGTAACAACCTCCTGCTGTACCCACTTGCCTTTAGAGCAGAAGTAGACAGCAGGCTGTGCAGGGATCATTCAGGGTCTTCATTGATGCTCCTACACAGCTTCTCTTGGAAGAACTGAAATTAAAAGTGTAGAACATGTTAAGTTCTAGACTAGCACACCTTTGGTGTAGCACTGCTTAACAGGCTTGGAGGAGGATCAAGATCACATCTCAAAGTGGTAACTTCTGTAAGCACTATAGGAAGTGGATGGATAGCTTTCATTACAGACGTGAACTTAAACTGAGTGGCTGACAGCCTGATGTGTGCTGGTGCCCGCCTCACAGAGAGTGGAGGTGGGTTGTTGTGCTTTAAACTCCCCAGTTAAGCTTGGAGGTGGAAGAAAGTCACTGCAAGATGCAGAACTTTTGAGCCACGGTGAAACTTGCTTAAAACATCTGCAATATGTAAGATGGGCAAACTAAAACAGTGCTTCTTTCAAGTGATTTTTTTCAGCTGTAATGGGAATCTTATTAAAACCAGATCCAGATTAACCAGCAACTGCCCTGTAGCATGGCAGGTTTAATTTAACTTTCGCCAAGTTTTAATGTGAATTAACAGACTTTTCTCTGCATATTGCATGGAGCTTAAGAGAAGCAACTCCAGTTTGCTAATAGTGGTTCTACAAGGGCTGTTATGTGCCTTACCTGAGGCACAATGTCAACTCTGTGACTGAAGGTACTACACAGCATCTGGGTGAATCCTCTGAAGCTGAAATCCATATTATTTGAGTAGGAAGTGTAAAGCAGTCCTCCATTCTGCTCAGTGTAACTAAACATGCTGTTTCCTACAAAGTAAAAAAGAGCAGGTTATATATACATCGGCATGCTGATTAGTAAGTTCATCTTACACTTCAACTCCTCTACCCAAGCCGCCCCTCATGTTTTCCTTTCTCTGGCCACAATCTTTGCCAGGCAACCCTCCGCCTTGCCGCAGCACTCCTGCCCCGTCCCCTCAGCACTCGCCGTTCCTCCTCACAAGCCTTCCCACTTGGCCCCGCCCAGGGCGGGGTCAGGCCGCGCCGCCGGGCGCCATCTTGGCTGTGGGCAGCTCGGGTTCAGGTCGGCAGAGAGCAGAGACCGCCATCTTGACTGAGGGCAAAAGCGCACGGCCGGGAGTGTGTCATGGGGGTAGGTTGGGGCCGCGGCTGGGCTGTGCCGTGCCGGAACGAGCTGAGCTGACGGGCTGTCGCTGCCTCTTGCCTTGCAGAGGATCGGGCTGCAGCTCCGCGCCACTTTGGAGAACATCACCCGGTTGCGGGCCGAGGGGGAAGACTTCCGCTGGTACCTCAAGGTGCGGGCTGCGGGAGCAGGGATCGCCGCTTTTAGCCTGAAAACTGCCGGGCACGTTGCTACTCGGCAGGGCACCGACACGGAGCGCCTGCCGCTTTACGTGTTACATCTGTCCCCTTTAGCACGGTGAGCTGGTGAGCTGCTGGGTTTTTCCCCACGCAGATTAGGCAGGCTGCTACAGGAGCAGCTCACGGGTTCATAACGCACGCGTGGCACCCGAGTGCTATTTGGAGTAGCGAGCAGTCTCAGTCTGAAGGGTCCGTGCCTGCACTGCTGAGGCAGATGCTGAGCCTAACATCCCCAGTAGACAGCTGCAGTGACAAGCTGTGTTCTTCCCATCTTCCACTTACATTCCACAAGACATTGCCATGTCTTGCAATACGTGTTCCACTCAATGCACTTACATTCTCTGATTTATGTTATTTTTCAGCTGAAATGCGGGAACTGTGGTGAAGTCTCTGAAAAATGGCAGTACCTGCGGTTGATGGTAAGTTTCCCTGTGGTAACCTGCATCAAACAAAGAAAACAAGCCTGCCTCATACATGCAATGAACAGGAACATCGGGGTGTGACAAATGCACATCAGATGAAATAGCTCCTGGTAATAGCAGCCATATGCAGTCAGGAAAAGCTGTTGTGTTTCATATTCAAAAAAATACATGGAGGCTTAATTGAAATAAGCCATTGGAATGGTGAGTTGGTGATAAAATATTGACATCTTCTTTGAAAAGCCACCTTTCTGTAAAAACATCAGTTGAAAGCAAATATTGAAGTGATACTAGGATAAGCTTGTGCTGAAAGAATGTTGCTGGAGAAGGTTAAGTGATTCCGGGGGAGTTCAGCATTCTAGATGAGCATTTGGAAACTGAAGAGGCAAAATAAATTTATCAGGGATAAGAGAAGGCTTTGTTGTTAGGAATAATCATCTCTACTGAACACATTTTGAGTTATTAATGCAAGACACCTTCATGTGCAGGATATAACTATATCATTATTCAGTGTTTTAAATCTAGAACAGAGTTGCTGGAGAATTACAGCTTTCTGAATTACACACCTCTAGTTTCTAAGAGCCTTCCCAGTGCAGGATTTTTAAAAAGCAAAAGTTTGAGACAGTTGTTGTCAAACACACAAACACACACAAAAGCTGTACCTTTGCAGGGGCTTCCAGTGGCTCAGCTAGAACGGAATTAAAAATGTCTCCATTGTTACGATTTGTAGGACAGTGCTCCCCTGAAAGGAGGCAGAGGAAGCGCCACTATGGTGCAGAAATGCAAGCTGTGCTCCAGAGAGAACTCCATTGGTATGTGCGTAGAAATCTTAGCATCATCCATTTCATACTTTTCTCCTACATTTATTTTTCAATCCCCATTTTTGTTTGAAACCTGTTTTTTTCCCCCCCAAGGTCACTGATATTTGAGTACCCAGCTGATGCTGCCATGCTTATGAAGGAAATAGAGAAGTCAGTTGGTCATCAACAACATAAAAAAAGAACTTAAGTTCACAATGTTGGACAGTAGGAACAACATGGCCAACTTCACAGCATGGCTGGATTATTTTTCTTTTAGAGATTCGAGCAAATAGTCTGATTTAAAGAGATGCAGCTCAGGCTGTCAGAGCTGATTTTTCCACTGCATTCTACCTTTCTCTAATTGGGCTTTGCTCTCTATTGGGATGTAAGTGCTGCTTTATAAAGACATATAAGAAAAGAAACATTACAACAGTGTAGGATGAACTAGGCTTTTAGTTATAATTCCCATTAAATACGTAAAACAGTAATAAACTAAATGCACGGTTATGAAAGTTACTTGCTGGTTCTTTGCTGCTCTGTGCCCTACATTGGATGTCCACGAAGGCAAGACTGGGGGTAGAGCTGGAGATACACAGACAAAAAAAACCGTACAATGATGTACCTTGCAGCTGATGGGTTCTCAGGCGTCCTGGTGAGTTCAGGTTTCTGCATGAACAGATCTCTCAGCCTTTAGGTCATTTTACAAAAGCATCATTTGTTTTTATTTTATTGGTAGGGTAACAAAATGGTGTAATGTAAACTTCTCCAAAGCAAGAATGACTCTATCTTTTGAAGAACAACTGCAGGAATTGCTTGTTTCTTTTATACTTAATAAAGATTTTTTTTCTGAAGGGAGAAGCAGCTGGGACTTGGTTTGTGCTGTGTTCTGAAGAGGTGCTGCCACTCACTTTTACACATCTGTTGTTTTCTGTTTGTTTTTTTTTAGATATTTTAAGTCAGACAATCAAACCATATAACGTAAGTTTGTTTTCTTTCATGTAAGTGAAATATGAGTAGACATTAATAGTATTCCCAGTTCTTGCTGTACCATCACATTCCTCTTTCAAGAATATATAAACTACGTATGTTCACATGATGAAAAAATTTGTCTCTTGTAGACTTCTGAGCAGTCTAAGAATAAGATTTGCAGTTAACAGTAGCTCAGTAATGATTATTCTATAATCAAATATAGAATACATTTCACAAGCAAAACATGAAACTATTACTCAAATCACAGGCGATTGTTTCCTTTTGAAGGCTTCCATGTGGCAGAGTGAGAAATTTAGTTAATTACAGCCTATTAAACAAGGCCTAGGATTTTGCTGTCACTCGGGACATCAGAGTTGATAGTACTGCCTTGGAAGCAGTTCATTCCCAGAGTAATACCTGTCACTGTTTTATTAGCTGAAAACTAACGGTATTCTGACTCAATTATAGGCTGAAGACAGTGAGAAATTCAAGACAATAGTGGAGTTTGAATGCCGAGGTTTGGAACCAGTTGACTTTCAACCACAGGCGAGTTCATACTTGTGATTTATCAGTTTCTAAGAGCACTTACAGACTCTAGAGCAATTCAAATATAGTTTCTGAAACGCTGCTGCTCTTCCTGGAACATCCTAGACCTCCCTGGTTTTCCATCTTCTCCACAGTACTTTATTCAACTTCAGAAAATCACAAACAGCAGCTGAACTCTGGAATTCTTTGTACTTGTGTTCTGGTAACATGTAAAATTAAAATACCCCTGGAGTATTCATATTGCCTGACATGTGGCTGAGCATCACTCATCTGAACTGATTTGAAAGGTCTTCATTGCTCAGGTTATTGCAAAAGGAAGTCTTCCAAAGGGGAATTGCAGGAGCATACAGATAGCTAGCCACAGTCAGGGGAGCTCCATTTTGGTTACTGATACATTACAAAGAACAAACAGAGTTCCAGTTATGAACAGTCATCAGTATATGACCTCAATAAATCTTGCAACATTTTGACCTCAAAGCTATAGGAAATGTATTGGTAATCTTCCATTGGAAACTTGATCAGACCAAAACTGAGGAAGGCAGTTAAAGGTTGTTGCAGAGCACACTTCAGGGTTCAGAGTCAAAGGATTTCTTCACTGCCAAGCCAGTTCCTAGTGATTCAATTGCTTGTGCACGATCATGCTGTATGCAAGCTAACTCCTTACTATATTTAACCAGATTAGTGTAAATAGACTGACAAATATAAACCTGTCTTATCCTCCCCTCAGACTGTGACACTCTGCTAACAAACAGATGAAAAAAGCTGATCCTACAAGGAATTAGGTATAAATGAAGTCACCACAGCATTGTGCTGCAGGAGGAGGTCTTCATTTTTAATTAGAGTCCATCTTTTTGAGCAATAGAAGGGATCTTTGCTTATTCCTGTTTGAAGGCTTTGATGCCAGCCAAAACTAGGAAGTTGAACTTCAAGTGAAATCTATGAGAAACCTCTGAGGTTTCTGAGGTGCACCTGCACCTCCTGAGGTGCAGGAGATGTTTACAGATCTGCATCCTACCTGTCACTTTTATCTGCAGAACAAAGACTTCACAGCTTTCATAAGCTTTTCATATAATGTTCCCTAAGTGTAGTCTGTGCGCTCAACTGGTGAGTACACTTGAATCCCTGAGCAGATACTTCAGTGAATTTCCTGATGCCCCGATGAATAAATATGTATACTTCTGTGGTTCCTTACAGTTCTATAAACTATATTATATTTGATATGATCCAAGGCAGCCAGTCTGCCCTGCAGTCTAAGGGACTGGCCATAGCATTACTGTACAACTTTTTTTTTTAATGGATACAAACAAGCCATCCCTGAGGTCAATTTAGTATGGAGGATTCTTTTATAGAGTTTCTCTTAAACCTTCAGCTTCTTTGCTTTGTGCCAACATTAATAGTTACACTGGTAGCAAATGCGTGACAATAAAGTCAGCAGCTTTAACTGTTGGTCCTTTGCCTGTCAGCAGAGGGCAGATGAGGCATTGCAGTTGCCAGATTTCTTCAGCGGAGATTAAATGCGCCTTATAGCTTTGGTGTCAAAGCACAGAACATGTCTGGTATAGAAGCCTGAAATTCAGTCACATGGCTTGTTCTTTGGAGTACTGGTGAATCACTCTTCTTCTCCTCTTTGTTCCATACTTCAGCTCTGCACTCTTCACCCATGATGCTGATCTTCCTCCTTAGCTGTAGCAATTCCTTTGAATTGGCCTAAATCCTGAAGTATTTTACAATCGTGGCTTACTTCACACAGTGAAGTGTTTGTTTGGTGCTAGAAGAGATTTCTTTATCAAAAATGCTGGTGCGGATCCCTAACAGAAGACCAAGGAACCACCTTCCCTTCCTAGATGCTTCTCAGCAAAATTCTGCAATTAGCAGTAGCACTACAAGAAACCTCCCTGTATACTATTGAGGTGGTTGAGATTCTGCAGTTTACTTCCAAACTAATAAAGCTTATTTTACAGCATGAAAACTGTAAGCCCTCATATAACTGATGTTTTAACAGAAAAATCAGAAAGAACATCTTGTGCTACATCCCACTGACACGTAATTTCCTTTCTACAGCTATTCCTATCTTTTCCTTCACCTCTTTAAAAACAGTAACAGTAGCAATAGTGATGTACTGTACTATTTGGATGCTATTACCTCTTCAGTTAGCTAATTGATCCTCCTTGCACTCAAGACTTGCTAGTCACTTCTATACCTAAATCCAGTATGGGCTATTTCCTTCTCTAGAGCAGCTTAGATTATGATCATTTATAAACTAGTACAATTAACTCTTTTTCTGTTTTCTCACAGTGAGCTTATTATGTAGATATTTTATACACAACACCTGTATAAATTCTAAATAGAAATTAAAGCTATTGGTAGTTGGATACTGATAGACCTCAACTTCACTTTTTTAAGTTTATCTAAAACTACTGAAAGTACTTTTCTGGTAGGAAACATAGAAGAGCAACACTGTCTTATTTTACACTGTGGTTGTTGGTATCAAGACTTCCCATTTCACAAATAGGGGGGGGGAGGGTCACAGCATCATACTGACCTGCAGAGCAAGGGAAGGCAGTGTTACTGCCTTCTACTAGAATACAAACACGCTCACAAAGGTGTTTATCAATATATAATGCAGAAGACAATACAGAGACAAGTCACTTACCCTTCCTGAAGGTTGTTGAATGCTCCAGAGGGTGCAATCTCCAAATAGAGATCCTGCTTCCTCAGCTAACCCTTAAATGAGAGTGAGGAGGGATGGACCTGTATTCCACTCCTTCTGGTTGCCCAGGTGCATTGCTTGCACCTCTGTGCCCTGGGTTAACCACACCTTCTCACCTGGTACTCAGTCATTGGTTCAGGCCATGACCTAGCGATCCCCATACATCACCCTTGTCCAGGAAACAGACTGTCCTTCCTAACCTAATTTAGGTGAAATACAATAAAAACGTGCAGTGTTACTTTCTTTAAACATCTCGATGATAACACTTAATATTTTCTTGGTACCACTTTTTCTTATAAATTTACTGCAAATGTGTTTGCAGGCAGGATTTGCTGCTGAAGGTGCAGAGTCTGGCACACCTTTCAATGACATAAACTTGTTAGAAAAGGTATGTTGTCTTAGTTTCGTTAGTAATTCTAACCATCTAGTTTCCATTCCCTATGACAGTAGCCTGAAATATGTACCTTGCATATGAGAGACTCGTTTTGCGTTTTCACATAGGTATGAAAAAGTCGTAACTGGAGAAACTACAACTGTGAATAACCAGCACTACTAAGAGTTTCATTTTTATCAGCATACATTTTATATCTTGAGAGCTGACATAGAAATGCAACTTTTAAATCATTCAAAAATTTCGAAGAGCAAATACCCACAGTACTAAATGGCTGCTGTTATTCAGAGTGGTGAACTAATTTCCTTAAGATGCCTGTACTTTTTCCTCTGCACAGTGATATTAAGAAGTAAGATAAAGACACTGTCCTTCAAAGCACAAAATAAATGACTCCAGCATTGCAAATCTTCCTTGGCTGTGAGCAAGAATCTCAAGGTCAAATCTGTTCCCCTGTATCCTACTTGGCAGGGATCTGCTTGTCTGCTGAACCACATGACTAGGGTATTGTAAATGATAGATAATCCTTTCATCTGCCACGGTTGCTGTTTTGCCCACTGCAGGCTGTGGACTGCTTTTTTATTGTTTTTTAAAGTTTGTTAAGATGAGAACACTGACACTAAAATCCATTTAGGTCAGTCCATTTCAGGTCAGTGCTCTCGCTTCTCTAAAAAATTAGAATACAGCTTAGATTTATGTTGGAAGCACCACGCAATCAGTAAGACCCAAACTCTGAGTGAGGCTTAGCTTAATTCCAGTCTATAATTTAGACACTACTGTCATCTACTGTCTGTGGCTAACACTATGAAATCTTAATTCCTACAGGATTGGAATGACTATGATGAAAAAACAAAGGAATCTGTTGGAATCTATGAAGTTACCCATCAGTTTGTTAAATGCTGATGGTTCACACTGCTAACAAACCTTGGCATGCTTATTGATGAGGGAGCTGAAAACATCAGAGAGTGTTTCCCTCTCATTATTTTTCACATGGCTGAACCTCACAAATAGAAACCTAAGTAAACTGTACTTACTGTCTGTGGAATGTCTAATAAAAGATTTTTAACAGAGAGCTTTGAGGTGGTCTTAGTACACACTTAAAGTTATATATATGCCTAGCTGAGTTCAGATGTTTTCTTAATGTTTTTTTTGGGGGGGGAATACATATGGTTGAGATGGACTCCTGCTTAACAAGTATTTAAGATGACTCATTGCCTTGAAGTTTTAATTAGGTTTAATTAATCACCAAGAAATATCCACATTCCGTGCTCTAGCAAATAAGGTCTTATACCCACTATACCTAGGAGATGGCTAAGAGCATTGGTAAAGAGAGTGTGCTAACTGCTGGAGCAGAAATGTTAACATACTGAACTGTCAGAAAGCTATAGAAGACACAGAAGTGACTTTTCTGTAAACACTTAATAAGCTGAACTGCTATTGGCGCTTACACCTGTTACTCGTTCTGAAAATAGTTACCCTTCTGAATACACTGTTAGGTAATTTCTAGTTGCAGATACTTTCTACTTCTTGGCAAGCACTCTCACAGTCTTGCACACTGTTCTCATGTTTAAAAAATAAATACTTTCTCTCGTTAACTTCATTCAAAGACTTTTGCTCTGAGTGTATTAGTTTCTTCATCCGCCAAAACCTTCCCTTCTTTGCTCAAACTGAAAGGATAATCCTGGTAAGTGTTAAACCAAGCTTTAAATACTTTTCAACTGAAAGCTACAACAGCACATCACAGGCTGCAGAGAAAAAAGCCCTTACAGTAAGTTCATAAGCTTTTGGGGTTACATATTTTAAGCACGTCTCCCCCATGCTTGCAGTACATACTATGGTGTTGCTTACACTTCCTGCACTAAATAAAGATACCAAGCAAATCTGAAAGCTGAGATACACAAAAGAAGGGTAAAGGTGAATAGGTTTCTGAGCTTTAAAACTCACGTCACATCCTACCAACACATTCAGACTTCAGGTTCTACCAGTATATCTGGCTGTCCACAACACAGTGGACTATGCTGAAAGAAGCATGCTGCAAATGACTCCTCTGACCAGAATAAAAACAACATGGAAGTTATGAAGGCTTAAAGACTGTGGAGTTCAAGTTATCTGTACCATGATGAATCTTCTGTATGTCATGGTTTTGTGTTTTGTAATTTTTGCTATTGGTATTCCACATCACAACATCATGTGGAGCACAGAGAAGAAGTACTACACGTCCCAGGGAACCTCGCGGTCAGAGAGGGAAAATACGTCACGGAAGCGACGCTCGTTCTCTCTCTCTCACTGCCTGGCAGCGGGTGTGGGTGTGCTTCCAAGCCGCGGCGCCTTCAACTTCAAAGTAGGCCTCTCGGTGTTCGGAAACCTCTCTCTCTCATTATATTTGATTTATTAGCTTCAATTCTAATTATATTGTATTATAGCGTGTTATCTTACATTCCGATATCATAGTTAGTAAATAAGTTTTACTCCTCAGATCGTTGCCGCTGTTCCGTTTGTTCCCTTGAACTCCCATCTCCCTACCCCTTTTCCCTTTTTTCCCTTTTTTCCGAGGGGGCTGGGGGGCTACGGGCCTACTGCCCCCTCCCCTGTCACGGACCCAGATTGATCTTGATAACCCCGTGACACTGTAAAAGATGGAATTTCAGCAAAGGGCATCTGCATTTGACTCCAAGCAACTTTGAGTTCCCTGGCTGAAAGGTCCCTTTTGCTCCCACCCACTTTAACTGCCAGAGCCCAAGTCAGGAACAGGAGGAAGAACTTGCCTGCACCAGTCTGATCTTGCATTCACAGCATGCTTAAGTTTTAGTGACGTGTATGCTCAAGCTCTCTTGCAATCCTTCAGAGATTTCTGCGAAGACTTGGTCTTTAGAACTCCTACTACAAACCCTGATGCATTAAAGACACATCTGTAAGCTCTAAAACTCTGGCAATTGTTACAATAAACGACATCTAAAGTCACAGCTCACAGAAAGCACGTACAAGAGCAAGGAGACAGTTCAAGAACATGTTGTGCTAAGGTTTCTGCTGTAGGAGGAATTTTGCAGAGAACCCCAGAAGATACAGTTCAGTGATATTTCTTTTTTAAGGCATAAGAGCAAATGTACACAGAGAAACAAAAGCTGCAGATTACTGGACAGACCTCATGTATGGAAGGTGAGACACAACACTGCAGCACGCTTTCAGAAGTGTTCTTTTTAACCCTTATAAGAAATACAAGCTAGTGATAAATGGACTACTCATGCTGTATAATTTTGTTCTGGTAATAAAAGAACTTTACAGTTACTTTACAGTAGATAGTTTTACTACATCACAGTTTTTTCCAGTCAATTTAACAACGCAGTGCTGATGGCAGGTTAGTTAAAGCCTCTCACTTCATTTTTCATTTCTCAAAAAGTTGTTACATTGCAAAGGCTTCAAACTGTTGAGGTACAACCAGTTCTGATATTTTTCAAGATTATTTAAAGAGGGACGTAAGTGTGACCACTTTGTAAGCAAGCTTCCTGAAAGTGCGTATGTAATCAGTCTTTCAGATTTTACACCACTGCTTGTATTACTTTAAAGTCAAACAGTTTAAAGGTGCTTTTGTCTATCTGAAACTCACAGCAAAGATGTCTGAGTTCATAAATCTGTTAACAGTGCTTTTTTATTCTAAGTGTGTTTTAAGAATGCGTTGATCTGTTTGAATAGATGGCTCCACTACTTCAACATTGTGAATGGTTTTATTTCCTGAAATCTGTACTCAAGGTCTGTGCTTGATTTTTTTACATTAAAAAATCAAACTGAAGCTACATAGTGTTCAAGTTTTATCAAGAAGATAAATGAAACCAACTGAGCTCAGCAGTTTGTCATGTTGAACACTGGTTGGTATGTACTGCCAATTAGAAAAAGTCCGCATTTTCTACAACAACTGTAAAGTGTTCCAGCTCTTTTATTAATTAACTACCAACCTTCTTGCCTTTTAAAACATTAAAAATATCTTCTAGGGACTTGTATATACACTGAAGGAATTCTTTACCATTCCTAGTTGGGTAAGAAGAAACGTTGCAACCTATCCAATCATCATGTACTTGATATCCTACTCCAAAGCCATCAGGCACCACTGGGCCAAATCCTCCTAATTGCACGGCTGGACTAACCAACGTGCTTGTAGAAATGATGTTGTAATTAAGTCGAGCATAGGCTTGGTCTTGATAGAAATCAGGCAGTGCAATACCTTTGGATAAGGCCAAATAGCGCAACCCAAACAGATGTCGGTCAAATCCCTGACCTGTTGAAATAAAATAACAGTATTAGAGATAGGACTGGTTTTTGTGGAAAGTAAGCTCACTTATTTCAACCTCACCTTGCTCTTAAGCCACAAAAGGTCTGTAGAGCTCAGAGTTTCTTCAGTATTAGCAAGAAATATTTTTCATAACTCAGACATTCTGCACATCTAATGTACTTATTAGAACGAGGGCTTGCTGTTGCACTGCTAGCTTCAACCAGGAATCATGATAGTAAACCAAACTGCAATGTTAACAGACAATTCTAATAAGGCATCACGTTTTGATGATTATTTGATTAACTAATTATCTGAGCATTTCCAGGTTGTTTAAAACAGATAAAGGCTTTCCTAAAATTTACTAATCTAAAAAGGAAGAGGATTTTGCATCAATAGAGAGAGGCACATTTTAGACTCTGTCAGCTAATGGTCAGTAGTCTTCTTGAGTTTACTGAAGCAAGTTATACTTCTGGAAAGGTCAATTCAAAAAAAAAAATACCAGGAGTAGCACACACAGCTGAAGAATCGTTTGATTTGGAAGCTGTTACAGCCTTAATACCCCTGAAAGCATAAGACAGCAACTCTTCAGTCATAAAGCCAACGTTCTTGGTTGCCCTGGAGAATAGTGTGCAGTTAAGTATTTATCAGTGCTTCAAGTCACCCAACTGCTCTGTGGACAAAAACTGAAGTACAAAAACCCTTGGGCACATGAACAGTAAACTAGGAGCACAATGGCATTCTCTCCCAGTTAAGAAATGCATCTCAAAGAACGCGCTTTAAGCTGCAGCCTTCTGCTAGTTTTTGTTAAGTTTGCATGAATATAATGGCCTCCATCAAAATTCACAGAATGGCCTGGGTTGGAAGGGACTCCAAGGGTCACAGAGTTCCAACCCCCTGCCACAGGCAGGGCCACCATCCTCCATATCTAACACTAGACCAGGTTGCCCAGGGCCCCATTCAACCTGGCCTTGAACACCTCCAGGAATGGGGCATCCACAACGCCTCTGGTATGAAGTAGATTTTTACAGCAACCTTGACAAACAATTCAAAGAGCAGAGGTGTTTGGTATAATCCTGCTTACCCATAGCAGCTTCTTTTGTCAGACGGCCATGGTACTTTGAGCACTCCACAATCAACTCCTGAAGCTCTTCTGTGCTATGCTTGGACGGTTCCCTGACAAAAGCCTCCGAACATTTCTTTGTATGGATAGAGGCAGGACGTACGGTTTCTGTGCGTCCATGTTTGAAAGCGGCAGTACTACAAGATTCATATGTAGCAACAGTCTGATTGTACTGCCGAAGGAAAGCCATCTGGAAGGCAAGCTGAGCCACAGCATCTGGGCTTACCTTCTTCTGCTTTAGCAGTTCCTTGCCCCCTTCACGGAACTGAATCATATTAAGAGACAGTCCTTCTACACTGGCATCAAAATTCTGCTTTGCTTTGGTAATTCCTGCTTTTAAGGCATCATTCAGCTTAAAGTCAAGTTTCTGTACTGCTGCGGAAGAGTCTACTGAAGCAGGCTGGGACTGAGGGCTCACAGCTGGTACTTCGGTACTATCTTTAAAGACTTCATTCTGGAATCTGAGCACAGCCACACCATCACCCCAGGAATGTTCAAAATTAACTCCTGCAGTGCCATCTTTAGCTATGATAAGATTGAAGGATTTGTCATACCAGCGGTTAGCAGCGTCTCCGTGCAACATAGTATGAGACAAGTGCACAAAGTCTTTAATGGGAAAATCATCTAAACTGAGACAAAAAACAGCAGAGTCTATTTTTCGAAGAGCTTCCTCATTGCCATTATCCAGTAGATCCTTTCTCAGCAATGCCCACGTATCTCGGTTTTCACTGGAGAGGTAGCCAAGAGGGAAGGCCGAGGCTGGGCTGTTATCACTAAGGATGTATTTCAAGTGTGCTTGTATTTCTGAAGGTTTCAGCATATTTCCATCTCTATCAATAACATCAAATACATAAAAATTCCCATTTCTCAGTACCAGTAAATGTTTTGCCTTTTCATCTGTATAAAGCTCATCTCTGTTGAGTTTAGGCAGCCGCGTAGAATTGAAAAGCCTGAAATACTGAGACATATCTAGAGGATATGCATTGACCATATAGGCACCAAACCAAGAAAGTGAAGAAGGCACAAATCGGATAATTTTCTTAAAGAGCTGAGTGTCACTTTTTTCGGGATTGAGGTGAAAAACTTCTGGTTCAAGATAACCAGCCCTGAAGGTCTTCATAAAACGTATAGCAGAAACGGTCATGTTTGTAGCTCGTATGAGCTGATTATTATATTCAGATTTTGGATCAGGATTAAAAGACATAAATGCATTAAAATTCAAAACGACAGGTTCACGTGCTTTCAAGTACATATCAAACCAGGGACCTGAAAACAGAGAGTTGAGAAACAGGTCAGAACATAAAAGCAGCATTCTGAACCAGACAGATGTTCAGAAAGTCAATATCGTGCCCCAGTGATCATAAATAAATACCTACGGCAGTGCATATGAACAGGAAAAACATAAGCAATAATTCCTCCAAGGATTCTCCCAAACTCCATTTATGAAAAGAGTACTGCTGGTTACTTGTAAAAACATTGAATTTGGAGCTGTCTGTACAAAGGCTGTCAATGTTATTTACAATGAGGGAAAATTTCTTTGTTTCTGTATGTCTCTAACAAATCATAACTTCTTCCTCTTTCTATCCACTGACATTATCAACACTGAACAGAACGATGAGGTTAGAGAGAACCTCCAGGCTGAGAGCAGACTTCAGGAAGAATTACATTTGATACCCGCAGGTCTTTTAGACAGTCTCACTTCATTGTGTGGCCTGTTGACATATCAAGAAGCATAAATGTGACACATGTTCAGTCCTTGCCATAACCAAGGTAGTCTGTAATACCAATAGCTGTAAAATGTGGTCATGCCTACACATTTGTGTCTGAGAAACAAAAATCCAGGAAGCGAAGGCAGGAAGGGCATTGGTTTTGTTTGTTCATTTGTTTATTTTAAGTAGCCTCTATTAATAACGACTTTGAACTCAGGAAGGTTTGGTACTACACGCTGTCTGGAAGCAGACAAAGGAAGCACATGGCCACCAAAGGCAGCTGATGGGCTGTAAGAAGGGCAATGGGTTAACTCAAGGATGTAAGTCACAATTATAAATCATCGATTACTAACCGCATTCCTCACTGTCACGTTGCCTTTTAACCTTGGATTGAAAGTTGAGAATGTGGGCAACTATACATACTTTCAGAAACCAAGTAGAACATATATTTTATGAGGCCTAAAAAAAGAATTATAACTAAATAAATGTTCTGTAGTTCACTGACACAAAGCAGAAACATGTTGGTTAGCCTTGACAAACATCACGGAGTCAGCAGCAGTTAAAACCCCACCTACTGTACAAAGGGAATGGATAGCATGAGCTAACAAACTGAACAGCAGCTTATATGAAATACTCTGCTATTCTCTGCATTACTTGTGGTTGCTGTGCAACTTGCAAAGCCAACACCCTAATGAGTAGTCTCAGTAGACAGTGAGGACAACATGCAAACTCCTAATTCCACAGGTATTTGAGTATTTCCACCTTTGTTGCTACCCATCCATTCAAAACTTTCACAAGCTTATGTCTGCATTTGGAAGTCAGTGGAAGCAACAATTAGGAAGAACAACCTAAAAGCTATGTATACCTCCCTCTCAGTTTGTATTCCTTTATTCTCATCTTTCACTTTCTGTATCTCTCAGTTTCTTTTCCTCTTTATAAGAACATGAGTTTCCAGTTGTTGGGGTTTTTTGGTTAGTTGGTTTGTTTGTTTTTTTGGAGGGTGTTGTTTCAAGTCCAAAGTACTGACCACTTCTGCCTCTATTTTCTGACCTCCCTCACAGTTCAGTTTTCTCGCTAAGTAACCTGGAATTACTTGAAAATCATCACTTTCATTTCCTTAATAGAGCTACCTGTGTAATTAACCTGTAATACAGACTATGTCCGTGACTGATCTCTTCCTTCCATTGTTTTTCACTCCAATAGCATCTTTTCTTTCCCTCCCTTTTCAACTGCAGTGAGCATTCTCACTCAACTACTCGAATATTCAACTTCAGTACTCAACTACTCGAGTACTTCCTATTCAAGAAGGGAAAAAATGTCTTTAGGACTGCAATTCTTGTTTAGCAACATTCCACCATCCTGCAGAATTCTGGTACGTTCAAGTTACATGAAGGGCCTTCTTCATTCTACCAGAGACTCACAATTTGCTCAAATACTGTCATAGGCAACATTCATAGCATGTTATTCCAAGCTTATACAACAGAGAGCTTAAGCTTTAGCCCATTTTATTTGTAGCATTATGGGCTGCCTATTATTAAGTATGATGACCTAAAGACTCCTTCTGCGTCCAATTAGAATCCCAGAAACATAGAATAACCTGAGTTGGAAAGGTTCACCAAAGGATCACCAAGTCCAAACCCTGGTGCACACAGGATCACTCAAAAACTGATGAGAGCGGTGTCCCAATGCTACCTAAGCACCAGCAGCTCAGGACTGTGCCCACCGCCCTCTGGGGCAGAACCTTTCCCACACCCTACCTGACCCTGCTGTTCCTTCAGACCCTGTCACTGCCACCAGAGAGCAGTGCACCAGCAGAGCTCAACTGCTGTCCCTCCTTTCCCTGTGAATAGCTGCAGTTACCATGAGGCCTCCCCTCAGTCCCCTCTGCTCTGGGCTGAACAAACCAAGGGACCCCATCTGCCCCTCATACAGCTTGCCCTTTAGACCTTGTCAGCTCTACAGAAGCAGAGTATCCCTTGGTCAACATACCTGTGATGTAACTAGTATGCTTGTTCTGGTTGTCTTGAGCAACTAGTTGCTCATGTAGCTCTCTTCCAATTCCCTTTTCAAACTGATGAGCAAGTTCTTCAGTTTTCCTACAGCAATCAGTAAAAGATTTGAAATGCTGTCACAATTCATATTTTTGATATGTCACACTCAATTCCGAAGCTACAAATGATACTGCATTACGACTATCTTATTTGTCCATACCTGAACTGGTCATCATTTAAAAGAGGTTTCTGGGCGTTCAGGTATCTCCTAATTGTATCTTCTAGTTTGGGAACAGGCAGTCTGAAGGAAGGGGAACAGAGATACTTCAGCAATGGTATTGATGAGGTTTCAGCTTCTTACACTGCAGTCACGATTTCTCTCCCCTCTTCTCTATTCTTCCTTACACCCCTTATTATCTCAGTGGCTTAGAAATTTCTTATGCAAGAAGGAGAAAGGGAATAGATAAATATATGTCATCACAGCATAATGCCCTCATGAGAAGCACAACTCAACTGTTGTTACTGCAGAGAAGGGTGACAGTACCTTGCAGGCAACATAGCAACACAAACAGCTGCAAGGAGCGGCAGCCACGCAGGAGAGAGGTCTAATTCCACAGAACCACCGAATCACAGAATATCCTGAGTTGGAAGGGACCCATAATGTCCATCAGGTCCAGCCCCGGCTCCACACAGGACCATCTGCTTTGCCAGCCACCTCCTGGCCGTGGGCTCCAGCTCCCTGCCGGGTGCTGAACATTCCGTTCTCTTGCATATTTCCCACCAGTATCACTGTAAGCTTCCTCTCTGCCCGAACACGAAGCGGTTGAGTACCCACAAACAGCCAGCGAGCCCAGCCCGACCCCGGCTGAGCAGGACCACGAGGAAAGACACCTGCCCTCTCCTCACAGCCCCACCTGCCCGCGCCCGACCTCAGCCCGCGTCCCCCGCTGCCCGAGGACGCTCCTTCCAGGCCCTGCCTCCCTGAGGACCCCGCGGGGCCGCCGGTCCCAAAGGGCAGCGGCCCGCGGTACCTGGGCAGGCTCTTCTGGTAGTGCATGGTGGGCACGATGCTGCGGTGCAGGAACTCGGCAGCGCCCGCGCTGCTGTACGCCCGCCGCCAACAGCACAACACGACCCGCCCCACCGCCAGCTGCCGCGCCGCCATGTTGTCTCGTCACGCGCCGTGCGGCTCCTCCCGCTGCAACCGCCCGGGCCGGGATCGAGGAGCGCCCGCCCCGCGGAGGGGACTCCCCTGAGTGTAGCCGCAGTCGCACCTCGCGGGCCGTGAAGGGCTCAGAGGGCCGTCTGAAGGGCGAAGGGTGCGGGATGCAGTGCTCGGGGTTGCAGTTCCGCCGGCAGCGCTCAGCTCGGGAAGCGCTCCTGCTGCATTGCTTCATCTGGAAGGTGTTTCTGTGCGTACTGTAACGGCAGCAAACTTGTCTGCGTTGTGTCTGCACTGAGACGGCAGTGTGGGTTCAGCACTCCTATTCACCACACAGAACCCATATATCTCTCTTCTGTTTTGTGTGTGTGTGTGTCCATATGTCTCACAGACCATTCAGTGTTCTGTTCTTGCTTCCAGGGCGGACAATTTGCTGACCCTTGAGCTCACTGTTCATTCACCCTTTTGCTCACACATGAGCACATACCTACACACACCGTCCTGCAGTATAAAACAAAGCATTGCAAATACTCAAATTTGTTCTGTGGAATGTTTTCCATTAAAGTACCGAACAATCTCTGAGTAGCTCGGGCTCTGCAGTAGTGTTTCGGTGAGTGCAGCACGGTGAGCAGTCATGGCTGAGTATTTCTGCTCATAAAAACAGCATTGGTACAGAGTGCAGACACGGTGAAGGAAAGGAAAGCAATCCCCGTAGCTTACTCTGATAATCCTCTGAAAGTAAATTGGCCCTACTCTAATCAACAGAGTGGTGGAAGAAAAAGTGAAATCATTTTGCTTCCAGGATAATAAATGCCAAATGCCAGAAGCTTTCCTTCTGTGTTTCAGCGTACCGCTGGTTTCCAATCAATGCATGCTTCTTCTGCTGCACCTTCAGTCTTGTTTTGGTCAGGAAAACAAAAAAAAAATCCAAGCCTGCTTTACTTAATGAAGTCTAGTTTTACCTGGCTTGCCCTGTTGTGATAGTCCAGTTCAAAATGTCACCCACTCTGCCCTGCTCAGAAAAACAACGCGGTAACGTTCCTTCGCTGTGTTGGTATGCACGACTTACACCGCTCCTTTGTAGAGATGGACGGCCAGACCCCGAACTGGGAAGACTGGGGAATGCACTCTGAGCATGTCACTTTGTTTCGAAGCAGTCTTGTTTTAGAAATACTACTGCATTCCGTTCTAATTTTCCAGAGCCCCCTAATCTTCTTGCAGGCTCTTAATGATGTAGTCGATAATAGGATTGTCGGTATTAATTTGGAACAGTAATGCCAGCTGCTTGCTTGGTGGCGATTGGCAGAGGGGTGACCTTGCAGGTCAGCTAAGCAGAACTGGAAGTGCTTTGATCTGATCTATACGGAGCAAGGTCTGTTCCTCTCCAACAAGAGGAGCGAGTGGGTTCTCTCTCCATGGGATGCTGATTCCTCTCCGGGGAGCACGGTGGACACCATGGCGGTGGCTTTGGATGCGATCCTCGCTCGGATCAAGGATGTTTGTAAAAGGAATGGTTTGCTCATCCTCTCGGTGCTGTCGGTCACCATTGGCTGTCTCCTCGGGTTCTTCCTCAGGACGAGGCGGCTCTCCCAGCAGGTACGTGTGGCACCGCAGAGCGCATTACTGCAGGGAAAACACTTACATAACAAAAGGTGCAGCAACTTGTGGAACTTCAGGATGGATTTTTCAAGATAAAAAACATGTCTGTGTGCTTGTTCAATTTGTGTAATGTGATTTGTTTGTTAATCTACGCACTGCTCTATGGGGCTTTCCACAGTTCTCAGGCAATGTGTATGGCAAAGGTTCTGTTCTTTAAGACACTAATAAATCTAGCACAGCCCCACTGTAACAACGTGAGTATGAGTAGTAAGCTACATGAATGTTAAAACAGTATGTCTGTTGGATTTTATATTAGTTTGGAATGTGTGAATCTAAGGAAAACGCTGGCAATACTTTTCACCATCAGGTATATGGAGGTACAGATCTTTGTGCTACACCGATGGTATTTTATAGTAATTAATATGAGATCTCCCATTGTTAATAGACTATGCTATTAAAGTCCTTTAGGGATTTCTCCTCCAGTGTACTTCAGCTAAGCTCTTTGCAGGTACTTGTTTCTGTATCAGTCTGTCAGTAAACAGGACAACAGGCACTGCTGAATGCTTTGAGCACACGATGTAAATCTAAATTAAAATCGATGGCACTTAGTAAACACAATAGCTTAAAACAGTTCCCTGTTCTGCTGCCTGAACTGCAGTCAGAACACTTTTTGTGTCCAGTCAGTAGCTTCATACACATCTAGCAAAACACACGAAATGCAGAATAAAGGGATTATTCAGGGCAACCTATTCATGTTAGTCCCTGGGAGGCAGCGTATTTCATTTTTCTCTTCCTTTGCAAAGGAATGAAAAATGCTGTGTGTGTTTCTGTTGAATTACAACACAATATGTCATTTAATTAATTTAAAATCAGTCTTTTAAAGCGTACAGTCTTTGCCACCTTATCTACTAGAGCTGCAGATTTTACCTGCTCATACCACTCGACCCACAGCTGTAGCAGGACTCACGCGGGCAGGCTGTCTCAGAACAGTAAGCATCTCTCTGTGTATTTCCAGGAAATTAGTTATTTCCAGTTCCCTGGTGAGTTACTGATGAGGATGCTGAAAATGTTGATTCTCCCCCTGGTTGTCTCAAGGTAAGTGAAGACAATGCTTGTTCCAATAACCATTTAAGTTTCCTAAATAATACGTGCAATCACCACTGTTTTTTAACTGAATAAATATTAGAGACCCAGGAATTGCCATACATTTATATTTAAAGTAGAGCTATGACCATTTTTTTAATCAATAGGAACATTTCCCTAATACTTCATATGGGTACAATAGAAATAGAAGTTAAGTGTTTGGAAAACATTTACTCCACCATACCAAAAAATCTACCTTAAATTTAAACAACTGAAATAATGCACCACACAAAGAAGATGAAAAAAGCACATTTAGTTTATAATCTTTTGCAGTGCTTTGAGAAATCTGCTGCAGAATGAGAAATTCTGGGAAAAAAAACATATGTCCAGTGAGTTGCTGATGTATGCCTGGCTTCGGGTGGAAGTGAAAGTGGTTTCTTAATACATTAAAGGTGGAAGCTTGAATGGTGCCACCTTGCTGGTGCCAGAGTATCATTAACTCTATTAACATTAGATCCCAGTGCTCAGGATGCTCAACCATCTGCCTTCGGAAAGCTCTTCTCCCCTTTAAATGTATGTCTTCCAGCTGATTACAATAACAACCAAATACCAGTAAGATGGACAAAAGCCCTCTGGTGTACACAATGCTGAGAGAAAGGATAAGAAAAGATGAAGAGTAGTAAAGCTAACTTTACCTTAACAGATCTTGTAATATTTGGTGCCTTTTCTTGAAGCCTCGGCTTCTGGATCCTAATATGTCAAAAACTCATCTTTCAAAAAGATGTGTTTCTAGATTTCAGATCACTGAGAGTTAAAACACAAATCCAGCACTAATTTTATTTTTAAATGCCACCTTTGTATCTAACTTCCCATGGTTTTTCACAGAATGAAGCTGGTTTGTGTGCTTGCATGTCAAACAGTGACAATGTGACCATAGGCTCATACCTGGTTCTGTCCCACACTGCTAGGAAACATCAATGCAAGATAAAAGATTTTGTGGATAGGAGATTTTTCCTAGGAAACTGTAAATGTAACATGAAAAAGTGATGTGCTAAGGACAGAAGAGAGTAGAGTTGCATGCCTTCCCTAAAATGTTTCGTTCTTTAGACTCCCTTGTGGGTTTTGATATGCTGGGAGGGGGAGCAGCACAGTGCTAGAGAGCTGCTCTGACACAGCTGTGCTCAGAATTGATGAATTCAGTTTTCTAAGGAAGAGAAGTAACTTAAAGAAGAGACCTTAAAAGGGTTTAGCTTTCCCTGTAGGACAGCATGAGTCGAACTCCCTGTATAACAAACTAACCCCTTCTGAAATTTCAGGGGGTTCTGCAAACAAAAAAAACACCAGGTGTAGTTACATTCTTGTACACCCTTTTTTGTTTGTTTGCTTGTTTGTTTTATTCAATACAGAACCAAGTGTGTGGGTCAGAAGACTTTCAAGACTAGAAAATCTTGCAGTTATAGGTCACTAGCTCAAGTCCAGCTTATGCAGAAGTGGCTGAAAAATTGTGCTATCCTTGTGACCTGATAGAGAGTTAAGATGGGAACTTTGCAGATGATCTCTCTTAGGAAGGAGAGATACTCAGGAATCTCTGAACTGTATTTATTTTAAAAGCTCATTGCCTGCAGAAGAAATCAGTCAAACATCAAGAGATTGTTTCTTCACTGTATTGTTCCTTAGCTTATGCACGTATGTCACAGCACCTGGAAGTGCTCTTGTACCTATTTCTGCTGTCTCCTATCACCCGTGGTTTTACTTTTTGTTTTTCTGGATACACAAAAGTCTTGAAAAGCAACTGCCAGTAAAACTAGCCAGCCAGTTTGAGCCCCCTGTGAGCTTTTGGAGTTGGAGTGATGTGGGTCTTCATTAAGGATGGAAGTTGATACTATTTCAGTTATCTGCTTACATGAGCAAGCTTCATAGCATCATACAGTGTTCTGAAAGAAGTATATTTTGCTTGCCCCCATCCTTTGCTCAGAGTTTTAGCCCTGCTTATCTCTGTTACTAGCCACCAAGTGTGTGATGTGCAGAGTTTGCTGTGGTAAGAACAGGTAGCTGTGTTGTGACAGCTACACAAACAACATAAAGAAAGATAAATAGTTTGACAGTTTGTATCTGCCCTAGGAATATTTGGTAGGTGTTTGCTACAAGATCAGATTTTAGACCCTGCAGTTACCAGATGCACAGTGTTTCTTACATGTATAAACAAACACAGGATACTGTTTTTAATACTGAAAATTGGAATAATAAGAGAGCTGAGAGTAGAGGCCAGACATGGATTCGTGGTTGAACACATACACTGTCTTAGACTGAACAAAGCTGAAAGATCATCTGCAGACCTGAAGTTGTCTGATTCTCTTTGGGACATAGGCCTTGATTCTCTTCTGCTGATTACTGCAATGCAAATAGTTCATTTTCTCTCATATATCCAAAAGGTATTCTCAGGTTTTCAAACAGGCACACACATACACAGCAGTGACAGAGGTGGATCTCAGTGCATCCTGCCCTGAGTGCTCTGATATGTTTAAAAAAGCGTGGGTCTTTAGCTACAATCTGCTGATCGGCTGGTTTGAGGTGCTCAGATTTGTTAACCAGCCTTCTCTCCAGATAATGAATTTCCTCTCTTCAGCCAGGAGATGGCTCTGTCTGGAAGAGCCAGGAACCACGAGCTGTTAGTGGCATGTTAGCAGCCGCTCCAGTGCAGCAGTAGCACATCTGGAGGCCTTTGAGGCTTTTCCTAGTAGTGTTACCTACCAGAAAATCACAAAATCTCTAACTCTCGCTCACTATAGTTAACAAAAAGCTCTTCCCCTCCCCTACCCGTCCCCCATTTCTATCCTTCACCTGCAGTATTGCTTTCAGGACAAACTGAATATATCTGCTCATCACTTCAGTTTCGCAAGTTCTGAGTGCTTGAAATTTAAATCTAATGCCAATATATTTGTACTCTGCACTAAACAAAGACTGGAAAAGAAACAAACACCCAGTTTTCCCATCAACAGCATCTCAAATTTGCTAAAGCAAACACTCCCAGTGCCAGCAGTGACCGGCACAAGGGCTGGCTGTGTGCAGGTCTGGCACTCAACCATCGCAGTGCAGTAACTCACAATGCCCACTCCCTGCTGAGCATCTCTGCCCTTGTGCCCAGGGCTCTGGGAAAGCAGGTTTGAGAAGACCAAGGCTTGCAGCCTGTGGGTATCATGTCTAGACAATACTAGAAGTGAACAGATTATTTTTTTCCCTATATCCAGATGTATAGTTTCACAGGCCTTACAGGAACTTAATTATCTTGTTCTGATCTCAGAATAATTATTAGATTTTAAATTTATTTAACAATAACCATTCTTTGGATAATTAAGAAATAACGTATAGCAGAGATTTGATCCTTTTCCTTGCGCAGAATCGATTAAGGAAAGATTGTTCCCTTTACAGTCACACCTAAATAACTAACTTGACCTGGATTTTTAAAAAATGTAAAGCTCTTTCCTTTAAGTGTGCTGTTCCTAACACAAGCAGATGTATGCTAATAGAAATTACATTTATTTGAAGGTTCATTTGGGGATAGTAATAAATGTTTGATACTTTTGGGGTTTTGTTGGCTGAATTAAATATGATATGCTAAATATAGAACTGTCTGTCTTTAAGGGGATTCCTGTCCATAATGCCATCAGTTCTGGTAATCCCTTATCCTTCTGCTCAGATTCCTGAGTGGGTCATTCTTATTCATGCTGTTAAAGCCTAGTATTTAGTTAGGAAACTACTCCATCATAGTACCCTTTTACCCATATATATATGTGTGTAGGTATATATATACATACATATATATTTTTTCCAGTTCTTTGATTAGGGGAAGGCATTGGCATTTTAACATCCCGCTAACAAAAAATACTGCTCTTTCTGATTTATGGAATTCTGTTCTTGTTCAGTTCTTCTGCTACATACCAGAACCTGTTAGCTATATTTGAAGAGCTGACAACTGTATGAACTCTGTAAGATGTGGAGACATGCTGGGTGCAGGCAGATGTGAGCTCACTCAGCCCATGAGCCAAGCCATGCAGACCTGCACCAACTCCGTGCCGGAAGCCACAGAGCCGCATTAGCGTGGCTTTGCTCCCAAGCCTGCATGTGAAGAGCTGATGTGGCTCCACGGCTTCCGGACCAGTCTTGGCAGCTCAGGCTGAAGACAGAGCATGTCCATGCCTGTCTGCAGTTGCCTGGGTAGACATACCCTAAATAACTTCTGTGCAACAGAATATTCTTGGAGAGTTTAGAGTTTAGCTATGCTGTGAGACAGGCTGGGGGCTTGGGAAGATTGTGCTGTGCACTGTTTTGCTTCATGTTAGCTGAAGATGAAACTGATAAAACACCACAGACTGGAATTTATGTGTCTGTTTTACTACTTAAATTTACAGTTTGCTAGGGATGAAAAATTTGACCCGAACATTCAGAGGCCGGAACTGAATTTTGCAATCTGAAATTTCTACCATGAATATAAATCTGTGACTGATACAGCCAACATAACGCCCATTATAAGGGAGATACAAATCTCTAGAAGGTTATGAAATGTATCTTTTTTTTTTTTAATTTATCATTAAGTTTAAATCAAAAAGATAGCTAAAATTCATTCACACGATAGTAATGGTTAGGTGTGAATGACAGTATGTTCAGTGCTATTTCTTCTAATCCTTTCCTGGAACTAAAGATTGAATGGGAAAGGATAGACAATATGAACTTCTGGTTAGTTTTGGTTTGGGTCTTCTCTGCTATGTACGAGTTAAAACTATTCCCTCTAGTCATTCTTTGCTAAATATCAGTCACTGTTCCTGTGTTAATGCAGTTGCCAAGCTGGGCTCTGGGGCTTAATAAAGTGCAATAGAAAAATACTGGCACTAAGAAACAGGACTTCCCAGCAGAAGAGAGTGAACATTCTGTTGGGTTAGTGTGGGAAAATCTGGGATACTTGAATAGTAACTTAAAGCATGTGTACCATCCCATTTCTGAATCACCTGTTGTGTGTATCACTGTAACAGAAATAGCAACAGTAATAAATTCGTCCTGGTGAGAACAAAGTGTTAGCCCTTTCCTAGGATATGTTATCTAGTTTTACTGAGGAGAAAGTTCACCTAGAGATGAGAGTTTTAAGGAGATAACTTAAGGAAATAAATGTGTAAAGTTTTCAAATGAAAAGCAGGATTGTACTTGAATGGAAGTGAATGGGAAGTTCTACTCATAGGTAAGAAATGGTCAGAGAGGAAACTCACCGAACACCGGTAACTACTTTGAATTACCCATATCTCTTTTGCATTGCAGAACTGACCACGGGTTACCCCAAAAGTTCTCCAAACAGTGCTTTAAGATTGCGTGAGCTTGTAGAGGAAAATTTCATTCTGCCTTCTTAGGGGACCTTGTGAATCCCTTCTCCATGCATCAGTTGTTTTCAGAGGTTTCAGTACATTATAAACTAGCATTTTCTTGTAGCTACATGTGTTTAGAGACATCATACCTAGTAGTCAGATCTAACAGAATCATAGAATCATACAATTGCTCAGGTTGGAAAAGGCCTTAAACATCATCAAGTCCAACTGCAACCTAACCAAACTACCCTAACAGCCCTCCACTAAATCATGTCCCTGAGCACCACATCCAAATGGTTTTTAAACACATTCAGGGATGGTGGTCTTCTGGTGTTTTTTCTTACTGGCATAACCCAGAAGTACAAACTATTTCCAGTGAAAAATGACACACTGCAGTTTTTCCATGTCATAATGACAAAGTTGGACCAACTCCATACAAATTATTTAGGCAGCATCAGTAGGGATATAACGATGTGCGGCAGACATCTGGAGTCACAAAGTGAATGAGTGTGTGGAGAGCACTGATATAATTACAAATGGGGTCCAAATAGTTTGTGACCCGGCAGAATTCTTCTGCAGTCTTCTTAGTATGAAATAGTTTATGTCTTGCAAATAAATGGCAATGGCAGGTGAAGTTTGAGGAGATGGCTGAGATCCTTCTGTTTCCTTAGGATAGAGCCATGTGTGAACGATAACAGTTGAACAAAGCTGACTTTTTTATAATCCAGATTTGTATTCCAAATCCTTCTGGTCTTTTCTTAATCTAAAATCACTTGAAAGAACTGTCTGAACAGAAAATCAAGTATTATTGAGATTCTTGGCTCTTTCCATGCTTCCCATAGATGGAAGCTTCACATCCATACTTAACAGATGATTTATTTTTATTTGCATTCCAACATCTGAATTTTGAAAACATTTTATCAGAACAGCTGAAGTCAACCCGCCAGCCTGAATTCTGCGTGTGCTGTAGTACAATGTCTCAGGTCTCCTTCGTCAGTCAGCGATCAAAGGTTGCTCTTCATTCCTTCCAGCATTCACAGATTGTCACTTTGGCTTCACGTGTTGGATTACTGGAAAGGAAGTAGTGGCAGAACAGCCATTGGACATTGATGTTCATTGCTCATGCTGAGCAAAGTCCTGCCTGTTTTGCATTATTGTAAGAACAGATTCCCCATAGCACACTAACGAAGTACAATGCATTATTTGAGCTCCTGCTCAAAAAACTGCATGTCACGATGGGCTAGAAATGTAGATTTATTAGTTTCAGTTTCTTTTCTTGAAGCCTAGCTGTAAAATTAAATATAATTACTGCAAATAGCATATTACAGACAGCTAGATTTTCTGACATTTCTATTTGCTGTTATTTGAAGACTGAGGGCAAGATTTTCCATCATGCTTGACACTTTTGAGATGCCACTGTCTTTAGCAAAATAGCTACCAATGACAAAACCTGCCTGGACACTTTCCTGTGTAACTTCCTCTGGGGAACATGCTTTATGTCCCAAAGGTCCCTTCCAACTCCTACAATTCTGTGATTGTGTGATTCTGTGATTCTTGTGTGACATGTATACAGGTAGAGACTGACAGATGTGCCAACTAGTGTGTTTGTGCATGTCTGAGCAGGAGGCATTTTTTCCTGTGCAGTGTGATATGACATCTGGAGATAAAAAACTTACATCACTTTAAGTAAAAGAAGACCATGCAGGTGAAGCAGAGATGGGCTAAAGTCCCACCAGTACCACTGCCACTGTGGCGTATGATGTCAGCAGCAGACTTCTCTGTCACAGTCATAGCAGTGCCTCGCTCTGTCGGTATTCTGACATGTTAGAAGAAAGGAAAGAATATCCTGGAAAGAAAAAGTCATTCTGATCCCTGCTGCTAAAATTGTTTTAACACTACTGGAGACTAAGAGCACAATCAAACATCAAACTGTAGAAAGAATCAGAGAAGGCTCCTTATTTCTTTCTCTCATTACTGTGAAGGGTCTTATTTTCATTGTTGCTAGATGTTTCTCTATAAATGGTACCTCCATGGAAATGAAGCAGCCTGGGCACCGGTGAGGGAAGTGCTGATGGTCCATGACAGAACAGGGAGAGCTTCAGGCTTCCAATTTTCACTACAAATTATTTGTCTTTAAATAAATGTCTTGATTTTGCTGTTTCCTTGTCTGTAGAAGATAAATAGTGCCTTCCTGTATGATAGATTTTTATATTAGTGAAGCATTTTAAGATGATTAAATGGCTTGAGCTGTGGAAATGGAGATTATTACCATGTTGAAACTTGAAGGCGCTGACCTTGACGAAAAGCTACGAGACAGCCCAACTGCCCAGTCAAGCAGCATTAGTGGAGCCTGCACTTCAATTTCATGATGCTTGACTATAATATAATCATCTCTAATGTAGCTGTTAGAGGAGCTTCCCAGCCTCATCGGGAGAATTTGCTTAGCCAGGTCTTTCCTATGGCATGCAATTACAAAATGAGAATGAGAGAGTGGGAATGGGATGAATGAAAACAAACATGATTCTGGGACCAACTGCTTGTGGTTAATACTTGACCATTACTTCTTGACAGGATTAATGTCTTTCTAATCACACTAATCCTTTCTGATAACTTCATCCATAATCCATCTATTTCAAAGCAACATCCAGATGGCTTCTGGTGGCGAGGAAGACAAAATAAACAAGCAGAATGGAGTCTTAACAGCAGCTCCTTGTATTTTCCATCTCTGGGGACAAAGGTTTTGATCTTGAAGGAAGTAAAAGAATTGCTTTTTATCAGAAGGCAACAGATAAAAAAAGTAGAGAATGGCAGGGAAGATAGAAAGTTCTATATTTGTATGTAAATAAAATACTTCATAAATACTCTGATTCTTTTCAGTGACAACCAGAAGAAGCCTAGAGGTGCTCACAAGAGTTTAGCTAATTGTTTGCAGGGGGCTAATTAGATTTCCAAGATACTGAAATAATTCTCTTCCTCATTAATAAAAACCTGCTAGAATAATTTTTGGTATTTTACATAGATTTCTCTCCAAGCAGACATGAAACATAATATTTAATAGTTCCTTTTGTTTGTACTGTTACCAATGTTTAAAACAATATAGGAACTGACCTTGTATTTTTATGTAGTCATATTTAAAATAATTCCTGGAGATATGGACGTCTTCCTTTTCCCTTTCAGTTTCCCCTTGAGAGCTTTATCAAAGTTTCACTGGATCTTTCACTGATCCTCCTCACTGTTCTCCCTCAACAAAGACCCAATAAAGACGTAATTTATTGTAACATTTCATAAATCATATGGAGACTTTCCCCCCCAAATAAACAAGATTTAATCAAGCCATTCTAGAGAAAATAATGTATCTGTTTTGTTGCTTGTTTGAGCTTTTTTACTAACAGTAAACAATTAAACAATTGAAGTCTCAAAGAAATAATTAAGCCTTAAATATCGACCCCACTAAAATGTTGCAAGTAAATAAATTTTTTAAATAGTTTTCAAAATCCAGCTTCTGAACAAACTGCTACCATCTTATCCATTGACTTCCTGACTCTTTCTCCAATAAAAACGAGAGTAGTTCAGAGAGGAGATAAGACAGATTTGGCTGAATGGAAACCACTTATTTACTGAAAACAAAGCAGAGCAGAGTTAGAATTACCAAGTCTTAGTTAAAAAACATACAAACAAACAAAAAAAAACCAGACCTCTTTTTCTTGTTAAGAAAAGAAGTATAAAACTTAGAGAAGAATCTCTTCCTGCAAATACTGCGAAGCATCAGTTTTATATCATGAAGAGATCTGAAGGTTATTAAACACAACTTTGAAGAGGCTTGAAAGCCACAGAAATACAAGGACCATAGGGCAGATATGAACACAGATATATGGCAGATAGATAGAACAAATTTGGAGGTTATTGTTCCGAATTGTGTGTAATCTGTGAGCATACACAATTTCATCCAGGATCTGTTGGACAAACAAGATCATAGAATAAAACGGCAGACTCTTCTAGTCAGCAGGAAAAAAAGAAAACCAACACAGAAAGATCATTTTCACATGTAGCTGGAACAACCCATGCAGGAAATAAAGAAGTCATGGGGCTGTTTCGTTTATTTTGATGCCAAGTGCAAAAAACCTCTTAAATCATAGAAATCAGGTTTCACTTACATCCTGCTCTACAAGGTTTAATATTTCATCCAAAACTAATTCAAATGTATTTTGGAGGCCTTAAACTTGGCATTGTATTTTTTTCAATACAAACTAAGAAGTAGTCCCTAAATATGAAACTGCAAGAACTTTTTTTCCTGTTTTGTTTTTTTGGCCAGACTGATTAAATGAGTCAGAAATATTGTGATTATTCAGAAAAGCTGCAGGTTGGATTTCATTGACTTAGTCCTTTCTTGTCTATTTGGCAATCATGTTATAGAAGCTATGCATGAAGTGTATTTGTAGAAGCTACTTAAATACATGGGAAGTCAGGCGATTTTAACCGATAAATCAAATATCTGCCCTGTTATTCCAAGCCTAATCAGATTCTGAGGATTTATAAGAATTTAAAGTTTCCTGGTTTTCATTCGTGTTTCTTAAGAGTCTGGTTCTGAAGGGCACAAGGGCATCTTTGTTCAGTAATAGAAGAAGCTTGGGTTGCTGTTGCCAAGGGGTTTATATAGCCAAGGGTGTCTAATGAACATTAGTTTTAAAGGTAAAACCTGAACATGATACAGTGATCTTAGGAAGCTATTCATTCTGAATTCCGTATTCCACAGAAAATGAGGAAAGTACTTTTTCTCATCATTCTTCAGCTGCGTTATGTGAACACCTGAGCTATAGTGACGAACAGTGAGGAAATCCTGTGATGTAACTGTGTGTTACTTCATACAATAACTGTGATAACTGTAATGGCCTGGAGCTTCTCCCCTATGAAGAAAGGCTACGTGAACTGGGTCTGTTTAGCCTTGAGAAAAGAAGACTGAGAGGGGACCTGATCCAGGTCTATAAATATCTAAGGTGTGGGGGGCAAAGTGGCGAGGCCAGACTCTTTTCAGCAGTGTGTGGAGACAGGACAAGGGGAAACGGCCAGAAACTGGAGCATAGGAAGTTCTACACGAATGTGTGCAAGAACTTCTTTACAGTGAGGGTGACGGAGCACTGGAACAGGCTGCCCAGGGGGGTTGTGGAGTCTCCTTCTCTGGAGATATTCAAGACCCACCTGCCGCCTACCTGTGCGACCTGCTGTAGGGAACCTGCTTTGGCAGGGGGGTTGGACTCGATGATCTCTGGAAGTCCCTTCCAACCCCTACGATTCTGTGATTCTGTGATGCTCGGTATGTCTGCTAATCTTGGTGTCTTCTGTTCTGTTCCTTCCAACATCAAATGTATGAAGTCAAATGAAAAGCAGTTAATGAGTAGTCTCTGACTACTTATAGACATTTCTTCCTGAAAATTAGTCTGGGCAATTGCTTAAAATGTTCCCTGTTGCTCTGCAGCCTTTGGTCCCTTCTTCAAACTGAGATTTGCAGGCCATGAATAACGTGCAGCTTTATTTGAACCCAGACCTTGATTCATGCTTCATCACACCACAGTTTCCCCTGTTGCATCTCCATAGTTAATTACTTTTGAGAACTTTCTCATCACAGCATGAACCGAGCATGACTTTATCTGGTGACAGGATAATCTCATTACAGATGATGATCTTGTTAATGAATATCCCCAAGACAGAGCAATCTCATTATTAGCCCCCTCAGGATTTGCCACCTACGAGCCAATGTCTGATTAGATTCTAGCTGCACATCCTCCCCCAGATCCTAACTGTACAGTGGCTGAGGCTCATGTGGCACCCCCAAAGGCACATGACTCACTGGAAATGCTTAATTATGAGGTTTTGCCTTCAGTTCTCCTGGACATACTTCCCAGGTGGATAGTCGTGACAGTTCAAGCACCATGTGCAGCAGAGTTCATCTCCAGCTGCTCTGCAGAGCAAACGCAACACAGGTGACATCAGGGGCTGTCTTTCCCACAGAGGGAACAACAGAGCTTTACAGGCAAAAAGAAAGGTGGAATTTTCATCAAACTGTTCAAAGAGAAGGAAGAACAATGGCTACAGAAGTCAGAGAGATCAAGATGCTCATTTTCTAAATGATCTGTATTACAGTGCAGCCAGCATTTTCCCTTGCTCCTGTAGCATTAACAAAAGCTGTCCTACATGAGAGAGTGGCAATGCAGAAAAGCAGTGCATTTTCTTAATTAATCTAGCGGAGAGCAGGAACCTGAGCACTAAACCGCATCCATTTGATTTCATTAAATGTGCTGTAAAGGTTAAGCTGCACTTTAGTATTGGCTCTAGACAACCTCACTGAGTAGAGTGAGGTCAAGGAGGTCTCATTCAAGAAGATGCAGCTTAGTACATCACTATTTAGGAGGAAAAGCTTGATAATCTGTTCTGCTTTGATGATAAATCTAGGCAACGGGGTCACATCAAATAGTAAATGTAAAATTTTTTTTTCAACTTTAGTGTTCCCGAGATGCGTGTTTAGAAGAGTTTACATCAGATTATTCAAAGCTAAATCTTAGTTTAAAGCCCCAGGCAACACAGGTGTGATTGGAAACTCACATCTCAGTCTTATATTACTGGGAAGCAGCAGGAGGGTCTATGCCAGAGCCGCAAGGGCAAGTTCAGGCACCAAGCGTTGCCTTAATTTGCCTGTAAAAGAGGGGGTTAAAAGTGGGGGTTAAACTACATGGCAGTCATATAGCATGGCAGAGACAAGCTTTGTGAGGCCTCTGACCATCTTCTGGCAGTAGTGGGAAGAGCCAAAGGGGAAAGAAGAGGTTGAGATTGCCACAGCATTTTCTTGAGATGCCGTACCAGCTCATGAAGGAGTCTCCTCTGCTTACAATACAGTTACAGAGCCTGTCTGCTCCCCAGCATGGCCCCTACTAAAGCAAAAATCTATTGTGGTGTGTATGGGTTTAGAAAAAAGTAAAATGCTTTTTGGTTGATGTTGTTGTTGTTTTTTTAAGTGAAAAATGAACCATATGTCAAACTTGCCCCTAAGTTTTTTTAACTTTGAAGTTATGGTCTTTCTTTACACGGGAAGGAATGAAAGGGCTGATCAGATTTCTTCCATAGGTCCCTTCCAACCTGAATTATTCTACAGTTCTGTAAAGTTATGTGTAGGTTTTCATGCCTAAGTTTGCCTGACTGACTATTGCCATGGCTCCTGCAAACTGGGCCATGAAACATAAGGTTGTGTAAAAACTGTCCCTCAAGCTTCAGGGAGCAGTCAGTAGGATTCGATCGCCACGTGTGCAGCCTGAGCTTGCAAGTTCCTTTAGGAAACCAGGATCTCATATGGCACAAATGAAACATCTTTTTAGATGCACAGGCTACAGCTTTGTGGTACTGTAAGCTTCCAAAAACACTGATATGAAGGCGATTATACAAGATGCAAATAGAATAATAGGAAATTAGGCTTTCTGTTGCATTAATGTTATGCATAAGGTGCCATATATTTCGTGTTTTCTTTCCACAGCTTAATGTCTGGGCTAGCAGCCCTGGATGCCAAGACTTCCAGTCGATTGGGTATCATAACCGTCACTTATTACCTGTGGACAACATTTGTGGCTGTGATTGTGGGAATAATTATGGTCTCCATCATCCATCCTGGTGGAGCAGCACAGAAGGAGAGCACTGAGGAGGGTGGAAAGCCCATCATGAGCTCTGCAGATGCACTGCTGGACTTAATCCGGTAACTACATTCATTCTTTCTGAGTTCTGGAGATAATGTTTTGAACATTTGTGGAGATAATGTTTGGAGAGGAGCAGCTGTGGCGTGAGGATAAGGTCTTAAACATTAAAGTCTTCACAGTTTTGCACAGACATCAACTATGACAGGACTATGAGCTGCTCACTCCCTTTTTGCTGTGCTAAGAACCATCCACAGCTGCACTCTCTTTCTACCCTGAGTGTACACTGATGGTTTTTATTCTTCCACTACAGAAATAACCACATTCACTAAATAAATAAATAATAATACAACTGTGGGGAGCGGGCTTTCAGCCTAGATAAACATTACGGGTGAAATCCTGGCTCTGCTGAAGTAACTGCAAGACTCCTAAATATCTGTGTGGAAGTCTGGATTAAATGTAATGATGTATCTGCTGGTTTGAGCTAGAAAAGCTGATCCTTCAGCTCAGTGATAAATCACTTCCATTCACAGCTGTAGACCATCCTTTCAGGCCCAGATTGGCTTATCTTCTCAATTCATTCATTTCCTCTCAATGTATCAGTTGCACATGTGCACAGAAGTTTGCACAGGAAGCATCTGGTATTCTTCAAAAAAAAAAAAAAAAGAATGCTAAGTGTACAAGTGGAGTGCATGAATCTTGGCACGGTAACACACGTATTCGCCCTCACTTATTTCAGATATGAAGCCACTTTGAAATGATGACATGTATTATTAATTCTTGTAATGTTATATATGACATTGTCAGGTTTGGAATTTTTGGCAGAGAGGAAGGATGTTGCTAGAAACAGAGGAAGGATGTTGCTAGGAATTGAATTTCTGGAATTTTTGGGTGAGGATTCTGTTTTTAGGAGTGGTTTCAATCAGAAATAAAGCAAAGAACTACTGCAGAGCCTCATCATCATTCTAAACACCTATAACATTAATCAGTGTTCACATTTCTAGAGTACTAATGGTATATGGAGGAATCTGGTGATAGCATAATGTAGCATGTATACAGCATTATTTTGCAGGTGGTGCTTCCCCCACGTATTTGTCTGTTATGTTAAAAAACAGTAACAAAACCTCCAGTGTATGTGACACGATTAGGACACTACCACACGATACTGAAATGGCTCTAAACCTCACATCATCCAGGACCTATGTAATCTGATCGACATATTAAATTTACAGCCTCAGAAAATGTACCCACAGTCAGCCATTTTATGTCTAAACAGAAGTATTTGAAAGGGTTCCATTTAAAAGTGAACCCCCAGAGATGGGGGACGTGATCTGTGGACTTGAATCTGCCCCTGATGACTGTATCCTGAATTCAGCCTAGACAGAAAGCCCGCTGAATGCAGCATAATATGCACATTTTTAGCCTTTACACTGAAAATCTTTAGTGCTGTTGTGGACTTAAGTATCTGATTTCTATTTTAATCTGATCCGTCTTTGAATCAAACACATCTTCCATCTCTGGAAGACACCCATTTAACCAGCAGGAATCTCCCCTTCCACAGCTTGCCCCTCTTCTTTGGCATTGTGCAAGCATCTGGGCTGAGCACAAGGAATTCAGATGGTAATTCTCAGTCTGAAGTTTTGCAGGAGATGCAATTCTAAAGAACTGTTCTCTCTCTAGTTCTTTCTAGCTGCCACTTCATTACTGGGCTGAGACAGATATACAAATCTGCCTTAATTATAGTCAAGATTTCTGGTATGAGCTCATGAAATCGTATTTTCATCCATATTTAAAAATACAAATCCTCAGCCTAAGGATCATCATCTTGTTCTCTCTAATGCATTAGAACACCTGGTGCCTAATGAATTTTAATGGATTTATTCTCATGATGTGCATCACTTCTGTGAGGTAGGGAAGAGACATTTTCCTTTCCTACAGCTGGAGAACTGAGATGTATGGGGAAAAAATACCTCACTGAGGATCATTCAGAAAATTCTGTGGTCCCAGAGGAAATATTCCCAGCTTCTATGAGAGCTAGCAGTGTCATGTTCTAGGAATGTAGTTTTTGGGGCATCTCAATGGAAATAATAGCAGTGAATCAACACAGACTTTTGCCTTCTTTTCTTCTATGTGAATTATTGAAATTAACTCTGTACTTTTTTCCAAATATGAGAAAAAGGGAATATTTAGTGACCTTTTTCAGTTAAGAAATGAAGAAGAAATGAAGAAGAAGGCTGCACTTAGAGGAATAATGTCCAATTGAAAATATTTGGTGTGTTTTCTTCAAGAACTTATGTCCAACTGACAAACAAAATAGAAAATGCATAGAACCTGAGGGTGAACCTTTGTAAAACAAGATCTATTACACAGGGCTGCACAATTTACATTAACAGTTATTATTTCTACCATGCTTTGTTGTCATTTTCATATACCTTACATTTATAAGGGTGAATTTCATTGCCACTTAAATCATGCTGTTTGCATTTGTCATCAATGGAAACAAATTTTTGCTGATGAGATAAAGGAAATGATTAGATATTATAAACATCCACTTGAGGGAAAAATCCAAGCCAAACTGGAGGTTCACCTTCCTGTTTTATATACAGCTTATCGTGTGTGCAAATGGGCACCACAAAACACAGGGCTCACAGACATTTTTAGTCTTTCTCAAGCCTCACCAAACAGAACAATATTGTGAGCCAGTTGAGCTCAAAAGCTCCAAATAAAACAACTCGGTGAATTCAGACAGGATCAAATCACGCCTTAACCCGATATAACACAAGAGTTCATACAGTGTTTACTGGAAGGATAAATCAGAGCAGTTTTTACCACTGAATATTCAGGACTGCATCGAGTTTAATAGATTTTGAAGCAGGTACCTGGAGACTCAGTCTGGCTCACATGCTTTAACAAAAGAGGTTTGTTCTTTGTTTTGATTTGCGCTGTTGGGCTTTGTAGTTGTTTTTTTTGTTGGTTTGGGTTTTTTTGTTTGTTTGTTTTTAATATGCCATTATTAGTTAGAAGAGAATATAAACACAGTTAGACGATTTGTATTTTCATGGGAATCCCAAGCACTGTTAAAATAATTTCCTTTCTCTCTTCTCAAGCTAAGGCCTATTTCATTTTGTACAGAAATTCCATTTCTTCAAAACAGGGCAGGAAAAGTTCAGTATCTGCTGTAATTAGGAAGAAGTCCAGGCTGCAAAACCAAGAATCACACTTAAAGAAGTTTACAGCTGAAGTCTGAATTGTATATGCAGGCAAGAATTTAAGAGCGCATTAAAAGACTCCGAGTTTAAACTATAAAAGAACTGTTTTTTCAATAGCTTTGATCTACATTCCAGTATCTTTTACCAAAAGCCACTGTGTACCTATGGTAGAAATATTCGTCTGTCTCCTGTGGCAAACTAGCATTTTGTAATCATGTCAGTTTTCCAGATTTCTTTTATCTCACAGAAGAAGCCTGATGCCAGCACTGTTCACCACCGTGCGTGACCAGATGTTCTCTTGTAGTTAATTTTTAAGAAGTTCAAGCTGCTCAGAAGCCTAAAGTGCTCTGAAGTCCCTAAATGTATGGTACCTATTTGTCATAAAAGGAAAGCAACATGGAAAAAAGATAATTCCATGATGAAAATGATGCTGGGAAGAGGGACTTTGAAGCAGACGGCACATGGGAGCCATGAGTTAAAACTGCGTTAGGAAAGCTTCAGCCCCAAAAAGGAATAAATTACTCATCCTCCTGAAAATTGGCCTGGACATTTTCTGAAATGAAGGAACACTTTCTATTAAATACATTTCCTTTCCTGGAACCATAGTGCAAATGTGCTGGGCCTGTCATGCTACTTTTTATATGACTCAACCTTTTCAAGATTCCTAAAGACGTGGTGCACTTGTGCTTCCACCCCAAAGAATGAGTTTTTCAGGAAGTCACAGCACTGTTAGAGCTGTGCCAGGACCTTATCTTTCAGAAGAAGCAAGAGAAGGAGGTTCACCCTCCTGATCCCTTACTGGAACTGAAATGCCGTGCAACAGTGTCACCCTCAGGACACGTAAAATGTCTAAGTATTTGACAAACTCATTCCATATTAGTTTGGCCTTGATCTGCAAAAAGACAAGCACGACACAATGCCTTAGTTCTGATTTTTGCATTCCATTAGCATCTTTTATCACAATAATAGTACTGTAAGGTGTCTATTTTGCAAAAGCATGCTCAGTCCTTTTAGTCGGGGTAGTGAGATTGATAATAAGGACAGGCTTCCTAGCTAGGTGGTTGTTGGCACAGTGTACAAGAGGCAGTTGGATAATGCCTTTAATGTGCTTCACTTTTGGTTAGCCCTGAAGTTGTCAGGCAGCTGGACTCTACGGTCTTTGTAGATGTTTTCCAACTGAACTGTTCTATTTTCTTCCATTCCATTCTATTCCAAATGAGATGATTATTTCTGTGCAGTATGCATCTTTCCATGAACCCTGAGATAGGTCTCTTGTTCAGACTTGCTGAAATAAATTTTGCCCTTGATTTTAGGTGTGCAAACCCTGATGGAGCCCACTGACACCAGCAGGATGCTATTTCAGATGTATTCCTATACAACTGAGGACAGGATTTGTGGCTCATGTGGTACAGTAACAGGAGTCTACAGAGCTGATGATGGAAGTCATGCACAGGAGAGTAAACACAAATGCATCTTTGAGGTTAAGGGAATGTCACTGAGAAAGAAGAGACTCCTGACTTCAGATTATAGTAAATAGGAACCGCAGTGCTGTTCATTCTTCTGCAGAGCTGTAAATACTGGAAACTTTATAGTCCTTGTGTCAAGCTACTCAGACTCCATTATTACTGTCTCCATACCCTTGCTGTACTGAATACTGCCAAAAACCCACTCTTAAAACAATGTTCTTGCAAGCTAAATTAGTTAAAATGTGAGAAATACAGGGCAGAGAGCAGTGTCCAAAGCTGCTTTATGCCCCACACAAATATAGGCCAGTAAAATATTACCAGGACACATATGTTGCAAAAGCACCCAGTCAGGTGGCTTTAATTCTGCAGCGTGGGAGACTGCAGCCAAAGACTGTCTGGTGTGGCAGGGATTAGGTACTGATAACATCAAAGTCTGAGAGGAAAACCAGATTGCTGCTGCAGAGCACAGAGTGCCCCAGAGGGAATGGGTGTTCTGAATCAAGGAAACATCTGCTGTACCTGTGTCTGCTGGCCTAACTTCTTTAAAAAGATCTGCACAAACCAAGTGCTTTGAATCAACAGATGGTGTGGTTAGGACTCCAAATGAGTATTTCAGACATTCAGTAGTATAATTACAACCAGAATTTGGCCTTTTATTTGTAATAGAAGTTATCCAGGAGCCATCAAACTGTCTTTTCCAATAGCTGTATACTTGTGTTTCATGGACAGTTTGGGTAAAGGCATGAGCAAGAAAATAGTCTAACAGTGCTGATTTTGTCTCACAACCATACTTTTTGGAGTCAGCAATGTTTTGAAGGGAGCAGGAGGGCACTCGTGTCCTGGGGGCACGACCAAAGCATTGCTTGAGCTGAAAAATGATTTTCCTAAACAATTTAGCTTCCTAAAAGAGCAGAAAGTTAAGGGACCAAAATGAGCGAGTAATGTTAATTGCTAGATTAATTGGTGGGAGACAATGGAGAAGGGAAAAAGGCATCCCATTAGCAGTGACAAGGTGCTAAATAGTTTTACATGTATTACAAGCTGCGCTCTCAGAGCAGCTCCTTAGACTGGTTGGTGTTTGCTACAAGTCTGCAGGATTTTCTTTAAATTCCTTGGCTACATAATTGCAGAACACCTGTCACTTTAGTCATGCATACACATTTCTAACTGTTGGTATATCCTTATGCCTGAATCCTCATCTCATACAAAAATGAGAGAAGGATTCCAAAATTTGCTAGTAGAACAGGCCAGCCTGTGCATCACAGCAGGATACACTCAGAAGTGTTTAGTAGTTCACTCGTCTGTATTTGCTGATAGCACAGCAAATACAGGCCAGCTATGTCATCTGTGGTTCAGTAGTAAGTCTGGTCTGTAGAAAGTTCATATTGAAGCTTCATATATGTTCACTCTTTCAACCAGTGTTAAACACACCTGCTCTGTCTGGCAGAATTCCTGAAGCAGAAGATGCTGTGGAAAATGTGTCCTCTGTTCTTCCTCAGGGCAGATAGTATTTAGCTCTTAATTTTTTTTACATAACCAAAAGCCACATGTCTCAGTTCCTGTTTTACAGTCATATCCTTGTCTTAGACCTAAACATACCTATGTTCAGCACCAATCTCCCTCACTTTTATTCACTATATATAATTCTCTATTATTGTGTGAAATTTTTTTTGCCAAGAATGCCAAATTGTGCCCGTGAGGTTAGAAACAATCAGCTGTTCTAGAGAAATGAATCCTAGCTTACTTTGTTTCCCACAGTCTTATTTTGTGTTCTGTTTTTTATAAGCAATCAGAAGGTAGAACTGGAAATCTAGAAATATTTTATCTACTTAGCTCTCTTAATTGAATAAACACCAGAGCATTTGTAGATGGTGGCAGCAACAATTGTTACTTCTTAAGTACTGACCGTGTCTTTAATTCAGCATTTGCCAGTGATGAACACAGTACCTGTTCTGAGTAGAGAGACAGCTTCACTTTATGATCCTAATACCCGATCCGTGTGGTTATAACTTCATCCTTGTGATGGTAGTAGAGATGTGGCAGGGCTGATCTGATATCAGGTTGGATGCCTGGAAGATAGGAGGACAAATATCAACATGCAGCAAGGTGTATCTCTACAGCAAGGCTTTGTCAGATGTTTCCCAAGAGGCCTGGCCGAATCCATAAACTCCCACTCATCTCCTGAGTATCTGTGGCTGTTTCATACTTTCTTATTTGTTTTTGGTCCATTAGAGTTTTCTTCCACAGATTGCTCCCTACAATGTTTTTAATTAACAAAACTAAATTTTGGCTAATACTGGATTTTTTCAATCCAAGTAAACCAGCTTAAAATAAAAAATAAGCTGAAGTTCTGGCAAACACATTCAGGTCAGCCATTCACTAGATAAACTGTGTCTCAAAGACTGGATCACAGTGCATAATATATTAAAAATTATTGGGAGCATTCCAGCATCCAGTATTATGTGGGTAGTTGTAATTCCTGCAGGATAAAGAATGATAAAGAAATAAAATGCTTTAATCCTCCACAAATTTGTCTAACATTTAATCCAGCTACTAACCGCATGGTATTTCCTTTCTCGAGCAGTCTCAATTTGTTCTTAATTCTTCTAATTAATACTATAAGGCAGAGATAGAAAGTAGAAATCATCAGCAATTAAATACATATTTCTTTGTAGTGCTCTGTCTTGTACATCATATTCATAGTAAGCCCTAAGCAGGACTGCTCGGTGTGATTCCATTCTTCACAATAATCCATATTCACACAGTGGGTTACAGCAGGTTATGTCACCGTAATTATACTATCACTTTGCAATCCCATAGCACCTTATATCTGATCACCACAAATCATAAAACAAATGCAATTTAATATTAATGAACTCTCTAACAGTGTTGAAGCAGAATTCCCTTATGAGGCATACTGAGGCAGTAATGAACTTTTCCCTCTCTTATAAACCTCCTCTCCATCTCTCCCAGGTCCAGCTCCATCCAGCTGTCCTTCAGCTAGTCCCCTGCCTCAGCCAAGCTCCTGGGGCTCAGGCAAAAGGCTGTGTCTGCATCTGATAGGAAAGTGATGCACATCTGGCTGTTGTCTGTGTCTTGTTTTGGCTACAGATTTGACACTTGAACCAGAGAATGATCAGCTTTTATGGAAAGCCTGCAGAGATAATTCAGTGCTTTGCACTGCTGTTACAGAAGTGAAAGCAGTCAGACTTGCAGCAGCGTAGTGAGCACTGCTTGTCACTAACCACATCACTGCACAATGAGTGTCTTAAGCTAAATAATTCTAATTAAACAATTGTGTGTGCAAGGGAACTGCATTAATTTAACTAAGTCTTGCTAACTGAACCTTTTGACAAGTTGATTATGTGGGCAGAGCCTTCTAATCTCATGTCTCTGCAGGACATGGCCATCATCATGCCTGGGGCTCTTAAGCATGACAGGTAAAATGTAAGAAGACATTGCCAGTGTACAACCCAGCTTAGAGATGCTGTGATCCTTCGGTATCCCACTTCAGCCGGCAAGGGAAGGTCATTTGAGCTGCCTCGCCTTCACTGGCATGAGAAAGGGGCAGGAGGGGTAAAGATGAGAAGTGAAGCGCTGTGCATCATCGTGAGCTCACCTGATGTTAAATACTGTGCCCTAAGGCAACAGCCTTACCAAGATGGCAAACGATGCCTTCACTCAGCTTGTCTGCTCTCACAGAGGGCCAACACTACAACTCATTTTCAGTCTTCTGTTTCAATCATTAGACAGTGCTGCTGACCCGTAATTCAGATTCTTCCTCTGCTTTACCCTGAACAGATTAATTCCCTGTCTGTAGTAATTGCTCTGTCTGATGGTACTGAAACAGACTTTACCTCATAATTTGAGGTGTAAGCATAATGTCACATTGTCATGACTTAAAACAGTAATAAAAGTGGTTTTTTTCTACACCAGTGCAGCACACATATGCTGCTGGTGAAAAGAGGAAAACAGATCTGGAAAGTGTCTCAGTTTGGCATGCATTTAACTATATGCACAGTTAGCAATTCTCCTTAGAATATGCTTAAGAGCTGTCTTGTCTTGAAGCTTGAGTTGGTTAGAAAATTCAGAGGAATTCAGGAATTATTCTCTTTGCATAAGTTTATGTGAAAACATAGAATTGGGTCACAGCGCGCCACTGTCTTTTGCCTTTAGGTTCAGACACTTGGTGCTGCTGAAAACAAATCAGTTCTATTAGGACTACTAGAGTAATCATATAAATATTGATTCCCAAATGCTACATGGAAATATATGACTTTTCAGCTTTTTTTTTTGCTGAATTATTCCTCTTTGAAGCCTCTAGAGGGTGCGCTCTCCATTTCAAATTAGGATTAAATGACTTTCTACAAGGCAATAATCTAATTCAAACAGAAGTTATAAATTAACTCCAGGTATTTTGGGGTGAAATGTTACGGTCTGAGATAAAGTCAGAAAAAATAACAAGAGTCGCCTTTGGAATTAAAAATTTGTCAGTTTCACCACAGATCTCAGAGTATATGGTCATTATTTTGGGCTATAGCCCGGCTGTCAGCACAGATGAAATTGTTTGCCTCATGTCAGTCTTTTGTTCCGAAGCCTCAGAACAAAACTAAAAGTTAGCAGAGACTCTGCAGCTCTAGTCCCAATTCTTTTAATCAGGAATCAGGTAATCTGTTTGAAAAGCAAACTGTTTGTGACCAAACCTCTGCAAAACCTACGCCGCTTAGAACTTTAGTGATGAAAATGTATCAGGACATACTGCTGCTCGTAGGTCATCTCACAGCAGTGCTTAAAGTCCCAAAGTAGATTACAGCACCCAGGGATCTCAGGACTACATCCGTGAACTTTGATTCTGTCTTGAATAGCCCAGTATCTAAATAAGCAAGACAGAATACAGAATAAAGAAATACTCTTCTCACTACTTAGATGAGGAAGGGAATTATGCCATTTTTGTTACCAGTTACAACACGGAGACAGTGGTGGAGCCAGACACTAAAACTGGAGTTCCTAGTTTCACTCCAGTATTTAGAAATGAGTCCAAAAGCATGAATTCTGAAGAACTCTCCCCGTGCTGTGCCTTGCTGAGCCAGTCACATCTGTACAGCAGCCTCCTGCACCATTCAGCCCTTGTTAAGGGTACACAACTAACATCTCATAGACCTGAGACCCAGTAAACAGAAATTGCATTCAGTCCCACAGAATTGATTTTATTTGTTCACTTCTAGGAACATGTTTCCAGCCAACCTTGTTGAAGCCACATTCAAGCAGGTAAGTGGCTACTGTTCTTTTACCACTGCAAAGGTGGGCCAGCATCATAGAAAGATGCACACAATATGTCTTCGTAAAACAGAATCCAGATGTAGATACTGTGTATTACTTCAGATATTACAAGTACCTTAATTTAAGAATTAATGAGTTCATTTCCATTAGCCTCAGAAGTCTTGCAGCCTGACTACAACTGGTAGGTCAAAAGTATTTTAAAAGTCCAGTACAGATCCCACCTGGAGCTCCCATCTGGAGCAAAGCTGTGTAGTGGGTTAGGCCATGGATACATTCTTTTGCCATTTCTTTATCAAGAGAAACCTTCAGGATTTTACATTGTTGCTACAGTATAGCATTCTAAGCTTTGTTTTGAGATATCATGTGACTAGCTGTTTTACAAACCTCAAACTCTTTTGAGGATCAAGCCTGAGCAGCAAAATGTACAGCAAGTGCTTCAGGCTGGTGCTGTGGTATGTCAGTCACCAATAGCCATTCCTCAGAGAGAGGATGAGTTAAGACACCTCACCCTGCTAATAACACAGCTCTGCTTTTTCCAGACTGGAGCCGGTACACATCGTGGTTGTGCTGGGGGATCTATATGCAGACCCCATTTTCATTCTATTCTTTGCTCTGCTCTTAGAGGGCACTGTACCACCACATAAAGGTAGAACGGAATATAATATCCAACTAAAACAACAAAATAATGTATTTAGGAAGAACTTAATTGCTAAAATTGGAATTTGGCCAGAAAATCTTATCTAAAAGTTATGAGTAAGCAAGAGGCATGGCTGTATTTATTTCATCTGTGGGAATATTTAATGGAAACTCCATGAGGCAAAGAGAAGGGCAATCGAACACCTGGGAAGTAATTCCTAATTATGTCCTGTAGGAAAGGAAATACAAGGGAATGTCTAATGCAACTCTATCAGATCATGTGTTTGCTGAACAAGGCTCTGATTTTAGGAAATTCTGATTTTTGCTTTTCCAAAAATCCAACATTTTCTACACATAGGGTCAGGAGCTGTCATTCTTTTCATGCTGTTCTCCCTATCAGACAGCCTTATTTAACAAAGAACTTATGAAGTCTCATTTTAACTATTAATTTCTGCTGGGATATTACAGTTAAAAAAAAAAAAAAACCCTTTGTTTTCTTTCAGTATCGCACCAAGAGTATTCCCATCATTAAAGCTAACAAAGCATCATCTGAAAGCACAACTCGTCGCATTATAATATATGGAGTCCAAGATGAGAATGGATCCAATGTCCAGAATTTTGCCTTGGACATCACTCCTCCACCTGAAGTGATTTACAAATCAGAACCAGGCACTAGTGATGGCATGAATGTGCTAGGGATTGTGATATTCTCTGCAACAATGGGTAGGTTTCAGACATGTTGGTTTGCAATAATCCAAGTATCCATTTAAGAGAAAAAGAAAAAAGTTGGGCTGTTGGGTTTCTTGAATGAGAGTAACCTACTTCCAGACAAGGTCCTTTGCCAAGCAGTAAATTGTTTTTTGCCTTGGAGTCTGCCCTGTCGTTCTTACCCATTCTTAATCACATTTTATTACATTATTAGTGTAAAATACAACTATCACTTCCCTATGCAAGAGCACAGTTCAGATAATAAGCCTCAGAGGTATGATGGGTGAGTTTCAGAGGAATATTGTTTAATCAGCTTTAAATTCATGGATCCTGTCTTTGTTGAAACTTCATTATTTTAATTTTTTCATTGTGCAATGCTTATATACCATCTAGTAGCTTATCTCAGTGAACTGTAAGAGCTTCTCTCTAGCTGATTTATTCAGTTTCACTTGCTAGAGAAACATCGGTGCCACGTGTGGTATGTTATCTTTGTGAATTAGGAAGAGGGACTTTAACCACTCCCTTAATACGCCCTACTTAACGATGACAAAGGTTATGTTCTGATGATTATTACAGGAAAAAGCTGATAGTTTTCTTTATCTACTATCTAATTTCTTCTTCAATCTTACCATGGTCAGCTATGGTTGTTCCATAAAACATCTTTAACTGTATTTATTACATTACAGTTCCTATAAGCACAAGGGGTCAAAAATCAAATCCAGAATTAGCAGATTTGTCTCTCTTTTTAATTTCTCCAGTATGTGGTATTCCATATGCAACACTGCTGAAAATTGGCTAAATTTTGTTATATCTTATAGCCAATTCCCAAAGTACAGTGTCACAGCAACCAATATTCCAGCCAAGAATTATTGGACATGAATAAATTAATTACATGTTCTTATTAGAATCAAGGACTTCTTAGAAAACCATTAATTGTCTTCACAGAGCTGAATGTATTACTGTTACCATGCCCTAACTCTTGCTGGCCCAGGAATCGAGAGATGGAAGCTAAGAGCTGGCTTCCTCCTGGCTGATACACAGAATGTCCTGCCTCTATACTGCCACATACACGACAGCCCAAGCTGCCGGGTCAGCCCTGGCTGTAGTAGCTACAAACAAACCTGAGACACTAAGACCTCAAACATGTCAAGTGGGTGACAGAGCCCTGTAGGGAGCCAAAGGAAAAGGCTGTGCCTTGGCTCCCTAGTACTCTGTGTCTGTGTCAGGTGAGATTCTCAGATTTATTGTCTGTTCCTACTGCACAAAGATCTATATTCATCCAGCCATGTCCCATTTAGTTTACCTTGAGTTATAGCAGGAAGGGAAAGCTCTGGGGATTTCCATGAAGGCACATGAGAATTTAAACACAAATGTCTATGTTTGCAGGTATAATGTTGGGAAGAATGGGAAACAGTGGTGTTCCTTTGGTCAGCTTTTGTCAGTGTTTAAATGAATCTGTCATGAAGATAGTGGCAGTTGCTGTTTGGTAAGTAACAGTTTTAGTAAGCTTTTCTTTTTAAAGAGTAAAAAAATTTTGACAGAAATGATATAAACCTATTTTAAGGGAAATAAATGAGAGTGAACAACCCTTAGTTTTGTGGGAATGCCCTGTCATTTTAACATAGGCACCCCATAAATCACTCAGCTGTGTGGGTGGGTGGATTATAATACAGCCCACACACGGGAGCACCTCAGGCTGGTACTCCCATACCTTGTAGCACAGCTCCACAGAAATTCTCACCTGGTTTCAGCTTGGTTAAGCTAATGGGCTGTCATGATCCGTACTGCAGCAATGTACTTCCTGCTAGCTCAGAAGTCTCTACAGTGAACACCACAGTTCAGAAACTAGGTAGTCTTCTGCCCAGGCAGTCCAAGAGCATGTCTAATGCATATTGGTAATTCTCTTATGTCTTTCAAAGGCTGCATAAGCATCTACTTAACAGTTTCCAACTGTCACATCAGTATGAACAGCACAGCAGAGCCTGGGACTCATTCCCTAGTTGCCAAGAAAATGACCTACCTTAAGCTACAAAGTGAGAGCCTTTTTCTGAACCCAAATATTTTGAGTTCATTCCTGATCAGCAGTATTACCCTGGGTAAAGGAACAGTAGGAATAGTGCTTCAGGCCTGCTTCTCAGCTGTGGGACAGGCACATCTGATCTGACACAACTGAGTGCAGCTGTGTCACTTATGGGTGGGTGCTTTTACTACACTGAAAGCAGGATACAGGAGTTTTCCCCCTCACACTGTTTGGTGGAAGTGAACTATCCCCTGTTAATGACTGTATTTCTTTTTCTCAGGTACTTTCCATTTGGAATTGTGTTCCTAATTGCTGGTAAAATCTTAGAAATGGATGACCCTTCAGCCATTGGGAAGAAACTGGGGTTTTATGCCATTACTGTAGTGTGTGGTCTGGTTGTGCACGGGCTGTTCATTCTGCCAATGATGTACTTCTTTATCACCAAGAAGAATCCTATTGTCTTTATCAGAGGGATTCTTCAAGCCTTGCTTATTGCTCTGGCCACCTCCTCCAGGTATTATCTAGTTTCAGTGTGTGTCTATCAACATTTGGCAGTTATGAGTGGAAGCCATTTGACAGTGGCATTTGTTACGTTATTTTCCCTCACTTGAAAAAATATTGGACAAAAATGATTTTTCTTAGAGGACTAGAAAGGTAATAAGGTTATTTCTCTACAAAAACAAATTCTGTGTTTCTACAAAGTTAAATCATATTGAGGGACACAGTTTGTCGAGAACACACTTTTGGAATTGGTAGATAACCTCATAGTTCAGTCATAGGGAAACATTTTACACTTTCTACTCATCTTAGTCTTTGGGTTTGGGTACATTAAGAAAAGACTGTGGTTGCAAGCTATTGTCCAGCGTGTAAAAATATTCAGCTGTTCTCAAGGAACAATATTTTTTACATTCCTTTTAGGGAAAGTGTACAGTGAGCTTTAACCATAGCTGAACAGTGAAATGGGAAACAACTCATGAACTGGTTAAGAAAAAGAACACCAGTCCTTGAAAGGCCTGGAATTGACCATCATGGTGCACGAGACACGAAGGACAACACGAAATCACATTTCCACATAGCTGATATAACAAAAAGACAGCCTTGTCACATCTGTGGCTGGAGGCTTGTTACTCTGAAATAGTAAGAGCAGCTGTACCTATCAGTACATGGTACAAGTGGCTTTTATTAGTAACAGTACAAAGTACTCAAGGGACAGAGCAAAAGAGAAAACTGAAGTAGTGCCAGACCTGTGCCAGACTTGGGAAAAGAGCCTAAAACATTCATCCCTACGCCACTGGCCTGATTAGGCTCATTATTTCCTTATAGTTCCAATGAGGTCCAACAAGGTGATGTGGGGAAGGAAGCACATAAGCAGATGGTTGTTTCTCTCATAAATATACTTACATTAAGGCAAGAGTAAGCAGAGCAGAAGGAATGTATAGGCATTAAAAGAAAGGAGAGGAGGGAGTGATTATTTCAGCACAGTTGTAATGTATTGGCTTTCCAGCATGTGTCACTTTACAGGGTGTTTTCATATTTAATAGTTTGCTCCAAACTGACCTATAAAGAGCAGCGTACTGAGAAACACAAAGTCAAGAATAAATTATGTGCTGGGTGGTGTTTTAAACTCTAATTAGGCTTATATAATTAGGGCATGCTGTTTTATTAGAGCATAAAAAGCTTGAAGTTTGTGATGTTGTCACATCCCCATGTTCAAGTAAGATGTTAATTTTACACTCAAAGATGTTATTGTTGGAAAAGGCTGCTTACTCTCACATTTGACACACTTGACTATCTGCCCTACTCGTCTAGGAGTTCCTGGAGTTCTATTTCTGAAGGTGCTCTATTGCTGGCAACCCGGGCTTTTTCTCTGTGCTATTTCATTAACTCTCTCTTTCTAGAAAGGAATAAGGAAATAGAGATTTTTTTTTTCTAGGAAAAAAAAGTATTTTCTCTTTAAAAATCTGAACTGATTTTTTCTGTTTTTAAGGAACAAAAAGAGAAAACTTTGGTCCTCCTTTTATCAGCTATAGAAGAGTTTGTCCTTTTTTTTCCTGCTTTAGTCAACTCACTTTTTCACCACAACAGACTGCATTAGCAAGTGTGGTTTAGTTAAAACTGGATTCCTTTTCTTAATTTTCCTTATTTTGCACCATCATTGCAATCTGATTTCATAAACAATTAACTAATCCCTTACTGGTCTTCTAGAGTTTGTGCTCTTTTAAATAGCTGTCTCCTATCAAAGCAGTTCACTGCTTCTTCATTGGACCTCATCTCCACGCTGTCTCTTGCTTTGAGTGTCAAATCCCTCAACATACACAAAGTGCTTTCTTTGCAGTTTACAATATATTCAGGTCAGGGTTGGTTGTGGTATATTTCAAAACTGGAAATGTTCCAATGCTAAGAGCATTAGTCATACAGATAAAACAAAAAGTCAGATGTGATATAGTAACCAAAATACACAACTGAATCTACACAGCTTTGCAGGGTTTTGATTCGACATGAGTGCCAGAGTTATATTACAACTTGGAGAAAGTCGTAGCTGGTTTGGTGGGTTTTAGATCAGTTATTTTTTCTCTTGATTGTCTGCAGTAGTATAAGGAAAGAACATGCATGCCCTCTAGCCAATTTAAGCTGGCCCTTCTAAAAGACTTCCATATCACAATGATCATCAAAGCGTCACATTTTGGCAGTGTTCAATCACACAGAACTCCCCATATCCATTTAGGAGCTCAGCTCCTCGTGGGCTGAGTTTGGCTCCAAGGGAAGTCCCCAGAAAAGCCAGTGTGAAGTACTTAGCAGGCACCAGACAGAGCTTCAAAGTTGGCAGCCAGCAGCTCAGGCTGTCAGCGGCCACCAGCAGGACTTGCTACCAGAAATTCCAGGTTTGAGGCTCAGACACTTTCGATTAATGTATTTTTTTCTTCTTCTTACCAGTGTGTATACTTTGTAAATCCATATAGGCCCAACATGGGTTTTAATGTTTTGCTTCTCAAATAGTATTGTCTTGTCTAGAGATGGCTGAACTTTTCACCTTCATTACACTGCAAGGAATGGATACTGCACATAACTGAGCTTTTGCCAAAAGAACATGCACAAATGCACAAATAATTGGGTCTGGACAGGAGAGCTGCTTGTCCCGATAGTCAACACATCTGTATTCAGTTAAATAATACTTGCCACAGGGGCATTATATAACACTCATCATGTGGGTATTGGATTTTCAGATCATCTAAGAGGAGAACAAAGAGCTGGTTTTAAGTATACTGATGGGTTTCTTGCAGATGTTTCTTTGTCAGCTCATGTCTACATCTAAAGATAGAAAGAAAACCACAAATCAGTGTTCTGATACTCATTCCAGTTAGTCTGCACCTGTGGAAAGCTTTCTTTTTAAGCTAGAAGTCAAACTGAATGAGGGAAAAACAGTACCATGTGCAAAACCCAAGAATGTAACACAAGGGAACCTGAGAGCAACTTAACAGTCATCTCGTGGCAGTGATTTCATTGGATCTGCACATTATTTCAACCCATTTTCCCCTCAGTGAAAGTTTCTACATAGCCAAGAATTTTGGACCTGTTGCTTTCTTCCCCCGACATTAACCCTGATCTTGTCACCCCCGAATTAAAAAGCAGTATTTGGCCCACAGACAAAAATTCCTCTTGTTTTTAGCTTTCCTCATTCCAATGGTATGAGGGAGTTTTATTTTTCTAGGTCATCTTTCCATACCATTAATGAATTGAATCAGTGTCTTCTCAGTGGTACATCCCATCAAAAGAAGCAATTTTCATCTTCTCTGAAGACAGACAATAAAACATGACTCGTTCAAGGGTTTTGCTGCTTATGAAACACCCAGATCTTGGCTATTGCACAGTGTAAATTAAAGGCAGATTTAGAGAAAGGGAGAGATGAGATCAGTTTGTTGATTTTTTGGAGCAAATATCAAAATGCATTTGAATGATAAGATAAACAGAGCAGGCTGAACAGCTGTTCTTCCACAGTGACTAGCTGTCTTTGTGCCTCACACCACTAAGAGCTTGGCCTGATCCAGCATTAGCTTATGTTCAGTCCCTGCAGCTGCAGCATTTTATCCAAAATAAAATTGAGATAAGACTCTAAAAATGTATTTTTAATTGTTAGTGTGGGGAGAAGATAGCTCTCTGAGCTGAAAGCGTTAGGAAAGTTTTAAAAGACTTAACAGATTAAGATCAGTGCTTCAGAGTATCTATTCCTCCAAATAAATGTTACATGTCAGGCCTTCATAGTTCTGTCCCTCTGTTTACTACTGGATAAAGCTGCTTTCAAGAACTCAAACTTCACTTAATTTAACTGGATAGACAAATTAGTGTATTTTTATTAAACTTTTTTTTTTCTTCAGCCACTGAAATCACGTATGACCATAACTCAAAAATGATGGTAGAAAACTTTTTGTTTTTTCTTTGCTACTGCTTGTAATTAACCAGAGCCAAACCCCTAAATATGGGACATTCTTTCAGCAGCAATAGTTAGGACAGACACTCTGCTACCTCTGAGATCTGAGTTTGAGCCAGACTGTATTCAATAGTTGTCCATGCTAGGACACCAGGATTTTCTGTTTTGTTACCTGCATTACTGCTTATTTTATAAATAGTTTATGATAAACAAAGCATAGACAAATTCAGCCATTCACAAATGAATATGTAAAGGGAAAGAAAAAAAAAAGCAGATGCATGCCCAAGAGAGAAATGACAGCTAGTGCGGAGTTTGAGGTGTTATGCTTTGCTCTGTTTGATTTTCAAAGTAAATATTGATAAAGTATTAGGACTGCCAGTATGGAAAAGTTGAACATAACCCTGTTCACAGAGGCAATCAGATTTTTCAGTTCCTCGTCCTTTCTGTTTATTTACACATCTAGTGAATTTCTTTGGCCTAGATTTTCATGGCAGTGACTGTAGTAAATCATTCACCAGTCAGGCATGATAAGGCTAGGGAAAACAGAGAGTTTGTATTGAAAGCATCCTGTCATAGACCTTTCTTGGTCCTGCATTTCTATTGCAGGAAGCTACTTTTCCTTTCCAAACAGTAACTGTGCTTTTCCTCAAACAACAGCTAGCACAAATACAAAATGACAACTCCTACTCAAGGAAACATTTTGCTAATGCATTCCTGAAACTTTGGAGTTATGATGCTAGGGCTTTCAGAACCTCTAGTGACTTCATATGTCAAATGTAATGACTGAGAAAAAAATTGTCAATCAAATGTGTGTTGGTTTTTTTTTCCCTGAGGAATGGATAACGGCCATTGTGAGACTCACTGGCCGTTGATGTGAGACTCATAACACAGCGACTTCGCAATTCAGACTGTGCCTACTAGTGGGATCACACCATTGTTTCACTGCCAGGGGCAAGTAGCTCACAAGAGAGCATAAAATTAAATAACTCTGTATCATGATACCAATACTCGCCCCCAGATTATTAATCTCTTTTAAGAAGTAAATTTAAAGTATTTATGTAACATTTCCTTGCCATGAGTTAAGAAAGTGTATTTCTGTCCACTGTGTTGCAGTTCAGCCACGCTGCCTATCACGTTCAAGTGCTTGCTGGAGAACAACCACGTGGACAGGAGGATTGCAAGGTTCGTGCTGCCTGTGGGAGCCACCATCAACATGGATGGAACCGCACTCTACGAAGCAGTGGCTGCCATCTTCATTGCACAAGTAAACAACTATGAGCTGGATTTTGGGCAGATTATTACTATAAGGTATAAACCTCAAATTTCACACACCCAGATTTGCTTGTCTAGTTGAGTGTGATGTTCTTACGATTCTCGTGCCTAGAAAGGTTCAGGACAAAACTCAGGTTCGCAATTTTTGAAGCACTCATTTCTCATAGGACAGTTCTTTTCAAGTAATGCAGAGATCAGGGAGTGTAGAAGGGGAAATTGTATTGGTACCATTTAAAAGAAGCACGCTAACATTAGCAAATAGCAGGTTTGAGAATATTTATCTAGCTTTTACCTTTAGGCACACCCTTGATCATTTACTGAAATTGGTTCATTTTACTATTATTATCAGTGTTAATATTTTAATATTTTAAGCTTCAGAATAGCTTTCACTTTAGTTTGTATCTTTGCATAAGAAGAAGCTGTTAAAAAAAGAAGCTAACAGCCCTATATTACATACAGGGAATAACGGCTGTTAGGAAGCTCTGTCAAGACTTGGGAGAGTGGGGCAGAGAAGGAAGGTTCCCTGGGCAGAACCTTCAGGGCAGGTTTTCATCAAGACATCACAGCACTCAGATATTTTTTAGATGCCTTCTCTGCTGCTTGTCAAAGCAGAAGCCTTCATGAACAACGATGGTGGCAGAGTGTGCTATAGCTGCATACTCTGTCCTTGAAAGGTCGGTAATAGATTCAAAAGAAAAGATCCAGTTGAACAGTTATTGCCAGAATAACTCCAGTGACTTCCAAAGAATCCCTCAGGGACTGAAACCTGCAGGTTTCCAGCAGGGAACAAATGATTAGAAAAACACTCTTCATAGTCAGAGCCTTGTGCAACACATTTGAGATCAGCTTACTTACCCACCCAGCGACCCCATCACTGCCCTGTTTCCTCTGCTGGGCCTTGTCCATCCTCTGCTGGACTTGAAAAGCTTCGTGACAAAAAGGAAGTCCTGAAATTATCCGCAGATGACAGCTGGGGCTTGCTGATGGACTTCTGGCGAGATCTGCTTACAGTAGAAGCAGAAGAAATAAGTTGTGATCATGTGAGCTCTTGCTTTGAGTTGTCTCTCCCTCTCACTAAAAATTACTGGAATTCTCCTGTACTAACATTTAGCCTTTCGTGATTTTGAATTTGGGAATGTTTTTGCAATGTGGTCCCAAAATATGGCTCAGACTATGGGCAGACATTACGTATACCTTGAAGCAAAGAAAGGTGATTTTAAAAATTAGGAAGGAGGAAGGAGGGTGATGGTAAATGGGAAGAAGGTAAGTTCTAATTTCTACTTAGCAGAACCCTCTTTTATCTTTTTATTTTCTCTGCCTATATTAAGTGCTAGTGTGGAACAACCAAAAAAATGTGAAGACAGTAAAAGGGAAATACAAATTAAGATTAGAAAAATACCCCCCCACCCCCAAAAAATGAAAAGAAATACAAAAGCTGGGTTACAAAAGAAGGGAAAATAGGAATTCACAGTGGATTTAGTACCTAAAGAATATGTGAAGCCCAGTTCTAACTATGGGCCAAACCTTCCCTAAATCCAGATATTCTAGGAGGTGCAGAGTTGAAATTGAAATACTGGATGCCAGGATAATTTTTTGAAAAACGTTAGAAAAATGATCAGCCTACTCTGTTCCCAGTTTGCAAAATCCAGGTTGGCAGTTTATATCAGTGTGATTACACAAACCTAGACGTGGCAGAAAAAGAGAATAAAGATCATATTCCTATCAGCTGAGCCAATTAGTGGAAGAAACATCTACATTGAGATCAAAATTCAGTGGAGAAGCAGATGAGCTTGCCTGTACAATGTTGGATAAGTATTTTTGCTCCCTATTGCAAGACATTCTTGCCTGAACTGACCTGGAAGGCAGAAGCAGTTCTAATTAGCAAGCAAGTTTAGAGCACTTTTCATTATTCATATTCATTATACTTATCTCTTATACAACTACTGAGCTTCAGTACCTTCCTTCTATCTATACTATGCCTATTATAATGCTATTAAGATGCTAAGTTTTTCAAAATTCAGTTTGAAATCTTTCTCTTCCCTCATCACACCCACACACAAATGTATTTATTTCAGAGAAGGGCTCTAGTTACAAATACTTACGCTGCTCTGCTGGTACACTGTATGGCTGTGAGCAAGATACTGGATATCTCTGTCTCCGTTTCCATACGGGTGAATACTGTTACACTCATTTTCCACCAAAGAAGGCTGACGAGACATAGGTGCTTGCCAAAAGCTCTGAAATTCTGGATCAATGAATGCAGTGGATTATCACCATATATACTTTATGTCATCTGTTTACAATAGTCAAAATTCATTTTTTGTGTCTCTGCTGGATGGTCTGGTTCTTGGAAGTGGCCATATAGGAGGGAATGAAAATATACAGTCACTTTTGCTCCTGGAAAAAGGAATGAAATCCATCCCCTAAAGATAGCATTATGAAGAAAATGTTAGGCCTGCCAGGTCCACTCTTGCTCTGGTCTCCCATTCATTTCTGCTTGCCTGGCTGAAAAATGGTGTGAAGGTCAAGTAAAAATACTTTCCTGAAACTGAAGAGGTACAGTCACATATGTGCTTGCTTCACATTTAGATCCAAGTATGCAAAGCCACATACTATGCAAGCTTCATCCTTGGCCCAGCCTCTTTACCCTTGGCCTAACTTCTGTGTGATGGACTGACGTAAAAGGCCTTCTCTGCTGCCAGCACAGGATTTGACTGGCACGGGAGCCACGAGTGATGACTCAGAGAAGTCTGCAGAGAGCCCTGCTGCCGAGGCTGAAGCCATGGGGAGCAGCACTGGCAGGCTCACGGCACTGGTGACATGACCCACCAGAGCTGACATCACTCAGAGGGGCCACGGCCCAGCAGCCTCCTTTCTTCTCACTTGTGAGGTTAAGGGAGAACACAGAACTTCCTTACCAAAGGAAGGGCTGCAAAGCTAGAGGGTGAGAATTTAGCACTGGGCAGTGCTAAATAGAAGAGGTTTGTCTTGTCCTTGTTCTTTGAGCTGGCTTCTGTACAACAAACACCAGCATGTGACTTGTATAATAAGGACTGGTTTATGAAAGCTCCTGTAGAAACATGGTTTTGTTTCTTGCAGAGCAATCCATCACTGGTAAAGCTTACTCCTTTCTCTCTTTGTTAAAGCATCACAGCGACGGCTGCCAGCATAGGAGCTGCTGGTATCCCCCAGGCTGGCCTGGTGACAATGGTCATTGTCTTGACCTCAGTCGGACTCCCAACAGATGACATCACACTGATCATTGCTGTTGACTGGGCACTGTAAGTAACATTAAGCATCTGAGGCTACCAGTGTGGCAACATTGCTAAAAAGCCAAATGTTCTCCAGAGGTGTTAATACGCATATACCTCAAAGGCATGGGCAGTATGCACTTTGGACAAGGATGAGGAGCCAACACTCCTAGGAAATGAGTTTTGCCAGGGCTGGTTTCAGTGCAGAAGTTACTTTGTTGGATCCCTAATCGCTGAGGATTTTGCAGCAGAAACAGAAGCTCAAACTTGATGAATTCAGGCTAGAAGGGATTCCTGTTACCCATGAGAAGAAGCAACTTAAAAATTCAGAATAGATGATTTCTTCGGACTCTTATCTTGTTATGTCCATGTCCATAAACAAATAAATACATTTTGAATAGTCTAGGAAGATGATTGGTTGGTAAAATACTGGTCCCTAGTTCATTGGCATTTCAAATAATTACATAACCAGCAAATGTATTCACAAAGAAACAGTCCTTTTCTAAAAAAAATTAATCTGTGTAAAATATATCTCCATTACCAATCTTAATGCAGCGAAGTTTAATTATGTCAGAGTTCTGTGTAAAAATGTATCACAAGTCCATTCTGTTATGGTGCCTGTCTTGTTCAAGTCACTGAATTTTTCTACAAAGAACTGTGAGAAGGAATTAATTTCCTGTCCAGCATAATTGAATATTATTATTGCTGGTAGGAATCATGAGAATTGTGTTGTATGCATATTCTATGGCACACTTTATTTTACAAATATCAGGAATATTCTCATGTGAAGGAAAAATAACATCTGCTGGGAGCACCTAAATGTGGGAATGGCTGTTCAGATTTTATAAAGCAGCCTTTCTACCACTAGTCATTGAAGCTCCACAGTTATAGAAGCACAACAAAACTCACAAAGTATTTTAAGCTGTATTACAAAACCCTTTTCCCTCCATATTGCTCAGTTTTCACCCAGCTCTTGCAACATCAGCATTTCATTCTTTTTCCAATAAGTCTTCCAGTGTATATGGGAACTATGCTTTTTGTTTTACAAAACATCTCAAAACAACAGACACAAAAACTCACTCAGGCTATAGTTCCAGATGCTGTTAAAAAGCGAGCAAGGAACAGACTCAATTTTCTGTCTTTTGTGGATGACCTTTCATATACAAAGTATATTTCAGTATTTCAACACTTGGTTTCAAGAGCCTGCAGATGCAAAGTGTCAACATGGTTGACATGATGAATATTTTCAATATTAGCTTTGGAAGCACTAGAGTACAAAGAACGCTTAAAGAAGGCTGATCAGATGATCTCACAAGACTGAAATACCCATTCCAATGAATTGAAGGTATTACAACTCCTGAAGGTATAACATGTATATGAACTACATACCTTTGCTGGTGCCTTAAGACAAAAGAAGAAAATGGAAATGTTTCTCAGCTCATTTATTGAATACAAGGTAAAAGTTTTGCATCTTTAATTATAATTTCCTCTAAAGCTCAGATACCACAGCAACACTTGCTGCAAGTGTTTGCATTGAAAGAAATGTCACGAGAAGCAGGTTGGCCTCTTAGTAGAGAAATTTCAGTGGTGTCTAATGTGGTTCTACTCACATGTGGTGCAGACATCTGTGTGCAGTCAGGAACATGGAGCAGGATTGGTCCAACAATGTGCCAGGCAATCCATTTTCTTAAGAGTTTCAGGATGGTGCTCTGTTTCCTCAAAAAAATTCTGTCTTCAGAGCAGATCCTAATCAGAGACCAATAGAGAGTATAAACTTTGGAACACTGCTCATACAACTTCTTCTCCAAAATTAACATTCCAGAACAGCCTTCCATGAATCCAAATCTGATGGTCAACCAACAGGAAGCCTACGTGTAACAGGAATATCTCCCAGTTTATGCTGTAACAGTTTTCCCTGCTTAACTAAACGTGGTTGTGGGAACTTTCCTCAAGGCAAAACGCAAACTCAGAACAACAGGTAGCAGAAAAATGGAGTCAGCAAACAACTTTAGCACTGGATCCTAAATTCAACAAACACATCTAGGTGTGGGTGCTGAAATCTGATGAAATTACTTGCAATTGCATGTATGATTTGGATAACAGCACAGGCAAATAACATTTCACGCAAGAACTCTTTCTTCTAGTTAGGCAAGCTACTGCACAAACATTTGCACGCATAGATTACATGCCTAAAATACATGGAGAAAAAAACATCAGCACACAGTTTCAATTTCTTTTCTATATTAAGTTACAAGATCAGAAACCTGGCCATTGTTGATATTGGACTGTCACTACCTTTAATAAGCCAAACATCTGGAGATTTCTGAGCCTCCATTTTATAACCCACATTTATAAATTAAGTTACCAATTTGACACAGCTTTCAGATGTGAATGTTTTTCTTGGAAAAATGTGATCTATTACAGCCTTAAAAACTATATCATCTATTTGAAATCCCACCAGTTTTAATAGATTCCAAGCAGTTTCAAGTGAAGCACTTGTCTATGGCAACCACTTACTCTTGTCTATTTACAGTCAATATTTTTGAGATGTTGGTGGGTAAAAGATGTAAAACAGGGAAGAACTGATTCCATAAATAAATAAATGGAAGATAGTGAAACTGTATGTATACACAATACTGTCAAACGTAAAAAGTGAAATTGGAAAAAAAAAAAGTAACTGGAAATGAAGAATCTTTAGGAGCCAGAGGTGCCATGGCAACCGTGGCTTTTTTCAGAAATGAACAGGATTTAAGTTAGTAAGTGGTCACTCCCTGCCTAGATTGTGAATTTAGTTATTTGGCAGTCTTCTGAGTAGCTTTTAATTGTGTTCTGTAATTCCTATTCGTACAATTATCTTCTTGCTGAGAAGATTGCTTGAGAATGCAGGACTGGGACCTTGATACCTAGGGCAAGGTACTGTTTGGACTGGCTGCCCTTTATTTCTATTGAATGAAGACATTTGCATCAGCAGCCTCCAAATGAGGCCATAGCACTGGAGCTCAACATAAAGAAGCGGACAGATGAAGACTTAATTTGCTGTGCTAAGACTTTCCAGTGCTGGATCAGTTTGCATGCAAAGGGAAGCAGTAGCGCATAGGTGCCCATCCTTTTGGCTTGCCTGGGCAGCGCTGACTGAAGAAGAGTTGCCTTGGGCAGCATATACGTAGGCTGCGCTAAAAGTAATGCCTCCTGTTTATTTCCATGGAAACTATGACAGATACAAAGAGTATAATAGCAGTACTTGATAAAGTATTAGCCACAAAACACTATTTTTCAACATAATCATCACCATTAGCTTTGCATTTTCGCTGCCAATGAACAAGAGGCTGCACGCTGTGCCTGTAAAAATCTGCACCAGTAAACGTGACCCATAGTCACCACTGCTGAAACACACCACTCACTGCCTCACTGTGCTGACATCCGCTGTTCGGTCTCCATCAACACTGAGCAATTGTCAATGAATGTCAGTGAGATATTTTCCCCATGGAGGAATTCAATTCCACCCTTTGCTTCAGACGCACTTCCATGTCAGATGCTATGTTGTCAGACTGCCCTTCTGCTGCCATCTCTTATTATAACAAACAAAAAAAAGAGAGCAGTACAACCATAAAACTAGTGGGATATGTGACCTTGTTTTTGTGGAACCACTGCATCAGGCTGTGGCTGCAGTTCTCAGTGAGCTCTCAAGGTGCTGGTCAGAGAGCATATGGAGGCACAGTGCACTAAGCTCAGAAAAGACTGGAAAACCCAGCGGAGCAGCTAAATAGCTTCTGAACTTGTCTTGTAAAAACAGCCAAACTGACTTTCGGCTATAAATACTGCAGTGATGAAGGCATGCGCGTGTACCCAAAGAGCCAACAATTTACCCTAACTTTGTCATTTACCAGAGACCGGTTTAGAACAATGATCAACGTCCTGGGAGATGCCCTGGCTGCGGGGATTATGGCCCACATCTGCCGGAAGGAGTTCATCAAGGACGGTGATGAGGTAAGAACACTGCGAGCCAGGGTGTGACCATTTGTGCTGCGCTGCGGCAAGGAGCCTGCCAGCTCTCTGCTGCCCACATTTGTTTCCAAACAAAATGCAAAGGTGTTTCAGATAGAGGGCAGAATTGGGCAATGGGTTGCTTAGACAGATAGGGTGGAGGAGTCTTTCTTCATGAGTTTATGCTAAAAGCCACTCAAGCTCAACTCTTGGCAGCCCATATCTGGCGCACTGGGGCTCAGAGCAGGAAGGTGCAGCTGTGTTGTCCTGCACACACACACACAATGCTGGAGCTGAGCTCTGTGCTCAGTACCCAAGCCTGGACAAGGTGTGAAGGTGGGACCAGCAACAGAGCAGGGTGACAGACCCTTGGTTATGTCTGTAGGGGTGTATATGCACAAACAGTAAGCTCACAACAAAAGCAGCCACCACCCACCACATCTACCACCTTGTCCCTGTCCACCACATCTGTCCCTGCCTCCCTCCACTCCCACGCTTTTTTTCCCTTCTTTCTTGGCATGCATCACTCATCCTTTTCTTATGCCTGGAATGCCTTCTCATAATATTCCTCGCAGTTCTCAGCAAAGGAGATTCCTAAATCCCTGAGCCCACCATGCTGGGAGGTGCCAATCCCCAACCATTCCAGCTAACGGCAGACCTTTGCGAGCTTTCTTTCACAGGGCCAGGACACGTTATACAGAAAAGGCTCCTTGCAGTGACTGCCATTCACAAGGCATGTTTCACTTCTGTGTGTCATCTGGAGCACTCTACTCACCTACAGAACTTAAATACAGCAGTACTAATAGCAAAGATTTATTGACAGCATTATTTTTGCCATTGTCCAGACAGTCTTTCTGATAATTCCCACTCTCAGGCCTTCCTGGAACATGCATTTAAAATTCCAACTCTTTCAAGTTTCGTAAAGGTCTTCTCCTCAGAGGTGCTTAACACCTGCAGTAATTACTGATGACAGGATTAGGCCTGAATACTTGGGCTACACGTGCAGCTTGTTCCAAAAAAAGTGAACACACAACAACTTAATGGTGAGGTGTGTCATCAGGCACAGAGCCAGGAGTGCATAATGCAGGCCTGACATTTCACTGCTGAATGTAGAACTCCGTTGGAACTCAAGAAGAGATGTTTCGAGAATATAAAATCCCTCCTAAGGGATGATTTAGTCATCTGTGATGAGAATTTTCTTTGCATCTCGCTCCATAATTGTATTAAAATATACCATTAGTCTGCCATAAGTTTTGGCAGAGTAATTTGTGGACTTAGTAATGTATACCCAAAGGCCAAATTTTGTCAGCTGCAAGCCCACGTCTTTTCCAGTATTTATGTCTTGTTTTCCCCATCAGAACTTCTGGTTTGATTTAAAGGACTCTTAAATATTTAGCATCTGAATCACTCAATAAAATTCTCATTTTGTCTTTTGAAATAGGACAAACTGAAAAGACAGGTGTTGGTACACTGGGGTAGAAGAAAGGCAGAAGGCCACGTCAAATGACTTCCTGGTTTCTATAACTGCACTCAAGAGCAACCACTGCTCCAAGCTCAGCATACTGAGTCCATATTTCTCAAACCTGAAATTTTAGTCTTTATTTACACTATTTATATCACTTATTGATGCAAAAAGGTATTACTGTGGGTATAAGCTAAATTAGAGCTGTAGTAGAATTTGCATTATTCCATACTTAGAGACTCCTTAACTTTATCCGGGTGGTGCAAAGATGCTTTAGTGTATATAAGAAACAGGTCCTGAAAGTCTGGGGAGGCTTCAGGTAATACTGGTGAGTGCAAAGCAGACTAGAAGTTTCCAAAGTAAAAATTCCCTTCCTTCTGTATACAGCAAAGAGTGGCTGTATTCCAAATCTTACTGCTTTTCACATAGGTGCCATTGATCTGTGAGACTAAACCTCTTAACATCCACCCGATTGTGGCTTACCAGAGAAACGGCTGTGTGAAGACCATGAATGAACCTCGTGGGCCAGAAACAGTGAAAGAGTTAGAGCAGCACATACCTGTACAAGTGGAGCAAGAAGAAAGCCCAGTGGAGAACCACACTAAGAAATCCAACAGTAAAGACCACTGCACTATTGAAATAAATGAACTAGAAACGAACGTGTAACTGCTACACTCAGTGGTATCTCATACCCCAGTGACCTGATACCCAATCTCTACCTCACAGCTGGAAGAGGGACTCTTTGCCTTGAACAGAAAAACGTGGAATTCTCGCCACTCTGCTTGTACCGGAGCGAGGGGACCAGCTGTGAACGTCAGGAAAGGCACACAGCTTGCAAGAGACACGGGCTTCTTTAGGTGGAAGATTTCAATACTGAAAAACTAACTAATGGGTGGCTACTGTTTTATTCTGCACTCATTTGACTCCAATATAATATCTGACACTCCTTCGGCTTTGTTTTTTTAAAGTTTTTTTTATTTGTCCCATTCTGATTTTCTAACCAAAGCCTTTTTTGTGAATCTGAGTAATCGCAAACACTGTATTTATATCTCTTATGATACTAATTTATGTAAGATTCTTCAACTACAGACTTCGTGTTTAGTTTTAGAAGAGCAGTAAGAAAATCACACTGATTTCCTGATCTCAGAATGTCGTACGTGTCACCTAACAACACCTCAAGCCAAGGTGAAGCAAAGTGTGCATTTTTGCAAGCAAGTGCAGCAAGGTAATTCTGAGGGGCAGCTTTCAGAGACAGGCATTCAAGTGTGATACGTAACACCACAATCCTAAGTCACTGAAGAGCACAGTTTGCCTTCCAAGTGCCAGATTTATTAACCTTTTTTTAACCTAACTCTTCAGTAGAGTCAGTACCATGCACACGCAGTGGCAGAGGCAGTGTGAGCCCAAATCCATGAGCACTGGTGCTAATGTGTTCTCCCCTGCAGCCTGTAGGCCTTCCTGTGTAAATATGTACCAATTTGAAGCTCGTGCTCTGGAACCGTACACTTCATCCTAAGGGCAGACTGAACTTAAACTAGAACACGATGCTGACTAATATTGGGGTTTTGTGGGGAGTCTGCTGGAGAAACTGGACTGCTGTTTTTCATGATTCAGTGGTCAAACTACATTGGAAGTTATACCCTTTGCATAATCTACTGAATCGGTTACAGTAAAATCTGCTGAGTATGGTTCCAATGTTTGTGATAGAGAATATTTTTAATAAACTTGCCGTTTCAAAACCAGGCTGGCTGTGCACTTCTACCATTGGTGCCTTCTTTCTATGCCAAAAAGAACAGTGGAAGTGAGAAGACCTTTTCAAAATTGGAGGTTGATCCAGAGGTTACATACTAGTTCCTAGCAAGACAGTTGACATGTTATATGTAGCCACCTGGGGCATATCAGTTTCAGGTAACACGTGCTTGCTATTCTAATATGCTTCTCCCACCAACAGCAAAAAAGGACCCAGTCAAAAAGGACAATGCCTACACTTTCCAGAAGCAGGAATGATTCATGCACACAATTAATGGTTTTCCTGGTGCGTGCATATTCACCTCTTCTTTGAGGGGTCCTTGTTCAGAAAACTCTTTCCTACACACTAAGAAGTTACCTCTGAAGGCTGTAGTGTAGAAGGAGCTTAAATTTCAAATGGTGAAGCCAGAACCAACAAATACATTTTATTTGCCCATAATTCCAGAGGTGCAAGTCCCTGTTGCTTCCACAAGGTCTGCCCTTGAGACTCACTTCTTTTTTGTCCATTTCAAAACAGTGTATGCCACAATTCAGCAGTTTCCCATCACACAGGGGGAGATTTGTAGATTTTTTAAATGCAGCAATATAATTAATACAGTTGTTTTTGTTGTATGGACACTTTGCAAGAGGTCTCTCATACAATTTCACTGCTGATGTGCCCTCTGCCCAATTTGTATTCTGCACAGGCACCCACCCCACACAGCCCAGTGCAGTCACTCCTTCTGGTTGCTTGTAAAATAATCATTTTTTGATTATTGAGAGCTTTTCAGACAGCTGTCAGGGACTCAAGGCAATTAATCCGTAATCAAGAGATGTCCAACTTTAACGGAAATTATGGTAACTGTTTTCCTGACTGATCCTAGAGTGAAGAACAGTGAACACAGAACACATAGAATAAAAAAAAAACTGATGTTATTCAGAACAATTTGCTCTGAAGAAGTCCTGTAATGCACCTGCTCTGCAGCGCCATTAAAATGTGTGATTTCAGGGGGCTGAAGCTCCCTGAGTGGGCAGCAGCACCAGCCAGCTGACAGCATCTTGGTTTGACCTCAGCCCCACCTGCTTCCCCAGGCCTCCCCTCCTCCCCAGCTGTACAGACCCAACTAGTTAGGAGGCCAGATGAATAAGCAGATGAGGAGCAGTTTTAATTCAAACCAGTTCACATATGTTTTTAGTGCAGTCCTAACAAACAGTTGTGTCAACACAAGAGGAGGGGTGACACAAGGACAGGAACAAGCAGACAACGATGAAGCAGTGTAAGCTCACGTGGAGAGGGCAGGATCTCTGCACACTGGCTGTGCCAGCACAGTCACTTTACAGTCACTCTGAATAGAGAGAAATGATGAAGAAAGGCCATGTAGATCCAAGATTTAAAATACCTAGTTCCAAACTTGGAGATTTTGGATGGGTCTGCCCACACCCCGTGCCAAAGCACCTTGGTTTGCCAAGCAGAAAGTGCTGCCAGCCTTACCACCACCTTCCTCTCCATCCACATATAACTTTTGCCTGACTGCAAAGTGCAAATCCCTTTGCCTGCTTGCCTGAGCCAGCTAACCCAGAGTGCCACCCTTTAGCTTAGGGACATCTCCAGATATCCAAGCCAGCTCCAGTGCAAAGAAGCTGTGTGATGTCTACAAGGTGAACTTCAGATGGATAAATCAGCAACAGAAGCAGCTGGTTGTGGTGCACAAGCCCTGCACAATACTGAAATCCACAGCTGTACCCCCCTACACTCTATTTGGCATGTAGGGAATGGAAAGTCTCAGGTGTGAAGGGCACATTTTTATGGAATCAACGGGACATTTTAAAATTAGCCTTCTGCATACAGCCTCTATTCACAGACTGTCCAGATTTGCCTTGTAACTTTGAAATGAATTGTTATTTATATTGCTTTATATATATATATCTTAAACTTGGGTTTTATACCAATACCTGTCTCTCACTCATCCTAAAAATAATGCCAATTTAGCAGGCTGCGGCACTTTAGTTCTTTGTTCTGATAAATATGTGTATGTAGCTCAGCGTAGCATGAGCTTGACTGCAGCATCCTTCTGTGTTAAGAACATAAGACACTACTGTTAAACGTAGAGAATCAAAGACTGAGGTTATAGTATTTTTCACTATGAGCTTTCCTCCATGTTTGCTGTTTTCTGTGTGTCATGGTGTTTGTTGTCAAGCAGCTTGACACACAGTGTCATTAGGCTAGCAGCAGGTTCCACAGCATATTTGCATGTACAGATCTACTCATATTTTCCAGCTATAACTGCACTTGGGTCCAATATAAATAATGAAGCTGTTGACCATTGAGTTAGAGTGCAGGCTTTGTGTTGGTAAATATCTTTCTCCCACTGTCAGAGCATACAAGCAAGCACATGACCCTCACAAACTCAAAACATTTATGTAAAAATCAATCAATCACTAATTACAACAGTTTGCATGAAGTACATTCAAGTACACGTGGAAGGAACATATTTCTTAATTGGTAACATTCAGTGGCATTTTGAAGTTACCTCCCCCTGCTGAGAGGAAAGGGAACTTAGCTGTTAAAAGTATACTCATGACATCCTAGGGGAGCACGTTGGAGGGAGAGAAGAAAATGAAGGAGGATGTATTAGATACAGCTACGGAAGAAATAATTGGGGAAATTACCCAAATTAACACATACTTATCAGAGGCACTAGTTTTATGTTGGTTCATCTGCAGCTGCATTATTCTGGAGATACTACTGAGAAGAAAGATGTTGCTGCAGACTATCGTGGTATAAAACATCATCAAAGACATCCGAAAGCAGGGTTCTGAGGATCTTGCCAACATTCAGGAAGCCCTGAAATGCCAAATTTCTGTAATGAATCCTTGTGTAAAAATCAGAACTGGGAGCAGGAGCCCCAGCTGGGTCACTTACACATCCCACTGGCTCCCAGAGCTTCTGGTTGCTAACCCAAATACAGCCGTTCATGGAACCGATGTCTTAATTGAATCTAAATTTATTTATATCACCTGAATTGGTACTATATACAAATCCCAACATACAAATAAAATAATAACTAGTTGAAACAAATTGTGTAGTCTCCACGTTACACACACAATTCTAAAGCACTTAGAAAACACAGTCGCTCTATAGCATCACTACTTGATGAGCTCTCTCTTTCAGTGCTACAACAAACATCAACATCGATATTAGTCCCTCTTTAACAATGGCAGAGCAGACCTGACATATTTTCTGGGCAGTCGGAAAGTTAGGTCTTCAAGCCAGATGGACAGCCTTGAAAATGACCCTAGTCTTCCTTGCGCTTTCCACAAAAAATGAAGTAACTACTAACAGAAGGTGGTTGCTGTGTGCAAGCAAAATGTGTAACCTGGGAACTGAACTGGGTCTGGAAAACTCAGGCAGCCTTTGATCTTGCACAATGCTGAGTACTCCTGTGGCTGTCTCTAGTGAAAGCCCGGGTGCATTTTTACATCAAGACAGCTCCCTTTCATTACAGTGGCAGTAGCCATGAGGAATTGCTGGTTTTCCCCTCCAGGCACTAAGCTGACTGGGGAGAAAAGCAACACAGGTTTTTCCAAGGGGATGCTACTGCACATCTTTTTGCAGTGATAATTTCTGCAATAATAACAACTGAAAAATACCTGATTTTGCAGCACTCAGGAAGGAGTCCACAGAAGAGATTACCTTATTGCATCCATTCACTAAGGGCTGGGTTGCAAATGAAATGGATGTATTAAATTTCTCACTTTAGCCTACGATGGCTAAAGATGCTCAAATTCCATCCCCTACTAACTGCTTTGGAGCATGCTGAATGATACTTCAGGAATTTATAAACGAGTTTGTTCCACATAACCCCAAATGGAAGAGAGAAATAGAACAGGAAGGCTGACCACTGCTTTAGTGGTCATTATTCACTACCTCAGACTTCTCATGTGATCCACGGTCAAAAGACCACAAGAATGTAGGGCTTGCTTCCCATCTATAAACAAAGAAAACATACTTTTTAATTCAACAGGGTGTTGCACAGCAAGGACGAATCAGTTGCCAACATGTCAACAATCAGGGGTCATATCTGGTTACCCTGGATTACTTCTGTCTCCTTGGAAGCACAGAATCACTACCCAGAATATTCACAGGAACTGCCACTTTTCCTAGGTGACAAAACTTCAGATTCCATCATTTATACACTAGCAATAGTTACACCTCCATAACCCACATGATGACTCACGGGAATGGATTAGGCACAGCTGAGACCTTTGGCAGATTTGTGACACAGAATATTTCAGATATTTTATAGGCTACAAAAGTAAAAACACAGCAGTCTATTACTGCGTGGTATTTGGGGGAAGGAATGAAGAAGGCTTCACAGAGACAAGATGGTGAGTACTGCTAGGTGAAGAGGAAGACTGTGTAATGATTTTTTCCCCTGCAATCGAATCAAATCTCTTTTCCTTGTTGGCTCCCAGGTGAGGGTACCAACAGCTGAAGATGTAGGGATGAAGCAAGCCACCCCCCTCCTGGCAAAGCTTCTGCTTGTGGACAGACACTAAAGGCAAAGCAGGCAGGGTTACATGTGTGCACAAACAGCTGGGACACATGGCCAAATCTTGGCTACCTTTCACTCACTGAAAACTACTGAACAGACCATACAGTTAATGGAATGACTGTTTTCCTCTCTTGGTTGTGATAGTATGAAAAGTTATTTGTATTCTTACAAATGCTTTTTTGTGGGTCAGTGTACGCTGCCATCCAAACTAGCACTGAACATTCAGTTCAGCACAAGAACAAGCAAGTGTTGTTGCTGAAGTGCTTTCAGTTAAAAGTCATTACAAAGCCCTAGATTTCCCATGCCACTGGGAAATACAGAAGAGCTCAGGATAGATCTCGGTTTTCCTTTTCAGGTTCCATCATAGCAGTTTTTGTTCCTTATGATATAGAATTCTACATCTGTTTCTTTAAACGCAGTCATCTTTCATCACAAAGAGGTATCTGCATTTCATTTAGAAATGAAACATATGCTTGTATGTGCATGCAAACAACACTAGCGGAAAGCCAGAATGTGACCCACCACATGAAACATACTGTAGTTAATCGTTGCCTTTGAACTTCCCTACCAAGGATGTAATACCTCGAGTTGGTGGTTTTTTCCCCCCTTATTTTAATTAGATGGAAAAAGTAGGGAAGCAAAACAAGAAGTGCTTTATGTTCACAGATATCTCAAATTACATCTGCTACAAATATTGCATGGGCTAGATGGCAAAACCAAAAGAAAAACAATACTGACCGAGATCTTTCATTATGATTTCATTGCTTCTCGTGGTTTTATTGGGCTTTACCACTAGGCTATTAAAGGCATATGGAAATTGTACAGAACTCAGTTAAACCATATTTTTAACCCTAATCTTCCACCTTCTTTTCTCCTTTAATACTCTAAATAGTTCGAAGTGTAGAGATTCGGGCAGTCTGTATGTTACTGATAGTTTACTCAGTTAATGTGTATTCTTTCTCTTAGAATAAATCATCTAATCTTCTCCCTCTCCTAACTGAAGAAAATACTCCTCTGCCATTAAGTCCTTTCTAACCAAATATGTGAGGAGAATGGAGTTAGGAGGCAGGAGGGTACTGCAACCAGCACTCTGGTTAAACCTAACTCTAGCAGGAAGTTCGGAAGGGGAGTCTCTAAGCCTTCTGCTGATGGAGAGACCCTCCACCAAAACTTCTCATTCTCAGTTGCTTTATCACTGGAGCCATATGTAGGACTAAAGTATGGTTCCTCACGATACTTTTTGCGCAAGTAATCTGCAGTTCTCCAGAGGAAATCTCACAAAAGGAATTAGAGATTATCTGCATCACAGATGTACTGTTCCTTACCTCTACATGAAACAGGTGGGAACAGCCTGGCAGACTCATTTTGGTTGTTCTTGTTTGGTCTGGCATTGAAAAATTCACTTCAGTTGTTCCTGCCTGCTTTACAGAAAGGGTAGGAACAACTGAGGAGGTCCACCACGAAGAAGGAAACAGTGTGATGCATAAGCAATCAAAGTTCATTTCAATCCCGCAGAAAATACATACCCTAAGTAAAACCTCTCAAAGCTAATTACTGTAAACAAACACACAGTTATATCCTCAGTAATAAAAGCAGGAGACTCACGCATTTCTTGTCTGCAACTGGAGCTGAGAATACTGTAAATCAATCAGGATTTTTGTCAGAACTAACATTCTCAATAGGATGATGATCACAGACTAAAAACAGATTCTGGAACTACCATGGGGAAAACTTGAGATAGCCTGTACAACTGTGCACTAAAACAGCCTTAGCCTGGTTTAAAACCATTTAAAGTAGGTATTTATTGATGGACTGTTTTATGTCCTTGGATACTACTGAAGAATTTTTATGGAAACACTGTATACTGTGTTATTAGAACACATTTATCATCTGCTGCCCCCACATACATCTCACAGCTGGCTGACTTTACAATAGCAGTATGAATCAGAGCTACAGGGCACACCAATATTTTCCTCACTAAAGGAAATGGAGCTCTTTGGGGAGTATACTCACTGTTTTTACATTAGCAACATAATAAAGCAATTGCAATGATCTCCATAGATTAACGCCTTAAATAAATAAAGCTTAATTCACATTACATAAAACTCTAAATATATTTAAGTTTTTAGAACAACTATTCCCAAACCCACAGAGCAAGACTCACCAATAACAGCACAGAGTGAAATCAATTAATAGAATATTGGAATGTATCACAGAAGTTCCAAGAGACTGCTTCCCATCAAAAATATTGTTTGGAAAATGTACTTATTCTTACTACAATTTTGTAAGTAAAATTTGTAAAAAGATCAGTGGGTTGGGCCAACATGGCGACAAATAAACCATGAACCATCAGGAATGATTGTAAAAAGAGAACAATCATGAAGCTTCAATCACAGTCTGCTGACTGAAGCCACTAAAAGCGTATAAAGAAGAGCAGATTGTCTCTGCTTTACAAAGGTGCAGATAAAATAGGCTCTTTGTTTTTAAGATTATCTAACAAGACTGACATAGGAAGTAAAGGAGTGTGAAGGCAGTTCAGTCAGCTACCAGCAACATTTCTTTCTGCTACAGTAGGACCAACCTAAGTTGCTACAGTGAAGTACAACTTCAGTCTAGGTCCTTCCACTGCTGCTCAGCCTGCTCAGCCAAGGATAACTGCTGGCAAAGCACCAGAAATTCAAGGCAGTTCAGTTGCAATGATGGCATAAAGGAAGAGCTGAGAAGCACGAGGAAGGGCAGTGGTGTGCTCCTGCTTTCTCCTCTGTGGACCACCAAGGAGCAGGAAAAAAGGCAATTGGGTCCTAAGGAGGACGCTTCCTATCCTCACCTACTTTGTTAATGCACATCCATAGCCTCACTCCTGCCTCTATGTAACTTGTACTACTCTAGATCCCCACTCTTTTCAGAAGTTCCTTCTACCTTTCCTGCAAAGCAAACAAACAGTAGGGGGTTGCACCACAGGCACCTCAAGGGCAGGGCTGCCAGTCCAACCCCTCAGCACCTGCAGGGTTTGGAGGACCCTTTCCCCAACTGCCCTTTTAATGGACAATCCAGTGGTACTTGTGGGAGGGAGCTAAGAAAAACAATCTCCAAGTCCCCAAAGCAACTTTTGTTTTCCAGAGAACATCAACCAACCACGGCGGGCTGACAGGGAGGGGGGTTGCACAGAGAGTGGTTGGCAACTGCTGGGGGAAGCAGCCCTGCAGCAATGCTGTCATAGCACAGGGCTCTGTGCTGGCGACTCCTTAGGGGCCCCCCACTTCCATCCTGACCCACCACAACTCACCTCTCCTTCCTGCACAGGGCTGGGGATGGCCGGTCACCTGCAGGTCCTGCAGTCCCTCACACAGGGCCTCACTGGGCGCCATCTTGGCGGGAAGGCCTGATCGGGGCACTACCGCCCTCCCCACAGAGGACCGCTGGGCTGCGCCTCTGCTCCTCACAGCACACGGGATGGCGCCAGCTCCTCTGCCGGGCCTTTCCGCCCGTCTGGGGCAGGGACATCCCTTCACTTCTGAACGTGGGGAGTGGAGGGAAACGGGCTCCCTCAGATGGCCCCAGCGTGATCCCAGCACCCAAAAAAGACAGAGGGCTTTAACTCCTCTTGAAAGGAGATAAAACTGCTGGAGATTACTTGGCCTTTGTTTCCAAGGATCCTTGGTCTTTGTTTCCAAGGAAATCCACAACAAGCCCCCAGGATTAGCCAGAGGGGAATGTGATGAGGAGAGGGGTGCAGAGGTGGGAGCAGGTGCTGGGACCCTCTTTGGGAGGGTACGGCCATGGGGCCTGGAGCTGAATGAAGGGGGACAGAGAATGGCTGCAAAGGGCCCCATCCACACTGTAAGCAGAGCTGGGCTATGTGCCCACCATCTGAAGGAAAAGCTTGTTATCCATGGGCTATTTTTGGCACCCACTGAGTTCTTTAAAGCTTATGTGCTGCATTTGCAGTCTTGCTGCTGGGTAAAACTGTATCCAGTCTCAAAAAATGCCACTTTGTGCAGTACTCTCTGTAATGAGGAAACATGGTCTTAAAAGAAACATAGCAAATAAACCCAGATCTCAGTTTACATACAGACCACACATGAATACCAACCATGTCCAAATGCACACTTAGGATTAAAGTTGCCAACTGAATGTTTCAGACTTCAGCGTTTCACTATCCATAACGTCTATGTCAGCATTAAAAAGTTGCTGTTCTTCTCTTTCTCAAATCTGAGCATCTCACAGGAAGAATGTCACATGGTTATGTTGTCTCTCTTTGGCCTAAAGAGAAGCCAGCTTCCCAGCTCTCCCAGTTTTCAGTGAAGGCCATAAAAAGAAGACTTTGTATGTGGGTCCTGTTCCACCAAAGGTTTGGGTTGGACCTTGGGATCACAGGTACCATTCATAGCCAAGAAAAATGTGTGTGCTGACTCTTGCAGACTTGACTTTTCCTTACAATCTCTCAGAGAGCCTTTTATCCCTTTAGAGGAACTAAACAAACTACGAGCTTGGTTTGGCTTTTAATGTGCTGAGGGGCAGTGGGTTTTTTTTCTTACTGTTGCTGAGAAAAATTGTCCCATCCAAAGGACAGATTCAATGCGCAGATTCTCACAGAATCACAGAGCAAGGCAGTGAGAAGTTTAAAAATAATCAAACAGTTCTACATCAAACTGCATAACTGTGCAAATTGGCAGCTTATTCAGGAGTATAATAAATAGACCTATTTCACCAAGGACTAGCAAAACTTGCCACTGAGGTTTGCCACTAGAAATTACTCATTGATTTGAACTACATTCTGTAAGTCGTTCACATACAAATCTATCCCAATATCCCAAAAGTCAGAAAAATGTGTTTGTCTGGTTTGTCGTTTTTTTTTTTCATTTGTAATTGTTCAGGGCCAATTTATGGGTTGTTGGTTGGTTGTTTTTTTTTTTTTCTATAACTAATCTTTCCTTCTGTGAATTATGACCATCTTAAATTGTCTAAGAAAATATCAGCTTGAAATTACGGTCATGTGCTACATGACCCCAAAGGGAGAGTGTGGAATTCAGTCTTCTCCATCAGGAAAAACAGCTGGTTAAAAAGCAGGCCAACTGTTTCCAAGTAAATCCTGGAATACAGCATGCAAAACAACATGTGTTCAACCAGAAATCCTCAAAAGAAAAGAGCATTTACTCAAACATATTAGCCACCTCAGATGAAGGCTATTATAAACAAATAGGAACCCTGCATCCCAGTACCTCTGTAAATCTTCTTTTCCTGGGTTTATTTTCCATGATTTGGACAGAAGCTGAAAATACTCAACAGTGAGGGTTTAAATTAGGAGATTATGAGAACAAGTACTGTCACAAAACTTGAAATAAACAAATAATTTTCTGTTGACACTTCACAGTTTCCACTCATTTATCTCTTTTGCTTCATTAGTCTCACTTCTGACTCTTATCATAAATGATATAAAATATGTAAACAATTCTACTGCATATATCATACTGCATACTGATATTCAGTCTTCTGAACAAATCTTCTGAGACATTCACACAACTGCCACATGGTCAAACAACAGCAAGGCACAAACTATACCAAACCTTTGGGAAGTAGGCATAGGTTTTTTTTTTATATATATTCATAAGACCAATTGTTGTATCTTAAAAACTTTCTATAACAGGTATATACTGCAGGCAGTGGCAGAGATAAAATATTATGGGGTCCAGCCTTATTTTGTTTTTCTCATCTAAATATACACACTGTTCTAACAGACGAATAGTTTAATCCAGACTTATTGCTGCTGCTTGATGACCCAAATGCTTCATATACTGCTCCACGCATGAAACTACTGCAAATATCCACCTCGTCTGATCCACAACAGCTTCTTTGGGGTGCAAGAAAAGAAAAGAAAAGAAGCATAATACACAGTTCACTTAAAATGCAGTGACAAAAACAGCATTTGAAGGCATGTGTTCAAAACAGTCCCATATTGTTATTACAGATGGAAACAGTGAAGGAAGAGAAACAAGGAACAAAAGCCAGCTTTTGTGAGTTCCAAAGCAATCCCTTATGATCCTGGGTCTTGTATAAGATGATTTGGAAGCTTTGGAAAGGCATTCAGGGTCTCTCCCTGAATAAGGCACTGCAACGCACTGTCTTCCATAAGCCTGGCCCAGTGCCATGACAGTTTCTGTATAATTCATTGCACATTCTGCTAAGTGTTCTATATATATCTATATAGATATATACACATAGAAATATATGTAATTTTCCATATGCTTTGCTGCAAAACAAGAGAAAAACAAAATCAGTTACATAAGAGAATACAGAATTCATAACAGGCTAAATTTAGTATCTGCTGAAAAGTTGCACATGCTCCAAACCACAGATGCGCTGATAAAGCTGCATATATTCTAATAATTATATTGGATTACATATATATATATTTTTTTTCTCACCAAGATTTGACATAGCCTACCCTGGAGGTCTACTGTTTGACTTCCCGAGTAGCTTTTGTCCTTTCCAATCCTCATCATCGGTTCAGTGAATTAGCACTATTTCTAGCAATTCCTTCTGTCACCCTCCATGACAAAACGTTGATCTGGGACTAAGCTCAATGTTTATTTCAATTTCAAAGTCTTGGAGTTTAACTCCTCAGTAGTAGACAGCAGTGTCTTGAACCTCATTGTCTCTTTTACGCATGAAAGGCTTAAGAGATGTCTTTTCTTATGGAAAAATACATACTCTTCAAATACCAATTTCTCCTCATTGTTACTTTTGCATTTGAAAACAAAAGAGTGGCTGGCCAGACTGTTTATGGAATACTGAGATCTTAAGTTCAGGATTACCAGTCTGGAATTAAAGACAACAGCAATCGCAATTTGTAATCGCCCAGAGGCTTTTCAGTAAGTCTGAGTGAAGTGATCGAAGTACCCTTGCCAAGACTTACCAGCAGCAAATCATAGGCTGTTCTAAGAACTTAAGCATGGCTATCCTGAACCAGGCATCAATTCTGCTGTGCATACTGTCTCCCAAAGTGACCTGAAGTGGATATTCTTCCCATAAGAAATATTCCAAGTATAGTACTATCTTCCTACACACTCCAGTGGTCAGTGATTTAAGGACTGCCTAAAATAGATGTTGCTTCTTAGCATCATGTTTAACAGACACCGATGGGTCTATCCTCCTTTAATTTGTCTTATTTTTTTAATCCACGTTCAGCTCACATGGTCTTCTGCATCATCAAACTTTGCAGTTTGGTCTTTGTTTTCCTTTTAAACCAGCTATTTAATAACATCATGAAATACCTTTATTTTAAAAAAAAAAAAAAAAAAAAAAGGAGGAAAAGAACAGTGCTGGTAAATAAGAACCACAATCTTTATTTACTTTATCTTTGTGGTTATAAGCAGGAGCCACCATGAGAAGTTCATTGCCTCCAATAAGATAAAGATATTAAGATATTTACTGATTGTTTCTTTTTAAAATTAATGTATTTTCTGCCTTTTTGGATTCTGCAATTCCTGGGCATGTTTGGGAGAAAGCTGTTGAACGCAGGGCTCAGACACCTCCCGTTAAGCTTCAGTCATACTTGTAAATGGGAATTATTCACACAAGAGTCCGTGATTTAACTAAACTTCAGCTGTTACCTTCCACATGGTGTGCCTGTGTGAGTTCACGTTTTATCTCAGTTTTCCTCATCTTCCTCATCTTCTAATTCCTCTTCTGAATCATCCTTATTCTTTGAAGTGTTGCTGAATTCAAGGTTCCCTTCAATATCCAGTACTTGTAAGTGCTGTAGACTTTGGAAGGTATTTACCTTCAGTGCTCCAACTGCAATCTTATTAAACCTTTAAGCAAACAAAAAAAGACCCTCCTGTTAAAACAAGCCCTTTCCATATCCAACAGAGAAATGAGAGACTAGGAGGAAATCATTCGGCAGTTACTCTAATTTTACAGTGGCACATCACAGCACTTTGAAATGAAAGCCTTTGTAAGAAAGCAGAACCATTAAAACACTGGCATTGAATTCTTCTTGTGTAGAACTGAACAACGTAGACCTGTAGAATGATGAATATGGGAAGATAATTATCTTTCAAGGGTCCCAACAGTGTGCAACGGTCCTGGCTGACAGTAAAAAGTCAAAAAACCAATGTTCCTCCCTCCAGATCCATCATTGTTTTTTCCTCCAGACACACCAAGTTGCAAACAGAGTACTGACTTCTCTGGACAGAAGAAGAAAAGGAAAGCAGGCAAACACAGTGACTGAACAAAGCTTTCTGACAGCTCTGTGTATCATTGCAAAGGACCTTGCAGGAAAATACTAGGAAATGTTAAGCATCTCCCACTGATTTCTCGTTCACTACTCAAGCTCTCGGAAAACCTCTGCCCCAGCCCTTATGACCATTCTAACTGTATTCTGCAAGGAAAAAAAATCATGGTACTGGAATTCCTCCCCCACAGATACTTTCTCCTGGCATACTGCTTTCTCCTTCCCAGGCAGAAAAGACATCTGCACCATAGCCCACATTTCAAAGTGCAACTTGCTTTTCCATGAGATTCCAGGTCATCCCTTGGCAGCTGAATTCTTCGCCCACAATACATGCAATGCTGGTACAAAGGATCTCCTTAGAAACATATGCAGAAACTTTTCATCTGTTACGTTGTTTTTCAAAAACGAAAATAAACTAATAAACCCCTCGCATTTCCTGCTTCATTCTTACTTTTGAACATGCTTCAAATCGTATTTTGCCTAACATTCCAAATGTATGTTATTGTTTCACACTATTACAGGGATTAATAGCCTCCCATTAGGAAATACAGTTTAACTTGGGTGGAGTTGCCTCCTAAATATGTCAGCAAAAAAACAGTTCCGCAAATTCCTTTTTTTCCTTCTTTATGTAGAAATATAGAATGTGGTATGTGGTTTTTGGTTTGCATCCAAGCATTCACAAAAATCTCATACATGTGAGCAGCTGAATAGACAGACTGCTCCAATTTACACCAGACTTTTTAATGTTATTTGCTTGGTACGGAACCTTTCATCTAAACGGTATGATTCTGAACTACAGAACAGTGTTGCTGCATACAGACAAAACAAGGCCACATTTAGTCTTGTGCTGAAGGGCATTCCAGGCTTTTTGAGCACAACCATGGGATCAGCTTAATCACATATTCCATAGGTTTTCCTAAGTTACTTCTAAGCACTATTTTCATTAATGTTCTGTTTGATTAAAATTGAATATATTACCAGGCCAGATCCTGGCTTCCCTTCTTGTGGTGTAAGTCCTCAGTAACTCTGCTTAAATCACTTACTTTATGGTGAGTTTACATTTGGCGTAAAAAAAGTTTGGCATCTGCCACCTGTAAAATATAGTTTAATAAACAAGGTTCTCATCCCATTGACAGAGTAGGGGAAAAAAAAAAACAACAAAAAACCTTTCTAAATTTAGTTGCATAATTGTCACATTTGTGATAGCTGATAACGCTGACATCCATCTCTGACAAAACGCGCACCACGTCAAGATTAGTCATGCAAGTCTCATGACAGGAGGTTTTTGTACACTATGAAAAGCCAGGGCCAGCAGACACAGGCAGAGCTGCAGTCTCATAAGTGAGCTGTAAACCTTTAGCCTGAATATTGGAATATGAGATAGTGTTAACTTCCCAGAATTTCTAACATGCCTAATCCATTCTCATAAAGACAGAAAGGAAAATCTCTCTGAAGAGCACGTTTTATGTATCCGTGTCTTTCCTCAGCAGCTGAACACAGCTCCATTGAATTTCTATAAAACAAAGATGCTTATTTAGAAAGTTAAAATTTTAAATAATTTCTAGAAAGTAAGCAACAGTGAAGTGGATAAAAAAGAAGTCTTGTGTGTTGAAGTAGAAACCTGAACTCACCTGAGGTAAATTCCCTTTAGTTTGGGTGTGGACTCAAAAACATTCTCTGAAACAACTGTGATCTTGTTGTTCTGAAGATAAAGATACTCCAGAGATTCTGGCAGGCCTGGTGGGATCGAAGTCAGCTGGTTGCCAGCCATGTCCAGTGACTGTAAGGAAGAGACAACGAGAGGTTAAAAAAATAATCAAAGGTGAATATTAGCAACACTCCAAAAACAGAAGTTTAACAATAAATGAGCTTTCAAAAGCTGGCTGTATACACACAACTCTCCTTCCAAATGTTACTCACTGTTTTTATGTATATATACATGTAAATATACGAACACTCATGTGTGTATAATGCACATATATGTGCACTTCTAAAACTCTTAGGATGATAACAGTACAGAAGTGAGACATTTACACAAAGCTTTATCCAGGATTTGTGTTTGAAAGTCATCTGGAAACAAGCTTTATTTTTCAGATGTTACTTCAGTGAGTCTGCTCACTACACCTTTCCCTTCTGGTGAGGTCAGGAAAAGAACAAACACAGCGTGCAGAGTGGAAATTGTAGGGTGTCATCCATGCAGAAAGGTTCCGTTTGAGTTCATAGTGGAAAACTGAAGTGATGTTTACTGTAGCATAAACTGAATTAATCTAATTCGCATCCAGGTAAGGGCGGCTGCTGCAATTCTGCTCTCTTATGCTACCATTTAACATCACGATTTCACAGGACATGCTATGCATGCTGTTTTGTTAAGCAGCCCCAACACTTCTTTATCTTTGTCCTCAGGCTTTAACCCATGACTACTTACAGTGCATTAAAGGCAGACCGGGTTTCAGATATGCTTGAGAACTCCTTGGAAGCTGCTACTGCAAATGCTTCACTAGCTATGATTATGTTAGATAAAATCACACATAAAAATACCTGGAAATATTCTCACACATACCAATGTATGAAGACACCAGGACTACAGGTCACAACACTTACTTAGGCAAAGTTTTCAGCAAAAAAATTGACCAGAATAAGTGTTAAATGCTATATGTAGCACTTCCCAAGCTGACGTACTAGTCACATTATTCAGCGACAGTTCTGCAGGATTGTCATGATTTCGTTGTTCTTACTCTCAACATAATCCCAGTCTGGCAAACAATTATGCAAATGTCGAGCTTTGCAATTGCAGGCAGTCTTCAGTGATTTCCATGGCAACAGTGTGGACAGGGCCGCATGCTAAGTGCTTGCACAATCAGGATCTTAGACCTGATGGTTGTTTGTCAAATCTCCAGTGCGCCAACTCATTAAACTATTGCAGAGTTAAGCCCTTCATGGTGAAAAAAGATTAATACATACTATCATGGAAATACTAAACAAGTAGTAAGGCTGCTTGAGAAAAAGTCACAGAAAAAAAAAAATAGTTAAACAGAATCTTGCATACGGGCTATTATCTTAATCCTGTTTAATATGAGGGGTTTTGCTGCACCTGAAGGGCCAGAGTTTGATTCAGCAATGCATTGCTCTGGCTTGACACCAACTACAAAAGAGTGACAATGGCGTAAAAGTGATGTGAAACTGCAATGAATCAGGCCTTTCAAGAAGGTAATTTTTTAATTCCAACCAATGGCTAAAGCTGGCAATAGGTCTATTTTGTGTTGAGGAATAAAAAGACAGGTGACAACTGCTGCATTTCATTAAGCTACTGCAGTTAAATGATGCCAGTATCTACAATTCTCATCAGCATCTTCCTTCCCAACTACATTCAGTCTCTGATCTGTTTGCACACACATGCACGCTCACATGTCACCGAGGCACCAAACAACTGCAAAATATATAACTGGAATTGTCAGCCAAAGCCACAGCTGATGCAAAGCAACAGTGCTACACATGCTATTATTGCACTGCTGATTTATATTAACTGAAAATTAAGCTCTAATTTATTCCAAGAAAATATTAACATGGATAAATACTTGCATTGTCTGAAAACACACTGGGGGCCAGTAAAACATACACTCCACATCTTTTATGCCTTATCTGCTCTCAGATGTACAAATTTTGCTTGCACGGTGACCTAACAGTAGGCATCCTAGATGGTTACCAGATGACATAGGTAATGCCCTTTACTGCAGGAAACAGGCTGTTACCTAAAAGGAAATGCAGACAAATCCTTCAGCCATTGTAACAATTCTGAAAGGTCATTTTGCACAGCACAAATGAGATTGTTCCTGACTGCCTTATGGTTTGTGTTTAACTTTCTCGAACAATTAAGCAAATGACAAGACTGCTGATTGAGTCCAGACCTCCTAACTGCTATCCAGGTGCCTTAGCCAGCTGAGCTGCTAAATCCTGTAGCTTGGCCTGTCTGGCTATAAGCTGATGTGGGGGGCTTTGAAAATTAAGAGTGGTTTTGTTTATGCATTCCTTCTTCCTGCCGTCTGTCTTCAGAGCTGATTTCAGATTTGCAGAAGACAAGCTATTTGAAACACACAATTTTAGTTTTAATGACAACATTCATTAATGTTCAGCTGAAAATAAAGGACAGCATTAGGCTTGAGAAACAAAAATGTCGTAACATTTCCCAGAGTTAGCAATACATGGTGGACCACCGCTCTGGTCAGCAGTGGGAGGTACTCACCTCTGGCACAACCTTTCAGCTGCTAGAAACAGAGCACGTGGCACTTAAAATGCAAGCCCAAAACATGCGTTCCAAGCAAAGCTAGTATTGGTGGTACATAAACTGGCTTAGGCAGACAGAGGAGGACATTAGCATTACAACCACAATAAGAGAAGGTGATGTTTCTACCTGCAGACTGCTGAGCTCCCTCCACGCTCTTGAATAAATTGAGTTTACTTTCAGTTTATTGTTGCTCAAATACAATTCCCGCAGTTTTGTCATCCCAGACAAAGTCCCTTTTGGGATGTCACTTATCTCATTTTCCTTCAGCTTCAGAACCTGCAAGTTCTTTGGAAAGCCAGAGGGCACCGTGTTGAGGTTGTTTCCAGAAAGATCCAAGGACTTTAGTTGCCTCAGTTTACGGAAGGCCTCCCGATGGATCTGGGGACTTTTGAGCTTATTGTAACTCAGGTTCAGCTCTTCAAGGAAGTAAGTGGTAGCAAAGTCATTCCTGTTAATCTCAGAGATCTGGTTATGCAGGATCATGAGTGTTTTCACCCGTCGAGGCAGCCCACTGGGAATCCTTTCCAGGAGGTTGTTGTACAGATGGACAGTGTGCAGTTTCTTCAAGCCATGGAAGGCTGATGGGTGAATACCTCGAGCTTTTAACTTGTTATTATGGAGGAGGAGGTACTCAAGGTTCTTAATTTGGGTCAGGACATCTCTGCCAATCACCTTAATTGCATTCTTCTCCAGGTGAAGGAGGATGATGTTTCGAGGCAAACCACTTGGGATCTGTGAGAGGTTATTGCTGGACAAATCCAGATATTCAAGACTAGACAGTTTCCTTGGGAAAGCAGGAAAGAAAACACTCTCCATTTAGATTCTGCAAGGTGAAACAATAATCAACCTTCCCTAGGATTTTACAGTCTTTGCTGTAGAGTCTTTCTCCTTCGCATAGCTCCCTGTTTACTGCCAGTTTATGCCCCATTATGAGACTGATGTAAAACAGCTCCTTGATAAAACGGAGCTCCCACGCTGCCATTAGGCAACAGGACTAAGCAGTGCCATTGTTCCCCAGCCACACTAGCAAGAGAACTTGCTAGAGCCCACAGATATTCAAACCCTGCCACCTGGCTGAGCTCAGAGATCAGTTTTGCAGTTTAATGTTCTCTCATTTGCCACTGCAAATAGCAACATGAAAAATTTAAGTGCACACACCACAGAATGATATGATGAAAATATCACTAAGCACTGAATAATTCTGCTCTCCGTTTCACAGAAACAGCCTGAATAATTTTTGTCTCTCTGAAATTGTATATTTAAACTGAAAAGTAGGCCTGCTTTTGAGATGATGAAATTTTACTGTAATGAAAATTAGAAATGCTAATTCAGTGTCCTAGACTAAGATACTGAACTTCTCCTGACCCTCCAGTATTATGGAAGTGAGTCAGGGTAGATCTGCTTTGTGTAAGCTACTGAACCTGGATTCCATAGACTCAGTTGAAGCTAAAATAAATCCTCAGACCAGCCACTTATACCAACTGGATGTGGATCAGTGGTGTTACATGCCAAGACTGAGGCTCTCCTGTGAGGAGATTGTAATCTGCGTGGCACTACATAACCCACTGCAGATGACTAGAAAGCTTTCAGGAAATACAAGAACTAATACATTACAGACATTACTTACTGTTTACTACACTTGTTCAGAGCTCTCCAAGTATAGTCTGAATGAACAAATATATTTTCTGGGTAAAACAATTCACTACTGCAATCTGTAATGCTTCCCTAGCTTGGGTACTGTACAGCAAAGTGTAACATCCACCCCCGTCTGCTGACTGTGATTGCTGCCTGAGCTACAGCCACTGCACTGTGTCCACCAAAATCTTAACAGAAGTGTTATGTCCAACATTACCTGTAGGGTGACACAGCAGAACTACGGTAAATTACTCCCTGGGAGGTTTCCGCAAGTGGTTCATGGAAAAGGGAAGTAAAGTTTTCCATTTTTAGAGATCAGAAAAGTTTACAGAATTCATGGCAAGTTATAGGCAGGACAGATTATGTGGTCTGGATTTTTAGGTAGAACAAGGGCAGCACTCAGTGCAAGCAGAAACAAAGGGTAAATTTAGGACAACCTAAGGCTCTTTCAGTTGTACCAGTTCGTAGAAAAGCTTTTGCAGCCATCTGGCTATTGAGTGGCACCATTACATCCCCTCTTACTCCAGCAATCCCTCCTTACTGGGGTACAGCTATCAATTCACAACTGTGTATCTGTGGCTGCTTTCAAGTCACTAAAACAGAAATAACACGAGTGACATAGCAAAGGTGAAGGTCTGGCCTTAACTCCTAGTGAACTGCCCTGGAAGCTGAGACATCTCGAGTAGCCTCACTTCTGTCTTGCTTGGAAAAAGAGAGAGCAGCCTGCACCATCATTCTAGATTGCCTTTTCTCATGAAGGTGCAATTAGCACCTCCTGCGATTGGGTCTGCAGCAACCAAGCAGTGATGCGGTCTGATGTTCAGTGTTCTGTCTTCTGTATGATGGAACTCTGGTGTGTGAATTCCAACCACTCACCAAGACCTTTTCAGTGACAGTATCTGAATCTATGTCTTGTCATCTGGACCTAGCAGAGGAACGCATAACAGCACAGTTTTTAATAAGCGTACCTTTAAGTACTTATACTTTTTTTCGTAGATGTACTACTAGAGTAGAGGAGGCACACAGACACAGACACAGGTGCAAACTACAGGTCTGAATCTCACCAGAAAGTTTCATTGTCCATTCCTTCATTAGTCAAGTAGTTATTCTGTAAGTACAGCTCCCGCAAGCCTGTAAGTTCACTGAAGGCTCCTTTGGGAATCTTCTCTAGCTTGTTGTTCTAGAATCATCAGAAGCACATCACACATTATTTAGTACAAAACAATATAGGACACACAGGCTTTGCTCAGCTGTTACCGGGCAATTATTATTCAAAAGAGCTAGACATTAGGTGTTTCACAGGATGTTTTAATTCCACCTAATTAATAAAGACAAATACAAGATTAAAAAAAAAAAATTACAACCAAGCACAACAGTTGATTTCTGGTTGAATTTTTTAGGCTAAGAAGTTAAGTCTGGCACTCCAGGAGGGTTTCATTTTGTATTCATACAGCCCTTGCACCTACGTGCAAATCTACAGGGTAATCCCAGCAAGTAGCCCTGTCGTTTGCTCAGAATTTCTGAATTTTCTAAGACAGATTTTACCATAAAGAAGAATTAGTTTGGAAGCTGGGAACCAGCCATCCTTCCAGTGTTTGACATTTGAAATGGCACAGTTCCTGCAAGGCAGATTCTATAGCAATTACTCCTACTGCCTTAGTGCTGCTTTTGAGTAACCGGCCAGCAGACACAAACAAAACACAAAACTAAATTCCATTTAGGAACTCCACTCAGGAGCTGTAGGAATTATAAAAGTATACGTAAAACACCAAAACTGAATTTGTTTCATTTCCCACCCTTCAGTTACAAGCAATAATGTGAGGAGCAGACTAGACTAGGCACGGTCCCAATTAATGTAAGGTGGATACCATCACAGAGAGACTTGGCTGCAGATCACAGTGAAGAGTAAAAGAAAAAGAAAGACCTGTCACACCTACAAGTACTTTCAGTCAGTTCCCTGTTTCTCACGGCCATGTTCAGTTAACTGTATCCAGTTAGATGACAGGCAGTGCACTTGAAAACAAAATCCTTGTTTCCCTCTTCCATTATTCTGCCCTGAACAACAGCTGTGAGAGCAGGGAAGAGTATGAATTCTAAGAACAGTCCCTGAAGGCTAAGCCTACATTTAGAAGATAATGGTTACTTATGAATTGCAACAAAATCCAGGGCTTATCTAACTTCATAATACGGCAGACAAAAAAACAGAAAGTTAAGGGATCAGACCCTTTGCCTTCTTCAACCTATAGAAAGCCTTTGTCAAAGTTTTGTAGAAGACTTCAATGGGATTTAGGAGTGAAACCTTCAAGGGAAAAGGAAGCTGGGAAGCAACACAGAATGACACAAGTCCAAGGGCTGATAACAGGTGCTCAGTGACTTCTTTGCCTCAGTCTTCACAGGCACGGGCTGTAGCCACACCACCCAAGCTGCAGGAAGCAAAGGTAAGAACCTGGAGAAGGAAGATCTGCCTGCTGTAAATGACCATCAGGGTCAAGATCATATGAAGAACCTGAAGGTGCACAAGTCCATGGGACCCAGTGAGATCTATCAACAGGTCCTGAGGGAACTGGTGGATGAAGTTGCCAAACTGCTATACAATGTATTTGAAAGGTCATGGCAGTATGGTGAAGTTCCCACTGACTGGAAAAGGGGAAACATAACCCCCATTTTCAAGAAGGGAAAAAAAGAAGATCCAGGGAAGTACAGGCCAGTCAGTCTCACCTCTGTACCTGGCAAGATCATGGCTTCTTGAAGGCCCTACCAGGGCACATGGAAAATAAAGATGTGGTTGGTGGTAACCAACATGGCTTCATCAATGGCAAACCGTGTCTGGCAAACTTGGTAACCTTTTATGATGGAATTACAGTGATAAAGGAAGAGCAACTGACATCATCTACCTGGACTTGTGCAGAGCATTTGTCACTGTCCCACACAACATTCTGGTTAGTGAATTGGAGAAAAATGGTTTTGATGGATGGCCCACTCACTGGATAAGGAATTGGCTGGATGGTCAGACTCAGAGAGTTGCGGTCAATGGCTCAATGTCCAAGTGGAGATTGCTGATGAGTGGCATTCCTCAATGGATCAATGTTGGGACAGGTGTTGTTTTACATCTTTGTAGACAACACGGACAGTGGGACCGAGTGCACCCTGCAAGTTTGCAGACAACACCTAGCTAAGCGGTGCAGTTGACACACTAGAGGGAAGGGATGCTATCTGGAAGGAAGTGGACAGGCTTTAGAGGTAGGCACATGCCAACCTCCTGAAGTTTAACAAGGCCAAGTGCAAGGTCCTGCATTTGGGTCAGGGCAATCCCAAGCACAGATACAGGTTGGGCAGAGAACTGCTTGAGAGCAGCTCTGAGGAGAAGGATTTGGAGGTGTTGGTTGATGTAAGACTCAACATGAGCCAGAACATGTGCACTTGCAGCTCAGAAGGCCAGGCAAATTCTGGGTTGCATCAAAAGAAGTGTGATCAGCAGGTCAAGGGAGGCGATTCTGCCCCTCTACTCTGCTCTTGTGAGACCCCACCTGAAGTACTGTGTCCAGTTCTGGGGCCCTCAGCACAAGAAGTTGTTGGAGTAGGTCCAGAGAAGGGCCACAAAAATGATCAGAGGGCTGGCGCACCTCTCCTGCAGGGACAGACTAAGAGAGCTGGGGCTCTTCAGCCTAGAGAAGAGAAGGCTCTAGGGAGACTTTATAGCAGCCTTCCAGTACCTGAATGGAGGCCTACAGGAAAGCTGGGGAGAGAACAGAACAGGTAGCAACAGGACAAAGGGAAATGGCTTTAAACTGGAAGAGGGTGGTTTTAGACTAGATACTAGGAAGGAATCCTTTACCTTAAGGGTGGTGAGACACTGGAACAGGTTGCTCAGCAAGGTTGTGGATGCCTCCCCCTGGAAGCATTCAAAGCTGTGAACGACCTGGTCTAGTGGGCAGTGTCCCTGCCTACAGCAGGGGGCTGGAACTAGATGATCTTTAAGGTTCCTTCCAACCTAAACTCTTCTATGATTCTATAAACAGACTTCAGTCTACAGACGTCCAAGGAGCTGTCAACACTGGGAACAAACGGAACCAGGATTCCCCACCACTGCAGCTCTCCCATTGTCAACGAAGTTAAGCACAGACAATTACTAAGTATTTTTATCAAAATCAGATGACACAGAATTAAAAATGCTGGAGACTAGATAATACCACAACTTCTGCATTACACGATTGCTGGAGAAGCTGTAGCACTGAAGACTCACTGATCCAAACTTTCTCTGTGTTGACTAAATTGCCAGTTCAGTAGCAAACAAAAAATCACTGATGCTAGGGAACAGCAGTCTCCATGATGGGAATTAGTGAGCACGGCCAATATCTAATGGGTAAGCAACTGTCAGAAAAAAAACCTATCACCAGTGGCAACCTTGACCAGGAGTCCAATTAGTGGATGGCCATGAAGAATGATCTACCTGCTTGTACTAATATACATTCATATGATTTTACCCAAGAAAGAGATCAACAGTATTGTCATATGTACATGATTTTCATTCCCCTGAAAATATTGAAAAGTGATTTTTTTCCCCTGCGAGCATTGTGATATTTTGCAAAAACACTCTATTACTTATTAACAAAATAGTAATGACTTGGGAAGTAGCTTCAGTTGAGAGCATAGTAGATGAGACTTACAGGGGACCTGGGAATGTTTTCAAGTGAATTAAAATTGCTTGGTTGTGCAGTTTGAATACAAACACAGTACTTTCGTCATGGCTGTGAAGGAATACAAAACCGTGGTGTCATTACCTTTAAATGTAATTTGTATAATGCTGGAGGGAGATTCTTCGGAACATATTTCAGGAAATTGCTGGACATGATGAGTATCTCTACATTATTAGAGCCATTGAACATATTATCAGGTAAGCCAGCATCTGAAAGTTTGTTGTTATGAAGGTAAACAGATCTGTCGGAAGAAGAAAAAACATAAAGTCAAACAGATATTTAGATCTGTGTGTTCATTTTACCAAAAGAAAGCTGTTTAAAAACCATACTTCAGCCTATTCTTCTTCCCTTGAGATAATCAGATTTGTTATCAAAACAGGCCCTTTAATTTGGCAAGGCAGATATATACATGCACAACCAAATGATTGGTCTGAATACTCTTTGAAATTTAGGTCTAATTAAATTCCATCCTAGGTGTGAAAATAGATTTCACAAGTAGCCTCATCTTTTTAACAAGAAAATGAATGTAAATCTGGGATCGTATTCCTTTGAAATCTACATTTCAGTTTTGCCATTCGGATTTAGCTTTGCTCTTGGCTAAGAAGAATGAAACATGTCAGTGTGGTGGCCTCACTTGAAAGGGTCAGAAATCCTATTGGACTAATAGGTATCTTAACTTCTTAAGATATCTCCTCAACTACAATCTTAACTTCTATTTGGAGTCAAATCTGGGCTTCTTCAACTTGCAAAATCAACCTGCAGATCTCCTGAGGAAGGGCCGTTTCACACCCCTCCATTGCTCCCGTGAAGGCTCAAAATACCTCAGGAAACAGTTTGGCTTCCACTTTCAGAATTCAAAATGGCAAACAATACTGTCAGAAAGAACAAATCTGTAAGAGTTTTGCTTTTTAATGACCTTTTGGGATCTAGAGAAAGATAGGTTCTAGTTTTCCCTTCTTACTTTTAACCTTTAATATTCACCAAAGAGTTTCTCCAGTATCTTCCTTACACAGGATTTAATTCTGTATAAAGCAACTGACTCCTATGGAGTAATCGCTGCTTTTCATTGGTTTAACTACCAAACAAAATAATTTGGCTTCTTTTTAACAAAAGAAAGTATGGGATTTTACACACTTCCATTATCCCTTCATCTCCTGTGTGTACCCAAGATGCAGTAGTCAGTTAAAAGTCATGGACACAGGTTAAAATTGCAATAGAGTACAGTGTGAAAGTTTTCTTTTACAGCTTGTTCTTGGACTCTCTACAGGTTGCAGAGAACTTGGCATCTTTCTGGAAGGAAGGAAGGGCTCAGTATGGAAACACAATAGTGTGATCAGACACTCCAGGAGGTTCAGAGCCACATGAAAATACAGTTCACCTTTCATGGTCAGCTGTACTTCTAACTCATAAATATTTGCCTTTCTGAAAATGTTATTTCCAAATAATGAGCCTAAGATCATTAACTCTGCTGGGGACAGAAACTCGGAAATTGACGAATCAATACTCGGAAGATTAAAATGGGTGCTGTTGTGGGAAAGTATGTGAAAATCACTTCTGAAGAGTGCAAGAATTTTAATACGAGATTGGAACACAGTAGCTTATGTAACTCAGATTAAGGAAGAACACGTATAAATCTAGCTTTTTTCGTGATGAGATGTTGCCACAAATCAATGCCCGATTCAGCCTTTTCATCTACCAAGAGCTTACAAGACTAGAGATCTAGTAAGTTCTGAGTAGCTTCTGTTCTCAATGAAACCAGAGGGAACTGAGAGCTCTTCAGTTTATCACAAGATTGTGCTCTAGGAGCTCACCTGGGTCAGCTATTACTAAGTACTTCTGCATTTGGATGCATAAATTGCTACCAACAGACCTTGAGATGTCTCTGCAGGATTTAGATGCTGTAGTGTCCATATGGATTACTCAAAACGCCTTTGGGAAAGACTGTACCTCACAGGAGGTCTGTCTATGTGCAGCTGAATTTGAGATGGACCAAGGTGTTATACTGGCTCCAGCTGACAAAATCACAATCTGAAACTAGCAGAGGCCTTTGAAACCAGACCAGAGGGTGCGAACCACTTGTGAAAGAAAGTTACTATGCTTAGTTTTAACACAGTTGAGTTATACTCAACTGTATTGAGTATTGTATGCCCAACACAATTCTAATTTTTTAATGAATGGATTATTAAAAAATGGGGACTTCTAACTATAAATCCACATTTTGAGAAACTAAAGCTGTTCCTGAAGCACAAACAAAATGGAAATAATTTAATTTTTATCTATGCAAAAGTGTTTGGCAGCTACTAGAAGCCGTTGGAATGTGTTTGTCGGATCCTTCATGCTGAGATTAACAAGCAGTCAGTTTCCTTCCAAAAGATGTCAGTAGGCAATAAAACGGCTTAGCCAGAAAATTTCTTAAACTTATCAAGTGCCTCCGAGCAGTGTCAGAACTCAAGTCCTGTTCCACTTCCCAATCCCTTACCTCAAGTTTGGTTTCTGTCCAAATGTGAGCCCGTATATCTTAGTGAGATAATTGGCTGCAAAATCTGCACTGATCAAGGTATTTGGTAGGAATTTTGGAGCCACTGTTAGCTGAAAGAGAAATACAGATGTGAATTTCAATTAAATGCAATGTTTTAAGCAAGCATTAGACCGTACACAAAACACTTGCAAATGTTGTTTCTCTGAAACAGAACGTATATTGCATGAGAAATAATTTTAAAAATAAATTGTCCTCACTTGCTGATCTCTCCAGGAAGGAGACAGACTTTTGCTCCAAGATATGTGAATGTTTGTTTTGGTTGGAAGCATCCTGTCTCTTGGTGGAAGAAGTCAAGAAATTGTTATTCTGAGAGCCATGCTTATTATTGTTCATAATCCTCAGTCTGGTGAGCCAAAAAAATCCAGCCCACCTCATACTGGCCTACCATTTACTCCCATAAGAAAGTCTGTTGGTTCTGAGGCTGGGAATGTCATTTCACATGTCTACCAGTATTGCGTCCATTTAAAACGACCCCTTCAACAAAGGATCCAGGTTCCCAAAGTGCAGAGACGTTTCTGAGTCAAATGATGGAATATCAAATGGAATCTCAAAGCTGTAGAGCGATACCTTGCTCACTAAACAAGTGAGATATCAGAAACAAAATATGAAAAGCTCTCGTCTCCGCAAAACTTTTCAGTTGAAGCTCTCTTCAGAGGTCCTGTTTGCTCTTGCTCTATTGCATCAGTGATAAAAAATGCTAGGAACAAATAAACTGAATAAAACTCAGTGGAGTGAAAACCAACCATTAAAAAGCTTAGGTTTACAGAACGTTTGGGTAATACAACAGCAAGCTTCGCTGCGTGACTGCTAGTAGTAATTATTCATCTAGAAACCAAGAATACAGGTTGCATTTTTATGGGCTGGAGGGCAATTCTGTGGAAAACATGAACCCAGAAGGTTAAGCCCTGGGAAAGAAATTCTCAGCACAATGCTGTGCTGGTTATGAGCCTTTAGTGCATAAGCAGAAGACTACTGAATTGCAGCAGGCATGTGCTACCATGGTTACATGTGTTAACTGTAGTACTAGTGAGACAACTGATCAAATACTTTATGTACACTCTGAAGGACTCTTCTACAGAGATACTGACTTTTCTTGTTTTCCAGAGCCCTTGAATTTACTGGTAGTCTGTCACCTCCTGACCTGGGAAATAGGATATCGTGCAAGTGGACCCATATCTGATTAGGAAGGTCTGACAGTGCCTCTGAAAGAACTAAGTCACTATCAAGACGTAACAGTGAAAAAAAACAGGAAATAGAGTTAATCATTTTCATATACAGTGGCACATTAAAGCTTTTCTCCCGAAACCCAGTTTATTGGGTCATAACTTACACAAAACAAAAGGAATGGCTCAGATATGTGAAATGAGAAACATCTGAACCACAAGAAAGAAAAGAGAGAAAGAAGTTTCATTCAAAGAGAGTTTTCACTTGCACAGGACTCATCTTTGGCATTTCAGCACTTAGTCATGAGACTGATTGACCTCCAGTGGCTGACTGCTTGAAGGATTAATGCTGGATTGCTGTAACTTAGCAAAACCAAGGTGACTGAGTAGCTTCATCTGATATGTTGCCTAATAAGAAGCAAGCTGCATTTCTGCAGACACAGTTTTCTTGCAGCTTTACTATTGAATCTTCTTTTCCATATGGCAGATATTGTTTCTCCACAAATAACAAGTAGCAAAGCAATGACTCAGAAGGACTATACAAAAGGTATTATTTGTCCGAAACAAATTTTCTTGCTTACCATAAGCTCTGGTATAAACAAAAGCATTGGATCCAAGTGAATCCCCTGTCACTACAGGAATATTTGGAGATGCAAAAACTTCTGCCACCAAAATCACCAGCTTACAGTAAATAACAGTGACAGCTCAGGACATGGTCTATAGTTTGGTAGGAGAGCCTTCAGTTATCAATGAGGCTCACTGCAGCTACAATGTGATTAAAACATACTATGAGTGTGATGCAAAATTCAAAAGGAAGCTACTGCATCCAATAAGCACTTATTACTAAAGAGCCACTTTAGTCTATTGTGATATTTCATTTCTCCAACCAACCAAGCTCGTTTAATGAAAGATAACATCTGATGGGATCACAACTGAAGATAACCCATAAAACAAGGAGCAAACTACCAGCAAATCCCTGCTCTCCTCCAGACACCGCAATTACTTGATCTGCAGCATTTCCCAGGGCAGAGTGGACGCAGTTTGAAGCCAATATGGTTTCTCCTGGCTTATGATTTATAAAGAAATGTGTTATTTTTGTGGGTCCACAACTTCTCACCATAACTAGTTCTGACATTTGCTGATGTTTGCATTTTCTATTGGGATCCTTTTCTCTCTGCAGTAAAGCCAGAAACCCCAAACATTTTGTTTTGTCACACAGGGAAAACCAGAGTGCAAAGTTCTGGAATATGAGTCACAGACTGGCTTGTTCCTTTTTATGGACTTATTAACTGCCAAGATTGTTATATGGAAATGGTGCTTGAAAGAGAGAAAAGAACACAATGTTACTGTACTAAAGAATGGGTTCTATTCTCAACAACTCCATACAGAAAATCATGGAGTGATTCTGGAAATGCCTTGGCCCGAATGAAACCTCAGTGTGGTCACATGTATATAAATCAAAGGGTCACAGATTTTAAAAGGATAATAAAATATATGTGCAGACATGCATATAAATGTACATATAGAGAGAGAGGAAGGGAAGGGTATTTGTAGGCAAAAAAAGCTCCGTCTGATGTTTCAACTCATATATTTTTTGTGGTATCCTAATTCCTTCTGTAGCAAATATTTGTGGGGGATCACCAGAGAAAAAGAAAGCCATAATGGGAACCTGCAGATATAAACATATGTGAGAAGGCATTTCCTTGCCTTGGCAGGGAGGGAAGTGTTTTGCTGTCATTACATCCAACTTGTATCCCCCAGTTGTGATCGTCTTCACTGAAAAAAGTTCAGCTCCTACCACTGCAGGTAAAATAATAAATCAATTGCACGCTCAGTTTCACTGTGTGTGGGAATCCCCCCACAACGAACCCAATGAGAATGGGGGTCCAGGAAAACTAGATGGCATTTTGCTGATCTTGATGGCACTTATATACACAGGTAGTAGGATGCGTTTGTTCACAGATTTTTCAACCCAGCCTCATTTGATGATAGGCAACATCTTGCACCATTACCCCACAGCTTATATGCATACAGGCAGCTACCAACTGTGTGTGCAGCTGATCCAAAGCCTACAGAGAACAGTGGCAATTTAAATTGCAGAGGCTCTCCATGCCTGCCTACGCACTACGCACACAAGAGAAAGTTTTCACTGGTTGCACAAAGTAGGCCTTGCAAATATACTGTTGTGTGTACCTTCTAAGTTTTTATAATACTCACTGCTTGCCTTGACCTTAAATGAACCTTCACTAGGACACCACTTTAGGACAATTGTACTTACATAGGATACGTATTTTAAAAAAGAACAGAAGATTTGCTTGTTTAGCTTTCAGAACCCAACTAGAAAAGAATTCTGAAAGCCTTGTGAGCCTCTTACTTTATTGTTTGCCAAGTATAGGTAATTCAGGTTCTCCAGATGCTCAAATGCTTCCTCTGGCAGCCCTTAAAAACAAGAAAAATTCTGATCAGAAACACTGGCATCCCATTGCCTCCTTGCTCGGAAGTACCAGAGGGTATCTTTCTCTTTCAGAGGATATTTTAATACAAGATTTAAATATTCTTCATTGGCATTGAAACAACGTGTTTCAGACATATTGTTGCTTTTTTATATAAAACAAACCAAAACAAAACAGAGCATTAAGAGCAATGTAAGATCATTAGAAACATTAAGCAGGCAGGGCTGGTGGCCAACCCGCCTGGGAGGATTCATATACAGAGCAGGTATAGACTTGCTGTACAGCTGATTATCAGTGCTATCTGAGAAGTTTATTTTGTCACTTTTTAAATGAATCTGCAGATAGCTTCTCTTGGCAGGACATAATCTGAGGCTGTTTAATGATCAGATCAGTATGATCTATGACTATGAGGCTGCCATCATAACATCAGTAGCTGCATGTTGTAACTCCCCTTTCATTCTGTTTCCCCACAATCCACGTAGCCATGCAGTAACCAGCTCAGAGTTGAACCAGCTCAAAGCTAATCATCCTCCAATCATTATTATTTTTCAGCTGAATCGCTCCACACCCAGCTGATCACACAAGCACTATTTCAGCCACAATGGCAAGTGTGCAAATGCCACTTTCACCCAGCACTCAGATAACCAAAAGTGAAAGGTGAAGCTATCTCCCATATCATGAAACTTAGGGTTGCACTGAGGTTTGTAAAAGAAACATCACATCCAAAAGGTAATAATATTAAAGAAAGAATGTATTAAGCAGTCTTCCTTGTACTATGCAAGAGTGATATGCTTTGGGTTCCATGAAATGTCTGCATTCTCAATCAAAGCTGTTCCCTATCTTTGCAATAAAGATTGCAGGAGCATTCAGAGCAACTGGATGATGTGAAAGCTAACAATTGTATCTTTTATGCTGTGTACCCTGCTCTCTTACTGTTTACTACTACTCCTTCTGCTTTCCTGACTGGGCAGTTGTCAGGTCTCTCCAATAAACATTAGACTTAGCAAGCAACACCTGCCTGCAAAAGTCACAATTCAGCAAGGACCAAACTGGACTAAACTGCAGTAACTGACTGAACTAAACAAACGGATTAAGAAACAAGGTCAGTCAAAAGGAAATCATTCAGCATGTAGACATTTCTGGTTCTCAAGTGCATTGCACTGATGTGCCTGAGGGACTGGAGGGAGTTTCCTGGATAAGATCTCACGCCACAGTACATAGTGCTGCTGCCAGGTCTCCTCCACTGGTTCAGTACGACTGCATTTTTAAACACTGAGAATTATGTTTCAGATGATAAAATGCCTTCACGATCAGTGGGATGCTTACAGAAAACCACTACAGTCAAGTCAGTCCACGAAGCCTTACAGCTTTCCCTATCAGCTGTCACAGGGCTGGTGTTGCTCTGCACTTCACAGCCCTCCCACCTTACCTTTTGAAGTCAGCCTGTTGTTTTGCAAATTTAGAGTTTCCAATCTGTGAAGACGAGCAAGCTCTTCTGGAAAGATTTCTTCTATCTGGTTGTTCTAAGAAAACGGAGAGTGTTAATCATCAGCAAAGTAGTCCAAGAAAGTTCCCAATAAAACCCAGACTGTGAACTTCAATAAAATTTGGAAATGAACCCACCATGTCAAATCATTGTCAACAGCTTTCTCACCATAATGAGCCAAGTTTGGATCTCAAAACCAATACATCAAAACCCAGCAGCATTTGAAGGCCTGAAACAAATTCTGTAGCCTGTGTCCATCTCTATAAATATCCAACTTCTGCGCTGGTAGCACGGAGTGCAATCATGCCTGGCAAGACCTATAATCCATTTGCCACAGCCTTGAAGTTGCAGCAAAGCATTTGCCACAAGGTTGGCACCGTGGAACTTCAGGTTTACTGCTGCTGTTACTTGAGTGTTGTTTTTAACATGAAGGATTTTTGTCCAACTGCAATCTTGTCGTGAGCAGAGAGTCAAACTGCATTCCCTTTCACTGGCTTTACTGCCAGGAGTGATTACCATCAGATTTTCATTGACAAGCTTACTAACATTTAGACCATTTATGAATTGAGTGTTTTAGCATCTAGGAGACTGAAAAAGGACCTGCTGTACTAGAACCCAAGCTAATACACAAAGTGACAGCTGCTGCTGCAAAGTAGCTTTCCTGCTTTTGGCATTAGAGACACGAGCCATGCCTAGCACGTGCCTGGAACAGATCTGTTGAGGAGGGTGCCAGCTGACATTACAGTTTTTCTAACTACACTTGGATGGAAAGCTCTGTACAAAATCTGCATGCTACCCACTGACCAGCCTTGGTAAATTGGGGCAATAACCAACAAGCAGTTGGGTAAGGGCTGAAACACAGTGAGCACAGCACCAGCTGTCTGAACATCACGGCCATCGCCACCCACTGTTGCAGCGCTCTGTGGGCACTGTCCCTGGGCCTGGAGGTGGCTCCAGCCATGCTTCAGGTTCTCCCATGGGCACACTCTGCTTACAATACTTTAACTACCATGTAGAATCGTGGAATCATGATGGCTGGAAAAGACCTGTAAGATCATCTGGTCCAACTGTCCACCTACCGCCAATACTGCCTGCTGACCATGTCCCTCAGTGCCACAGGGACTTCATATCCAACCTAAACCTGCCTGGTACAACTTGAGGCCACCGAGCTCCCATGTAGGGCTGCCAGAAAATTTATTAACTAAAGGACTATTAACTAGTCCATGCTTTTCATAGACAACTCAAAATCAAAGGCCTTCACCACAAAAAGCAATTCTTGGACAAAAATTCTTCTCTTGAACCTGGGAAGAGAATAAGGAGAAAAAAATCCAACCTTTTTTCCTCCCTTGATGCCTAGGGAAAGAATTAAAGTGAAATTTCCCCTCTCTTCTGAGAGGAAACCCCACAGGGCACTGAGAGAGCAGCGGTCCTGCTCTGGGACAGGAATGGCGGGGTGAGGGAGAGGAGATGCTGAGATGGTGGGAGACCCACAGGTGGGCGAGGGGAACCGAGTGCACCGGGTGCAGCACGAGTGCCGAGCCTGCTGCTTCCAGCACACACCGAAGGGGCAGGATAGAGCCAGGCCAGGAGACGCAGGCTTTTACCTGCAGCGAGAGGTGGTTGGTCAGTTCAGGCAGCAGCAGCGGGAACTCCTTCAGGTCGATGCCACCGCAGTCCACGACGCCCTCCTGGGTGCAGCCGCAGTCGCGGGGGCAGCCGGGGGCCGGGCCTGGTGGGCGCCTCCGCCCCACAACACCCTCGGGGAAGTCGCTGGCGGCGGCGCAGCTCAGCGCCAGCAGCCCCAGCACCAGCAGTTCCCGGCCGCCGGCTGGCATCGCCCCTGGAACAGAAAGAGGGGTCGGCCCGAAGCGGGAGCAGCCCCAGCAGCCCGGCCTCCTCCAGCCCTCGGCCCAGCGCCCGCCGAGCTGAGGGAGCCGCATTCCCGCGCTCCCCACGTGCCCTGAGGTGTTCCCGCTCTCCCCGCGTGCTCCGAGGTGTTTTCGAGGCCCCGCACCCCAGCTGCTGAGGCCTGAGCTTCCCACAGGTCCCCAGCTGCAGCCGGGCCCCTGCCCCATTGCTGACCACTCACAGTGTTTATTGCATTTTTCATATTGAGAAACGCCAGATGATCCCAGAGATTTATACAGGAGGTTATGCAATGTTATTTCTGTAACTGCTGTCACACTGCTCCGCGCAGTTATGAGCAGGGAAGTGAGTCTCGCTAAGGTACACAGTGCCTCGTCCTGCCCTGCGCAGCGCCAGGCTCCGAGCTGCTGAACCCAAAATGGGCTTCCTGCTGTACCTGGACAGTGCCCACCTGAACCTCCGAGGCCTGGCTGGTGCTCGGCGTTCGTCTTTCTGGCAGCAGGTTAAAATAATGCAAACAGCGGTGCAGCATCTGCCCAGCAGCCAGCTGGGCCTGCCCCAGCCCTCTGCCTCATTCCTTGCCCTTCTCAGATTTCACACTTAATGATTTGCACTCAGAACAAGTCATGGCGTTCTTCCTTTTTTTTTTTTTTTTTTTTTTTTGCAAAATTATTTGACAGTGAGGAGCAATTCCTATTTAGGCTGAACTTTTAAGGTCAAAAAGCAGAATGGATTCATTGACCTCAGTGTGAAATAAGTACTCCGCTCACCCCCCCCAAGCCAGGCTGGCAGCACCAGCACCGCTCCCTTTGCAGCCCCAGGGTCTGCCACTTGCACCTGCTGAAACTCCCCACACTCTGGGCACTTGGGAAGCACTGGGAAATCCTGCTGTGAGTCACAGGCACGGAAATCGTCATGTCTTTAAGCACTGACTTACACTTGAAGAAATAGGAGAAGGTGGCATTACAGGACAGAGCTCTGGCCTCAGACACGGACGGTTTCAGTTTGGTCCTGCTCTGCTACAAACATGCTGGGTAATTTTAAGCATTTAACATTGTTTGCTTGATCCCTCTTACCCTGCTCCACTATTCCACAGCTTCCATATCTGTAAAAGCTGAATGTAATGAAATTAATCTCCTTTATAAAACATACCAGAGATCAGATGGTTTTCCTTATACGGCAATATAGCTAGATATTAATAGAGAGATCAAAATTGGCCATATGAGTATGCCAACAGTGGATTAGTAAAATCCTTAGTATTTGGTGACCTAACCTCAGAAAATATTTCAGAAATCTTAGAGAAAATAATCCCAGAAAATAATCTCAGGAAGTACGATATATCAGATCCCTAACAAAATATTTCCCCCCTCGATCACTTCCTCTTACAGGTGTCCACAAACAAAACTAAAGGAAAAATAAAAAGATGCCTACAGATCAAACCCAGCCCTGCTGTAAAAGTGCCAACGCTTTCCAGAGCAAGTTACATCATGGTTAGTATCAGGCTCTGTGTTTGCTGCATGCTGACATTTCCACATCTGTAGCTGAAACAATCAGCATGAAAACTAGCTAAGGGGAAAAAAAAAATGGAAGCATGAAATACTGCATCAATTGTACAGCAAAGTTGCTGAGACAATCTCACCCCACTGCCTTCAATACGCATGCTGCTGCTGTGATGCCTTTGCAGGGAATGCTGCTCTGGTGCCACCGGGAGACACTTCAGATACACAAACATCTGCTTGCATCTGGAGTGCAGGCAGTAAAACCAGGCATGGTTTTTTTCTTTCAGTTCAAAGAAAGCCTGAAGTAACTCACTCCATTTAAATTCATTCCCATGAGCCTAATCCAAATCCTTATTAAGAAACTTGATGCAATGAGTAGCTCAAAACCCACTGGAAAGAGTACTCTTCCCTTGCCGTCAGGGGGTCAGACTCTTTCACCCAAAGACTGAAGTTTCACTGAAAGCCACTTCAGGGTTTTCTGTGGCTGCATCTTTCTGAGTCCAGACAGAACCACCGCTGATTTCTGCACGTTGCTGCTGCGCAGCCCCACAGGCTGCGTGCTGCACAAGGAACCTCTCAAGAAGTGAGCTGAAGCATCAGGAGTTCTGTAGTCTCTCAGTGCTTACAATTACCTCAGCTAACAGCAGAATCACTCTCAAAATACCTCACCTCTGCATCTGTTGGTTCTCCATGCACATTCTCACACGACACGCGCACAGCTGAGAAAACATCCTCTCCTTCAATATCAACAGGTTAAGCGAATTTGTGACTTAGGCTGAACGTCCCCTCTGAGAGCTGCAGCTGACAGGCGGGCTGCTGCATGGGGTCTGACCATCCAGCTTTTAGAGCAATGAAGTGCTGAGAAACTCACCTCTGCTGTCAGAGATCAGATGAACGGAGAACATTTCCCGTGCTCCCACAGGCTCCCTCGGCTCATGCCATGTCAGTTACACGCTGCTGAGCTCAGAGCAAGTCTCCCCTTTCCGAGCCAGATCCGTTTCAGATGTGAGCAGCAGAAGCAGAGAGAGTAACAGGCAACCCCCTACCAACGAGTTTTCTGTACTTCCCAGCGAAATCAGAGAGGAATTTTCCAAAGTCACCATATGGGAAAATGTGAGAAGGAAAGAGGAAGCAGCTATAGTCTGAATATAAAGACTTGGGCAAGAAACAATCTCCCACTGCTTTTTGTCAGTGCAGTTCACAAGATGTGTGGGAGATGCCAAAAGAAAGCACGCTGGATTTGACAGAAGCAGAGGCGGCGTGCGCTTTAGCACTGCACTGCAGCTGCACTGCCTGCAGATCTCTAGATCTCTCATTTTAGCTGCATTCAACACCAAATCTGAATTCCAGGTGGGAATGTCCTCCCGCTCCCTGGGAGCCTGGTGCAGATTAGCCAGGAGCAGACAGACCCGCAGCTTTTCCTGTATTTCATCTTACCCGCTTTTATTTCCCCCTGATTTTAAACACATCAGCTGATCCTCAGGGACCAGGGGTACAACGGTTGTGAAATGACAAACGTCTCAGAAGCAAAGCCCTAACGTTTAACGTAACACCTATTTACCCAATCTCTTCTGTATTTTCTAAGCCCCGTATTACAGCATTAAACATCAAAGCCCTCGCCCTCAACTCGCTCCAGCCACGGTTAGCCCCAAAATCTCACATTTCCTATCTCTTCCCCCTTGGTAAAAAGAGAGGAGCACGCTGTTTATAACACAGTATGCTCCAAGTGCACCAATACTTTCAAGAAAACAACGCAGCTGTTTGTCACTGGCAGCAGAGTTACTTCTTTAAATACAAAGCCACCTGTTTTGGGAATGCCCTGCAGCATACTGTACCTTCACAAAGTCTGCAGAGGATCTCTCCTCACCGAGAACACGACCTTCTTGCTGTATCCCAAAAAAAAAAAAAAAAAGGCACACCAATTCTTTCCTCTCGATTCCAGCTGAACTGAAGTCTAAAGCAATTAAGTTATTTCCTCCCTCTCTTCTTCCAGGCTCATATCAACTGGAACCGATCCCCCCTCTGTGCCACGTGTAAGTTGCAGAAGTTACTGTGGGAAGTATTGCTTTTACTGAAACAAAAACAACAACAAAGCAGAGCTGGCTGCTTAGTCTTACTGATTCGGAGATCCAGAATGGATTTGCTTGCTCCGCTTTCTTTATTACAGCACCCTGAAACCATACAAGATTAACGCTGTGTTTTCAGGGAGGAGACAACAGTGTGTTGATGCTGGGAGATCCCCCAGCTCACCCCAGTCTTCCGATAGAGGAACAGGAGGGATCCCCAGCTCACTGCAGAGGCTGGGGCAGCCCAAGAGGGAGAGGTAGAGAGCAGGATCCACCCTCCTCCAGAAGAGGATTCTTCTCCACGTTTTTGTTGTAGAATTCTTAGCTGTCATAGAGCATCCAGAGGTACTGCCAGGCATTACCAAAGAAGTGGTGTTACACCTCCTTTAGTGATGGGGAAACAGAGGCACAGAGAGGCGTCACAGCCAGCTCAGGAGTATCTCACAGCACAGACTACCCAGTGGGACTGAAAATCAGGTATCCCACCTGCAAAGATAACAACCTTTACACACTGTGCTACAAATTACTCACACGGTCTGGTTTTTTTCCAAGCTTTCACTTCCACCTGCCCTATCCTCTTGTATCAACATATCCCAAATTTAAGATCTCCTGTCTCCAATTCCAACAGCAGAATTCACACAATTCCCCAGGAAAACCAGAACCGGCATCAAACCTACCCAAAGTGTTCTGATCTAAGCTGAGGGCTGTGCCCAGCGTGGTGTAAGGCAGCCACTGCTTCTGTCACTACAGCTTTCTGGTGCTTTTAGAGGAAAGAAACCCCACCGCAGGGCTCACAACTCAGAATCAGTTGCATTCAGAATCTCCGGTCCAACTCAAGTCTTTGTGCCCTCGCGCGTTCCCTGCAGTGGTAGCTGTAGTCTAAGCAAAGCAACGTTCAGGTTCAAAACATGAAGCTGAAAATGCAGTTTAAATTCTGGAACGGTCACTTCTTTAGGTCGCATGGACAGCATGAACAAATGAAGCACATCCCAGCCAAGAAACAACAGGGAGGAGAACAGAAGGCATAAGCAGATCTATCAAAGCATGAGCATATTTAGGAAGGTGCAAGAACGCTGGCTTAGTCGGCAGCATTACATCAGCTTCCTTGTGATAAGCATGGAGTGAGGCATAAGGCAGTCAGGAGGGTTAAGTTTTAGTTGTATCAACATGCCATGAAAAGTTCTTTACTTTCAGCTTTATTTACCCTATTTAAATAAGACTCCACACAAGCACTGACATTCCTCAAGGGTCCAGTGCTGTACGCTGACACTGTGCCTTTAATTGAAAGCAGAGAGCAAAGCCTATTAACAATCTTTTAAGTAACTTGCTGTCATTTGCTTTAAAAAATGAACAATCAAAACACTGAGAGTAAAAGGCGTTTTTGTCTCCAAGGCAGGAAAGGAAGTATTTTTCAAACCTAAGTATGCACAGCAGAGCCTGGCCAACTGCCTACTGGCATCCGTGTGTTGATCCAAATGAATTTTAAGATGTTTGTTCTCCCAGAGGATAAGTACTATTCAAAAAATAATAACAACAATAAAAGAATCCATGACTGCTTTTAATCTACCTGGAATAAGGGACACAGACCCAGCATACTTTGTACTTGCTTTATGCCATACATGTTCCTTTTAGCTTGCTGCAGCATTACTGGGATAATTCTGTTACTATACCAACAGTAAATAACTAACATTTCCCAGAACAACCACACAGTGTCTTATAAAGTCATCTGCTTTTCTCTCAGCAATGAATTCTTGTTACAGATATACGGTACAGAACAGCTCACGCTGTTACTCCAACAAATTACCTAAGTAAACAGAAGGGTAATAAGCGGATTTTTTTCCACTTGTTGTGTTTTGCTGTTTTTCTTTCTCCAGCATTTGCTCTCCACATATGGTTTGCTTCCACAAGGGTTGATTTCTCATAGCTGAGACTTTGTCTTGCCTTTTATCCACCAGGCTAATTGCAATCTTATTCTTCTCTGCTTAACAAGAGCTGACATCCAGCTCAGCACTCTGTGAAGCAGGAAGCAATGGAGTTCCTGTTCCAAGGTGACGATGGTTTAAACAGCTCTCAGACGAACTGGGCATATGAGGGCTGCAGCTTCAGGCCCTATGGAACTGACCCTTTACTGGGGTCACAGCAGCCTTGGTAGCTCAGAGCTGTATCTCCCAACAGGCCCACAGTGCAGAGCCCTTTCTGACCCTTTAGAAAGGCCACAACACATGAGTCACTGACCCTTTGCCCCAACTGAATATCCACCATGGCTACACAGTACTGCAGCCCCAACAACCGACCTCCTCTGTGTTGCTGTGCCTCAGCATTCCCCACCATCTCACTTTACCACCACTCCACCACTGGTAAGCAGAGAGCTAGCAAAATCGCAGAGCTTGTCCTTGTGCTGTAGGGTGCACTAGAGGCTTCCCCATTTGCCCTAGAGGCCAGCAAGGCACCCCGGTGTATTACAGACACCACAAAAGATTCCTGCAACTGCCCAGCATGTTTTATAGCCCCCTCTGTACTCTCAGATGCATAAGACTCCAAAGAAACCTCACTGCTTTCTGTAGACTGGAGAGGCCTCCCTGGGTCAATAAATACACCCTCAGTGTTCTAGTCTGTCCTAGAAGCTTCCTAGTGTGCACTTAGAGAACTCCACAGAGCCCACCAGGGTACTCCAGGGCATGTTGGAGTGCTCCCAGAGACCCTGAATGTGCTCTAAGCCACACCAGAGGCTTCCCAGTGTGCCCTAGAGGACACCCAGGTCCTCCCACTGCAGTCTAAGACACACTAGAATGCTCCCATAGTAGGAGTGGGAAGTATTTAACAAATTGGTGCATTACTGCATATCTAGAGAAGCACAGAAGGCAAAATCAAGTGCTGGACAACTGTACGAAGTAACGTGGCAAGCTTGTGAGATGAAGGGCTCCAGGACTGCAGCATCTGATGCGGTCTTTCTCTTAATTGCTGAGTGGTTTTGAGAAAGTTTCACACTTTTGTCACTAGGTGGTGTATTTTACACAGTCTGAGCATTCTAAGGAGACAACTTCACTGATCTGCAGGAAACATTGTTATGCAGCCCCCCAGCGTTGATGATAATTTCACAAGTAATTCCTTTTGGAGATAACAAGGCAAAGATATTTTCCCAGCAGTCACTAATTACAACTAACCTTTCTTTTACAGAAGAAAAGCCATAAATTACATAGTAGCTTCTTTAATACAATAACAAAAGCTATTTCTGTTAAGTTTGGGATCTCAAAATACTTAACTGATGTTATTCCTACAGACGGTCACTGGCTGTCCCTGGAAAGGACAACCCTGAAAGACCACAACACAGGTTTTCCTTTCCTGCTCGCCTTCTCCCACATGAGATGGCTCTTGAGGAGCGTTGGGATTTGTGAGGATAATGCACCTTCTTTGCTGGGAATGAGCAGGTGGCAGAAAGCTGAAGAAGAAACCTTGTAAATAGCACACCTTAATCTAAACAGCTGCAACAGCTCGATCACCTGCTGTCCATTTGGGGTTTAAAAAAAAAAAATAGCATAGGGAAAATTAAGAAGAAAAACACACCAGTTAAATGGGAGCATGAGTATCCATGATAGAACAATTCCACTGCGGGCGATGTGTTAATTCTTGTCAGTTCCACAACGAAAAATGTAGAGGCAATTACCTGTGCCTCTCTCAACTGCAAAGGATTGAGAAGAGTCATCCAAATGCAGAGCCATGCCTGCAGGCAGTCAGTTCCTTCCCCACTGGAGCAGCCATGAGGACAGCTCTGTGCACACAAGGTCCCAAACCACTCCAGGACATGGCATCCTGTGGGCACACACACTCTCCTTGTCGCGGACGAGTTGAGGAGGGGGTGGTAAGTGTTCATTCTCAGACATGGATGGAATTACACAAATTCCTACACTTTCTTTCCATAATGTTTCTCTTAGGAACGCATAAGATTCACCACATTTAATGCAGATTCTGCCTATTTCTTGCCCATGCAGCTGCTTATGGGTAGGGACGGAGCTCTGCGGATGGTAAGAGGGAAGAAATTTGTGCAGCAAAACTGGATCGTAACTGCAGAATAGTATGGTGAGACAAAGGGTGAACATAATCTTAAAACCAAGGCTGCACTGAAATGGGATGAATATTCATTTCAGGCCTCCTAAGAAAATATCTTCTAAGTTACCTGAGTGGTAAAGTCTTAATGTTCTCAAATCATATTGCATACATTTAATTTATTATTAGGAAGTTCACAGAACACACCTGCAGTGCGTTCCTTCCTTCTGTTAACTAGCTAGGCCAACAGCAATTTCAATCACAATACAATTTGTATTTGAGGAGTTTTTAATTCCATTGTAGTATCACACCATATTCTTATGGGCATTTTTAATAGTAGAATCATAGAATAGTTTGGGTTGGAAGGAACCCTTCAAGGCCATTTAGTCCAATCTCCCTGCACTGAACGGAGACACCCACAGCTCCACTCACAGCCCCAACAGCCTGACCTCGGGTGTCTCCAGGGACACTCACACCAACAGCCCAGAAGCATGGCTCTTAGGTACACACCAAGATGCACCACGCCCACAGCACAGTCTGGCCAGGAGAGGATGGTCAGTGGGGCCCAGCTGGTGCTGCAGCACAACCTGGGCCTCAGTGGGGTGACAGCAGTGACATCTCTATGACAAAAGATGTGAAAGCTCCTCAGTCCCGACCCACACATGGCAAGCGTACGTAATGGACTGAGACAGACTTGATGAAGCATCTATGGGTAGAAGCTGAGGGGGAAAAAAAAAAAAAAGTATGACCATGGAAGCCCTAAGTGACAATCTGTACAAAATACTCAATGTAGTGCATGAATATGAAATCTACGTTTACAAACCCAAGGAAGAGATGCACAGAAGAACAGGAAAATTATATTTAATTTTCTATTAAACTTCCAACCAGAATACATGTTCCCAAAACAGAAGTTAAAGCTTTTACAAGTAAGAAATTCATAATGGCCAACACCAGATTTTCTCAGGAGAAAACAGGTAAACACACTGGCTACATTCCCTCTCTGCTCTCCTGGCAAACCTTACCTTTGTTCAAGGTTAAGTATTATCAAATTCTGTCAATCTCAAAGCAACGTTCCAGTTGCTACCTACCTGTGGATAGCTTTAACTCCAAAGTAGTAATAAGAAAAGTATTTTATAGCAAATTCCTGAAGGCTATTTTAAAAACATTGTTAGAGATCCCCCTTTGTAAGACCATTTCAATTAAAGCAGCAGCAGATTTGTTAGAAGTCTGAAAGCATTTGCATGATCTCCTATTACAGTCTTTTAAAAATGCAAATTTAAGTGATAGTTTGATCTATCTGTAACCTTCCTCACTCTCTCCCCAACTAACCTGAACAACAATACGCAGCCTTCATCAACTCTGAGTTTTATAAACTTTTTCTTAGATTAAAAGAAAAATTTGTTTTCATAATACGCACCATAAACCATTTGCAAGAGTTATTGCCTCAAGCTTAGCCTAAAAATCGTTGCCGTTTACCAACTGATGGAATTTATTAAGCGAGTTAAGATCTCTAATCACTGAATTTAGGTGAGAGAGGTCCAAATAAGCCCAGTCTGTGTCACGTTATCAACATCCAGCATCATTCTAATTTGTTATAAAGAGTATGGAGCACTGACTGTTACTTCAGCAAGCTCAAAGTTTAGCTTTTCCTGGCTGAAGCTGTAGGTTCTGAAGTTTCATTGCCATGCCCATGTTCCCAGAAATCTTCAATTTGCCTTGAAAGAAGGCCTAGAGAGGGAAAAAAAAAATAGTATGAAATGCAATAGCAATGCAACTCATTACCCCAGTCATACTCCTCCCAAGAGTTGTGTGTTGTTATACACCTGCAGGCACTGGCCTGCAATACTGTAATTCCAACAGTTCTGTCAGACACCTGGCATTCATTCATCAGAAACTGTTATTTTCTGACACTAAAAGGAAGAACAGTAGCCTGAGAAAGTACACTTACTATCTTTGTCATACCTGAAGAGAATAGACTGGGTACTGCATATTACCTGTGTTATCAGAAAAGCCCTCCCAGCCACGCAGTTTTAGAGGAAGGGATTCAACTAATTTATTCTAATCTATTCAAATAATTTAAGCTGAAATACACTCAAAAAAGCCCCCCCAATACCAGTACTATCATATTTACCCACGTTGCACTTACTGTCTGAGGATTCATTTTGCCAGTCATCAGAGCTAACAAATCGGTGTCAGCCATTGTAATCGTACAGTCTGCCTTCTTATCTGCAAAACAGAGATGACTGTGAAGATTCCAACAGACAGAACAGTATCACAAGCTGCAAATCCCCAAAGAATCTGCCGATACTCCAGATTAGCACAATGGTACCTGAAGCACTTTTAAATAAAGGCCATTAAAAAAATATCAATAAGAGATCACTTAAGAGCCAACATGCATCTGAGCTGTATTGCAGCATACAGTAAAGGGCTAAAAACTTCACACACCTTTTCCTCTAGTCATTGTATTACTAAACCCAAACCTTTGATAAAATCTTGCCCACACAACAGAAAAGAGTACTTTTCTCTCCATAATATCTTAGATAAATGAATTCCAAATCAATCTCCTTTCACATTTTTAATTAGAAGTTTTACAATGCAGGCTCATGGGCTAGTAAGATTTTGAGAACAGAGTGTCATCTTTGGCTTTGTCTTTACATTAAAAGGATGCAGTTTTAGACAAGACACTTCCATAGCAAGGGTACAAATCCTTCGTCTCCAATACTTTTATTGGAAACCCACCACCCGCACCCAGTCCTCCAGTCTTATTTATGTGTGCCCTTTTTAAAACGGACCTACAGTTTACATCAGCTGGTACAGCATTGGAATCAGGTAAGTTTTACTGCTTAACTAGTTGCAGAGAAGGAACCAGATGAGATAGACCAGTCTACCACCTACCGGTGTCCCACAAAGCACCTGACAAAACAGAACAAAAACTAACAAATAAACAAACCACACACACAAACCCACAAAACAAGAGTTCTGTTTACTTCTCTCCTGGTCCCTGTGGGAGTTGAGCAACACAGCTGACGGGTACCTCTAACAAAACATGCGCCTACCCACACAAAATTCACAGGAGGAGAAATCTTGGTCCTAAGCACCATGGAATAGAAGTGTCAATATTAAGAGAAGTTTATAACTAAAGTAACAGTAAGTCCAGTTTTGTTCAACATCACTTTCACTTCAGCAGAACAGGAATTTATAACATTTACAGTCACCTTATTTATCTTCTGCAATGTCATCACAAAATAACACTGACCTGAATTAACTGCTACTGAGCCTCTTCCATTCTTCACATCTACTACCCAAGTTGCCTCCTTCCCACCAGGACCATCTTTTATTTTGAAGGCAAAGACACCACCAATTTTCTTGACAAATTGCTCTCCTTCCTGCAATGGACACGTAACACGCACATTACTCGTTTTCTTCAGAAGAATTTTAGAACAGAAAGCACTGTAAAAAACTTCACCCTTTCTACCAACAACTTCTACTAGCTATAGAACTACTCCTTCCCCACTACTAGCCTTCATTTAACAACGACTGAGGAAAAAAACACGCATGGCCATCTTTATCTATTAAAACCTATCCAGCAAAACAAAGTAAAAAAAGACAATTGCCCCAACAGTCTTATCTTGCTGCCTACCAAAGCCTGATTTCTTCTTTTGCTCATGCTTACGAAGCAATAGATAACAAACATGTTAGTGTGAGTTCCTTGTGTATGGCCTAAAAGTGTCTCTACTCAAATACTCCTGTACAGGTAAAGGCTGTCTGAAAAATATGCTTTATGGCATAGAACTGAAAGAGATCCGACAGTGAACTGTTTCAACAAGCAGTACTGAAAAGGTGATTTATGCTACTGTATTCTCTCCAGGTTTTGCACATGTCCTGTCATAAATTAAAATAGCATTACAGGTAAAAGTAGTCCCAGAATACCTCTTGGAGCTTCTTTTCTATCTCTTTGAAGACCAAGTGCGACTTAAATCCATCAACAGCTGCGCTGAGAGGCACTGCCGTAACTCGGCCATCACTGGAGGGGAAAAAAAAATCATTTAATCACATTTTCAGCATCTTCAAATTAACGCAAACAGGCCAACACCACTGAGAAGAGCCACACTGAAACGCTTCAGCAACACAGGGCAACCCCACCAAATCCAAGCAGAGCTGACTTTCTGAGGGTGAGCCAGCAGTGAGTGTCACAGCCACTTCAGATGCGAAGACAGGGCATGTGGTAAGGAAAGTAAATCATCAAGATCAGTCAGCCAACTCTATCGCCACACTGTGTGCAAAGAGCACATCCACCACCTCAAGGACTCATCTGAAGTACTGTGTCCAGTTCTGGGCTCCCCAGTACGAAAAAGACAGGAATCTCCTGGAAAGAGTCCAGCGGAGGGCCACGAAGATGGTGAAGGGCCTGGAGCATCTCCCCTATGAAGAAAGGCTAAGTGAACTGTGTCTGTTTAGCCTTGAGAAAAGACTGAGAGGGGACCTGATCCAGGTCTATAAATATCTAAGGTGTGGCAAGGCCAGACTCTTTTCAGCAGTGTGTGGAGACAGGACAAGGGGAAACGGCCAGAAACTGGAGCATAGGAAGTTCCACACGAATGTGCACAAGAACTTTTTTACGGTGAGGGTGACGGAGCACTGGAACAGGCTGCCCAGGGGGATTGTGGAGTCTCCTTCTCTGGAGATATTCAAGACCCGCCTGGATGCCTACCTGCGTGACCTGCTGTAAGGAACTGGCTTTGGCAGGGGGGCTGAACTCGATGATCTCTGGAGGTCCCCCTTCCAGCCCCTACAATTCTGTGACTACATGGACTACTTTTTTTCTGTTTTGTGATCAAATAAACACCTTTAAAGAATGTGCCCCGAAGTTCAGCTGTTGTATTCCCAGAAACGGTCCTAAATTCTGCCACATCGCTTAAGAAAATCTTGTAATTAATGTTATTTCTAGCTTCAATTTACAGTGGAAGCTACAAAGATTCGCTGCCCCATTACTTACTACACTGCCATCATCAAATCCAGTGCTAAATGTCCTGCCCCAGCTCATACAAGATATCAGTCATTCACAGACCATCAGTGCTGGTGCCCCTTTCCCCTCACAATTCTCGTGCACCTGTTTGCTGATTCAGGAGGCACTGAGCATTGCTCCTGATCCTGCAGAGCCACCATCCCACATCTCTACCCTGCACAGCCTGACAGCAACATGACGACTAATTCCTCATTTGTGCAGGGGCACCTGGAGATTAGCTGGGCACAGGAATAGCCAAAGAAACAGCAATTCGTGCAGGCGGAAAGAGGGAGTTTATAATTATAATTATCTCCTCTCTGTTCAAAGTTCAAAGAGTTCAAAGTTGTGGTCAGGTACGACACTGCTGAAGTGACAGAACCACCTGAGGAAGTGCTGCCAGAACTTATTTGCATGATGCTAAGAGCAAAGCACTCCTGTAGATGTTTGCTAGGAGAGCAATCGTAGGGACTGTGTCATTTGAAGACAACACTTAGCTGCTAATAAACGAAAGATGTACCTGCAAGATGAAAAGCTGCAAGGTACCTACAGAAAAAAAAGCAGAATTGTTTTGAGAGCTGATCCAAAACAAATCAAGTTCTGCTATCGCTTACATCTTAAATTTCTGGCTACTCTTACCAAACCCACAGATTACAGGCAGGATCTGAATCTAATGACTGGGTCTGTGCACACCTCGTAAGCGTGCAATGCCACTGCCTTTCCCTCACTTACACAACGCACAGCACTATGCAGTTACGTAACTGCTGTCTCAACACACCAGCTGCACTGTTTCATTCCAAAGTCTCTTACACGTTGGTGGAACTCCCTGTGCCAAAGCCTTTCAGAGAACCAGGGATCTGCAAGCACCTTCAGTGCAGGTGAAACGGACTGCTGAGGGGTGAGGCCCCAGTAGTACCGGGGCTGCAGTGCTCCGTCCCTGGAGGTGCCCACAGCCACGGCCAGGGCAGCAGAGCTGTGCTGGGAAGGCACTGGGGTGCCAACAAAACCACTCTGTGATGCTCTGCCTCGGGATGCGCCTATGAAATAACGAAGGCAATTCTCTATGTCAATGAAAGTGAAATCGCCTATAGGAAATAAAGACATTTATTTAGGAGAACCCTCATCTGCAGAGGCAAAGCTCCCCACAGCTGACAGGAAGGCGCTGCCCCTCAGCTCTTCGCGGTGAATGCTGTACCGACAGCAGCACAGACCGCGCTCTCTAAGCTCACGCGGAGTTTTACAGATAAAGCTCAAAGCGCCGGATAAAGCAAGGCACGGCCTACAGCATCGCCCTCACGAAGCATCACCCTCAGACTCCCAGCTATGCACAGTCGGGCCCTGAGCACCAAGCCTCGGCTACAGCTCGTGCCTTCAAGCCCTGCTTCGTCCACGGAAAGGAAGGTCAGGGTGCTAGGAGCAGAGCGTTACGCACACCCGGCCCCGCTCACACACACGGGCGCAGCTCCACAGCTCCGCCGCTCGGAGCCGCTTCCCGCGCCGCACACGCGAACCCCCTCAGGGCTCTGCCCCCCTCAGGCCCGGCGCTCACCTGGCGGCTCCGGGGAAGCCCATGGCGTACAGCGTCACCACCACAGCCCCGCCGAGGCCCAGGTTGTGCTGCAGCGCCCGCCGCGCACCGCCCACCTGCCGCCTCCCGGCCAGGCCGCGCAGCTGCCAGCAGAGTTCGGCGCACTGCGCCAGGCCTGAAACATCGAGCAGAGAGCGCCGTGTGGGCGGGGAACGGGGCGGGAAGGAGGGCAGCAGGCGGCCGGAGCAGCCCCGAGCGGGAAGCAGTGCGCTCACACGCAACCGGAATCACGGCTGTGGTAAATGTCCCCAAAAGCTCAGTTTTAAAATACGACAACGAATGAAATGAGTGAGTGAAACAAGTGCCCCTTTTGCCCATACGAACAGCAGTGAGAAGCGCCTGCCTGCTCCAAAACTGCTCCGTACCTGAAGGTGTGACCGAGTGAAAAGCATTTGCATTACCCGTAGCACCAAGTGGATGTCCCTTGGAAATCAAGCCGCCGCTTGGATTAATGACCCATTTTCCTCCGTAAGTGTTGTCTCCCCTGTCAATCAGGTCACACGCTTTTCCTGATAGAGCGATAGTTAGAAAAGGAGAAATGCTCAGTGTTTTTTAAAACAACATTTTTCAGTTCTACTGTCACAAACCAAAGATGCTGCAAACCCTTTCTGTCCATCAAAACCTCAGAAATACACCAACACAGATTTTACAAGGGCAGACTGAGCTGAGCCCAGCAGCGTACAGGAGACCTGGCTTACATGGCTGGAGAAAGGGCAGGTGGGAGAGGAGCCAGGTGGCGAGCGCTGGATGCAAAGGCTTGTTTTAACTAGCTGCTCAGCTGTGTTGTGGATACACAGTGCTGAGGTATGGTCAACATAATGCAGTGATTAGTTATTGTATTAAGGAAGCTACCGTGAAATTTATGGCTTTTCTTTTGTAAAAGAAAGGTTACTTGTAATTAGTGACTGCTGTGGAAATATCTTTGCTCGGTTATCTCCAAAAGGAATTACTTGCAAAATTATCATCAACATTGGGGGGCTGCATAACAATGTCTCCTGCAGATCTATGAAGTTGTCTCCTTGAGAATGCTCAGACTGTATAAAATACACCACCTAGTGACAAAAGTTTGATGTTTTCTCAAAATCACATAACAACATTAGAGAAACACTGCATCAGAACCTGCAGCCCCAGAGCTCTTAATCTCCTTCTCCTGCTTAGAAGAGCTACTTCTGTACAAGCTTGCGGCGTGATTTCATACAGTTGTCCAACACTTTAATTTGCCTTCTGTACTTCTCTAGAAATCATGATAATACACCAATTTGTTAAAGACATCCCACAATTTGCACGTCTTCTTTATGTTACTACACAGGCAGCTTGCTTTTTCCTCCAGGTTAGCTAATATGGCGTTCAAATTTATATCTGTCCAGTACACAACTCTCACCGTATGAAGAAGTAAAATGATACTCGTAGCACTTTCCATTTTAATAAAACAAAGAGCTTCACTGATGCTATTACCTTCTGGGCAGAGTCCAAGAGCTTCGTAGGTAATGAACTCATTAACTGAGAAACAGTCGTGGAGCTCAATCACGTCGACATCGGTAGGTTTTAGGCCTGCTTTTTTAAAACATTTTTCTGCAGCTTTTTTAGTCATATCATAACCAACCTGCAAGAAGTCAAAACGTCATTAAAGAAACAGCTATCTATTTTATTGTGCTTCTACTTATCCTGCAAGTGAAGATACCCCAATGGAGGTGGTATTCTCGTTCACTTTAGCGCATTTCCTACCATAGCCTTTCATGACTACACAACAGGTTATTTCAGCTCCGGAGTTATATTAACATAAGGAAAATGCATTTAAGTTTTATTCCTCTTACAAACAGAGAAATTAAACCAACAGCTTCGCATGAGAAAGAACATTTCTTCCAGTTCAAGTTTCTATTAGGTAGCCTTTAAATAATTAAATTTTTAATGTTTATTCATTTCTTAGTGTTATTTCATAACCATGCTGTTTGCCCGCTTCACCTGCCCAAATCAAGTCTGCTTGCTTGTTGACTGATAGTCTGCAGTGTCATTAGGACTTGCAGGGATTAAACAAAATCCCAGTCATTATGGACGATAGGACCACAAACCTACCATCTTCATACAACTGTTCTCTTCAAATGTGCTTGGGTAATCAGTAGCCATCACCTGGGCCAGAATTTCCACAGCTTGAGGCTGTAACTTATGCCTTTTCACAAAGTCCTCACTAGCCAAAATTGCAGCTGCAGCGCCATTTGATGTCGGACTAACGGAAAGAAAAATAAGGTCATCATTCCGAATTATTCACGTTGGTCTCCCATAGCATTACATTTGAAAACAAAGGGAAAAAACTGCATTTTGACTGATGCAACTGTAACTACAAGTTCCACAAGTGTTTGCTGAAGACCTCCGGACTGGAGTAATATAGATACAAACTTTGAATAGCACGACATCTAAAAAACTAGGAAATACTTTAAATGAACTGGAACTTTGAATTTAACAGTAGAAGAACTTTATTGAAATAGATGAGCTACCAAATTTGTCTTAACAAGATTTCTTTCCTGACACAAAGTTCTCTCCTTACCAGCACTGTAAGACAGTCAAGAAGTCAAAAATTTTGCGAGACTGCAGAACTTCATCTAATGTGTATTTCTTCTGGAACTGGGAATACCTGTGGGGAACAAAGACGCCATTTTAGTCATAGTACAGTCCTTAGGAGTAGACATTACTCATACCTCACTCTCATGCAACTAACTACATAGCTGTTTTTACCAAGTACAAGACAATGGATTTAGAGTTTATACCAGCTGTAACAAACAACATATTCTAAGTGTTTCTAAAAACTGTATCAGTGTTGCAGGAATTGTGTACAGGCAACATATGCTCGGTATGGAGTTGCAGAGCTTTACTCACGGGTTGTTGGTTGAATGGCTGTGATTCTTCCATGCAATTTTTGCAAAGTACTCTGGATTTGTCCCTGGAAGGTGAAAGCGAGCCGTGCTGGAATACTTGGTTTAAACACAACATGCTAACATAACGTTTTAAATACTGTGTTAGTGCCAGAAGAATTTGAACTTCACAAACAACTTTACAAGAGACTGCATCAAAGCTTTCTTTTAATTCAACGTAATTCTAAGGACAGGGGTTTGAGTTTTAGATAACAGATCACTCTACTTGAATATTCAGTGCTCCCCAACATGAAAATAAAGAAAATAAGTGTCCTTATTTGAAGTATTGCTATGTTACTACAACTTGAACACTACATTTCATAGCAGGACAAAACAGCTGCTGTAAAATATTGGCCTTCTAAAATTCTTCCACATGCTGGCCTAAACCCAGGTGTAAGGAAAAGACGCTGAGCAGACTGGCATGCTATCTGGGAGGCAGCTCCCTTATCTGGTGAGGCAGTAAGAAATGGCTGTGGCAACAGCTTAGTGCTGTGTGTCAAATCAAACACTCAAAAGGTTTTGTCACAGAATTCGGTCACAACCCTGCCTACCCCTCCTAAGACAAAAAGAATGAAGTTGCACAGTCTTTTTCTATAGACCTTACAGAAGCACAAACCATCCCACTACGGTGACTGACAGATTCTCTGTAGCAGGGTTCTATTCCCAAAGGTATTGTTCATCTACACCTCACCCACTTGTCTTGTAGACAACCCTTCACCCAAAGTTACTCGCTGTGCACGTTGCAGCTGAGATACTTGTGTGAGAGGAAGGACACCGAAATGTGAAATTCTAGGGTACATCCTTTTAAAATCACTTCATGAAAAGATGATAATGGCCAAACGTATTTTAACAATACCGTATTTCTCCATATGTTCTTTGCCAGCATTTGCAAACATTTGCGGTGTTACTGGAGCACTTGCTAAGCCGTATTTATTTATCATGATTTCTAAATGTTTGTCCATTGGATTTGTTCTGTCTGAGAACTAAAAAGAAGAGAAATAGCCATAAGGTAAATCATAATTTCATTATTCTCTATTAACCCCGCCTTAAACACATTCTTAGCAAAGTACTAAAAGCATCATGGACTGCTTCAAATTAATTCTAAAACATTCCATGCTAAATCTGCACACCGTACCTGCAGTCACAAGCATAAAACTCATTACAAGTTTCTATGAGTCAAAAAAAACCAAAGGTTTATTTTGTAACTGTCTACAGCAGCACGTCAAACCAGCTCAGATTTATGAGAATGTCTCAGAGAACAAGGAGGCGTTTTCCATCTGCGAACGCAACGAAATACAAAACGTTCAGACACTTACACCCGAAGCAAGGGATCCTTTTGCCATTCTCTCAAAGCCAAGCGCCAGAACACAGTCTGCCAAGCCTTAAAATAAAAGTTTTGGCTATTTAGAACACAATGCAGCTATAAATGACAAGATGTACCACCAACTTCCTCATTACAATAAGCATCCATTACATCTACCAGCCCTTCTTCCTCCCTTCTCAGTTTCTAAAAGGGAGTCCAGCTGGGATGGGGATGGTTCTGTTACAAAAACATTACTACTGAAAACTGAAAGATCACCAGAGGACTTAGGTTTATTTTAGAACAGTTCTCCACAGTTTGAGAACAATTACCTTACATGACCAAGCACTTTTATCTCTGCCAGTAATACCAGAATAATCGTACGGAACCTTCCCATAGTTGTTGTTACGGAAACATGAACAGTTAAGTGCAAGAAAGTAGCAGAATCCACAACGGAACTTAAGAAACAGAAGAATCAAGTTATATCCGTAGAAATAAAGACTGTGAGTTACTCAGCTGCAGAGAAGAACAACTCACCTCCCTCTACCAGCTGTCTGGACATGAACAAAGCAGTAGATCCAGTAGCACAGTTGTTGTTAACATTAATGATAGGAATGCCAGTTAAACCTAAACCGTGATAGATGGCCCGCTGTCCGCAGGTTGAGTCACCTGTATGCAAAGACATAGCATTAACACCAGACATAACATTAACACAATCCCACTGTTCAGGCCTGAAAGTCTGAGCTGTCATCTTGACTATCTCTCAACCACTTTAAAAACCAGGAGTTTATTTATTATCTGAAACAGATGGGAAATCGATGGGATCCCCCTTAATTTATCCACGCAGACACGGATAAACTTCACACCTGTGAGTGTCACAGATCACACACATCACACACGTATCCCAAGCACAAGATGATACTCACCATAAACATAACCCACACAGGCCTGCTCCACGGCTGAATATGGAATCCCAGCATCAGCTAAAGCCTTCTGGCCTAAACAGTTTTAAAAGTTGGGGAGAAAAGGAAAAAAGGTCTGAAAAAAAGCAGCTCTCGCAATCATAACAAGCAGGCTTAGCTTAGTGCGTGTGATTGGTGCGTGTGATTCGTGCGTCTACACAAAAGGCAGAGCAGTGACGGCTCTCTATTATAGGACATGAATGGTCCAAAAGTTCAGCATCTTAACTCTCATTAGGACAAGTTTGTGTTCTTCATTCTCAGCAAGCTCCTTTCCCAGCAAATGCCAACCAATCAGTCCTGTATTCACGCGCAAAGGCTGCTGTTGGTCCCCAGGAAGCACGAGTAGAATGCACAGATAGGAAAGGATGCGTCTGATTCAAGTCAAGGCACCCTTTGGACTTCAGTCCTGCAGGACTGAAGGTCAGTTGGGGATTCTGTGAAAGTGGTCTTTCTTATCAGTTTTAGATTTGCTTTTTATGTGCATCTGACTTAAAATAGTGCCGGTGGTCAAGCTAAATGCTTTTTTAACGGTGACTTACCAGCCTCTTTAGCCAGGTCAGGATAATCAACACTGTTCTCGCTGGGCTTTGCAAACTGACAAGCAAGAAAAAACCAACAAACAGAACAAATCACTGAGATTTAACACATCCTTCGCTCAAATCGGTGTATTGGCCTCAATGATCCACCTGGATCCATACTGTGATTCTATGACTTAAGAGCTATAAAGGAACACGTTTGTAAGCAATCAGTTTTAAATCCCGTTTGCTAACGTAAGCCATTCAACTGACCCAAAAACACGCGGCCAAAGTCCGCGCAGCTCCGTGCGCCGCCGCCGCCAAGCCGCACCGTACGGCCAAGGAACGAAGCGGCCCGCCCGCTCGGCCAAAGCCCGGCGCTTCCCTGCGCTGTGCCCGTCACCGCACCCCCACGGGCGCTCGCGGCGCTGCGGCTCGCCCCGCGGGCAGTCCCAGCGCTGACAAACCTACGCACCGTTGGGCGTTCGTAGTTCACGCGCTTTTTCCTTATGCTTCCCCTCCCCCCCGGCTCCGCCCGCCCGTCACGGGCTTCTCCACAGCGCTCGGCCCGACACCGCGGGGCCGCACGGGTACCTTGGTCATGCCGACGCCCACCACGAACACCCGACGCTGCATGATGGCGGTGGGACCCCCCTCGTTCCTCACAGACCCCGCGCGCGACAGCTGAGCAGAGGGGCGGGGCTTTAGCGCCAGCTGGGCGTGGCCTCGCTCAGGGGTGGTGGGGCTTAACCGCAGACCCCCCCCTCCTTTCTTCTTAAAGGCGCAGCGGCCCGGGTCCGCCCCCCAGCAGGTGGGGAGGAGCGGAGGCGCGGAGCCGGCGGAGTGGCGCCATGATGTGGCTGGGGCGGGCGGCGCTGCGCTGGGGCCGCGGCGGGATCCACACAGCCGTACCGCGGCGGGGCGCGGAGGTGCAAGTCGGCGGGGAGAGCGGCGGTGAGTCCGGCCCGGCCCCGCCCCGGCAGCCCCGGAGCTCGGCGCAGGGCCCGAGTGCGCCGTGGGGTCGGGCCGGTGTCCCCGGCGCGCTGAGAAGTTGCGCGTTGCGTGCCGTGCGTCGCCCCGCCCCGAGCAGCGCTTCCCTCCTGGCCCTGAGAAGGCACCGGCTGGAGCGGTTCCGCGCTGCCTGGGAGCGGAGAGGGAAGCGGCGGTGGGCCCTCTTCGTGCCCAAAGCGGCAGCCAATAATTTACAGATCGCAGTGCTGCTGTTCTGCTCGGACTTAGGAACTCGGAGCGGAGTCCTGTCCCCTAATGAGAGTGTTAACTCGACGCGAAACGGAGCACGAACGCAGTCTGTGTCCATCTCGTGCAAACAGCAGTTGCCACGTGAAGTTCATTTTCACATTAAGAGATGGAGTTGAACACAGACTATAAAGTAAAACCTGAATTAAGTAGCGCTTGAAACAGAAATGCAATATAGATTATTTTTTTTTCCATTACTGCAGTGCTTCTGCAGCGTATCCTTGGAGGTGATTTTTTTAATTCTTTTTTTAAGATCTGCATAGTTATATTAGTTGCAGTGTTGCTGACTCTTACAGTCACCTTGAATGCAGGATTTCACAGGCACCAACTCCCCTGTGTTTCCTGGCGCTGCCCCTGTGACATTAATCGGTTGTTTTAGGAAATACTTTGTGTACGTTTTCAGGAAAGAGAAGATGCAGCATATGCAGCTATTGTTCCCATTTGAGTTACTGCGGCAGAGAATTAAATGAACTATAACTGAACTTGTCTCCTAAGGTATTGCTGAAATCCTAATGAACCGACCCCATGCAAGAAATTCTTTGGGAAAAGTATTTGTAGATGAAGTGAGTATGGCCCTGGCCTGTAAACATGCTTGGAATCACAATCAGTTAATCAGTGTAATGAGAATAGCTGTGGGAGACATGCAGCCAAGGTTTGATCTCCTTCTGAAGGTTGGCATAGGCTGTGTTTGGGGCAAGGCAGGTTATCCTGAGGGGAAAGATTGCCGTGTGTCTGTAACTCCAGGTGGGGAGCAGACCAACAGTGGAGTTAGGTCGGCTAACTGAGATGCGGGTTAATGTCTTCACTGGAGTAATCACAGCAAAGATGTGCTCACTGGCAGACCTTAGCAGAGCTTTGATAAGCTTTGATAATAGCTTACAGAGAGAGTTTGGCTCATACCTGGACAGGCAGGAGAGTGTAAGGGACGGCGATGATCCACCTTTGAATGGAGAGGAGAAGGAGATGGGAAACATCCCGAGGCTGTCACAATGGGATTGCATAATTCCTGGTGCTAGCAGAGAAATTTAAAAAGAAAAAAAAGCATAGATTAGAAGCTTGCTATAATTTCAGTGCACACATCCGCATGCTTAAAGCTTTTCTCTTCTTTACCTCTCCCTCACAGCTCTTCAGTGCTCTGGAACAGCTCCGCTTTGATGAGAAGGTTCGTGTGGTGGTGTTCAAGAGCAAAGTGAAGGGTGTGTTTTGTGCAGGTAGGTAAGGGGTCTGTGAACTGCGATGAAAAATCCATGGCTCCTAGGGCTGTGTGCTGCTCAGATCGTACCAAAAAGCATTCTCACCTTTTTCTTTCTTCTGATCTAGGTGCAGACTTAAAGGAGCGTGAAAAGATGGACGATGCAGAAGTTGGACACTTTGTTAAAAGGCTGAGAAATCTCATGGATGAAATTGGTATGTGACTGTCTCAGCTGGAAGATTCGTCCCTGACAGAAATGCTGTGGGAGGGGCAGGGTGCCAGTCCCAGCAGGATATCATTTGGTTCCTGCTTATGCCCGATACAAAGATCTGATTAGAATTAAACACCAACTATGCTGCTGCTGTTCCACAGACAGGATACATTTCAGTACAGAATTCTCTAAGTTGAAGAGCAGTGGACAGACATACATGTTAGTCTCTGTTACTAATGAAGCATTCTGTATGGAATGCCATGTAATCCTTGAGAAACAACGCTAGGCAAAGTAAGTGATGTTGGTTGTCCCAATTTTAATATATGCTCAAAAGCACTCATATCATGGTGACCTAAGAAGGAGGGACTTGGACTTCTGAATGTATTTGATAGTGTCAGGGTATTTATACCTGCTGCTCCCCACTCCTCTTTTGGACCAATATTCTTTCCCTATTTAAGAACTGTTCTACTCTTATTAGAGAAATACCAGAGTAAAATCTGACTGAAACACCAGTGAGAACAGCCGAACAACCAGAATAGAGAACTACCAAATGCTTTAAATTTAGGCTGTTAAATTCCAGAAGTGAGCGCAACATAGTTTTGGGAAGAAAACTTTATAACCTTTATTGTCTTCTCCAGCTGCCCTGCCTGTACCCACAATTGCTGCAATAGACGGCTACGCACTGGGCGGTGGACTAGAACTGGCGTTGGCTTGTGACCTTCGAGTTGCAGGTCTGTGTGTTGCTTAATGTGGGACTGCATTTTAAAGGAAGCTTACCCTTGTGATAGCTGACTGTTATAGGAGCCTAGTAGGTGAATAAAAGAACTTACACAGCTCAAGAAATAAGTAGGCATCTGTCCAGAAGTAGAAACATTTAGTTACTTCTGGGGAATTAATTTCCTTGCATGCTTTTAGACAAGATTAGGATTCCTTCAGAAAAGTATTGACTGGGGGGATTCAGTAGTTCTTATGCAGTACTGAGTCAGCACTCTGGCTAGATCCAACATTCATGACTTAAATCAGCTTGGAGAAGTAAGGCTTTTGCGTTTTCAGCTCTTTCATCCAATATATTTTATCCACTGTGGGCCCGTAGTTCATTTGCCTGTATAGTATTGCTCCTTACCCCTAACGTGGCAGTTATATACATCGTTCATCTGACTCGAGGTGGACATTAAGCACTGTGGTGTTCAGACTTACTAGCTACCTGGAAAAACATAGTACAGCTCATGAGGACAATGTGTACATTAAAAAAACAACTAAATCTTTTTCTTTTTTTTTTTTAAATAGCTTCATCAGCTAAAATGGGCCTTATAGAGACCACACGAGGGCTTCTTCCAGGAGCAGGTAACCTTCATTGTACCTTCAGCCTCTTATTTTCTCTACGGTTCCATTAATATTCTGCCATTAGAGCACTTGAGATGTGCTCCTTGTTTGGTTTTGAATGTAACATCTTCTAGTAGCCTGAGATCTCTGAACCCAGAGTTCTGCTCCAGGTCCTGTCTCATTGTCAATCCAGGATGGTCCCTTCGCTCCTTTCCCATTTGTTGAAATACTCAAGAATGCTGAAGATGGTCAGATATGTGTCAACATTTTAACAAATTCAGCCAGTAGTTGTTAACCCTTTATTTTTCAGGCTTCCCTCCCTGCATAAAAGACAAAATGCTGTTGTTTTTTTTGGGGGCCGTGTCTCAGAAATGGAAAATGGTGTTTTTGCTCTTGTCCTAAGGTGGAACCCAGCGCCTGCCCAGATGTGTTGGAGTAGGTCTTGCAAAGGAACTCATTTTCACGGGGAGACAAATAGATGGACAAGAAGCCTTCTCAATGGGATTAGTAAATCACACCGTGCCCCAAAATGAGGAGGGAGATGCAGCTTACCAGAGGGCATTAACCTTGGCTAAAGAAATCCTTCCTCGGGTCAGTGTTTTATTCGTATTGTCAATGTAAAGAATGCATTTCTGCTTCCCTTAAGAAAGAACAAACAACTGTCATCTCTTTCCATGAAACATCTAAGTCTTAGCTCCTGATGTTCAAGTCTCTTAATTCTGTTGTTTTTGTGAATGCAGTTTCTGTGGGAGCAAATGTAACATCCAGTTATTTAACTCATAGGGTAGTTTTACTTCCCAGGCCTGCAGGATGCATATACACAGCGTGAGGTGTCAACCTATTGATTGTAGATAACACTACATTGTATTTTAGAAGTAGTTAAACAACTAACTGCAGACTGCTTTAGACTGAATGGTGATTGGAGGTAGGGTGATGCTAAAACTGCTTCTGTATTGTGAACTGACTTTTTTTTTTTTTTTTTAATAAAGGCTCCAATTGCAGTGAAAATGGGAAAACTGGCAATAAACAGAGGAATAGAGGTAATCAATACTGCAGCAAAGGAAGCAGATAAGCAGCTCTTACAAATTACTACAGTAAAGTTAGTACAATACAATAGTTAGTACAGTACAATATTTAAACAAGGATCGTAGTTAACTAAAGCCTTTAAAGCTCCTCTTAGAGCTTTTAAAGACAAAAGTAATACAGCAGGGTTTCATTCTCCAGATGGTAGCACTGCAGTTCTAATACAGGAGTGAAGTCTAATGCCAGTCACTACCAGTTAATTTTTACTGTGTCCCCCTTTCCTTCCCTCTTGTCTGCAGGTTGATATTGCATCAGGGATGGCAATTGAGGGGATGTGTTACGCACAGGTAAGTTCCCTTCAGACTGCTTTTTAAAAGGAACCACAACTACTGCACGTTTTCTAAAGCCAGATACTCCCAACACCCTATTGTATTTTCTTCTCCAAGAGGGAAGACTAGCAGCTAGATCCTAAGCTTTGACAACATAAACCAAGCGCAGTTCCAGATCTTTATTTCTTTTAATTCCTTTATCACCAAATAAACATATGTTTCCTTAATGCAGAACATTCCCACAAGAGACCGTCAGGAGGGAATGGCTGCCTTCAGGGAAAAACGACCACCTCAGTTTATTGGCAAATAATGCTTCCCCTTGTTGTGCCTGCACTCCCTATATGTAGCTCCTTCTCCTTGCCTTGGACTGCATTTCTGAATACTCACCGGATCATTTTTCTCTAAGGATTCACCAATAAAGATTTAACTTTGTACAGCCAATTGATCTTAAAGAATGTACATCTTTCCTTGTTCTGAATCTGAAATAAGCTAGCCCTAAGGCAGTACAACCAGATAAACAAAAAGTAATCAGTTAATTATGTCAGGATGGTCTGTCTCTAGGCTGAACTGATGGATCTAGATTCTAACCTTGTTCTCATGCACACTGCTCAGTTCTCTTTCTGTGCTTCAGTAGATGACTGCAGAATAATGTGTGTGTGGGCTAAGGTGGGGAGCAGAGCTGCTGTCTTCAGGGATGGCATACTCACAGCCTGACCATTTCACAGATTCTTTTCAGCCAGCCAGCTCTGAGGAATGCTGAATTACAAACAGGGGCCTGGAGTTTATTGTGACTGAAGGGGCATAAAACTGTATTTCTAAACAGAGGCCTAACAGTACAGAGGCATTTGAAGTCTAAACATTTGAGCCCAGCTTCCTACTTAGAAAAGAAGAGCTGAAATTGCCTTCCTTGAGGACTCACAAGCTATGTTTTCCTCTGGGCTAGCAACACTAACCTTACAGGATTGGCCTTTAAGAAGAGATCCTCAAAGCAACATAGCATTTCCATAAACACATGTTTATACTTGCAGCTGTTAGTTTGTCTTGTGGCTAATTTAAGTCTTCTATCAAAGTATATGAACCTACACTAGTACCTTAGCAGGGGTTCTCTGGCCATCAGGAGCTCTTTGGGCATTCTCTGTTTCATTGATGTGGCAATTCCCCTTCAGTTAATATTACAGTACCTAGCAGCTGAAGTGAAAAAAAAAAAAAAACAGAAAAGTTTACTTAAGGAAAGGTGAAGAGATAATAAAAACCTAGGCAAGAATGTGGCAGTCAGAAGTGGCTGAGTTCTTTCCCCTGTTCCATTATTTAGCAGCTGTGGTGAGACAGAAGATTGTATGCTAGTGGCAGCAAAAACTCAAGCAAGCAAAAATAAATAAAGTAGACATTCAAATTCACCCATCACTTATCTACAGAGCCTGATTGTAAAGAAAGATAAAAGGCCCTGTTTCTCTGAGTTCAAAACAACTGCTTTTAGAACAGCTCTCAGAAGACAAAATAAGAGTATCTATAAAGCAGTCATAGACTCATAATGCAGATAAAAGCCTCGTTTTCAAATTACACTGTAGTTTTTTGTTGGTACTGAGGAGCCCCAGACTTCCCTGTACACAAAGTAGTGGCTGCCAGCTGTGCACTCTGCAACTTGGTCTTTGCTTCTCAGCACAAAAATCCCCTACGTCAGCAGTCACAGTTCTCAAAGATGCCAAAGAACATGGAGCAGCTTTGGCACTCCATAAACAAACTTAAAGGCAAACCAAAAAGGTAGAAAAGGATTATTGAATACTTGGTATTTATAAGCATGCTTTAATCTTTCCTATTCTTGATGAAAATTTATCACAGTGGGTCAAAGTATCATAGAGTCATTTTGGTGAAAATCATCTGTGAATCTGTGGCCTGTAAATATACTGCAACTGAACACGAGATTAAAAAAAAAAACAAAAAAAACAACTATTCTCTTGACAACTTACAAAGAAATAAAACTTCCCAAAGGTTGCTTTCCATTATCAATGCTCTTCTAGCATCCAGACATGCCACTCAGTGTAGCTCTGTTGCTTCCAACTTCCCCAGACTGCAGCCTTCAAGCAAAAGTGAACTAATAGAGAAATAAGCTTTTAGTAAACACATGAGAGGTTATCAGAACATACTAAGAAAATGCAACTTAATGTATTAGAGGTAGTCTTTACAGTCTTGAATCAAACCAGAACTTAACAATACTGTAAATGAGGTAACCTTACCGGATTACACAGTACAAGTTTACTTTGTAAAGGTCTGCAAAGGTAAAGCAGTGGCATTATCTTCAGCCTTCACAAAAAGATAAATGCCACTGGCCTATAGGATTACTCTACCCTGGCAGGAACTCCTGAAGCTGCACAGCGACTTGAAGAGTCTTCTGTAAGTGGCACATGCAAGTACATTTTTTGTTAAGTTTACAGCTTGCAGCCATTCATATTTTTCTAGTTCTGCTCACTGTTTGCCTGAAGCAAGTGAGGACAAAACAAGAAGGTCATGGTAAACCGTTTACAGTTCTCTGGCTATAGAATTTCGTGGAGCAACATCTTCACTATCTGGACCAATGCCTGCATCAAATTCATTTTGTGCAGCACATGGTAGCAGAAATTTAGTTCAGATGTTGCACCAATTTCTCCTGTTATTAGGAAAGAACAGCACTGAAGAAGAGCTGTCGTGTTCGGTTTAGATTCTTGTGGTACCAACCAATTCATATTCATTCCACTAACACCACTTCTGACAGGTTGTGCGTGCCATTTCAAGTAATAAGACTTTCACCACAGAAGCGCGATAGCAGACATCCCCAGAAGGGTGGTAGATACAAATTTGCAGGTCATTATTTTAAACCACCTTTGTAATTCAAAGCTACAATCAATTTAATTTCTTTCTTAATTGAGAAAACAGTATATAATCGGCTACACGTAGCAAAAACATGCTAGCCAAATTATACCTTCATACAAATAACGACTACACAACATGACGCTGATAAAGTTACTGGATCAGTTCATTTTGAAGGTGCTGAAGTAGACAATAACTAGATAACTGAAGATTAGAGGTGATGTTTTTATTTGAAGGATGAGAATTAGGAGGGAGAGGAAGGGAAGGAGTTAAAAATAGTAAAATATGGTCATCCTGAAGTAGTCATCCCTGCTCATAAACTATCAAACATAAGTTTTCTTTTTAAACCGAAGTACCAATATATTTACAAAACAGTCTAAGAGTAGCAGTCAGTTCCCGTGGAAACATGGAGACTAACCAGACAAACAGAAACAATTCTTGAAATAAAAGTGAGTTTGAACCGACATGCAGTTTGCTTTCATCACTTGTATTTTATCAGGCATCCATATGCTGTGCAATACGTTTCATTCAACACATCATTTGAAACCCACAGGTAACCAAGGAAGAAATAAATTGTTGCAATTAGCATCTTTATGTAAAATTTCACACCTCACAAAACAATGCAATCGACACGGGTTTTACACAGAACACTGGGTGATATTTTGCACTGTGGTGACTTGGAAATATAATTCACTGCACAATACTAACAGAGTATTTACAGAAAACAATCATTAGTCTCTTATAAATAAGGTGACCAAATATCCCAGGCCTCCTCTTAAGACATGCAATCCCTTTCAGGATGAGAACAGGTCAGTATTTTGCTCTAACGAGCCTTCTCTTTCCCTATCAGTTTCTCCAAACAGAGAAGAAAGATCCCACACACAACCAAAAGTAGTCAAACAGCAAAATCCCCTTCAAGTTATCAAGTTTAAAATCTCAAGCTTAGCTCATTCTTTTAGTACTATGTCTCCTATCGAACTTGTTTCTATTGCTTTATTTTAGCAAGTTTCCACTTTCCCTGACACAGTGCTGATCCCAACCTTACTGAGAGTACAGAGGACTCAGGAGAGCTGAACTTCAAAAAGGCATAGTCTGAGCAGCAAGGAAAACAAAAGAACACAGCTGGCAGGCAAAAGAAAAAGGAGGCTGAAGTCCTCACGTTCAGAACAGTTATGAGAAGACGGACATTTTGGTCGCCTTAGATACAAGTCTCATTTGTAACTTGCATGCAGGAACTTTTGTTTTAATCTGTCAAAGCGTTGAATACCACAACCACGCACAATTCTACTCAAACACCAGTCTGGTAAACAGTTTTATAAACAGCAATCGTAGGGATGAAATAACTTTCTGTCCCAGAAGTCAAAACCCAAAATGTTCCTAGAATTGTTGGTTTTTTTCCTTCTCAGATGTGCATATTAATCTGTACAAGTCCAATCTCTTTGTAGACAGCAGTAATCCTACAGGTATGACCAGCTCAAGCAGCGACCCTTTACAAGTTGCTTATGCGGTTGCCATTAAAGTTGACATTCACCAAAGGTTACCATACATGGTTCAGAGTACCACAATTATAGGCAAATCACTTTAATGGTGACCACTATATTACATATTACTCCAACTACACACACATCAGAAGGGATTATTACAGAGACAATACTTTACACTCTTATACCTGCAGCTCTCAGTTTGGTTTATTTTGTTGCTGTTTTCTACACGGAGGCGGCCTCCCATGACGCATTATGTGCTTTTCCAAACTATCCAGGATGGCAATAGCAATCCTCTGGACATGTGGATCAGTCTGGACATTTTCCTTAATGTTGTACAAGTGCTGTAAGCCACCCTCTTCAATTAACATGCTGCAGTACCTGGCAGCTGCAATAAAAAAGAAATAAAAAATTATCTAAGGTAGAAGTAACAGTTATTGTAAACAATGCTTGAAATCCACTTTCATCTCCTAAGCCAGGTAGCATTTAGGACACTTCCCGAAGTTTCTACTGAAGTGCATTTGTACTTTGATGGGTGACAACAGGACAACAGAATTGTTTTGGCAGGATGCAGACTGCATCTGTTTTCATGTCTGTCTTAGCTAACTGCCTGGAAAGTGCCTTGTAATACACACAGTATCCTCTCTCCCTCACATGCTTTTTAAGTGCACATATATAAATTTCAAGAAAAGAGAAGCAGAAGTATAGCCTCTCTGAGTACCCAAGTATAGCTATCTTCTTTAAGAAAGACTTCAGTTTAGAATAGTTAACAACAAATGGTACCACATGTACCACGTCAATCATACAGGCTTGGAGAGTGAAGAGGAATGAGTTCTCTAGAAAACATTTTGCCAAATGCTGCTTAAGCTGACTGGCTCATGGTATAGCTCAACTATACTGGTACATGGTATAGCTTAACTATTTGCTAGGAAAACTAGTTGCCAGGAAAACCTTTTCAGAATAAAGTTACACTTATCTTTCAATTTTCATTATAGCTTCTAAAAAGCCTGCATCAATTCCAGTGTTACTACATGGAGAGATCAGCTATACGAAGAGCCACACTCATAACATAACATACAAGCTTCAGAGGTTGTTCCAAAAAGGTCAGAGTGACTGTAATGCAATCCACAGAGCATTATGTCAGACGCACCCAGTTTCACTGTTCATCTCAGTGAAGCACCACCTGAGTTGTTTAAATTCAGACATTAAACATTTCTGCAGGGATCACATTTACTGCAGCGCTGCTGCTATTTTAGGTGAGTTAGCTCACTGAGGTGGCTACAGCATCGTGAAACAGCAAAAGTAGGAAAAAAGTCAACAGGAAAAATCAATGCTATTAAATCCAGACCAGTTTTTATCTGCTTCTAAGAAGGTGACAACAATGTAATGCATCTTTTCTCCAAGAGATAAAGTCTTTTTTAGTGCCAAGTGTCAAAAGCTTAAGATTTTTTCTCCATATAACACTTGATATTTCAGAATTAAATAATTTTTTTCCCCAGGGCACATTATTACATTTGCTACTGAGCATTTGGTTTCTCTGCAACTTTCTCTGGAAGCTTCTGGCACCAACTGCCATCAGAATTAAACTTCAGGACATACGCTCACGATATAAATACAGATACTTAATAAATATATAGAAAAAAAATAAGACTCCACTGTACTCAAATTAGGTGAATGCTATCCAGTTGCCTCTGCATTCTACAGAGCAGTTACTCACTGTCAGGACAAACCTCTGTGGCACGCTGAAAGCTCAGAGGTTAGGCAGAACAAAATAAACACTAAAAAATAAATAGAACGAATAAGACCGTACTCTGAATTAACAGGGTTGAGGCACAAAGAGGGGGGAGAAAGCTTGTTTTAACTTCACTGACACCAGATTAGTTTGTCTTCATAAAAAAACCTGTTACCCAGAGTCTGACCACTACAACTTTGTCAGAAGATATTTTATTTAAAAAAAAAAAAAAAATCATTAAAAAAGCCAGGAAGGTTTGTAAGCTCTTACATTTAGGTATGCTGAGGGGACTGACTTCCTACCTCAACACTTGTGCATTTCATTACATGCTCTCAAGGCATTTTACAAAGAATATGCTGGCGTTCTCGTTTTGCAGATGGGAAAAACAGATTGAGAAAGTGCCTTTCACGTAGTAGCACGTTATTGCAAAAGGTGGTTAGGCACCAGAATTAACTAAAACTTCTATTCTGATAGTAAAACCTGCTGTAGTCCTTGCTCTCCTTTAATTTGAAAGGAGTCTGTTGCCTTTTACTAATATTAACATTTCTGAACCAAAACACCTGTGCAAGCTGCAAACGTAGGTAGTCTTAACACACGCATACATTTTGAAATGAATATTGTGCATCACACAGTAAAATTCTGGTAAATGAAAAGAATATAAAGAGCTTCTTATTACTCCTTTCCTGCCTCATCTTGTGTAAACCTCAATGCAGTTTCTCCAAAGTACCAGGAATGAAAACCATAGAAATTCCTATTATTCACACTTCATGCTGGCAAATAGTATGCTAAGGAATAAAAACTATGGGTAATTTTATCTTAATACATACGATTTTTGCTGCAGACATGCTGCATGGCCCACACTGCCCATAACTGGACGCCCGGTGTCATGAAACAGCCAAGTAGTGGAAAAAATGGATTGAAAGACCTGTTAGAAAAGGCGACAAACGATCAGCTTATTTTGTTATTAGCTATCCCTTCAGAGATCATAACATTGACTACTCATATTTACCTGCTGGTTTAATTGGGAAAGACTTTTGAGAAACTTGGGAGCTTTTAGATGCAGTGACTGTCTTTTAACACTTAAGGCAGTAACTAGCAGGAGTATATATTATGGATACACAGTATATTTTTTACACTGCATTTTGATGATTCTTACACCTTAAAAATAGGAGTAAACAGTGGAAATAAAGATTAAGTGGACAGTAATTATCCAACTGTACTCTATATGACCGGCAATAGGACTAGAGGGAATGTCTAGGGGAGATTCAGTTTGGACATTAGGAAATACTTCAAGAGAATGGTCAGGCACTGGAACAGGCTGGCCAGGGAGGTGGGAGAATCACTGTCTCTGGAGGTGTTCAGGAAACGTTTAGATGTGGTACCGAGAGACATGGTTTAGTGGGAAATATTGGTGATAGGTGGATGGTTGGACTAGATGATATTAGAGGTCTTTTCCAACCTTGGTGATTCTACGATTCTATGGCCTCAGGCCCCCTTATTTAGGGGGGATGGTGCTAACCTTGTGCTCACCAGTGTAACCTTACTGTTACACCTAAAAGGCAGTCATAAAAACATTACATTTACATTTTACAGGTGCCCCTACCCTACTTTGATCACAAAGGGAAAATCAACATGCAGTGTATTTTAAGTTGATAGGTGTTTTTTTTCACTGGACAAAACCATGTCAGGCTGGCAGTTTACTCTGCTTCAGGAACAAGTTTGAAATTTAATTCAGTTCTACTGTATTTTCCAAACTCCAAATCAAGGCAACAGTTACCTGTAAGCCACCATCTCACATTCTGGAGTTGGCCAATTCAAAATGGCAGAATGCTGCAAAATACAGAACAAAGAATACTCAATCTTAAATACAAACATATGAAAATTGAAAAGCATGATAGAGTGCATCATCATTTCAGTACCAGCTGTTCAAGGAGAGACGTTCTCTGGCTGCGACTTAATGTCCAGGCCTGCTCTCCTCGAGATATTAAATGTGCAATAATCCCTGCTGCAAAATAGCTGACTTCCACCTCCACGCTGTGCAATAATTTACTGATGTGGTCTATGAAGTCCTTCCACATTAATTCAGAATGGAGTTCTTTAACTTCAGCTATGTTATTCTGGAGGGGAGAGGAAGAGGGAGAAAAAAATAAAACATTAACAGAAATAATATGATTAAAGGGAGATGAACATATACATATGAACTACACTGCGCAAAGTAAACACATATAAACACCAAGATGATAATCACATATCAAATACTGCTTCTGCTATTGAAAACTTTTCCAGTTTAATACAGAAATTCACCTTAAAATATACAAAGGGTTTATCATAAGTAATTCTAGCCCATAGCATGTAGATTACACTCATTTATAAGCCAGTTTTTATATTTTCAGAACACAGTCAATCTCATTAAATCTCACCAGTGTGCAGTTCTGAATTACACTGATTTTCAATTACTTTTTGCACTTAGATTTATCTGAAGCCTGACTCTGACAAGCTCTTCTTGTTTACTGTAACCATCGATTTCAATAAGATTAGTGCCTCTGGAGAACTGACAAAATAATCTGAAAAAATGCCATTTGTGAGTGATGAACACTATAAAGATTAAAGAAAAACGTAAAAATACTCAACGCTTTTTCAAATTAACATGGAAAGAAGATGGATTTTTAACAACACAGATTTCAGATGTTTTTGTTCATCTCACCAGAAGTCCGAGAACCTTCTGTTGAATGGATGATTCTGATGGAAAAGACTGTGGAAAAAAGAAAGAAATTATACATAACTGTTCACAGTGTTAATTATAAACCTAGGTTAACAATCCACAACGCAAACTGTACCCTCACCTCTAAAACTCTCATGAACAGTTCAAGACCTTGATTTTCAATGAAGTGCCGACATGTTGTTGGTGATTCATCAGTGAGGTTCCAAAGTGCGCTCAGTGTGAACTTAAGGGTTGTATCTACAAGATTCTGATTTGTTTTCTGTTTAACTATTTGTAGTAGTTGCTGGAAAAAAAACAACAACAACAAAAACCAACCTAATTACGATTTCATATCTAAAAACCTATCTGTTCCTTTGCTTGTTTCTGCACAGACTCAGGTAGTGCAGACTATTATTTATAAGCAGAATAAAGACCTAAATATTTAGGGTCAAACTCTACCCCCCAAAACATACCACAAAATTTTTTGTTCCCCCCTTTCAACACTGTCGCCTGCCAGAGGAATTCCTTTGTTTCCACCATAATTATATGCATAGTAGCCATTGCTGCTGGCACAAAGCCATCCACATAACTCTGGGAACCACATGAACATTGACAGCACTAACAATTTAATTCAAATATTCTCTTTTTAAGCATCTTTAGCCTTATACAATAAATTTCAAATCAATAATCTCTTGCTATTTTACTGCGTATTAAATTTTGTCAAGCTTTTCCCACTTAGGCTTCATTTCACCTCTAGTAAATTCTCCAGGCTTCGCTGCTCAAAAGAACTTTCAAATGAATACAGGCTAATGCACTCTTAGAATCCTCTCTCCTTATTTTTGTATTATGTCTTCAGGAATACTGCTTGCATGAATAGCTTGAGAAGTTGGTATTTTTGAGTGTCAAGAAAGCTTGTGACATACCCTAACAATGAAGAGCTCTGCACCAAGCTGAGCAGTTTGCTCCGTCGAAAGCTGTAAATAAAGAAAACTATAATCAGCATTTTTTAAAGGCTTCAGAAATACTATCTAATTGAGGCTATCAAAGTTTAAATTTTGTACCTTTGCAGCAAGAATGGAAATTATAGCTACAGCCATCCTTTGCATGTTTTGATCTTCATGATTACACAGCCACTGCATAACAAGTTTGGCTGCTTCAAACCTGGAAAGTTAACGATAAGTTTAGTTTTCACAAGTCTCATAAGTCTTAACCAAAGAAAGATGTACACAGAAGATCCTTCAGATAGAAATGTGTGGAAGGAGAAGCAAACAGAAGCATGCCTTGTACCAAAAAACATCCAAATGAACCGGGAAATTACAGGTATTGCATGAACCTCAGTCAACTTTAAGTTCTTTGCTTAGGATCTCTTACTTCTAATTATATATATATATATATATATGTATCTCAAAGTGCACAGTAATTGCTTCCAAAGGAAGAAAAACTTGACGTGATCTTCTGAAACAGCAGATCAATATACTTCAAAAGCCTTTAAGCAAAACATTCAAGTAGAAAGTCTATCCAAACAACCCCACTGTCCCCCAGAGAAATTCTGACTCCTCTTACACAAGAACAGAGGTTGACCCAGCCAGGTGAAATCAAGAATACCTGCATCCTAAAGGATTTTTTTAGATCATAAATCAAAGCAATTGTGAATTAAAGGCCCAGTATACCACAGGCCACACAAATTAGAACATCAGAATGATATAAATTGAACAAACTGCAGCCAGAAGCCCAGTGAACAATCAAGTCTTTAGAGTAGCCATGATTTTCCAACGATCAATGAATCATAAGCTTATTTCAGTACTCAGCAACAGAAAAGTTTTCTGCAATGCTACAGTTCATTTTAACTGCCATGAAACTTGCCTGTTAAATGGAACATCCTGAAGTATTCTGTCACTGCACAGAGAAAGAAGACAATTCTTTTGCAGCTGTAAGAAATTAAAAAGAAAGATTTCAAAGATGCACATATTTCAGAATACTTTCTTGCTATGAATCCTTAAACATAGTTCCAAAGACTGCACTGAAAATGATTGCAACTCAGAAAAAGAAAAAAAAAAGGAGCATTAGAGAAAAATTATCCCCTCAGCGTTGGTCAAATACCATTTTGCCTGAGAGGATGCCATAAAACTCTGGCTTGGTTGTTTCAGTTTTTCATATAATTACCAGACACAAACACACAAATCACACAAGACACTTTTAGACACTGACCAGAACATTTGTTAGGACATATATCTAGAACTGTAACTACAACTATAGATAATATAGATATAGACTTCTAAGGAAACTCTACGCAAAACAGAAAATTAAAGCCTATTTAACTCCTAATACTTAGCCTTAAAAATGGATGTTTTCAATAGTGACACTTATCCAGAATCACACCACGTCATTCAATGCTGACCAAGTAGATCAAACTTTTCATAAAGCCTCTAAAAGTCTTTATAAAAAGCCACATTATGGTTAATATTGAGTCTACCAACTACAGTCCTATAAAGGAGGAAGTAAAAAAGGAAGAAATATTTACTTAAACCTTGCACAAATGCATCTGTATGAGTACTTGCTTCAGCTACTCTTGAAGTCATGAGATCTGGAGAAACGTTTCCTGAAGCCCACGAGAAAAAGAAATGAGTAGAAAACAAAGAAATTTCATCTTTTACCTGTTGATGATTTGGGAAATGTTCCATGGCTTTCAGGAGCAAGTGAGTGACATCAGCCAGAAGTCTCACAGGCATGCCTGCTGCTAAATCTTGCTTGGTTAGGTTGAAGACACACGCACTTGCTGCCAACTGCACTGGCAAATTCAGAGGATGATTTCTCATTCCAATAACCACAAGCTGAAATGCAAGAGTTTTGCCCGCGTTACATACATACACACTTGTGCACATACCCCAAGAGAAATCCACTGCTGCTGCAGACCACAACAATGACTCAGCAGCACCCAGTATCTGCCTCCTTCTCCCTTAAGTGAAAAATCCATGTGGTGTGTCTTTAATTCTCAGAGAGAATATGTCCCTCTGCTCTGAGATTCAAAGCTGGCAACTCCTATTTCTCCATCTCCTTTTGTGCTGTTTGCTGCAGCCTTTCAAAGAAGATGAAACCTTCAAATAGAGCAAAAGACCTACATTTCTCACAGCTTTTTCCCCAAATACGTTCTCGGCTATGTAAATTGATTATGATCTCTGTTAGGAAAATATTCTTGTTTATCACTGACTGTTAAAATCTTTTTGACAATGAAGCCAATAAGATCAAAGCCATTTGTTCGACTTGAAAGAAGATGGGAGAAGGGAGACAAAGCCTATTTCACTGATGTTTCTCTTTATGACCACAGTACAAATTAAACCATCTCTGGTGTTCTAACAATGAAAAGCCAATTCCTAGAATGGGTGTTAAAGAATGTTCCTAGGAATTGCCACTAGTTGAGCCAAATATATAAGTATGATTCGACCCAATAGAGACTGGATCTAAGGACATAATTCTGCACCTGTAGAAAACTGCATTCAAAATTATCTGAAAAAATAACGTAGATGCTACTAAATTTGGACGTTACCAAGTTAGCCCAAACAAATTTTAGTTAATATAAAACACTAACAGAGCACTCATCCACACCTCCATACTTAAAATGTTGTTAATTTTAATCCATCATAGAATTTTAGTCTTAAAAATCAAAACAGAAATGTGAAAGTTTAAAAATTATTTTTACCAGGGCATTGAGAATGGCCTCCTTAAGGTTACTTTAAGGAATGACGCAAGACTTTCTCATCAAAATTATACTATTTTACCTTCAAAATTTCAGGCTTCGTTTTTTCCATTACATGTGTCAAGCTGAATAAGTGAAAGAGTGCTTCCCTCACAAAGAAGGCCCGTTCACTGTAACGCTTCAGGGCTTCAGAAATCTGAGTTTCATTTGCTTCTCCCGATACCTGTGAACAGAGAAATAATCTTTAGTTCAAGACGTCACCATTTACTTAAAGAATTCTGTTCATAAAGTTGCAAAGCTGCAGTTTCAAAAACACTAATATTTCAGCCAAAGTCTTCAGTAAGCAGATGGTTACATTAGCTGCCCGTCTTCACCTAGAACTACACGATCTACAAACACTCCTCATAAAGAATTCGCTTTATGAGCCAAAAATAGGCCTCAGTCATCTCTACAAGCACAGCCATACGAAACAGCTACTTAAAAGTGACACTTCGTAACTAACAGAAACTGCTTAGGATACATCAAATGCTTAAAAGCAATTCACATAACTATATGCTCTATGAAATTCCTCCGGTAAGCTGACAAAGATGGTATTTTGGCTGATATTTTTGGCTTGCAGTTCTAGCACTGCCAACAAAACAATATTTCTTTTTACATCTACAGCAGGTTTCCTATAAACTCAATCTGTAGCAATAGCTTTCCAGCATCGTATTAAAGAACTCAATCATACTGATTGCAAAAGGAATCACCCTCAAAACCAGCCTTGAAATACACGTGAAAACTAACAATGAACTGCTTTAGGTGAAGAGAGCATTAGAAGATATGAGCTGTTGACCAATACCTGCTTAATCTTTAATAGGCTTAAAACTATTAAATCAGCAACTGCAATTTTTTTCCACTTCCCAACCTTCCCTGCCTTCTATATTTTGCCTACTTCATATCTGCAGTTGCATTGTTATAGGTGGTTTGTTCTTCAGCCCTTGCTGCAAACACCTTTTTAAATACCCTCAGGGAAGCAGGCAGAACTTGTTTTACCTAATTTGTCACACAAGGAAAAGCAAACATGCATAGATGGAAGTGACACGTTTCACGCATTCTGCATTGCAGTAAGCCAATTTTTTCCAAACTTGCTATACCAAGGAGATATCACAGCCCTGACAGAACTGATACCAGCTAGGACTTTACTTTATGCTCCCTGCTGATTAAAACAGAGCAATCACATTTACTGACATATTCTAGAGGCAACCATACAGTACAGGAAGAACTTCCACATGGCTTCATGGTTTCAACTACTATGTCTGCCTAGTGTTTAATCTTATAAGAATTTTCTATAATCGTATTTCACAGGTCTGTTATAAAGCTAATGATATTTTACTCATGCTGTCTCCACAAGAGCTGTGTTCTGTTTATTATTTAGTAGTGTCTAAACTGAGCAGCTGAGTAGTTTGGTACAGTCACTAATGAATTCCAGGTCACCTCAAAAAAAAAAAACCACCAACAAAAACACCCTGCCTTTGCATAGCACAGTCAATCGTATGAAGCATGTATTCTAAACAGCAAGGATTATAATGAGCTGCTCTATACCAAATGTGAGGTGTCATTCCCCGATGCCATACATCAATCATATCAAAGGGAAACTTGCTTTCGCAAACACTGTTCCAACACCCATACATATTTAACAACTTGGTACTTGAGAGACTCAGCCATTACCAACTGTCAGAAGTTCAAGGTGAAAATTATCATTAAATAATTGCCGTGGCTGCAATGCCTGTAACAAAGGCATTCTAAATTTTTAAACCGAAGTGTAAAACTCAACTGCACAGGAGATATTTGGCCACATCATGCAAAACCTTCCTCACCCCCTCCATAGTTTCCTTTCAACACCTCCAAAGGACCTTTCAAGGCAGGCAGAAGAATTATAATGAGGAAATCACAAATTGTGATGGAACACAACAGCAGCTCAGTTATTAAATTTTATCCACTGTGTTAATCATTAACTGCTCAAAGCTGATGTAAACTGTACCTCCACTTCTAACACATTGCTGCCTCATGCTACACACTGTGCTGGAAGTATGAGAATATTATGTCAGTAAATTACTTCAGACTAAGATCAAGTTCAGCTCTCCTAGACGTAGTGTATTAAATCAGGACTTGAGGCTCACTGAAAAGGCACAGAAAAATAGATGTAAATATATGTATATGTTATATTTTTATATATACTTTTTACAATAGTATTATTTACATCTAGCGGCTTCTATGCCAGAATTAAGTAGCAATTTGAAGTCAAGAACAAAATTCACAGTGAAAAAAGGAACCTACGTCCTCCTCCTCAAACACCCACATGCATTTGTTACAAACGATTAGATCCGTATTTCCTGAACGTTTTCATTTTTCTGACAAATTCCCCAACTTAACCTTTAGGTTTCCTTCTCCTGTTAGGAATTCTGAGTAGCCGGCATCAGTGGCTAGCAATCCTACAAACTGCATGGTTGGCCGTTGCTGGATAAATGCTTCTACAGCCTTATCTGTGACATGCTTCCTTCCAGAAATGTCCAGAGACACGAGGTTAGGCAAAATATCTTTCTGTTCCAGTAAACGAAGTGCTATGTCTGATGTGAACTGTTTGTCATCTGAAATATCAAGGTGATTCAGATACTTTAGTTCTCTTATAACATCCAGAATCTGCGTTGTGGTCATTTTCAAGCATTTCAGGTGGTGCATGGTCAAAGACTTCAGGCGGTCTTTGCAGGTGAGAAGTGCTGTTATGTCAGTAACAGAGGTGTTCGATATATCCAGGCTTTCTAACCTAGGGAGCGAAGCGACATCTGCCAGGTCCTCGTTGTAGAACAGAACGTTGGTAATACTCAATGCACGAAGCCCAGACAGTTGACTGAAGCACCTCTCGTAGGGGTCTTCCAAAGAAAGAGTCAGTGAGTTCAGCACGAGGCATTGAAGGTTTTGTTGGATCCATTTATTGCTGCCAAGCCCACTTATAATGTCTGTGATTGTTATATCTGCATTCACCCCAGTAGCATCAAGTTCTACTAGCTTGTGATGGCAGAATGCTTTCCGGAATGCCACAGCAGAGATCTTCGCTTTCCGGATGCAAGCTCGTTTCAAGCGCATCTGATTGCCTCGGAAGATGCCCACAGTTCCATCATTCAGAAGCCCTGTTGGAAAACAGCATTAGTGTCTGGTTTTGTGTTCTAAAACAACACTTCTATTTTGAGAACCCAAAGGGAAACAAATAAGAAGTGTTGGCAAAGAGAATCCACTGCAAAATAGCACACATGATCTCATGAGCTTCTGAAATTCTTTGAAGATTATGAATGCACTTCTGGATAATCTCATATTAAAGAGCAGGACAGTGAAATTAAGATGCAGTACATTCACAATACGTCTTGTTCAGAAGGTGGAATGTACAGCAAAATAAGATGTAGGTATAATTTGAAAACACTCAGACTACAGCCTGATGTTTTTGGCTTTTCTCACTAGAACTGGACAGAAACAGAATTTCAAAGCTTCTTGAAGCTTTTATTCCCTGGACACGGTTCTGTCAACCTCAACATAGCACAGCAATTAACAATCCACTTGCGTCTCGCTTTAATTCGATTGAATACTGAAGCATTCGACTGAATTCGTGAGCAGGATCAATACACTGTATAAGCCAGTTAAGTTATTTCACAGATCCTTCATGAAGAAGGTAGGAGTGTTGCTCAGAAACAAGCTACGTGCGAGAAAGAAACCTAAAAAGTGGTTCAAAGAGAAAAAGCAGAAGGGTAAGTAAAGAGTGGGAAGGAGAAAAAGATAGCAGCGAAGAAACGAAATATAGCAGTCTTGCTTGAAATTATTATGCAGTCATCTTATGATCTTGCTACAAAGCAGAAAGATTAATAGTCTTTTCCTGCAGCATATTGACAAAGCACTAGCTGAAAAGATTAGTTTCATGCACAGGATTATCCAAAACATATTGGAAACACCGAGATACTTTGTGTCATCAACAGAGCCATTACTGTTTTATAAACAACCATATGAGATGGGTTTGGGTACACAAGCACGCATATAAATGCGGTAGGAAGCGTCCTTCCTTGTAGTTTTGCTTCAGAGAGTTGTAAATGCCAGTGTCCCTGTTTTGTATCTTCTTGCTGAAGACAGCAAAGAAACTGAAAACACAATATATTTGGATAAAAACATCATTAATGCTACAGTGTGTCTAGATTTAAGTCCTGAGCTAGTAATTGCCTCTGCAAAGAAGATAAATCAATATTAAGATCTGCAGATCTTTCTAAACAACAAACAACTCAGACACTTCTGACCAGGTAGCTGAGGAATGCCTCTGCTGCAGAAAAAGGAAAAACGTAATATGAGGCAATTGCTATTCAGGAAATAAATGTCGTGTAATAGCTTGGTTAAAATATAACTAAAATGTAACTACTTAGGAATTTTTGCTAATCTTTTATATGAAGGATCAAGTTGAGCTCCCCGGCTGGCCTACCTTAGCTAACCCTGCTTATCTGGTATCATTTTCTTTTGCCTTCCTGCACTCTGACACAGTGTTTGTGATGTTTCTGAGGCTGGGGCTGCCCTCGTCACTGCTAGCACTGGCAGAACATTTCTGTTCTTTGAGTTGGATTTCTCGAGACTACACCAAACCATCACTTAACAGAAAGCAACGCATGTTGAAAACTGAGAGATTTTTTGCATTTGCATATTTCTGGGACAATCTCTTCTGTTATATCAGACTGGAAACAACTGGGGGAAACTAGAACACTAATATTTGCACAGCCAGCCAGCCAGATCTGCATCTATGGGGGGGAGGGGAGGGGCCTTTCACTCTGTTTACAGCAATTTTCTTGTGTCTGCCTCATCTCTAAGGGAAATTTGAAGGAATGGGAATCCTGCCTCTTCTCTAGGGTAATCCATACATTCACTGCTTTCATGCCACAAAGCTTTTACACAAGCTTAACATTTTCCTTTGTCGTGCTTAAAGAAAGCAAACAAGACAGCATCTCTCCCATCTAATGCACTGACAGAATGCAACAGGCCAGCACCTGACACATAAGAACACCACACACCCTTTAGAAAATAACCACACTGCAGCAAAAGTGCTAAAAGCAATGAGAAACCATTTTAATGAAGAAATCACAAGCTCATTTCAGAGCTTAATTATATGGACACGTGGTAAAGAGAACATAATTAGGTTAATTGGTCTGCAGGAAATACTGAAATTTGAGCACTGTTCAAAGTTGAGTTAAATCTTTTTAAAAGTGATTGAAAGATCCATTAAAGAACAATCATTTAAAAGAACATTTGGTTATAATCCTAAACATGAGACAAAGGCCTTTCTATTTAGAGCTCTCTATATGGCTGTGTGACATCCAGCTGAACTTATGGCATAGCCAAAATGCCAGAAATTCTCTATTCAGAGACTAAGGGAAGCATTTTAAGTAGCTCCAACACATTCTGCTACAAAACACACCAGAATTGCACTGTCACATCCCAGTAAAGCGCTCTCGCTGATGACCCACAAAGAATTGCTTTTACCATGAAATGCCATCGTCTGCAGCAATCGATCAGCCACTTCCTGAGGAAACATCCCTGGCTCCTGCAAGCACAGCGTTCCATCTTGCCTTTCTGTACAGAACTTCTCTAGGTTAGCAGTGAGGAAATTCAAGCAGATGTCAAGTAAGGAGTAAGGAGAAGCTTCCTCCTGTCACATGCAAGACACAATGAAACAGAGGTGATTTAGTCAGATCATTTTCTCTGTGATTCTTCCATTCCTCTACACGTTTGTTTTAGGGAAAATAATTATTTTTGCTAGCCCTGCTCACACTTGAAGAAGCAAATATTCCAGATGAGACACCCCTCAGAGCAGCACTAACAACCTGGTAAGCCAGGTCACACAAGAAACGATGCCAAGCTGGTGGGCACTTCCCTCCCAGAACCCACCCGGTCTGTTCGCTGGCGTTCACAGAGAACATTCCTTATTTCTGATGAGAGAATTTGAATCTATGGAACCTGCTGGGAATTAGTCAAGATAGACTGAATATATCTGACTGCAATAATTATTTCTTGAAATCTTCCATTTAAATCAGCGCACGCTCAAGGTTGACCACCAACTTACATTAGAAACAAAGATAAATCTTGTGCTGCAATGAGGTAACAATTCTTACAGTATTGCTTCTGAGAAAAGACACCAGCCTCCTCCTTTTCATGCTGAGGACCTGGAAATCCTCCATAGCGCTACAGTACTAGGTACTGTAGTACAAGGTGGAACATGAACTTCAGTCTTTCCTTCAGAGACTGAGATTGCATATTGATATCTGAACATCTCTGAAGTTTCCCTTTTTTTATTCAGTGTTAAGAATAGCCTTCTGTTTTCAGTCTCACAGATTAATCAGCATAGAGGCCGACTCACAGCGCTGTGAATCATCCCCAGGCTGCACAAAGGAGGGCTGGCGGACTGACTGGTACAGACTCCCCCAGAGAGTTTTGAAAATAACAGCATCAACTGTTGCCACATCTCATCTGTAGGGGTAGGGGGAAAAAAAAGGCAGCTTGCTTCTTATATTGAAAGTTGCAGATAATTTCACCTTTCTTTTCTAGCCCTATTGCTTTGTTAGCCATAACATCCTCACCATACAAGTACAGCAAGATACAAATGTTACAGAGAAGAAATATAAAGAAAATGACAGCTAGATCTTCTAAAATAACATGAACCTACATGAAGACTGGGAGGCACCACATTATTAGATGGAACAGCGCTTATCTTTAATGAATCACACACCGTCAACAAAGAGAGACTGAAGCTCAACAGCTCCTGAAAGCTTAAGTACAGGTTTGGGAACAAGAAACTCCAAGTCACTCAAACACAAACTCCTTCTGCAGCATTTGACATGCCGCTTCCAACTCCTTTGACTCGATCTCACTTAATTTTTATTCAGCTTGATTATTAAATATTATTGTTGAAGAAACAGGAGTTATTTTGCGATGCGACTCGCTGCATTACCAGAAAACAGCATTTGGGCTGCCTCCCACCCTAAGCTGACACAAAGAGGAGGGACAGAATCTGGAATCGTTCAACACATTTTGTTTCTTATAATGTGCAAAAACACCTGAAATACCTCACAAGAGAAATTCAACCAGTTATTTTTAAATATTAAGAGCAAATAAAAAGAGGAAAATATTTTTCTCAACCTGGAATTGATAGGCATACAGGGCTTAAGACAGCTGTCGATCCAAATGAAAATCAGAATCCTTACTCAAAGGAATATGAAAATTATTCTCAGTGCAGCAAGGACAGCTTCATCTCTCATTAGCTCTCGTGCTTCTAATTTGATCCTTAGACATGACAAAAGCCAGAATCCGGGCTCTGTTCATCCCTTCTGGCACTGTTGCATAATTTGTGCCAGAAGAGCTAACACACTGTCATACATCAGCGAACAAACTCTGATGAGAATTTTTAGCCCTGCAGACAGGCTGCTAGCATATGACTCACAAAGCTATTTTTTCAAGCAGCACCTCTAGCTGGCCAATCTAATCCAGAGACACTGCTTCAATTTTTGTATGAAACAGTGGCTTCAGAAGTCCACACAGTACCTCTCTATGGCAATAATGGGACCGAGTCCACAGGCAGGGCTCAGTTACACTTGTGAACAGCAGAGCCACTTTTATTCACTTCTTTTATTCACTTCTCTTCTAGCAGTTGCAGGAGAGTTTTGTGTCTTCTCTGCAGTTTGTTGCAGAAAGGCTTAAGAAACTCAGCACAGGCACTGGAAGTAACTGATAGGAAATGCTTTTATCCATGTCTAATAAAGTCTCTTGACAAGCACCATAAAAGTGAATTCCTGCTACTGAGGTAGAATTGCTTGAATGCTACCTGTAAACCTCTCACGTGACCAGCAGCATTCCTTTTCTTAACCTCTCCTTACTTTAAGAGAACATTGCCCACTTAAGGAGCTCAGAATGAGGCCACAGCTCTACCTGAACTCTTACTGGGTTAGGATTTCAGTGCTTCTTTTCTCTAGTTATGCTTCTGCACATCACCTAGAGAACAAGCCTGGTACATGTGCAAGCCTGGTACTGTGCAGTTCATTTCACTTTCTGGTTCTGGTGCTTTAATGCAAAACTATAAATGTGTGACACTCTCAGCTCATGATTTATTTCATAAAGATCATTCTGAACCATTTCAGCAGAACTTTTATCATAACCTTAAACCCAATGTTATGGCTAGATTAACATGCTGGATGTGAGAACCCAAACAAAACCTGGTCCTTTGGAAAGGCATCACCATGCACCCACCTGTTTATACAACAATAACAAGAAAAAAAAAAAAGAGAGAGAGGTTTATCCAATGTTTTCCACCAGTAACTGCAATCCAACTTTGCAGGAAAACTAAACCCCACTGCTGCGTGAGCCTTTTTCACTATAGGGATTGTGATCCTACCAACTCCAGCCTGAAAAATCCAGTTCTTTCTAGTTCGTGTCTCAGACTCATAAAAATCAAATCATTTTCTCCCCACCCCCAACTAATTTTTGATCAGTTTTTCCTCAATAAACCTGTATAAAGCCTTGGAAGACAGACACCGACTTCAGCTCCAAGAGAACTATTTCTAGGATGTACCCTCCAATTGCTACACTTAATTACTGACTCGCTATAATGAGACTCAGGTGTGTGAGGTCTCTCTGCTCTGCCAAGCTCATCCCATCGTCTTTTCTTCCCTGAAAGCCCAAAGAAGGGATACAACATAAGAGACTTTTCAAACAGTAGCAATTATTTCTCTCAGCAGGGAAATAGAAGGTGGCACAGCCTTAAGCTTCAGCCCTAAAACAAACCTTCTTAAAGCGATCAATAAATAACAGCAACTCTGTGGTGTTCATCAGAATCGTTTTGAGTTTTGACCACTAACAAAGAGAGGGGAGGGCAGTGGAAAATAAGCAGGTGGTTTAGGGATTTAAGCTATGAAAAAGAAGTGTCACAGTTATCCTACCAAAATTAACGGAATGAAACAGAAGTAGGCAATTTATTAACCTCTCAAGGAAGCATTACATACAAAACTCACATTTAATACCTTCCCTAATTACTCTGGCACATGTGGGAATGCACTGATTAGAGTTGGTAGCGATACAGTCAGCAGAAACCACAAGAGGCCCGAATAGTGCCACATGAAATCTATACAGTTAGGCCATGTACTAGAAAATTAATATAAAGAACTTCCAATATGGGTCCATCAATTAGAAATGAGTGGAGAGAGGAGCCCGAGTGGTTTGCTTAACCACAAGGAAACAATGTGGGGCAGCCAAGGAAGGCATCAGGAGGAGCATCGAGCAGAAATAAGCAACTATTATGTCACTTCCAGGATACTCATGGGGCTGCCTGCATTAAGAGATACCTGCACCGTCTCCATTTGAAGACAGCAGCTACTAGAATGTGCTGTGGGGAAAAAAAAAACAGCCATTAGGCTACAACAGATCATACGGGGCAGAAATAAATGAACTCTGCTTACAAATAAGGCACAGTGAATAAACGCAGTTGAAGAAAGCAAGCTGTGGAGGCGATACACAACGCCAGCACAGGTGCACAGAACCGCCATGAGCTGCAGTTGTGCCATTAACTTCGATGTCAGCGCACGGCTCCCAGCAGAGCCACACAGCTCGGCCCCAGCTTGCTGACAGCACAGCGGGTGCAAAAGGCACCGACCTTAAAGCTCAAAAACTTTATTAGGAGATTCAAACAAAGCCAGCTGGAAGGCTGGGCCGCACCTCACGGGGACACGAGCAGAGGGTGAGAGGCGGTTGTGTTGTGGTGCAGCGGGCTGTAGGCTGTTGTGGAATGGTGCCCTGCCCTTGCTGCCGGCCGACCGTGAGGAGGCTCCGTGAGAGGAACGGCAGAGAAGCAACCACCCCCCACAACCCCCGAACCCGCCGGCTCCCCCACCTCCTTTATATAACCGGCAGGGCGGCAGCCGCCGCGTTACACAACAGAGAGGGCAGCGGGGCCGGCTCGGTGTGCGCGTGCCCTCAGCGGCGAGGCACCGCACCTCACGGCCGCCGCACCGCCCGCCCGCGCGCGCGCTGACAGAGCGGGACCGGCGGCGCCGCCATCGCGCCCCCGCTCCCCTCAGCGCACGCCTCTGTCAGCCCGCGGCTGGAGCGGCCCGCCCGCCCCATGGACACCGACCCTTCCCCTCCGCAGCGCCTCAGCCCCACGGCGCTCACTCACCATCGCGGCGCTGGGTGCCGGCGGCGAGCACCCAGCCGGCCGGGTCCCGCAGCTTGGCTGCCTCTTCTTTTTCTTTTTTCTTTTCCCTTTTCTCCTCCCCTCCCCTCCCTCCCGGTTTTTGCCCCTCCCGACCTGGAAGTGAACGCTCGCAGCCGGCCGGGAGGCAGCTCCGATCCCGCCTCCCTTAAAGGCGCCGCGCAGGGCAGCCTGCCTGCTGCTCGCAGCGCCGCACGCGTTTCCTGCCCGCAGCGATCTGCTCCGGCGCGGTCAGGTTTGCCTCCTGCCTCAGAGACGGAGATGAGCTTTGCCAGCAGCTTTCGCCCTGCGTAATTTCAGGCTTGAGATACAGTAACAGCGATAAAACCCCCTCCCGACACACAGGCGCTGTGAAGAGAATACATTTGTTGCTTGTTGGCAGCACAAAGTGAGCAGCGATACAATTACTCTGCCCAGGTAACGCGAACGTGGAGAGTCCGCAGTTACATCTTGTGAGGAATTGCTTTGTGCAACGTTAGCTTGCAAACCAGCAAAACTACACCCCAAAATAACCCCAACCCACCACAGCCTAACAACGTCACGCAGCAATGGCGGAGGCGGCCAGCAGGGGGAGCCGCAGCCCGGCCCGCCATTAACGCTGCTGGCGGCGTTCCGGGTTCCTGCGGGAGAGGCCCGCGCACAAGGTTTAACTGGGCTCTGTTCATCCCGAAAGCTCGTCAAGCCCGAGTTATCGTACTGAAATCACCTCCCGTTTACAGAACTCATCTGTGCCGCGGAAGGGGCGGCCGCAGAGAGGGGCGCCGGTGGAGGCTGTCCCGGCCCCACCTCCGGGCGGGCTGTGACGGCCATCGCCGGGGGCGGCCCCGCAGCATGGCCGGGCTGATAGACTTCGGGGACGAGGAGGAGGTCAGGAGCTATCTGGAGAACTTGCACGTCGAGTACAGCTACCAGTGCTTCAAGGAGAAGGACCCCGAAGGTAAGCGGCTCTTCGGCGACCCCCGCCCCAGCCCCCCGGCCCGGGCGCGGCTCTGACGGTGCCTTGCAGGCTGCCAGCGCCTGGCCGACTACCTGGACGCCGTCAAGAAGGACTTCGAGGCGGCCGCGCGGGTGCTGCGGGACAACTGCGAGGTGCACGGGCACAGCGAGAGCTGCTACAAGCTCGGGGCCTACCAGGCCATCGGCAAAGGTGCGCCCGGCGCTGCGTCGCGGCCCTTTCCCCCTTCCTAATTCCTCTGCCCCCTCCCACAGCTCTTCCCCGGGCTCCGTTCAGCCCCTCAGCTTCTTTATCCCAGCACCCACACGTCCTGCCCCTTTTACTGCCCTAATAAAAGCAGAGAAGGATGGAAAACCTATAGTTAAAGCCTTAAGTTAATCACCCAAAGAAAGAATTTCAGGTTAGCCACGTGTGTGATGTTTTATAAGTGTGCCTGCGTAAGCAGTAAGTATATCTGCTGCTGAATGTTGCTGTGTGCCCTTTCCTTAAAATTTGCATTTATTCCATTTATTTTTATTACAGTGTCTGCATAAACTAAGTTGGTTACCGGGAAGTGGAGGAGGGTCTCCTAACGTTAGCAACACGGCCTCTGAAGCCCTAGATTTTGACTGTAGTGCCTAAAGTGAGGGCTGCTCTCAAAGCAGCATGGAGCAGAAAGCTCCCATCCATTCGAAGCTGTCCTTGCAGTAACCTTGGTTTCTTGGTGAGCAGGTGGACTCGCTGCAGACTTGAGAGCTGCCTACAAGTCTTTCCTGAAGTCGTGTGAGAAAGGCGGGAAGAAGTCGGTGAATGCCTGTCACAGCGTTGGGCTGCTGGCCCATGATGGGAGAGTCAACGATGATAAACCTGACCCAGTTGTTGCTAGAGACTATTACACAAAAGCCTGCGATGGCAACTTCGCTCCTAGCTGCTTCAACCTCAGTGTAATATACCTCCAAGGAGCAGCCGGGGTCCCTAAGGACATGAACCGTGCTTTGAAGTACTCGCTGAAGGGGTGTGAGCTGGGTCACATATGGGCTTGTGCCAATGCCAGTCGAATGTACAAACTGGGAGATGGTGTTGAAAAGAATGACGGCAAGGCAGAGGATTTGAAAAACAGGGCAAAACAGTTGCACAAAGAACAGAAAGCAGCCTCAAGTTCTTTAACATTTGGGGAGTAAAACTCAGTCACAGTTAGGACTGCAAGTGACAAGTGAACTGTAAGTGGCAAGTGAACTTGCTGTTTAAATCTCATGAATGTACGATTTTCACTCAATAAATATCTTGGAAGAATTTGTGTGTATAAATACATGTATATTTTTGTGGATACAATAAACGTGACCAACTCTGTGCCTTTCTACATTTTTTACTACATGTGTTCTTACGTGTATTGTTTACATCCCACTCCAATGGAGGAGAAATTCTGGCCTATGGGCCCCTGTCTGCTGCTCCAGTACTGAGGCTTGTGCTAGGACCAGTTCCAACACACTCACATCCACACACCCATCCCTAATTTTGCTTCTTTGGATACAAAAATGCTGTCCTTCGTTTGCACATTGACTCTGCTAGTTGTGAGATGTTCCTCCAGGCTACCTGTTGATCCTAGGTAGTGCCTGTTGCTGTCTCTGGAGATTATGGGGATGTTTCTCTGGTTAGTTTAGACCTAGAAGCATTTAAGTCGTGTCCAGGTGATGCCAAGTCCAAAAAAGTAATGTGTCTGCATGACAATACATACATAGAGACGTGTTTCCTTATAGCTCTTGCAAATGAAATGGGCAGGAGAGATGAGAAGCAGGAACAAAAGGAACTTAGTTTTGTTGGGCAGATGAACTGAAAGGGCAGAGTTTAAGAGAGCTGCTGCAGGCTGTAGTAGAGAAAGTCAAAGAGCTACGAATTCACCCGCTATGGAACTGCAGGTAAGTGTCAAGGCAGGAGATTCCCTTGGACAAAGCATACAAACATTTCAAAAACCAGAATGTTGTTTCCAGCGCCTTGCCAACTGGTTTGTCACCGTGTATCTGCCTTCCATGTCTACATGGTTGCTTTAGGACCACTCTCCAATGCACAGTGATCACTCCTTGCTCAGTTGCACACCGATTGTTTTTAGTTTCCAGCCAGCTTTTGAAAGGCTCTCTCTATTTTTTTTGATAGATTAGGAAGCAAGGTGCCAACTGATTACATGCTGGACTCCAATTAAAGAAAATCATGTAGCCTACATATATACAAACCATAACTAAACATACATATTCTGAAAGTCTAAATACGTAGGTCAGGATATGTAAGTACACAACTTTATGATTTTCGTTGTATACATGTATGCAAAGCTTGTGATGCACGTTTGTACATTTTGCTGCAAAGGTACAACTGATTCAGAACATGAAAGCTCTGGCTACGGTCTGAATAAAGAGACAAGCTTGCTATTAAAATAAATTGAGACGAACACAAATTTGGTCACAGCTAGAACTGAAGGTATACACAGCAGATTAAATGGCTAAGGAATCTCGATGTGTGCTATTTCAGACAGAGCATATATGAGTTCTTCCAGATCAACTGTACTTGCAACAGATTTCTTGCAAAACAGATCCCTTGCAGGGGATCTGCTTGCTGCTAGAATAAAAACCACAGAGGCAGAGTGATAAAACTGGCACACTGGAACGACAGATGGCAGTATATGTGAAATGTTGCATGCTTTCGGTATAAGGCTCTTTGCTCTGCTTTCAGCAGCCTGCAAAAAAAAAATTAGTAATGACAAAAGTGAGGCTATTTTTTTCTGTTAAGTCAGTTAATATTCTGTGGCATTTCAGGAAAGTAGATCTGTTTCAGAGGAACACATAGGAAAGGTTACCTGTGCACTAAGGGTGGCATTCCATTGATAAAACAATTTGCAAGTTGCGTTTTCAAGTTCAACAGGTTTCAAGTCTTCTGCTCAAGAGGAAGCAACTACAGGTAGCTCAAGGCAATGGAGAACAGAGTGAAATGTTGAGCTTTCTTCTGAGTTCATGACGCTCACTGCCGCTGAGCACTTTGTTCAGGTCCTTGATCCAAACAAATCTGCCACACCGGTACAAGCTTTATTCCAATGATCAGTGTTCACAGCACAACAAGAAGGGACTGGGAAACATCCTGAATAAAACCGACACCCATTGCAGATAATTAAAGCCACACATAAAGTGCACATTGAAGAGATTTGTGGGGGTTTTTTTCATAGCATGCGAACAGAATTTAAATGTTATTAACTTTGTGTGTAAAAGGTGTCAAGTGTGTTAGTACAGATGAGTTTGTGAAGCATCATCCAATTTTGTATCACTACGTTTGGCAAGCCCAAATTAAGGAAATTCTGTTACACTAAAACATCAGAGTGGCAAAGCACCAAATCTGATCAGCCTGTTGCATTTCAGTGTGTTATAAATTATACACAGTTAATGATGTTCCCAGCAATCTATTCTCAACCTAGAAATGGCGCTCATGAGACATAATCAAAATTGGCTAAGAGGTGAAAATTGCATTGCAAATCTTGGCTTATAACCACCCTGTTCTGATATTACGAGGGTATTATCAAAAGGCCAGTGCTCCTGCTTTTTCTTTGTAACTGATGTTACAAAGGCTAAATTTTGTCCTCTTGGGAAGAAAACTGTTCCTCCAATTCCTCTGAGGTCGTAAAGTAAAGTGTGATAGATCCACGGTTATAACAGCGTGCTTAGAAATATGGAACACCTGTTGATCTCTTCAGGACTGGTGGATCATCTTAGGAGTAAAGCAGCTTAACTCAGTCTCACAGCTTCCAAACCACTCTCTGTTTTTGTTTCCGCTCATTTGTATTGATTTAAGCTTACAGCCAACTTCCTTTAATAAAGCAGCAATATACTTGAAAAGGAATTGCGACCAATTTTAATTAGTTAAAGGCACGCTCAAATACATAGCTTTAAATCACAAAAACATTCACAACGGGATGCCTCCTGCAGCTGTGAAAGGATTGCTAATAGAGTGCTGTTTTTGTGCTGAGATTTGAAAAAACACTGCTGCCACGTCCTGCTGTGTCTTAAGTGTCCTTTGTATTCATTCTGGACAAAATAAGCTGTCAGGTAAAGGAGCTGCATCATGTTATGTAAACAGAAAAGGACTATTCTGGTGGCTCTGTTTCTGCACGGCATTGTAAAAAGCAGCTTTGCAGCTTGCCAGCCTGTGTTCAGCTGCCAAAAACAACCTATTTCTGCAGTGTGTGAGCATTCTTAGACATGTCCACACCCACTGGGATGGTATGGGAGATTCTGCGTGTAAATCATTGCACCAAGAAAGAATGCTGTCTTCAAACTTTGCATTTGATATGGAACGAAATTCACTCTATTGACAATGTTTCATTATCACGAGACTGAGAGAGAGGAACTTCTCTCTTCTACCCAGGTAGCTTCTCCCTGGGGGTGCAACGTCCCTGGAAAACATCTCGGTGTCAATAATTCTATCCTGCTCTGACTTTCCAGACGCTGTATCAACAATATGGCCCAGAATCTAAACAAAACAGATTCCTCCAAGACTCTTGAGGCTTTAGTGATCTAATTCTGCACCAAATTTGTGGTGTCTGACTTCTTATTCCATATCTATAGCCTCCCATTGCTTTCACATTCAGCATCCGCTCTTGAAGCAAACACCATAACCACTAATTATACTAATTTTAGATACTAAATCTAGTTTGTTGTTATTGCCTTCTACTCTAACACTAGTTACAATTACCAGTGGTATATTAGTTCCAAATATAGCGTTTTATGCATCTTACTTTGTTTTACAGTCTTGTTTGTAATATGGGAATTGGTTTGGTAATATAGTCTTATTTGTTATCCTTTCTTCCCCTAGATCAGGTAGTAAGAAATCTGTGCAATGTGGATTTGTAAAATTAAGACCACTTTGAAGAGTGATTTCAGGTGGGGATTTATGAACAGCATGATAGCAATGCATACATACACTCATAATCCTGAGTATAGTGGGAGTTCTCTGTAAGTTCTGATCCTGTTAATGCAGAACTGAAACATGGTGCTTTAAACATACCCTGGAGAGTTTTTCTTAGCAGCTGAAAGCCATCTGGTAAAACAGAAGAAAGAAAAGAAATGAAAACTGCATGTTTGTACAGTAGTTGTCACCCAGAGCATTCTAGCGCACTTTAATCACTAGAAACAGAACTGCTTCTCAGGTCGTGGAGCCATTACATACCAGGCTGGGATAGGAAAGCTGCAGAGGAAAACAGGTAGTTCTTTAGCCATCATGTAATTTCCTAACTTACAGATGAGGCCATTGTGAACTTATGTGAAACATTCCTTATTCTTTCAGCCCTCTTTTGGCACCTTGATAGCTTGGTCTGAGCATTTCATTGTCTCAGGATAAACACTGGAAAGAAGTGAGCTGATTTCCTGCCAGCTCTCCTGTAATTGGAAGCACTCCGTGTTCCTATACAGCTTCCTGCCCAAGAAAGTGGTTAACAACAGCTTTACAACAAGCAGAGCTGCATACTCCCGAGAACAATACCTGTATTTTCCCTATTTTACATGAAAGGAGAACAAGCATTGAATGGTTACTGTCTTAATTAAAGTTACACAGTATCACAGAGGGCCCAAACTGACTATTCTTCAAACAAACAATGTTTAGCGTGGCAAGGATCTGTTAATTCTTTACAAGCCAACAAACACTAAGATGGGAAATGTCATTCTGATAATATCTGTGGGATGTTATTCTGTAAAGATGCAATAGCCACCTCAGCACAAGTGTTTGTTATTAATAGCAGCTGAAAAGAAGATAAGAGGCTGTGAGACTGCAAACACTGCAAGCAGCTTTTTGTGGCTGTTATCTTCAGGGAAGTGGTGGGATTTTTCTCTATGGCATTGTTTGCTCTTTTGTTCTGTGACTGGACAAAGGAAATATGCAGTATCTTACTTTAAAGGTAAGCCAAGGTGGAGCAGATCTAGCTGTCACAATAACACAAGTGTCCCTTAAACTGTCAATTTCAATTAATATTTTGCATCAGCATCTCACAGTACTGAGTCCAGAATACTTGCTGTCATCCCACATGTTGATACCTTGCAACACTGGGAGAACTTGGAGCCCAATTGTGGAAAAGTTTTACATTTTAGAAGGATCACAGAAACACCATCCACTGGGGAACCAAAGGTGAAGCCCTCCGTCAGACTGCAATGACAGCGTTCCACACACAAGCTGGGAAAATGGCATTTAGAGGCAAGCAAAGACACCTGGTGCTCAGGAACCTACTGGTAATGCTACAGAAGAGCAGTGACCTTCACGCTTCACTTAGCACTCTTGAAAGGCATTAACATTGCCTGGGAACATAAGGGGACAGAAAAAAAATAGTGACATCTTTTCGTGTTCAAGAATAAAAGAACAAAGGTCTTTGATTCAATTCTTATTCATCAGGCTGAATCGGAGATACTGTAAAACTGAGAAACAGATATAACCTTGAAATCTAATGATATTGACCCTTAATACCAACAGCTCTGGAAACACTGCTTTCAGAAAGGTCCTTGTGCAATCTGGGCTATAGAACATTTCTTTGCTTTTGCCTTGACACTACAAATTGGTCAGATGACTGTGAGGAGAAGAATTGATTAAGCACTTTCTGTGCTTGGAGGCTTGAGCTAATAAGTGACAAACAAATGCAGTTTCTTGTTGGAAATCATTATGTGCAATACTACTCAGACGATGAATATGATTAAAACCAAGGGACTCTGCGCACTTCCTCCAGCATGTCAAGCATCATCTTCTTCCAGCTAGGCCCCACATTGTTGTTTTAAAGGATTTGCTGAATGTAACCTGGCCCCAAATCTGCAGAAAAACTAGTTTATAACAGAGTAGCAGAAGAAGAAAAAGGAGGGTCTGCAGTGAGTTTAAATCCCTGCATGGCAGAGGACTGGGACAGAAATACAGCTCTTCATCATAGACATCTTCACCTTCTGTCTGCAGCCAGGGCTGAACCAGTACACAAACACTAGTCTGATACTGGAGACCAAGCCAGCTTTTTTGTTCTGGGCTAGCTGTGCATTTATCTGATGGGATTGCAGTAGCTCTTTGAAGCTCTCCCGGACCCATTAAAGGCTGAAGAGTGCCTCAGCACTTTAAGCTGCAGGTGGTCAAAATGCTCAGAATGGAGAAAAGATTAGAGCTATCCATCTATATTAAAATAAACAAAACAAAACACCTAGCTCCACAACAAAACCCAAATGTTCTCATGGTCTGGTGAGCCTTTTGTGTGCTGTCCTCTCTATGTGCTGCTTAGCTGCATTTTTATTTCTTTTTTCCCTGTGAAGGGCTGTTCCCTTGGCTACCAGTGCTGGCCTCTAATAGTTGGCATTTGGGCATTCAGAGCTAATAGGATGAAAACATTTCCCTGTTTTCCTTCATTCCAGAAGGGATGCAGGGACACAACTGGAAATGTTTCTGGGAGGCAGCAGCTCCATGGAAAACCACTGCATCTACTTGGATGTTTTTGCTCCAATGCCAGGTAGATCCATGGGGTCTTTTCCTGCTGGCCCCTACCTTGAGAGAGAAGAGCTAATGGGAGGTGAGGCTGGGGGCTTGTTTGTCTGCCCTGCTGCACATGAGATCACGTATGCTACCTTAGCTGCTCCAATCAGATTTCATTTTAGCCACAGGCACCACCACCAGCAGCACAGCATCAGGCATAACATACACAGCCAGTCTCATGCAAACAGGAGGGGCAGGTCACAGCAGACACAGCTACCCTCTACAAGCTATAGTCGGTGTCCCTTAGTCTGGGCTTTCTGTGTTTAGGACATTGTTGCTTTTGCACTAGAGGAATGGAAATAGTTATCTCCACTGGAGATGTTCTACCTCAGTGTTCACCTTCTGCCTTCACCTGCCATCAAGCACTCCATGAACTTCCATTTCATTTAAGCCTTTGCAAAATAACTTTTGCACAATAACCTGCTCTCCATAGACCCTTCATAGACTGAATCTGTTCTAATTTAAATTACTGTTATGTGAGGGACTCAAATACATCTTTTCCTTCAGTTAAGTGCCTGGAGGAAACTAGTCCTTTCACAGTCATGCAACACCACAAAGGGACACTAATTCAGAAGCCAAGGTGAGGCCTACAGTATCTATGGAAACTAGAGACCAGTCTTAAGAGAAAGCAGAAGAGAAAGCAAGAACATTAGTCTATCAGGTGAACAGAAAACGTCAGATCTCAGACAGAAGTTGAGAAAATGAGGCAGTAAACAAGGCAAGTCAAAAAAGTGTTTTACACTGGATAGCTGGATACCTGTTTAAGACTCATGGCTATCAGTTAGTACACAATCACCACATTCCATGACACAGCAAAAACAATCACCACTAATCTACATCAGGAGAAAAGGAGAGTCACAAACACACAATGCCTTTACTGCTTTTTACTTTTTTTCCTCATGTTTTCCTACTTTGGCTATGCCAGATGGAAATATGAGCAAAGCTGTTAATTTAGGGATGTATCTGCTACACATGCTGAATAATTTTGCAAGCTGGGCAAAAAAAAAGCCTGCAAGAGAAGCTCCTAGGAAAGAGAAAGCAGCTCAGGGCAGGCCCTGACAAAGGGCTGAGGAGAAACGTGGGAAAAGTTCATGGGGAATTGCATTCAGGGCTTACCTATTTTTCAGGAATTTGTCTCATTTGTGTGTAGTTCAAGAACAGAGGGAAGGTGATCAGCAGGACTGTTTGCTGAGTTTGTGTGCCCTGCTTTGCACTGGTTATTGGGAAGATGTGAGGGCAGACTCCTTTCTTTTCAGGGGCCAAAGAAGTTAAGTCACAGCACCTTGCCACAGTTCTCCTTCACTTTGACATGAAGAAACCATAACTAAAAAACTACTGCAAATAAAAATCATGGAAGTGCTGGGAGTCCATGGGCAGATCAATGAAATTAAGCAACCTGCCCAGGCTGAAACAGCTCCTTGCTCTCTGCTAACCAAAATGAACTCTCCATTTTATTTCCACAAAGCCACTCTCTGCTCTGAGGTTCCAAAGGATGCTATTTCCCCAAAAGTCCTTTGTGATCTACTCATGACTCAGGGCTCCATGCTTCCTACCTTGCTGAAGAGGCAGCACTTTAAAGCACATCAGACTCTTAACTAGTTCAGGGCGCAGTAATGCACACATATCAGACACTGCTTGTCAGCATATTGATCACTGCTGACCAATTTGCCGCCATGAAAACATCACTGTATTTAGACTCAGAAGTCATACTCTTATCATTCTTGCTGATTACACAAGGTAATCCTGCATGAATGTTCTCTAGGGGAAATAAGATCTTATTGCAGTAGAAATGATATTAAAACACATCACACTGGGACACTAATATGCATATATTAATGAAGTATGTGCTATATAGAAGCCTGGGAAAATTGAGCTAGCAGGGACCTTGGGGTTTTGTACTCTCTCTCTCTGCTCCAAGCCAGAATTATCTGTATTTATCACACCTGACAGCTATCTGCTCTGTCCAACCTCTTCTACTGGCTTCTCAATCCCTGCAAGCAGTCTTCTCCTGCGTTCATTGGTCTTCCCAGAAAAGCACAAGGTGAATGCAGTAAAAGGACAACGTGCAACCAAGAAAGGATGATCCCATTCCAACAGCAGCATGGACTCAGTTGTCCTGGCAGTCTAAGGGAAGTCCCCCTCAGTTCGAGTGTTTATTCAGAGTTGGTTGCAGTAGAGCATTATTTATAACCAGTTGAAAAAGAAGTCTTTTCAGTGTGATGATGTGCAGGCAAGATACAATTCATCAGCATCAGAGCAGATGACTAGCAATGGGTCACTGTAAAAAGGCAGTTCACAGCAATGCAGGAGAGGCAGAATACAGGAGTAGCCACTTGCACTATTGATGAGGATTGTCCCGGATTTATGTTTTGCTGTATCAAAGTAACTGCTCTTTATTTTTGTTGGTGGTGCAGTTGTTACAACAGCATGTTAGAAAGTAGCTGCTTTGTTTTATTTATTTCTTGGTAAGAAAAGAGATTTACCTGCCACACGAAGTGCTGCTGTTTTCACACAGATAAAAAGATTACAACTCCAATCCCAGCCAGCCTGCAAAAATCTGGGATTAGAGGAAAGTCAAACAGTGGAAACCTACTGCTCCCAAATACCTGTTCTAGAAGAGGTGTTTTAAATGTGCAGTATACCCTGATTTTATTTCAAATACTTTTAAATAAAAATGAACACTCTCCAATGGCTTTGGTTCAGTTCCCCAGAAAAGAGAGCCATTGGCAGAGTCCATTGCTGGCACAGACAGCCCTGCTCGGTCACCTCCTAGGAAGCACAGCCAAGAGGCCAAAGCTGTTGATCTGACTAAGCAGCCTGAGTTGTTTTTCCAGTCCTAATGTGGTAAATGTGCCTCTAAGGGTTTGTTTCATGTTGATGGAAGAGGAAAAATACATTGTCCTCTCCACAAATTACTTAATCTATCATTTTTCATCCTAAAAAAATTTCCATTTCAGACAAAGTCCAATAAGGATCATATAATGATGGAACTGAAGCACTACAGCTAAATCATGGGAACTGGCAAATTCTAAGGAAAACACATTCACAAAACTAAGTAATTTTGCAGGCCCTTCAGTAGCTGTTATTCAGGTGCAGGAAAACAGAAACTGCCCCTTCCTACGCAAAGCCCACTCCTGCTTGCAAAAGCTCTGACCTACCTCCCCCATTTGTCAGTTAGCTGTTATCCCATGTGTTTGTGCCCCAGCCGAGTTCCTCATATATTACCTCATCTCTCAAATCTCAGAGTTTGCAGTTTAAAATCCCAAGCTTGGTAGCTCCAGCAGACACGAGGAAGGACTGTCAGACCTTACAACTCCTAAGCTCCTTGCCTCAGGCTTCCTGGGTATAGCAGTGCTCACAGGGAGCATCTCAGCTGTGAGGGCAACTGACAGCCCCAGTTGGAGTGTGTGGGTAAGGCCCAGTTTTCATTTAGCTCATCACAAGGGTTTATTGACATGAACAACAGACAACACCTAATGAAAAGAGACTGGAGACAGGTTACATCCTTGACTCAAAAGAGTAATCCCTACATTAGAGGGAGCAATATAAAGCAGAGGGATGAGACAGCTACATTCTTCACACTTGTTAGGATCCCGTGGTTTATAACATGTTTTAGTCTCCACCTTAAGCCTCTCTCTCCAAGCTGATGGGCTCATATGAGATCTGCCTCATTGACCTGCCCTTACTGACCCCTGGAAATCCCCAAACGAGTACCAGAGCCTACTGGGAGGAACCTTCCCCAAAAGTACCTGGAGGAACTGCAAGGAAGTAAAAGATCCAGAAGTAATTTTTTCCCCCCATTAGTTAATTGGAGTGACTAGAAGATGCAGTGAGGGTTAATTTGATCCCTCTTACACTACTATACATTTGCATTTATTCATTTAAGAACAATTATTATATTGATACTAGTTATATTGATAGTGTCAATGGTTCGTCTGTTTGCCAGAAAACTGATTAACACCAGTTCAAACCAAATGAATGTATGAAGTTCACTGCTTTGTGCAGGTGTCCTTTCAAAAATAAATGAGTTAAAAATAATAAAAAGAAACAGCATGAATCATTGGCAGCCTTTTTGCCTTATGATAGCTTTTGGTTTATTTTACTGAAATGAAAAATTACTGGGATATTACTGCAAGTAGTTTCATTATTTTCCTCCCTCCAAGAGCAGGGACATGAGTCCCTGCTTGGTGCCTGCTGAGGACACACCAGACCGGCAAGCAGTCTGCCCAGAAGGAAGGACTTATACTTCTGATACTCACCTACACCCATTGCACTGCTGGAATACTTTAGATTTGAGTCAATTACTACCTCAGAACTCTGATCAGGGTCTTTCATTTCATCATCTATTAAGTGCCGCCTTGGCAAACCACCGGTGACAACCTTTTCACTGCTTGCTTGGCCCAAAGTGTAGCTGTGCTATCCACAAATGGAACAACCACAAGATGCTGCAGCAGTTCATACAGAGGAGGCACACGTACACCAGTGCCTGAACTTTCAGAACAGACATCCCTTTAAATCCGTATACAAACATTTTTCAGTACATGCTTTTTCTATAGAAACATTGTGTCCAATTGAAAATGGTCTACCTAAAATCAATTTATATTCACACTCTGCAAACTAAATGGAAGTCAAGTTAGGCCGATCTGTTTCAAGAGCTGACACTGATGTTGCTTCCACCCCTATCCTAACATGAGCTCTTCCTGCTCTCCCTTGAAGACGAAACACATCAGGCAGAGTCTGATTAGTTGTAATCAGAAAACATCTACATCTGTAGTTGAGCAGCGGGAAGCTTTTCAATTAAAATGGATTTTAAGAGTACATCTCTGTTTCAGAAGGACAAATGTAGATCAAATTCCTCAAAAAATGCATAAGCCATTTATAGATAGTTCTTCAACCATAGAACAGTATCAGAGAATGAGGTACCTTAACTGCAGAAGGTACTCGTTTCTGCTCTTTGGAACTAAACATAACTTAATGTCACTAAAGAAGTGGTGGAGAGTTTTTCAGAGGGAGAGTTGTAGAACAGTCAGTGTTTACCAGCGGTACAAGAACAGGTTCCTTTTTCCTTGCTAAAGTGCCCAAAAAGCATCACTGAATTGGTAGGTTCAAGCAAGTCTCAAGTACGCTGAACAGCCTTCAGCATATGCTTTGCTCCTGGTAATGGTGCTTTTTAACATGAGATAGGGAAATCTACTTTGAGGGCAAACTCGGACAGCAAACTGAAGGTGTGCATTCACATCTCAAACCCACTTACGCATGTCAGCACTAATGTCATAGAATAACACAGCCCCTCGCAACACACTGCTTTCCCAGGACAGCAACATGAAGTGCTCATGGTGTAGGAGTACACGGAACAAGAAGCCATCTGCCTTAGTGCATACCTGCAGGGAGCCACGAGCGGGAGGGAGCCTGCAGCTCTGAAATACCCCTTCTGTCCTTTGGTATAATGACTCTGGTCAGAACAGATCCCAAAACACTGCTCTGGAAGGGCAGCTGCAGTGAGGATAAACCCATGGTGAATGCTGAAGAAGCTGCACTGTAACTCAGCTCATTTCAGATTTGAAACACAGCTCCAGGGGCTGTAAGTGTGGGGATGTGCACCTGGCACAAAAGCAGCCCAGAAAACACTGAAACATGAGAACGCATGGAGAAGTAGAATGGTTAGTTTCAAGGGAAGCAGTGCCTAACCAAAGCAAGCGATCTTTATCCATTCTGTCTTCCAAGTTTTTTCTATCTTTAACGCTTCTTGACATACCACTGCTAGAAGAAAAATCCTACATAGTAGTACAACTTGCTCACCTTCTGGTTAAATTCCAAGGATGTTCCTACCCCTGGTTTGTCAAGTTCATGGTAAAGTCAGGGGGGAAGGCAAGATTTTGTATTCCAGTTTAAACTGAAATGTAAACTGTAAGCCAAATTATAAACAACATCTACAAGCCTCATTCATACACTATAAAAAGATTAGAAGAGTACTTCTGTGCACTTCTGTGTCCTTTTCATACTGTCACCTCACTGTTGATATTTTTCTAAAGAGAAAGATAATAGTATTAATCTATTCCTTGGGGCTGCTGTGAGGATTCATCAGTTAACATTTATGCAGCAAACTGGAATAAGTGCTTTTCAAGTGCTAAACATCATTATTGTTCTCTTCCTCTTCATTAGTACATTATGTACATCCCAAGTAGACCAGATAAATACTGAAATTAATTGTCGTCCTTGTAAGGAAAGAGGAAAAAGGTAAAGACCCATTGAGAGCCACTACTTATAAGCGCTGCGAGTGTCATCTGTATGTAACGAAATAACCCACTGCATTTTGCAGAATTACATATATATATTTTTGCACACATCTAAGCAAGATCCTCCCTGAGCAAAGCTCTGAGAAATGTCTAAATTAAACACATCAAATGTTCCCATGTGCCTTTCAAACTAAACATACAATAAAATATACAGGAAATGAGATTTGCAAAGAATCACTGAGAAAGCTGCCAGATTTTAGAGTGCAAAACCTACCTGCTGCTTCAGTTTGCTTCCTTCTTAAGAAGTAATCTCTATGGGAAGGAATGGCCAAGGCAGAGCCAGTACAGAGCTGGAAAACACCCCTTGCTGCAAGAGGAAAAACAGAAAAATTAAAATCAGAACAAATTCAAGTTCCAGAAAAGACAACCCAGCAGATGGTATCACTGGTGATGGAGGAGCAGATGTGAGCAGCAGCACACCAGCATGGAGCCATAGTGTGCAGGACCCATGCACACAGCCAAGCACCTTCCCTTGCCCCCAGCCCTGTCCAGTGCAGTGGCAGGCACTCTGCTGTCCCAACTTCACTCAAGCATCCCATACTATTTATTTTTTTCTTATTTCAATGATATAGGAATGATACAGTATGTTTATCAAAGTGCAAACTGATTGGAATTAGATATCTTCCATAAATATTTGTGGGAACTGTGAGAGATGGGCAAAATCTTACGGCATCTCTTTGCTTTTCAATATTTGCCTGTTGCTAATGGGAAAGTACATAGCAGCCTTGCGAACTGAAATTCATCTAACCAACATACAAATGCATGAAAGGCAGGTCCCTGCTCCAAGACAGCCATCTGGGTCTCTTCCAACAGCAAATGACAGGAACACATGTTGCTAGAGGGTAGAATCTCTCCTGGGCCTGGATGAATTGCTGTGTGCTGGTTACTGTATTTTTCCCTTGGCTGGGGGAAAACTGTAGATGTATAGCTGAAACCAGGTAACTAATTTTTATGTAGTTAAAATAAGGCAAGACAAATCCAGTCTTTGCAGCTCTATCTGTTTTGCTTTGCTTGGTTTTACAAAACCTGAGCAAGTTTCTCACATTCAGGATGAAGCCATGAAGATTAAAATCATTCAATTAAAAATAATTAAATGTGCTCTAGTACCAGGGAGGAGCACAGTGGTATGAGGTGGAAGGAAAGAAGAACTCTGCCTGAGTACCGCCACTGGTGTGAGTCTGAAGTAGGAAGATGATAAGGGAAGGGTTACCAGAAAGGACTGTTAGCAGGGCTATATGACAAAGTTAACAGATGGACATTAAAGGCCATGGAGATCATACTAAAGGAACTGGAATAGTAAACTCACCGCTTAAGCCTCTTGATGAGTCCCTAACTACCCTGGTAGCACTGATGCTCACATACATAAAAGAACGCTTTTATTTTATAACAAGAAATGATTTGTTAGCCAGCCTTCTCTTCTGCTCCCTGATAATTTAAATTAATGACATTTATGTTTTTTCCTTAAAAAATGGTTATTCCAGCCTTCTTGTGGTGCCAAAAAAATATATATATATCGTTTTTCATGGTATTGCTACAATTTTTTGATAGCATAAGCTGCTTTTTAATTCACTTGAACAAGGAATATGAATAGCAAAAGCAAATTACATTTGCACTGCATAAAATAAAGGCAAAATCTTTTTTTTTTTTTTGCATCTTTATATACATGTAGCAAGCATCTTGAAAATCCCCATATTCCCAAAACATACATATACACATACATTGAGATTCAGAAACTTGTTCAAAGGGAAGTTTGCTTCATTATTGTTTTGGTTTTGGCATTAAAGTGGGTATATTTTTAGCATAAATTGCAGCAGCTCAGTCTTTATCTGTGAAAGGTTGAGTTTTTCTTATAGGAAGACTGCACATAATCCTTAACATCTGCCAGATGCTTTAAGATCTTGTGAATTATCCCAAAAAAGAGAAAGCAGTCTCTGCTTGATCAGCCTTGCAATAATAGGTACAGTATCTCACCCATCATCTGTACTTCGCATTCTTTATTTTGATCTGGTTATGGAGTCCACAGCGGTGACTGGAAATCACAGAAAACTGTGAGGATGTAGGAGCCAAGAGCCAGTGGTGTGGTGGATTCAGGGAGGCAGCTGGAGAGCAGTTGGCAATGATGTGCACAAGACAATGGCGGCATCCAGGCTTGGGTAGGCCTTCCGTTGTGACGCTTTGGCACCTCAAAATGGGACTTTCTCAGCTTTCTCTCACAGAGGTGATCTGAATTGTTAATTGTCTGGGAAGAGGGGGAAAAAAAACCAAAAACATGGCTACACTTTTGTTGAACAGATTGGTTTCTGTGATCTACATATCCACACTAATTAATTTACGTCTCCAGCTGTCCTTCACACAGAACCTACCTCACATTTGTAATTTGGTATCTTTTAAAATTTGAGTGGAACGAATAAGCAATTTTTTTCCCTTGCTAACTCCAGTTGTTTCTAACTTGAGAGGCAGAACTGATTGAGCACATCACTAATATCCCTCAGCAATCTTCAGCTGTCATCTCACCACTGGGAAATAATTTAGTGGTTGATTGCCATTTTTTAGTTAGATGTCTTTGTTGGAAAAGCTGCTTTGTGTCAGTATTGCACCCTTTTGAGCCAAATAAAACCAGAAAACTAACTGCTATTTGGGAAAAAAAAAAAAAAAAAAAAAAGGGTATTGTAAAATGATGTATGCATCATGGCAGTTCACATACTTTAGCACTTAAAAAAATCACATGGTGCCCAGACATGCAATATCATACTGTCCCAAATGCTAAAGCCTTGGGGTCCCAGAAGCTATAACCTTAGGGTCATATTCCGGAATTACCCTGAGGGAGCTGCAATACACTTTCTCTGATCCTTGGTATGCACAAGCAGATAATATTTTATTTAAAGAAAGCACCTAGCAAGATGAATCCTCACTCCATTCACATCAAGCAAGCTCTTTAATTACATTCAGCTATCTGGAGATGCAGTTAAGTGCCTAATTTGCAGGGTTTGAAGGAGAAATAGGCTATGATGTGTTTTGTAACTCTTTATTCAGTTTTGTTAAAACTGGCCCATCTTTTTTCTCTTCTCCAGTTCTTCTCCTTCAGCTTTCTCCCAGTGTTTCAGGCTGGCTACAAGCCACAGCAGCAACAATAGCACAGTTCTGAAGCTGAACAAATGAACAAATCAGTGCAGAGGCAGGGCTTTGCTAACCCATTGTTTGGAGAGGCACTTTCCCAACAAGCAAGGAGTGAGGTCACGTCTGCTCACAAAAACATGTAGGCAGACCACTAGATATCAAGTTAACGTCAGTTATTCCTGCAAATTGCTTGCATGTGAAATGAAAGAGAGATTAACAGCAAATCTGGCCTTAAAACTCTGTTTCTGTGTAGTGCTGTTCAGGACTCTGCAAACATTCTCAGCCAGCAAACCCACTGAGAATCCCCTTATTCTGGTTATCATGCCCAGGACAATAAACCATTGTAGTAGAAACAACTAGCAGTGAAAAACATCTGCATTATTTAGCATTGTAGAGCTCTTACTGCAGAGAAAACACAGTTGCTAGAGGAGTGAAACCCATTTTAATGGGCTTTAGATTTGTGCTGTGTCGTGACAAACAAAACCTGGGCCACTAAATAAGTACTGAAGGCCTTAGAGAAGAGAGTTAGTGAAAACTCGTTGCTGTTTTTTGTTGTACTGCTGCGCTGACATCAGCCTCCAGCTACGGACTGTACTTCTCTGCAACCCCTGAAGAACACTGCTGAACCTTAGAGCTCGATGTGAAACACCAATTCTCTCTACACCTTCAGATGAAAGCATCCTTGCTAGTAGCAACCCTCAGTATTATCCAGTGCTGGTCTTGCACTGGAAAGCACAAACAAAGTGGAAGATATCTATCTTTCCTAACACCAAATAAGATGTTTTCCAGTTTGCTAATGTGAAAAACACAGCACCTTAGTAATTAGTAGTTCGGGGATTTATCATTCTGTCAGCTCTGATGAACATTAGCAGCTGAGGAATACTGCTATGAATAGCCAAACACTGCTGTAGTTGTTTATGAAAGGGAATTTTCAATCTAGGTCAGACATAGTGGATTACAAAAACAGTTTATCAAGAAGTATTAGATAAAATAAAGGACTTGCTGCAAAAAGAAAACGGGAAAGCTGTTATGCACAGTATTAACTTAAATAATTTGATTTAAAAAGTCATTTAATGTCTTTGTGAGGCATTCTATTTGGGTACTCTTATGCCACAGAATTTAATCAGTCTGTATAATAACAATCACATGTTAAAATGGAAGTTTTGTCCTGTAAATTTTAATCCTAAATCTGTATTCATATAGGTGTCTTCTTAAAAGTCCTTAGACAGGAAAGTAAGAGCAATAGCTGGTTTCACTTGAGTGAAACCAGTCTGATCCTGTTTTCACATGGACTCAAGCCTTTTCATAGATCCTGGTATTTCTTATCTACACTAAGCTACAATCACAAATAAAAAGCAGTCCTAAGACAACCATGTCAGTGTGATCAGACTGTTTAGAAATATCACAAGATCCCTAAGTAACTGTTTATGAAGGGGGAAGACTCCAGCTTGCTGATACACAAGTCCTCCCCACAAAAGACCATAACATTTGTTCTTCTCTTGTTTTCAGAAAAATGTTTGTTACAGAGCTGGAATTAAGGCCAGGTGATGTCACAAACAAGTTTGGGAAGCTGAAATAATTATTTTTTGAAAGTAATTGGTTCTTACTATGATTACCATAACAGTTAGTGTAATTCTCTATAAAGCTCTGAGTAATATCTAATTTACTAGAGAGAAACAGCAAATAAATAACTTTGTCTGATCTAGAAAACATATTAGTACCAAATCTGATTTACTATATAGACAGCAGGAGAGCTTCTTTGTCCTTAGCACTTCCCTCTTGCTTTTGAATGTTTGGCTTAGTCAAAGTTATGAGTCAATTAGGCTGTTGTCACTTAGCAACCACAACTGGGTTCAGGAGCAAAGCACTTGGGAGCAGACCGCACTTGACTACTAAACATTGCCACTCCAGCACACCCAGCACCCCTCCTTCTTACTGACAAAAATGGAGAGGAAGGGAGCACAGAAAAAAAAGTAGCTTCTAGAAGTATTCACATCCCCTTTTTCAAACTACCATAAGAGCTTTATCTTCCCCTGATTTCCCATCACCTCATCAGCCATACAGAATGCTTTTTGAAGGAGTGTTTGAGACAGTAAAGACAGAGGTAAGCCTCTTTGCTTAATATTATCAGATCTCAACCCCACCAGTGTTTTACCTGTCTTGTACCTTCACCTATTACTATGGAAAATAATAAGCATGTGACTGTGCCACCAACTGCAACACAGGGCTGCCTTTATATTAATCAAATTACGGTTGGATCTTCATCACAAAGGTGTTTGCTTCTGCTGTGAAAGTTGGCTGGGAGCTTTGCCATCAAGCACAATGATGGACAATTCCTGAGATGAAATTGCATCTCACTGATTATTTCAACAAACCATTTTTTTGCCTGTCAGAACTTGAGTCTAAACATACAGAGAGAATGCTGCAGATACCATGGCTTATCAGTGACTGATGCTGGAATACTTTAAAATATGCACTTAGGATGTCCCTGGATCAATAGCAAGTTTTGAATAAAAATATTATTACTGTAATTTCATGTTCCCTGTAAATCATGAGACTTAAGTACTTCCAAAGTGGTAGACACTGCAAACATTGGTGACAAAATATTATTCCTTTATATAAAAAGTACTTCAAGTAACTCTGTTTTCCCTCACCCCGAAGTATCCTAAGTAGATTTATAAAACCTACATGATCCCCTCTGCCTGCTCTTGTATCAGGCAGGAAGGCCTGGTGGAAGCAGTGGGACCACATAGCACCCAGCACAAGATTGTAGACATTCTGGTCCAGATCTTGATGCATCCATACAGTACAAATAAATAAGTGTTAAGAGTTATTTGTGAAAATAAAATGCCAATGACAGAAAACTGATCAATTTAGAAAGATCACAATGCATCAGTTGAGATTCAGGGCCTAGTTCTGATGCTGTTTAGAGCCATTTAAATCAGGGACTCTGAAGGAACGAAGGCAGGTTCCTTCCATACACTGATGCATAGGAAGGCAGCCTCAGGTGCCTTCTACTTACAGCTGTCACCTGATAAAAGCTCTCTGGAATCTCCAATGCACAACAGAAGGCTCAAGGCCACCATCCAAGTGTGTGTCAAGTGAGTGTTTTCCTGGGAGTTTAAACATAGGCTTGAAAAACGTTAGACAGATATTACAGGAACTCCCAATGGAAGCTGAAGTGCAGTGCAGTTGGTCTCAGAACAGTGACTGGTGAGCACAACTTAGCTCAGATACTCTAGCATCCAGTCAAACTACTCCACAGTTTTCAGATGTAGCTGAACATACCAGTAGCCAACTATTTGTCATTATATTTTGCCTCTAAAAGGCACTGTGGAAAACAAAGGTAATTAATTTGGCTGCTGCGTGCAATGTTTGCAGGGCAGCCCCTAAGTATTTTGTTCAGCCCCAGTACATTCAAAGGAAAAAAGTCTCAATGTATTCAGGGAGGATCCAGTTTTCTGCTTGTCACATGTAGCAGAAAAGCCTCGGCTGGCAGGAGAGTGCTGCTGCTGCCCAGGGAAGAACAGTTCTGTCTTGCTGCACCATCTCACCTCATCTATCACTCCAGTGACCTGCTCAGTGATCATTTCCTGGAGGTCCAGCTCTACAAACAGCATCTGCCAGGGATGCAGATATGCAGTAAAACCGAGTCAACAGGTATGAAGTAGAACCTGCCGCTATGGGGCTCTGGCAGCTCAAGAGCTGTTGCCTCCCCTGCACAACTCAGAGCAGGGAGAAGCAGTGAAAAGCAGATTACTTTCTTCACAATGGCAGCACCGCAGAAGTCTGTATGTATCTGAATCCCCACAGCACCATCCCTTGCCCAGCCAAGTTCCAGGCTGCATACATATGTGTGTGTTTTTCTTCTCTGCTACCCATCCACAGCTGTCATACCAAGTGCCCCACGCTGCTGCAGATCCTTTTCCATGGCCTGTGCACTCCCATTAGTCACGAAGCTTAGTGTCTTCTTACGGAGCAAAGAATTTTGAAGACACGGGCACAGGATCAACGTAAACAGCAGAAGAATAAGAAATGCTTAGAGTGCTGTCTGATAGCACTCCTAAGCTTTAGAATATGATGTGCAGAGCTCCCGGGAGCAGCAGTCACAGCAGTAACAGTGAGGTAAGAAGTGATCATTTCAATACAAACAAGGAATATTTTATTAAACTGCTAACACTGAGAGCTAATAGCTACTAAGGACATTCAAGATTATCGTGTCTAAAATTCTTGTGTTTTGAAAATGAAATTAATGTAAGATCCAACAATGTTCTTGGTAATTAGAAACATATTAAGTATGTTCTGCAGAGCAATGTGATTACATTTAAATAGCTTCTAATAACATAAATTGCACCACGAAACAACTATATTTCCATATGCTAAAAATAATTTGAAAATGCTTAAAGCAAAAATATTGTTACAATAGGAGATGCATATATTTTAGATAACATAAACTTATGCTCCTAACTAGCACAAAATAATGGACAAGCATTGATCCAATTCTCAAATTTAATTTATGCTCAACAATACCGTAAACTGCTCCTTGACTGGCAGCAAAACATGTGCTCCTGAGTGTTTCCCTCTAGTTCTCTTAAGCACATACAGCACTCCTGGCTCCTACAAAGTCATTCTATACAAGACTACTCCATGTGTTTGATACTGTGGGATCCAATTTATCCTAGCCATTAGACTGGAAAGTCAGCGTGCATTACAATCAGAAATGTCAACGCGGTGGAATGGCAATACAGGAGCATAGTAACAAAGAGACTAGCATGAATGGAACGGTGTTACAAAGGAAAAGGAAAAGTGCTCACTTATGTCTGAATAAGTGAGCAGAAAAAACTCCCCAAGTTTCTCCAACCAGAGATTCTTCCCCAGTGGCAGTCAGCCCTTAAATGAGGTCTAAGAGAGGTGCAGCCACGCTCCACCCCCTCTGGTCACACAGCTGAATTGCCTTCACCTGTGCTCCCAGGGCTGACCGGCTCCTTTCCCCAGGTGCTCAATCTAGTGGTTCAGGCTGTGACTCAACAGTTCCCATACAATGTGTTACCCACATATTTATTAAAATGCTCAGATCTCAAATTGGTTTCAAGACTTACCTTAAATAAACTCAGATTCTGAGTTTAGATTCTGAAACTTACCTAGAACTAGTATAATGTTTTCCACTCAAACCCCACGGTTTTAGATACTGAACTAAACATAGTGCTCCTGAAAGGGAAGGATAAAGTAGAGAAGTGTTAGGGGAGATGAATCAGAAGACAAAATACTAAGCGCTTGTCCTGAATCACCTTCTATTGTGGGACTGGAAATTTGCACAACCGCTCTCCTCTCTTGAAGCAGAAACAAAGGATAAAAAAAAAGATGCAAGATTGAAAATAACTTCACCTAAATTCTCTCACATTTCTGTTGCCAAGTTAGAAACCAGAAAAAGTACAGAAGTGGGTGACTGTTTGGGTAAAAATGCTTGTCATGCTGTCATGATCTATTGTTAGAAGAAAGTCACAAGAGTGACTCTAATGCAAGCTTTACTGACGATAGCATGAACTTTGGCAGTTGCACATGGATAACAAAGCGATCTGTACTGCCCCATGATCTCTGAGTGCAGAGCCATTTTGTCTCCCATCTGGTTTTTCTTTTTTCTTTATATGCTTTTCAAATATTTCAGGGAAACAGTTGGTGTATCACTAGCGTTGCGCCTCACAGTTTTGTCCCAGCAGCCTGGTCCATAACAATAAAGCTGAACCTAGGTGCCTATTACCCAGTTTCTTGACAGAATGTATCAACAGAGTTCTACAGATTATGTCACTGGTGTAAGCAACCAGACAAACCAATTAGTAATGCCTTCAACAGGCTTTCTGTTATCTTGTACCTGCTTTAGAAGCAGCCCCTTTGAACACTGTTGTTTTTCTAACACGCATACATTTTGCTCCTTTATTTCCGTTTTCCTGTATGTTACTGTGTGGGATTAGTGGTAGATACAGAACATCATTCAGATGCAGCTCAACAATTTGCCAGGGAATTCTTTCCACAAGTGTTTGATACCTCAAGCGCAATTTCAAGATTTAATTTAGTCCCACTGTATCACTGAAACAGAGTTATGCACTTTCATTATTCTGTCCTGGAACATTTTATGCTTCCTCATGATATTCCAGAAAAGATATGTATGCAGATACACAAAATGTAATGTTCTATGACATTTTTTCATTTTAGCTGGCTCATATTTAGCAATCACTTGGTGAGTAAAAGCATTATTCCACACATCCCATGACTAACACTACAAAGTGACTGCTCAGTGCAACCACTTCTGTTGTTTTGTTTTTAAGATACTGTAATCTTCTGAGCAAATTAGAAAATTACTTTACTGAAATGCTTCTACTACCAAGAAACCTTCAGCTCCTCGTCTCATTTACTGCTGCCAAGCTGATAAATATGAAACAGTACCAGTAGATAACCTGCAAGGAACATTATTTTCCTTGAGCGGAGCAAGCTCTACAGCTGTGATGTATTGGAAGGATCTTCACAACTGCCACCCACCAGCTGCAAAGCGAAGAGTCAGATCCAAGACTTCAAACTCCAAAACCCATCAGAACTTGAGGGAAAACACTTGCATGTCACTCACAGGCTGCCTCTCCCAGTAGCTGTGTAGAGAGTCTGAGTTTGCTACATGCCTCATAAATAAATTTATCTTACTGGAAATACTTGGCTTTTCATTCAATATAAAACAATGAGATCTGACCTCATGCAACATTAAAGTTACAGCACCTTATCTCTCAGCATCAGTAAAATAAGGCACTTCTATCTTCTCAAAAACACAAAGAAAAATGCTTCACCTGCAATACTGTCTCCATGGTGGATTTTGGGATTTTTATTTTATTTTTTTTTTTAAAGAATGGTAATATACAGAACAAAAGGACATTGGAAAAACAACAAGTTCCTCTGCCTGTTTTAAAACCTGAGCCTGTGAGTTCTGACTTACTTTCCCTCCCCCCACTTCTCAACTAAAATGCTATCTAGTAAGAACAGTAACAGACCAAAGGGAGCAACTGATCTATAAGGCTCAGGAAGAGTGAAAATTTGAATTCTGTAACTTTGCAGACAAGTTGCTCTGAGTCAGTTTACCCACATCCAAATCTATGCTCTTGTCTATTCTCATTTCCCACAGGTAGTTATGGCAGTAGCAATTTGAAGTATTTCGTAAATAACTTACTGGTATTCAGCCTGTTGCTTTATTTCCTCTCCTATAATTGAGTTGTGGTGGTTTGACATTTTGATTCAGTGTTGTAGAAAGAGCAGACTCAATTTACTGAAATTTCTATGGTTGATGCATTTAGGGAAAAATAATGATTCCATTTTGCAATGCATTCATTAAGGGAAAGGTACTTACATTTGTTTGCAGAATCAAGTAGTCATCAGGAACGAGAAGAACATGGCATTTTCCTCCTTGGGCTGAGCAACGACTTTGGGCAGGATGGTTCTGACCTATGGCCCGATTTCCACAGCTATTTGAAAACTACCTGCAAAGCCATTTTGATACTCTTTGGCCTTCACCTGTATACGAAAGGTATCTGCTACACACTGCATGAAAGGAGAGGGAGAATGTGGAGAAGGGTAATGGCAAAGGGCCAAGTCATTGTAAGGTGTCATCTCTGGAATCCAGATTATCATATAAAACATGAGAACTGACAACATAAATCATCTTCCTGCTCTCCCCTGCCCCTTCCCCTTCATTTCTGGGAGCAAGCCGACTTCTGCACACCCTTTTGGGACTGATAGAGATTCTACCTTAATTAGAGCTGAGGCAGACAATTCCTGGCACTGAAACCATTTGCACCAAATTTAGCTAGACTAGGGCCTGCTCAGGCTGAGCGGGCTGGAAAAGAGGAATTGAAAGAAGAAACCACCAAGACACTCTCACTGCTGGGGAGTAATGAAGGAAATTCCCTGTCCCCAAGACAGGGACATGATTTAGTGAAGGATGTTCTTTAAGGCCTTTTCCAACCTGAGCAGTTCTAAGCCCTTTGAAATACAGTATATTCCTGGCCTATTAATACCTCCATACCCCTGTGCAGAGGTCCATCCACAGCCAACAAATGCCTGAACCTCCTTTGGCCCATTTTCTCCCTCTAGATGATCCTACTTGGACTGGCTCAGTAACAGCTCAGCAGAGTTGATAGAGCATGATAATGTTAAAAATAGTCCTTCCATCCTTCCATTGATGTCAGCTTCTTTCTTAGCACGGGGAAAAATGAAGCTGTTTCCGACAAGTTGTGTCTCTTCAGCTAGAGAATCCTGAAACATCAGCTGTAAAAAATGGTATTTTTATGCAGCTGTTTGTGCTTACATTGTTTCCACTAACAAATTCCAACTTTGTGTTGCTGTTGCCATCAAAATGTACGCTTCTATATATAAAGCAAGGCTCTTCAACAGTTTCTTGTAAAAGATGCATATTGGAAAAAAGCAGAGGAATAAAGGAGAAGGCTATAATGAAATGGCAAAACTACAAGGTAACTTAGAAAATGTAAATTTTAGTATACTGGAGAGAGACTTACAGCCTAAAAGATGCATGGATAGGCTCTTTCTCTACAGAGATTTTATACAAGTATGCTATATAGACAAGTATGGACACATGAACTAATTATCTCTATCTGTAGACAACACTCCTGTGGTCACTAAGGACTTTCATCATGTCTGCAACATTCACATCTTACTACTTTATAACTTAAAAATCACAAGACCTATAGTTCAAGTTTGTATGAAATATAAACAACTTCAATCACCTCTTCTGTTTTAAAAGAATTTGACTTCTGGTTTAAGATTAAGAATATATTTACGTGAATCTCAAGGTTGGAATCCTCAAAGGAAACTAGACAGCAAAACTGGCAAAAATCAGTTTTTTCCCTTCTGATCTTTGAAAGACTTTTTATTTATTAACTTCGTTTTGTTAAGGAATTTCCTCATCACAATAATTTTAAGATCTATGATAACTTTGAGAAAACTTAGTTGGGGAAAGTGATGAATTAAGAAAATACAACACAAGTGAATGCCAGATTTTATTGAGGTACTGCATTCACATGTTTGTGAACCAAACCATCACACTTGATTAAAGATCATACTAATGATGCAAAGACATCATGTTAAGACAGCACACAAGGAAAATTTAAAACAAAGCTTGGTCAACAGGGTGTACCAAATTACGCTCTGCCTGACAACTGTCATATCACTGAAATAGCACAGCGTAAGACAACAATTTGCATGAAAGTAATTAGCAGCAGTAGCTGGTGCAAATTAAAACATACTTCCCAGTACAGTAACCACACAGAAATGCATATCCTGGCACAGCCTCACGTTGGTGTCTTGTAATCAGCTGCAATTGTAGCAGTCAGGAAAAAACTCTGGAAGAGTTGGTGAGGTTCTTGTGGGTCACAGTCTATCCTTGTGGCTGAGGAAGTATCTCTTGAAGCCACTTGGTTCTGTTAACATCTTATTTTGGTAGCCACCATGTGAAGGATGAAGATCCGTACCTGCAAAATAACAAGGACAGTTAATAATTAGACCGAACAGGGGAAGATTTTCTTCTGCTGAAAACTAGAGTTAAAGGAATTCCTACAAACAAATTCAAAACAAACTACACGGCTCACTGCATTTCACTGGGATTACTTCATCCAAGTATCTAACTACAGTCCTAATATTTATCATGAGAAGAATTGTACTCCTCAAAGGAATTACTACAGCTATGAACACTAAATGCCTCCTTTGGAAGTGGATGGGCAGATCTGCTTTTGTTCCTCTATTTTGTAGCAGGGGATTTATTCTTGCATGTGACAGAGACTTCATGCACAACGCTGCTGGAATAAGACAAGAAAAATAAAAAGACTCAGCTAGGTAGTTCATCTAACATTTCCATGTAGTGCTTCTTGAAAAAAATGAACCACAAATACTTACATTCAACTGCATTTCTTTTCACTTTTTTTAGCTAAACATACCACGTGCACACCTCTATTCCTGAAGGATAACAAAATATTCCAAACTACATTTTAAAAACTTATGCAAAGAAATGACTACTGTGCATGAAAGCAAGATTTCTTCAAAGTGAAGCAAGAGCTGTTGGCACAGCCACGCTGAGAAGCAGATATTTGTCTGGATAGGCAAAAATAATGGGTATGCACTGAAGTCTGGCCAGAAAATCTCAGCTAATTCAGCCACTGACAGAAGTCCTGAAGTTTAAAATCATGGATTTCGAGATAGGTGAATACTAGCAGGTTAAAAAAAAAAAAACTAGTCTTCAAGTACAGCACTTTGCTTTTATCTTTATTGCATTTCACCTTTTTTATTAAAGAGCATTTCTCCAATGTACTGAGATAATGCTGAATGGTAGTTTTATCCCCTAATGTCTTGCAATCCCTCTCAAGGTGGTATCATCCATAAATTTTATACAATGCTCTTTGATTCCTTGAGACAAGCCATTAATATTTAACTGGGATAGTCCTACAACATATTGCCCTATAAAAATATTTAAGAATGAGCATTGAGAACTTTCACCTAATTTTCATGATGATGTGTAGTCACAGCCATTTGTTCCCACTTGCCTGACAGACAGCATTATCTTGACAAAGAGATTAGTCTGGCTTATTACCATTTGTCTTCATGAAATCTGTGTAATTATCATAACAGGTTTAAAGGAATGCCTTCAGCTCCCTGGCCCGTTTCCTTTCCCTTACAGTAAGCTACGTAAGTAGCAATAGTACAGGGGTCCTGTCATTAACTTCAACATGGAATTTGGCAGAAGTATGCATGTCACATTTAGCTGCCATGTGTGGCTTTCTCACAACAGTTGAAGGTTTGCAGCAACTGATGTATGATCACCAAATAGCGAAGACATGAATCTGCAGCAAACAGACAACATGAAAACATCACCAATAATAAAGCAATTAGAGAGCCAGAACTTTCCACCAATCCTTAACCTAATTGTTCACTAAAATTCAAAAAAGATTTTGCACCCTTTCTCACTTTCACTGAAAGTTCCCAGCTGCTATATTCTAGTTCTGGAAGCAAAAAGGCTGAGAACGTGGTTTTCCTTGTTTTAGCCCAGGAAAGACACTTTGAGCATTTTGAATCATCATGATAAAGTCTGTCTCATTCCGCCAACAAAACAGAATTGTACAATTCATCCATAAAAAAAGCTTCCAAGATTTTTAGTCTTCATATTATATATGCATTCAAGCCGTACAATGAAGCCCTTTGCAGCTGGCCTTTTAATTCTGTCCTGTGTCTCTCCTCCTGTAAGGAAGTATGTAGCAGGCTACATTTCAGGGTACTCTGTAAATACTGGTCTCCATAACATGGAAGAAAGCAAACTGAGGCACAATGGAATGAGAGGCTTATTACAGAAAACAGTGCCACATTCGCAGACTCAAGCTGTACAACAGACATTTCAGTACTTAGTACACACATCAGATATTTTTGCATTTCCTCTCAACAAATGGCTGCAGGATCATTTTGAGTCTTCCCATTTTTCCTTTTTTCTGATTTTGCAGAGGAAACATGTAGAAGGATTGGAAGTTTCAAAATTAGTTTTGTTACTCCTAAGTATTTGCAAGAGGATAAGCAACTTGTTCTTCTGATAAGAGTGCTAAGAAGGATGCAATTAAAATTACAGTGCACAGGGTAGCTTTTTTTTTTTTTTTTTTTGAAGGGTACAAGAGAAAAACAGAACGGGGAGCTGACATCTACTTTCCTGCTGATCTAAGAGCAATTGCTGAGGAAACAGGCTAGTTTAGTTTTCTGTGAAAGATAATGCTGATCTATAGTATGTATTCTTACATTCCGTGGGTGCTTGCCATGAGTTTCCACCCTCCCTGCAGAAAGGAAAATGGATATTTCATGCCATCTGAAGTCATCTGAATTCCTCTCAAGTCTGTAGTGCAATTTTTTTTGTATTGCAGTATATTTTAAGTACTATTTTGCATGATCTGTGCCACAGGCAGTTTGACCTTTAAACATGATTTTAGCATAGAAATCAAGTCAGCGTATGAGGCTTCATTTTTTTGCATGATAACCCTGTTCCTTTCTATATCAGACTGGACTCAGCAATCACAAGAACATCATCAAGAAGCAGAACATGACTAAACTACCAGCCAAGTATTTCACTGCTCTTGCCTTTGGTCACACAGGAGTCCTTCTAGCAGTTAATGCCTGAAGAATTTCTTTTGAATGATAACTTAAAAAGGTGGTTGCCTTAAGTAAGGTCTAGGGCAGCTCAGACAGCAGAGAAAGGACAGAGAGCATCAGGGGAATGTAGTCGTCTTTAGCATACAATCATGAATTAGTATTTGTGCTAAAGCAAATCAAGAAGAGATTTCTTTGGAAATACTCTTCCAGTCTCACTGTAAATACTTTCCTGTGCAAGAACAGCATTAAGGCAATGTAATCTTCTCTGGCACACCTCCACAAAGGAGTATGTACATATATAGAGTAGAGACAGTTCTGTGAGGATAAGACTCAAGGTCTCCCACTCTTCTTTCAGAAAGCTAAAAACTCATATGAGGAACCACGGCATTTGACAAACACTATACCCACATCAATCAATACAGAACAGAGGGTATATATAAATACAATAGAGTAAAATGAAGTGTTCTTACTGTACCTTTTCCCTTACAGCATTAGTAGAATCCATCCAGTACCTCTATTTTTTAACATATAGAGCCCCCTCTAGTTTCACTGTCTGAAAAAAACAAAAGCATTTTTAGTAAAACAAATGTTATTATTCTTCCTTTAGTTACAGGTACATACATAGATGTACTCACTGCACGAGAGAAAAACAATTCCCAGAAACTTCCTTTACAACCGTTAGAGGATGGGATAAAGCACAATCATTCCACTTTCCATTCCTGAGCCTCTGAGAGGCTGCAGTTACTAACGTACTTGTGTTAGAAAATAAGCGTCAAGATGAAGAGGAGTTACTGAAGGTAGCTGCACTGAGGTGTAAGTAGGACTCACATCATGCAGTCAGACTCCTAAAAGAAACAGTAAGAAAAACTTCCAATTCATGAAAGTAGATCAGAACTCTCAGACCCTCACTTCTTTCCAAAAACGATCAGTCACTTTTACCTTCACAGTACCTTCCATCTAGGTATGCCAAAGCATTGCCTGGTACAAGGCTCGCAATACTTCTCTGCAGGAAAGAAATACCACCCTTGCTTTTCAGAAAGATTCCTACTTTCCTGCCTGTTTACCTTACTGGTCCCACTCCTCAACCGAACACTATTATGTCTTTACACAGTTCTCCTCATCTTCCCTAACCGTTTCAGCCTTAAAACACTCACAATCTGTGGATGTGCCAGTTCCCTACATATTGAAGGGGATAAACCATTTACACAAAGAAAAGCTTATGGTTAAAAGGAAAGCAAAACCACCTAAAGGCAAGATCACTCTAGTTCAGAAAAAGCATGACTGAGATGAGTTCACAGGTAAAACTCTCATTCCAAGGCTCATTCTGAAGCTTCTAAAATTTGTTTTTATTGCTTACAGATGATTATGCTAAAAATCAAAGAGCTGGAAGAGCAGGAGAGCTTTTATTCTTCCTTACGCCTGAAAGCAGCTAACCAGACATTCAGTAGGGGACTAAGATTTTGCATTACTTCCAAGCAAAAGGAACCCAAGTGATGAAGATAAGCATTCAGGCTTGCCAGTGAAATCCTTCAAGTTTTTCGGAGACCTCTCATCCTTGGCAAAGCAAAAGGCTTTCAACTTCTGACAGCCTACCTCATCAACAGCTAAAACTATCAGAACTTGGATGTGAAAAAATTGGCATTCAGAACAGTCACAAAATAATAATAGGTGAAAACAGGACAAGCAATGCAATTTGCATAAGACTTTAAACAACATCAGAGGCAGTTAGGAAAAAAGCAGAGATCTCTCAACATTCTGAGTCCTAATATATGAAACTAAGACAGAATATGAACACTGGATTATCACTAGTGAAAAAAGGAAGGATCTGCAATGCCACAGCAGGATGTGGTTTTGCAGCAGGGGTCAAGTCTGTAAAGGAAAGATGGAAGCATTTGGCAGCAGCAATGTAATAGCACCTGTCTCCTTCCATATGCCTACCATATGCCAAACTATTCTGTCACGAAAATATAGACCAGGAGAAGAACAGCACTGCTGTCCTGGCAATGGCTTAAAAAGATGATGATGTAGCAGGAAAGCTTGAGAGAAAATGTTAAATAGTAAGGCATTCAAAAATATAAAGTCAGTTTATACTTAGAATACAGTCATCTTATAAAAGTTCACTAGACAATTTGTTCATCCCACCTAAGAGTTTATTTAGACTTCTCTATATAGCAGGACCTATTTCTGCTGCCTTTCTCCAGAATAAGTGTCAAATTTTCAATTTGCAGATTAGTAGCAGTTGCTGAATGTGTGACTTCCACCTTGGATGCCTGCTCAGCTTATGTAGCTTCAAAAGAGACTCTGCATTTCCTGAGAGCCCTATGAAGTGATCTTAGACCAAAACCTGCATTCTCTGGAAAAAAAACCCAAGATATAGGAAGTTTATTATAAAGTGGACTGAGTTAGACACTCATCAGTGCACTTACTATTGTAAATAGGTTATAATTACCAATAACTCACTGATTATCTATTGCCATTCAGGTACAGAAGCACTTTAAAAGCTAGCAAAAATTTTGAAGTGATGTTTGTTAGTGGTGGATACTGTATTGTACTGGCTAATCTGCATATGTAATTAATTCTTTCACAAAAAAAAAAAAACTGTCAATTCAACTGACCAACAAGAAGGTCCTCTTTGGAAAGAGTGGAAAAACACAGCTTTTAGTCACCTTTCAAATCTAAGCCACAAATACTGGCTGAAGCATTCAGAAGCAGCCACTGGTTCTCCTATGCCAGTAGGCTACATGCACTGTTTCTGCAGGTGCCTTCACACACATAGTTCCAGAACAAAGTTATGGAACAAAAAAGAATGATCCCTCCCTGTCAAGAAAATGCATTTAAAACTTCTTTTGAGCTTCTTATCACTAGAATGAAAGCATTATTATACATGTATGCATTTAAACAAGAAATTAAAAGTAACTCATTCAGCCTCTTGCTGATAATGGGATTTATTTGTTGCATCCTTAATAGGTATTGTCAAGTTTTACACACTTCCTACTAATAAGGAGGAGGATTGTGCTAAATATTTTCATTTGAGTTCACTACAGATTTCATTCAGTAAATAAAACAGCAAGATAATGCAACATCATTTTGAAGAGATGTCAGAGAGAGAAAATGTGTTGCTGGATTCTTCCACATTTGTGATGCCAAAATAAAGCTTTTACTGTGGAGGAAATAATGTATGTCAATAACAACTGGCCTTACCTGCCATCTGTAGGCTTAAACCAGTATCCAGTTTGCTGCGTGGCTTTGTGCTGATAAACAAATAACAGAGAACACACACAGTGATGATAAAAGCAAACAGGACCACCGCTGCTATTGACAGGCCCACAAGCGCTCCAATACTAAGAGAGAAAACAAACAAATTAAGCATACAAATATGCTGGAATACCCATTAAAACAGACATCACAATTATTCCTGGAGGTTACTGAGTACTCAGTACACGTACTCAGTTATGGAAATTTTTACTGTACACAAATTTAAAGCTCAATACTTAGTGTATGTATAGATATGTCTATCTATACAGAGGCATTATTTCATCAGTCTGAACTGCCACTTTCATTGCAAGAAAGGCTGACTAGAGAGCTTTAAGTAAAGCACACCTTTGTAACAGACTTCTCCAAGGCTGACACGTTCATAAAAAAAAACAACAAAAACAGGATAACAAATGAAAGCCACATTCAGTCCTGCCAGCAGCTCTGTAGAACAGGGAGAAGTACTGCAATCATTGTTGCTCTTCTTTGTAACCTTTATCAACAGATTGTATCAAGATACTACATCTGCAGAATAAAAGCTGCTTTGTACTACTTTCATAGTCACTCAGCAAAAAAAGTACATGTACATACATATGTTTTTTAGCAGCTTCCTTATTTCTAATTCTTCTGTTCAAGTCCTTTCCCAATAAAAAACTTCCATGCTGAAATAAAGGGTCAATTGCAGTACAGCATACAATTTGCTTTTCTGAGCCCTGATCTGAGATTCCTTTCAAATAACAGTCCGCAATGCAGGACAAATACATCATCTCCTATCCAAATGTTAAGCAGAGTTGGCTGTTCTAAAAATAATATATAATAATATATACCTGATTTATTATATATTATTTTTGTTCAGGCATCTGTTAGTTCAGCTGTAGGTTTCCTCCAAGCAAAGGCAGAAGATGACATTAAGCAGCACAGCTGTGCATCACACAGCACAACACACTAGCATTATCATTACAGAACTTGTGCAAGTTACTTTTTATAAGGTGCAAAGCATGGGAAAGAAAAGCAGTTCCTGGAGAACTTTCCCAGATTTCCTACTACAAGTCAAAAGCTTGTAGGTTACATAACAAGGTTACACACCACTAAAAACGTTTGCCACGCAGCAGCAATGTGAGATCTTACCCAAAGCATGGAAACTGTTGCCACAAAACCCTAGATTTCACATCCTAAACCAACCCAAAGTAAGACACAGTTGGTATGTACTACTTTTAAAAACACTTAAATACCAGATTGTTCTCAGTGTGCAGAAGTTAACAGCCCTCTTAGAGTGTATTATTCATTTCTTAAAGGTTAATTCTGGGTTACAGTTTGAGAGTAGGGGTTGTTTCTTCAATGACTGAATTAACTCAGGGGAATTTATAATGCCTTCCACAGCTCTGAGCACTAAAGCATCTTAAGACAGCAGCACTTCTTTTTGTTTTATTAAGATAGTTCTCAAAATACCAAAGAATCCATCATTTTAATGATTACCTTCCCCTGAAAATAAAGTTGTCCTTCAATAAACCCCCTAGCTTATACAGGGATTACTATGGTGCTGCATACCCATCTAGAAATACTTTGTTAAAAAGCATTTCACCAACCTTGTATCTTTACTTTAAGCAGTGAATGTTTAAAGTTCACTCAGCACTCCACAGGTCTCAGGTTGCATCTTCAAGATCGGTCTTCAGGTAGCACAGAAATTTAGTTGGAAACTAAGCAGCTGCTTTTGTCCGAAGCTGTGGCCTCAGCAGCACTAATAACCTACCCACCCTCAAAGCAATAATCTAGCGTAAGAACAGCTACAAAGTCCTGTGAGGAATACTGATTGCATTTATACAACTTAGAACACGAGCACTGGTAAGCTTGACGGAAGAAAACTCTCCTAAGACTACATACAATAACAGTGCAGGCATGCCACAAATATCACTGACTGCTCTGACTGCTGTTACACAGTGCCAGCTGCACACATTCAGCACTGCCACGCACCTGCACAGCCAGAAGCTGTATGAGCTGAAGCTGCACTGCCTGCAGGCTCCCAGGGCTCCCCTCTGCTGCTGTCCAGGTCATCAACACTTCTTTCAGTGGCGGCTCAGACACCTATTGCTATTTTTAGTCCTTAAAACTAATCCATCCACACCAACAGCAGCCAGGAACAATTTAAATATTGGCTAAGCAGATGTAGTATGTCCACTGAAAGATTAAAAGGAAGCTCATGAGTCATCTGGATCTGAGTGAAACAAATGTTCCTAATATCATTGCTGCAGTGATGCACTGTATGTCATACTTGCAAAGCCAACACATTTTGGAAAGTCAAAACAAACTCTCAAAGATCTACTTGCTAAGCAAAGCCTGCCCAGATGAAAAGGGCACTGTGGCTCTACAAGTGTTAATTAAGCATCTTGAACAGCAGCTACACTCGGCCTGCCTGAGTTTTAGTAAAGTAAATAATACTATACAAAACTTACAAGATATAAGGATTTGGAATGGAAATTGTAATGCTGTTTGATCATGAAAGAAGCCATACCATTTGCAAAATCAACTTAATTGAGCAGTAACACAATAATTCTAAGACTTAAAACAAAAGGTACTGATTGAAGCCAACAGCATCACAGCCCAGTACAAGTTCAACCTGCTCAGCACCTCTCCCTTTCCACCTGGTTTCAGAGGTGGAGCAGATGTCACAATGACTGCAGGTAAACACACAGCACATTACTCTGAAGGGTAAGCCGTTCAGTGCTTTGCTCACTGGTGCTTTGTAGCATCTGTTGGGTTTTTTTGTTTTGTTTTTTTGTGTGGTTTCAGAATCCATATAACCTTCTGGTGAATTCTACACACCCATCTTTTTGCTCATGTTCCCCTTCCTGCTCCATGCATGTCTGGCTTGATTCAAGAACCATCCTTCACTTTTCTTCACTGAGATAAGCCTATCCAGAAAGATGGAAAGGGAACGTAGGTCACTAACATAAAAAAAAGTTATTTGATATTAAGTGCCGGCAAATGAAAGGGTAGCCAAGAAATTACTAACATTGTAGATAAAGATGTTTAAAAGTATGAAATGTCAGAGTTGCTTGAAGATCAATTTCTGATTGTGCAGCAGCTCCTAGTACAAGTTAGGGAACACTTCAAAGATCAGTTTTTGCGGGAGTGCCCAGGAAAAAAAGGACTCATTTTCACAAAGTGCAGCATACAGTTCTAAACATCATCCAGACAATATTGACTTGGAGAAAACAACAAAAAACCCTAAAGGCCTGTAAGAGACAATTGCTTCAGCTTGCCCAGGCTGAGGATTTCTTTAGGAGCTGCTTCCATCAGAGCTAGCTGCCAAGTGGTCTGGCAACGTGTCTCCCACAGCAGGAAAGTGTACACTAGTACACAATAGCTGCCAGAAACAGAAACTCATGTGTCAAACAGAAGTAATCCCCGAGATAGCACCAACCACTTGGGGGTGCCTTCTGCCATTGCTTTCAAATTAAAGGGCAAAGTCAAGCAGGGGAAGATGCAGGATGAGAAATTGTAAGCTCTGGAGTAAAGAAAATCATGCAACAGTTCCCCCAGAGGATCTTGCAGCTTCCTTCCCATCCTCAGTAGTTTCAGCCTAAAGTCTTAACTTGACTGGCTTTGGCTAATTCCTGAAGTTTTAAGTCTGTGCCCTCATAAACCGTAAGAATCATTTGAAGATTTATTTAGAATTATTTTGAAGAGTTAATTAGTTATGTAGTTGTCACATTCTGATGTAAGCAACAGTCTGAAGTGAAGACAAGCGAAGTAGTGATCAACAAAACATTGAAAAAACATTACTTATGTGTTCGTTAAGCACCTAATGGAAACATTACGCACAAATATTTAGTTTTCAAGGTCCTAATGGACACTACACTGGAAGCTGTACAGTAAACAGTAAAAACTGTCATTTGATTTCTTACTGGGAAAGCACTTATGAGATCAGCTTTCAGCACTAACCATTCAGTGACTTCGCTTAGAGAGGTAAATTGCATTTATTCACACAAGACAGTTACGGCAGAGTTTAGCTACAGTAACTTAGGACCACCATACTGAAAAAGGGAATGAATACTGAAGTATCAAAATCATAGTCCAAAGTTCTGACCCAAATAAAGGCTTAGCAGTCACTTCTCAGAACCTAAAAGGTCTCTGTGAGATCTCCAGAGAGGTGCTTCATTAAAGTCTTTCATAGGAATTTGTTCTTTGAGGTACTTTCTGAAAATCATGCTTAATCTGCCTTCACTGCACTATCCAACCCTAGTGCAGGAGCATAATTTTTAAATTTCATTTTTCTGTTTTCTCCCATCTTAAAAAGGGTTCCTGTGGCCAAAATGCTCAGGCTATCAAAAAAATTATACCATCTGAAACAATATGGCTATTTGATGAGAAAAGTGTAAAAAGCACACTTAGGGATGTCAATCACACAGTAGGGAAGCTGAGTAATTCTGTGTCATTCTTCACAGATGAGGATACTTGGGAGACTCTCACATTCAGTATCAGGCAAACCAGACTATATTAGATAGGTTAAATGAATGCAAGTCCACAGCATCGGATAGCAAAGCATCAAAGGAATTCTTATACGAATTTGTATGACTGCTGGCCAAGGCATGCAACATGAGGCCACTGCCAGAGGACTGGTGGACTGGGAATACAACTCCAGCCTAACATAGGGCTCAAGAGGGGAACCCAGGAAGTACAGACTAGCACACCTAACTTCCACATGGGCAGCACAAAGGTTTATGAAAAGACTAGTTAAGACCACTAAGCCAAGAGATAAACACAGCATCAAGGCCTTGGGTGCTCAAGCTCAGGGCCAAGTTTGCACAGCTGGATCCCTTTGGAAGAACTCTGAGGGCTCCCCGTTCCTCCCTAAAGAGCTACTTTAGAGTGAGGCTCTTACCCTGCACCTGGCCATAGATCCATTCATCCAGGCACTCGCTCACAAATTTACCTCCTGATTTGACTGTGGACACACCTAGCAGGGATCAATGGGCTGCATCTGACCGGTTACCATCTCCAGACCTGCCCCTGACCTGCTCACTTGACTTTCCAGCTTGCCTTCAGGCACGCACCACAGTTGTGGACTTGTCCAGCAGTTGTAGGGTTGTCTCTGAACCCAGCCCACTACAGCCAGGCCTGCCCTGCTCTGGAATTCCACCTGGAATGAAGGGCCAGGTCCCTTGCTGGTGAGGCTGCCATCCCCAGCCACCTTCTTACATTTTCTGCCCTCAAGAAGCTGCTTCCAGTCACAAACTTATGTAAAGCAGTGAGAATCGCTATAAGGGGATAGTACCACCTCACCAACCTGGTCGAGTCTAGGGCATGTCAACAGGCAGATCTGAGTGATCCTGAGCTCTTTTCCAAGCAATTAAACACTATGAGGGCATGGAGTGCCAGATGACTCTCAGAAAACCAAGCAAGTGGTCTAAAGCAATGCCAGTGAGCTTCAACATACACAATGTAGCTAAAAATAAACAACACCAAGCCTACATCAACTCCGAAGTGCCAGTTCCAAACTGGAGAGAAAAGTTTGAGTGACAGTTCAATAAAATCAGTGTCAACCGGCAGCAAGAACCGCAGACATCTGCAGACATCTGATGCTAGCCATCAAACTGAAGGATTTTGAGCCCAAGACTGAAGGCATCAATTTACCACTGTGTAAGACATTGCCCTACCCTGCACCTTGAGCACCCATCTCTAGGCTGCGCACCTCCAGAGCAGCACTGTGGAGACGAGGTGACTAAAATGATTGCAGCAACTCCAGGACGGCCCAATCCCACCCCACCATCCCACTGACCACATCCCTCCATGCCACATCACAGTTCTTGAACACCTCCAGGGACCATTACCCCACCACCTCCCCGGGCAAAAGCAAGCTAGGAAAAAGAAAACTCCCAGGAAGCAGTATGAAGCAAACAGAAGGATCTCTCCTCAAACCCACCATGGTGTAAGGAGAACTCTCTCTCAGCAGCAGCTGCAGCTCTACCACTGCCCTCGAGGGCACCAAGTCTCAAAGTCACCTCAAACACAGACCCACAGACAAGTCCCGGCCAACGCGGCTCTCCCGTCCCCACGGCAGCCCTCCCTACCTGAGCCACCACATGTAGCTGTGCTCGTAGGGGAAGAAGCTGTGGGGGTCATCGCAGCAGTACTTGACGTCCTGGAAGCCGCAGCAGTACACGGCACGGGCATCGCCTCCCTCCTGCGGGCAGCTGAAGCCGCTCACCAGCACCCTGTCGGCGTTGAGGTAGCTGCTGCACTCGGAGCTCATTGCTCTGTTACGGGGCTGCCCGCCGCCTCGGCGCCGGCGGCACACGGGAGGGAGGTGGGGCTGCGGCGGGCGGAGCTCGGGCGGGCGGCTGCCCCTCAGCGCTCCTCAGGTACCGCCGCAAGGCGGGAAAAGCGTCCTGAAGCGAACAGCCCGGCGCCGTCCGCTCCTCCGAGGCAGAGAGGGCCTGAAGGGCAGCGCCTCTCAGAAGGGCTCGGTTCTCCCTCAGCACTCGGTCCCAAATGGAGAATTCAGGGAGCTCCCTATGCCTGTAAGCGTCAGGGGGATCTTGGGAAACGCGAGGGGGTTGTGCTCAGAGCCCCTTGGTTTGAGGAGGGTAGCACCTGTGTGTCTATCACATGTGCCTCAGGGTGCATTTTGGCCCACAGAAAGCATTTTAAGAAAAAGTCCTCTGGAGAGTAGTGGGTATATGCAGCCCCTCCAAAGACTCAGTCCTCAGCACTGCCAAGCTTGGTCTTGTTAAGATGCAAAAAAGGCTGGATCAAGTGGATAGTGAATGCCCCATCCCTGAAGACATTCAAGGTCAAGCTAGGCGTGATAGAGCTGTAGGGGTCCCTGTTCACTGTAAGGGAGCTGGACTAGATAGCCTTTAAGGATCCCTTCCAACTCAACTGAATCTATAATTTTAAGTGCTTTGTCACACAAGTGACAAAGTCACCTCAAGCAAAAGTTTTTAAGAAGAAAGCGTGTTGTACAACAGTGAGAGAGCCTGAACTCATTTTGCAAGATCACAGTAAATCAGCTAATGCTCCACATTTCAATTTCAGGTTTTACCTTGAGATGGACCACAGGCAAGTGGGGTTTTCAGCAGCTTGAAAAGATGCTGGGTCCTCATCAGCGAGGATAAATTCCTACAACACCTGGACAGGGTGAGACTGGTAACAGCGACAGTTGCTATCAGAAGACCTAGACAAGGTAAGATGTAAAATCTAGGATCCATTCAGTAGATGGTATATGATACAAGTTACTTAGGACATATGTCTAAAAGTTTATCTAAGAGGCTGAGTAGTATACTAAGTTAGCAGGAGATAGAACTGAACCTGGGTACATGGCTGGTGTACCTTAAGAAAAGTCAAGCTGCCTGGACATTAACTTAAATAGGGCACCTGGACCAGTAACTATAGGGTTAGGGCGGAGGGTAACCCAGGTGAGGATAATAAGGGCTCATCAGTGGCCACAGAGTTCTAACACAGGTATTTTCCAATACTGCATGTACTCCCACTATATTAGGATGGTCTATTTGTGAAAAAGTATAAATATTCTTCAGTTAGCTGGTTGTTACTTATTTTCTTTTTTGGTATGTGATCTCAAGAAAGCGAAGGGCCAGATTAGTATGAGATTATAGTTCTAGTCTAATCACCTGCTTTCTTCAGGTGAATTGAGAATTGGATCAGTTGTTTTATGATAAGCTTGAGGATTAATTTATTCAGAGTGTATATGGCAGAATGATCTACTAAAGACTAGAAGGTAACTTCTTTACTTCAGTTATGTCAATAATGTTTCTATGTGTTGCGGTTGAATCATGGCTCTTATGGTACTTCATTTATAACATTTGTGGGATATGTTTCTATTATCTGAGCTTCTAAAAACGCAGAAAATTAATTGTGGATTGTTGTAAGGGGTGCTGCTGTCTAGATCAACTTCAGCCCTCCCTCTTAGATCTACATAGAAGGTTATTCTTTAACCATTATCAATAGGTAGACAGCTGCATAAGTTACGTCCCAAAGTAATCTTGTGGCAATTTTTGTAATTAAACAAAATCATCATGTCATGGTAGGGTAGCTAGTCCTGATTAGGAGTTACAACTCAAACTGACATTACTTGGTGTAGACAATGTGTTCTGTCACATATGAGTGATGTGGATGACAGAGTGATGTTTTAAACTGACGAGGGAACAGAAGTTTAAGGAATACATGCTTACAGTGCAGCAAGAAGCTGTTACTCGCAGGACTAAAAAAGTAAGATTCATGCTGGCAGTACTGGAAAGAGCAGGACCCCTTCAGATGCTTGACTTATCTGACTTGTGTGTTAGCGAAGGACAGAAACACGTGAAGAGAGTATCGTACATCTTGGGTTCTGCTCTCATTTAGCTGAGGTGCAGCTGCAAGCAAATTGCTTTCCCAGTGAGTGCTTCAGTTTCCCTCTCAATCTTCAGTAGTCATGGAGTGGTCTGATACTTGTTTGCAAAAGTATGTTTTGAGATCCTCTCTATGAAAGTGAACAAATATATTGTTACAGTTCTTTTATGTCACTTGTAAGCCTACTTATTTTACAAGTCTTTTTAACTGACTTTGCCATACAGGTTACTTTTTTAATTGAATTCCTCCAGTCAATATATGTTGTATAGATTTTTGCCTTTGTACCATCTGCAAGATAAATAACAAATAAAGTAATTTAGAGCCTCAGGAAGTAAGAAGAGATCCTAGTCAAAACATGAAGAGAGAATCAGTGAAACAGAGTGGAAAAGACTTGTTTTAAGCCTTGAAACTGGTAATTTTGAGGTGAGGATGGAATGCTGATAAGCGGTTTGTGTTTGTATGTGTAATGGTCCCAGTATCTACAGGTTTTTTTATATGCAGTTCTTTGTAACTATTTCAGAATAGTGGCTTATTTATGAAACAAATCAAATTTTGCCCTTTCACTCTTATTCATCTATCTAGAAATAGAATAATAAGATGGATAATATGGTTTCCAACAACATTCTTAGCCAAACCACCTTTGTCTTAGTGCAGTTATTTTCATTTCTCTTTCCTTTTCAGAGTGCAAGCTCTTTTCCCTCACCTGAGCATTAGACACAGAAATGGTGTGCTCCTTACTTACCAGACATTTAAAATGTAGCACTGGCTCAATCTGTTATCTTCACTTTGCTCATTTACCTTTCTTGTAAGATATGATTATTTGTAATTTTAGAGATTCAGTTATATACTATAAAGAAATTTCCTCTTACATAGAACTGTACAAATTGTAAAGGATTTTAGTAAGTATGTAATTTATGAGTGTAGGGGATAATTACAGGGATTATTCTACAACTGAGGTACTCAACTGTAAGGAAGTTAGAAATTATGGGCATATTATTTCACATCTTTTAATTTAAGCAGGATAGCCATCGGAGATATTACCTGTAAAACATTTAAATAGTTTGATCTTTTAAGCATCAGTTCTACACTCATAGAAAATGATACAGAAACGGAAAATGATACCTTCATAGACTCGTAGTAAATTGTCATTTTCTATCAGTTTGAATTTACCCTGACTGAAGCTGAAAATTAAAGAAAAAGACCTTAAGAAAACAGATATGAAAAAAGTGACTTTTGGATATCAGTGAGTAAATAATAGATTGAAATATGTTCCCACAGTTTTCATTGTAAAGTTGAACTGAAGCGTATTAATTTTCCTTGTTTGGCTCAACTTCTTAGCCAGTAGTTTAGATTCAGTCTACCTAAGAGGATTTTTTTAAAATAAAATGCCATTTTGTTATATAACTCTACCAACATTAAGTTACTCTTTCCATGCATTTTTGTGTACCTTGACTTGGAGTCCTTTCTCTCACTCAGCCATCACAGAGAACATTCATTCTAGTTTGTAATTCAAAGAAATTCAGATATTAATAGCAGCAATTACTCTTCCCTCTTTAACCTTCCCACACAACTTTCTTAATATTTTGGGTGTGGGGGAACATCATCTATTCTTATAGTTCTGTAGAAAGAGAGAGGCAAAATGCCTACTTGCAATTTCTTCTTAATTTTTCAAACTATATTATTGGGACTGAAGTTTACCATCCTGTATTTCTGTCTCCTAAGTTTTTTAATTTCATTAGGAAGAATACTGTGAGGCTAGAAACAGTAACTCCCTCCAAGGAAGGCAGCTGGAAACAAAGAAATAGGATTTCTGAACCTGAGGTACCAGAGTGACAGCTTGTCTGATAAGACAAAATTGAGTGAAAGAATACTATGATTTAGACTCTGACTTAGTGTGGAGTAGGAGTCTGAGAGTGTGATGAGAAGCTTAAGGATCAGAGGCTGGGATTTAATTAATGAGAATGGGACTAGGGTAAAGAGATAGATGGGAGTAGGAGAGAGTGAGCCCAGGCAAATTGACAAGATGAGGCAAAGAAAACCAGGCTTTGGAGGGATAGGAAGAAGGCTGAGCTCACTAGAAGTTATTTATGCATGAAGCTTGGAGCTGAATGCAAGTTTCTTCCTTGTTCTCATTGCTTTTCTCTCAGCAAAGACGTTTAAATCCAGGGGTTGAAATACGCGTTTCATTTAGTTCTCTTTCACAAATGTAATGACAAACAGTAACACTTATTTAATTAATTAATGCACGTGACAAAGTTCTGTATGCTAGTTTGAAATATGCCGGATGACTTATTAACAATATGAAATTTCACTATTTTTTCTATTTGTTTTCAAATGTAAGAAATTACACTTAGAAAGTTGCATTCAAGTAAGATTATGTTACTCAGAATTTAGAAATGCCAGACTTACAATTGGTAACATGATCACACACTATTTCTAAAGAGATTCTATCTCACTTGACATTGAGGTTCTAAATATTTTATTTTCTCACTCTTTTCTAATGTATGATGAAAAGTTGACCTGCTGAGTGTTTACCATACCTACTGTGAATGCAGTTATTTCAGCTGTGTTTTTACTCTAATAGTTTTGGTTGCTTTATGGGTATTCATTCATTTTCCTGTGTCCTGTGAGATGAAGGGTTGGGATATTTATCTATTGTGCAAATACCAAAGTCTGTCATTACCCACTTGTCTCTCATACCTGAGTCTGGAAGCAGAGATATCTATTGGAAGTCTCGATTATTTTTCTTCTGGTAGGAAAGCTGAGGATACTTACTTGTTATTCATAAAATGTGTGAGACCTTTGAACAGAGAATTACAAGAAGTTCAAAGTATTGCTTCCAATTACTATGATAGCATTTTATTAAAATGCAAAAATATTAATAATAACCCTGGAGGGGGGAACTTTTCAGATGTCAGCCAAGTACAGACAGAAATGTACGTTTCCCCTGCATTTAAAAATGCATTTAAATTGTATTTGGATTTTGTAAAATATACTGCAAAATTCCATAAGCAATCGGAATCATAACATAAGTGTCAGTTCAACCTCATTGTGGAAGACACTGCTTTAAATTTGTTGGGTAAGAAGTCACATGGTGTATTCCTTCTTGGCACATGTATTGTATATAACTACAGGAAGATGGGAATGTTGACTTTTCACTCCTGATATTGTGTTAGTCATAAGAAATGACAAACTTGATTCTTTTCTTGACAGTTCCATTTTATTTCCTAGCTGCTAAAGGCCATTTTTGTTCCTCTTTTCTGGCGCTGAAAGATAGCTAGTTTTCCATATTGGGAATACTACTTGATTTTGCAATGATGTAGAGAGAATCAATTTCCATAGCCCTTCTACCTTTGGCTGACACTAGAAAGCTGTATTCGGTTTCAAATTCCTTTTCACTTCAGCAGTGAAGATGAGGAGCAGTTGTCCAACACAAGCTGTCAGTTTGAAGGAACGATAAAAAAAAATATATTCTCTTTGGTTTTGTATGTTTTCAAGACACTTTACAGGTCTTTCAAACCAATTACATTTGCACAGCAGTTATTATCCACAGAATGGGCAAGGTTGAAAGAGACCTCTAGAGGACATTTGGTCCGAGCCCCCCACTCTAGCAGGGCTACCTGGAGCTGGTTGACCACAACTATGTACAGATGACTTAAGATCTCCAGATGTGAGACTCCACAACCTCTCTGGGCAACGTATGTCTGTGCTCAGGAACCTGCACAGTGGAAAAAAAAAAATGTTTCCTGATGGGCATAAACTGGAACACATGAGGTTCTATCTGAATATCTCCTCTTGTTTTGTCACTGGGTACCACTGAATGTAATAATCATATGCAATTGAAGCATGTGATTGTTATCTCTTATTTTGTGTCCCTCCTTATCAAAGCACATGATTACTACAGAGCTGCGATGGGTGGAATTGCTGAGAGTGACAGACTAGACATTTTGAAACTACTAGATGTTGTTTTAAATCAGAATTCTTCAGGGGAATTTTCAGTAGACATTGGAGTGCTTAGGAATGATGTTTTGAAGAATTTAAAATGAACAGAAAAAAAATTTACCAGAAAGTAAGGCCTTTTTAAATTGTTGATTCTGTCATCTGTAGCAGTTAAGGAGCTCATGTATCTAGTATGAAACGTAAGGAAGAACATCTTAGGGCAGATTCATGAGAAATTATTTTGCCTTGATGTTGGTCAACTGAATTTTGGCTACATCAGTGGAATGTTTTTTACTAGCAGGAGTGAAGATGGAGGGTGGCACAAAAGTATGGTGAGAGCATTTTTGAGAGCCAAGTCCACTTGATTCCACTAAGTGATAGTAGTCTGTTGTGCTAAAATGCAATTACCACTACGTCCTTGTCCATCCTGTACAAAGACATATGTTCTTGTTCAAAGCACTGCCAACAGTAGCATCATAAACACCTTTTTTATAGCCTTTTGTCCTACTTTTATTAGAGAAAGGCAAAACCAGAAAAAAGGCAAAATAGGAATGTCTTCAAATTATTACACTTTCCATTGGACCCCTGCTCTTCCTTTCATCTATTGTCTTTGACCTACTAAATGGCATTTTAAGAATAGACTTTAATAGGTGTAATACTTTCATACTTTGTTAATTGAGGCTTTGAACTTAAATGAGGTCAGAAGGAGACATCAGGCAAAGAATCAAAAAAAATGGTCAGAGGTAAAAGACTGGAAAAGCAATGAATTTTTATCTTCACGGGTAGAACTGACAGAGAGCTCAATCAGAGCAGATTAAGTAATCAAAGGGAGATGTATTTCCAGGCTGATGTGGAAATTCACATGCTTGTTTCTAACAAATAGGTGATTATACATCCACTTTCATACTTGCAGTAATTACTGCTTTTTGTTATTATTATTATTTTTAATATAAATTAATTACTTGCTCTTTAGTAGTGACTGATAACAAAAGAATGTCTCTGCTCTCTCATCTTCCTTAGGCACTGAAATCATTTTCTCTGAACTTTCTATCTGCAGATGCAATTATACCTATTTTGTTGCAAACAGATTCACACCTGAAACTTGGGAAAGATTTATCCATCTCAGCTGGTCATCTATTAATATGCTTTTCTAAATATTAAAAATATATATATATATTATAAAAATTGTAGTGTTACGTGTTTATTGCATGGATTATTCATATCACATTAATTTTTAAATGAGTTCTCTGAAATATTTTTGTTTTCTAGAACTACATGAACTTTTGGTCCCTGGTTTCTTAATCTCATTTTTGATGAAATGCATCTCCCATGCATGCAGTTAACAGCCACAATTTGTGTCTTGCAATTTCCGGTATTCAGTAAGATTAAATGATTCATATAATTCAGAGGTTTGATCTTGCAATTTTACTCGATGATTTATTCCTGTTCACTTCAGCACAGCTATTTGCTGAATAGCTTGGCTATCTCTAAGGTTAGCAAGACTTTCTTTTTTTAAGAAAATTTTGTTATGAGAAATGGGTAGTTTTTTTATAACCAAGCTATTCCCCAATCTGAAATACATGGGGAAAAATATCTGTTCTGACAAAATTCACCATATCTACTTTTAAGTTTCAAAGTCATCAAAGCTCTCTTTATTGGCATCTAGATTCTATTTCTTGGTGTGAAATAGTTTTTTCCTCTTACATTATCTGTATATTTTTAAACATTTGAATATTTGAACATCAACCTTGAAACATCTCTTCTTAATTTTTATCCAAGCAAAATTTTTCACCTTAACCAAATTGATTGTTTGGGGGCTACTTCTGTTTCAGAACTTAAGATATGCATATTCTGTTCTCATCCAGAAGAAGAGACTTCACATTTAAAATGCCTATATGACAGGAAAACACGTTACTGTGTATCTCTAATGCTTAGTGGTGCACCTTTGAGAGAACAGTATACTAGCACTAATAAAATAACTAATGTTTTCAGTATAGAAAGAGGAAAAAAAATCTGGGTGGTGTAACTCTACTAAAAGGTTAGAAAAACTGATTTGTAGTTTAATTATGCACTTTAATTATGAGAATAATTTGACTATTCTGCCCTTTTTTAGAAGATGGATAAACAATTTGTGGATTATGGACATTTTCCTCTACAGCTGTTCTCCATTTATCATTGTTGGATTCATGTGTTTACTCAATAAAAATACAGTGGTATCATATAATTCAGATGAACACCGTTATGAAGAAACAGCTGTACTTCTAGAGAAAGGGGGAAAAAGACATAGGACTATTTTATCTAATCTAATAATTGCTTTCTCACTGTCTTTAATTTAAAAACTAAAACTGCAGCTCCATGAAGCTAATATTTCTCTAATTTCTGTCTGTTGTATTCCACAGAACTGAGTTTACATAGCAGATCTTACAGAAGTTAATTCTCCTAAAAGTTGTGCTTTCCTATCACTGTAGAATGTTATTTCCTTTTACTATTCTAGTTCCATCAATGTGTGCTCAGGAAAGAATCTAACCCTTTTTCTGTTGATGCTGCTATTTCTGAATGGAGAGAAAAGAATCTGTGTAGGCAGCTTCATCTCAAAACTCTCATGTTATCCCAGCCTTTCAGAATAAATACAAGTCTGCTTACTTAATACAACGATCCTGCAACTGCTTTCATTTTCTGGTGTTAGTTTAGAAGATCTTGTCTAAAATGATATCTCGCAGTGCTCTGAGATAAACCAGCATGCATTTCCTCCTAGGTCTGTAGATTGACAGTTAGGGTCAGGTTTTCTAGGCTAAGAAAGGAAAGTTACTTAGTGCTCGCTTCAGCTCCTCGGTAGAGGCAGCTGGCAAATGTTAGCCATTATCACTAGACAGGTCCCCACTGCTGCCTCTACCTTTCTGCCACAGAGCTGGCATAAATGATGTAGAAGATGAAAAGTGTAGGGGTTTGTTTGCATTTTGTTATTTCTGATCCTATGCTATAGGCAGTACTATGTTTGTGAGCTGGCTAGACAGGTGAGTTGGCTGTGTAGTATTATTTCATACAGTCTCCACTGAATGATAAACTTTAAGATGTAGTTCAAGGATTTCCTTCTACTCTGCATGGAGTTTTAATGTGGTTCAGAATTAGATCTGTGTTTTAAGTGCCTCTTCCATCAACGTGTTTGTAAACTCTTTCCTGTTTTGCCAGTGATATTTCTACTCCAGAGCCTATTAATGCTGTGCCACAGAGAACACCTGATTTGTCTGCTAACTCAAAACTCCTTCCATGAATGAGTCAGAGATGAGATTAAGTTTATTTTGCTCTATGAATAGCTGCAGTATACATTTACATGCATATTTGGCTGTGTATGGGAACTGTTGAGTCACGGCCTGAACCACAGATTGAGCACCTGGGGAAAGGAGCCAGTCAGCCCTGGGGGCACAGGTGAAAGCAACTCAGCTGTGTAACCAGAGGGGGTGGAGCCTGGCTGCACCTCTCTTAGACCTCACTGAAGGTCTGATTGCCCTGATTCCTTTTTGGTGGAGCTTTCTCCTTTGAACCTGGAATCTTCTGATATGCGTGAGCAATCTTCTTCCCTTCCCTTATAGCACCTTTCTATTGTGCTGGTCCTTCCATCATTACATCTCCAGCGAAATACCTTTTTCCCATCGTATTGATCTGTCCAATTGCCACAGGTTGATTTGACGATTGAAGATAGCATAACATATGTTTTTTGCTTAATCACGTGGCTGTCTAGTCTTTGGAAAGTACTATGTTCAGCTATTTATTGAACTGGATGCTAATGTGTTTGTAACAATGAACTTGGTACCATCCAAGAGAGAGAAATTATGTTTGGTTTGCTACTGGTGTTTCAGACCAGAATAACTTGAGTGAAACATCACCAGTGTATAATAAAAATACCAGAGGTAGATATAAGGATAACTAGGCTGCTTGATGTTGATCTCGTTATAATGCTCTGTTCCATTGTTTTATTTCAGTGTAATATATTCCATTTCAGAACTGTTTGGAATATATGCAGGCCTGATTTTCCGTGCTTTGTGTCACAAAATTCTTTAAGTTTGAAATGGCCTTGTCTGATTTTTTTAATATTGTACTTAGGCTTTTTAGTGACTTCTTTCTTCTCTAGCATGCCATAGGGGATACATGACTGAGCTCAGTCATGTGTCTAGGTGGTTAGTTTAAGATTTAAATTGGCTTGCAATGATTTGACACCTTCAGATTTGCAAGCTGTAGGAGATCAAGTCTTAAGTGATCAACGTAATCACTCTCCATGCATAAATACGCTTATCTGTTAAGGCAAGCTCCTATTTTCTCTGTAAAGAAGACAAGCTGCAAAGCAGCTAGTCTCATGCTATAAATTCATTGCTGTTTCACAGTTTTCAGGACCTGCTGTAGGGAAAAAGTAATTTCAGATCTCTGCATGATGGAAAAATACTCTCAACATGCTAGCACAATTTTGTTTGCAATTTTTTTGGAGCAGGTGGTCATGAAGAAAAAGATGTGAACCAATCTGCAGCCAAGAATATTTACTTTTCCTCTGTAATTTTCATTAAAAGACCAAAACATTTCTTCTGCAGGCTAGAATTCCAGTGTGACAAAAGGTGGAATATATGCCACATGCTCAATCGTAAAAATGTTTCTGTTAACTTCAGAGGGAGTATTCATGTGCTTAAAACTATGCGCCTGTTCAAATTTCAAAGCTTGCATTTGTAGTACTGATTCTCTTTAAATTGGTGATTTATTAAGAACAACCCCAACCCCATATTACTCATAACACTCAGATGTCTGCTCAGACTTCACACTGCAGAACTTCTTAGCTCCTACTGAAATAATAACATTAGCAATTACAGCCTCAATGTTCTTTGACAGAAACCCTCTTGTCAGCAAGAATTATCTGGAGCATAGGAAGTTCCGCAGGAATGTGCGCAAGAACTTCTTTACGGTGAGGGTGACGGAGCACTGGAACAGGCTGCCCGGGGGGGTTGTGGAGTCTCCTTCTCTGGAGATATTCAAGACCAGCCTGGATGCCTACCTGTGTGACCTGCTGTAGGGAACCTGCTTTGGCAGGGGGGCTGGACTCGATGATCTCTGGAGGTCCCTTCTAACCCCTACGATTCTGTGATTCTGTGATTTTTACCTCAGCAAAAACACAATGTAGAGGTCCCCTGCTCTTAACCCCGGGATGCTTTAAGAAGAATCCAGTCATGTCCAATTGCTGTATTATTGATGAATGAAAGCTCTTTTTTTTTCCCCCCTTGCTTTGTAATGCCTTTAAAGAAGAATATTTGTCCATGTAGAATGAACTCTTTCCAACTGGTCATTGACATGACATCTTTTCAGACTTTCAGTATTTATCTAATAGGGAATGCAAGATCACATTTATGTAAATCCGGATTTCTGTTGGGACACCCTAAATTGAAATAAAGAGGGCTTAAAATGTCTTGCAAAGCATGATCTGGGCTCGTCAGGGCTTCGGTTAATAGAAACATCCTTTCTATTGAAAATGCTTTCAGCTCTCGCTTTCTGCTAACAGCATGTTAGGGCACTGCATTGGCACCAATGGACAGAGAAAAGATAAATAACTATAGTCAAAAGAGCTCCTTTCCTAGTAGTTGGGTTCTTTGTCCCAGCACACTGCTGGCTTAGTCAGATTCTGCTTTCTTTGTCGCTTTACTTTTTAAGAGCTGTCCTGAGTGATTGATGTAAGCATAGACCAAGTGATGGGATGGATGGTGGAGTCGGATTTTCTCTCCATCAGAGGAAAATACAGACATGTTCACTGCCACTCGCACCGATTTCCTGTACTCTGAAGCTATGCTCCAAGAGAGAATTAGCTGATATAGCTTGGAGCGTGCTCATTAGTTTCAATACAACTGAACATTTCCGTCTTCTATTTATCCCAAAGAGTCTCTGATTGCAAACTGTTTTTCGTTTCCTTCCATTTCTTCCTTCTAACCCTCCCATCCCCCCCCCCCTTTTTTTTTCTTTTGTACTTCTGTTACTTCTTCCTTTTATTTTTTCCACCTCTTTTTTCCCCCCACCACTTCCAAGTCAAAATTAAAATAAAAAAACCTGAAACCTTGCCCCCTTTCTTTCAGGAAAATTCAGCTTGCTTTGTACAATACAATGTCTGCTCCTCAGAGCCATCCTTCAAACCCTAAAACTCTTTACTTCCTTAGGCTAGTCTGTATAATGTGTGCAACACCTCAGAAGGGAGCACCTGTTAAAGCATGGGATCTATAATGGACTCTAAGATCAACACTTTTATTTTCAGTAGTTCTTCAGTACTCCTCTTTCCCCTCATCTTCTGCAAGCCAGTGCATGTCATAATGCTATTATAAGTTCATACTGTGGCCAGAGCAACTAAGGCTTATTTACATGCTCGAACCCGGACAACTGCATGGACAAATACTGTTTTTGTTACTTTAAAAAGCATTGCAAAGCACCAAAAAAGCTTTCACTTGTCAATAACACTGCCATTGGACAAGATTAGCTTCTTCCTGGGTTTAAAAGCAAGGGACGTGTATTTTGTGTTTTTGCTGATAAAAAGAGTTCTTACTGACAAGATATTCAGTGGATTTCTGTCAAAGAACAATGGGGCTGTTATTGCTATTATTATAGTATGCGCTAGTAAGGTCTGTGGTCTGAAGTCTGAATAGGTGCCCAAGTGCTACATTTTAAACAAGGGTGCAACTAAACAATTGCAACATTAAATAATGTAGCATTATGCAACAGTCAAACGTTTGAAAAATGTGTTCCATAGGAAAATGTTAATTCTCTAATGTTTGTACGTGCAGCAAAATCAGATGGTGTTATAAATTGAAAAATAAACTTAGAATCAACTACAGGAAGTGACAGTAAGTCTTCTAAGCCACAGTGCTGCTAAAAGAAAGCAACAGCAATTCCGTATAGACTCTTGTCCTCCAGATGTTCAGATGGCTACTTATGTTATCTGATAATCCCTATTGGATGAAAAAATGCAGAGATCTTATAGCTTTTAGAGAGTTCTTACGGAGACTTTGTATTCTGTTTCTTTTGTTTAAGTTTTATGGGTATGTTTTCCTCAGGCCCTTAACCACTGACTTTCCAGGTAGATGAAATGAAAAGTTTGACCTTCTTAACTAGAAAAACATACAATGAAGTAGGTTTGGACTGGAGATATCTGTTTTTGCCGTCTTCTTAGCATATGCCTTAAATCAATCACACACTTTTTATTCCTTATTTTTTCATTTAGACTGTGATCAAAATATGACAACAGAATTTTAGATGTCTGGAAGATCCCAACTGGGAAATTCCTGTTACTCCGAGCCTCTTTGCTAGAGGTACATTAACCGGCTTTCTGTAGTGTTATAAACAAGAAATAATTTGAATTGGGAATTAAAAAGTTGCTGATGCAGTCTTCTTTCTTGGAAGGGCCAAATAGAATTCACTTGGAGATAGTAAAAATTAATTTAAATTAAAAAGCAATTAAAATTTAAATTTATCTGTTTTCTGCATTCTGAAGGTGGCAAATATCAATTCCTCTGGTCATGTTTTCCCTTCTGCATATTCTCTTTTGGAATGTGAAAAGACAAAGCCCAGTCCTAATTATCAATAAAGATGTAATTGACCTGCTATGATTTTTGAAAGTCATAATTCATCTTTTTTCTTCAGGATGATTTTCCTCACAAGTTCTGTAACATGAGGTCTTATTTCTTCAACAGAGACAGTAGAGTCCCAGGCCTTTACTACTTTCCCATTGGGGTCTACCAAGTACTTCCAGAAGTTCCAGGTTGGTTCTTCTCCTGTAGAATCTATGGGGGGGGGGGGGGGGAAGAAAAAATGGAAGAAAGCCGTGTTAACCAGTTCTGCTGCTCTTATTTATATCAAACTGATGATTACCAAAGAAAGAAGGAATGTTAAGTTTAGAGTATGTTCAGAGTGAATGTTAAGATGAGTTTTCCAACAGTGAGATTTAACTAGACATTAGTCCCCTGGAAAATGGTGGAAACACAGTCAAGCTTGAGACAGACAGAAGAAAGGACTGTAGTCATCAGAGACATGTGTACGTACTATACAGCTAGTGTGAAACAGCTGTACACTGATAAGGAAATGGAATTTGGGATATAAAAAGAATAGCTGCACCAGGAATGACAGGTTGTTTGCTTATGCAGAATTTTTCCTCCAAAAGCACCCGGTATCGTATGCTTCGGAAGAATGTTTCAAGAAATGCTATGTGAAGAAGTAACAAGGTAAATCATTCTAGGAGCTTTCCTCCTAATCCTCGTATACTGCTCTTTTTCTCTCCACAATTACGTATTCATTTCACTACAGTTGTATCTGTAGCCTTGACTATCTTTTACATAACTAAGAAAACGTTCAGGATTTTGAATAAGACAAGGAGTCTCATTACACTAATGGCACAAGTACAGACCCTACAGGCAAATTGGCATCTTTTTCCACTGATTATACAATAGGCAAAATCTCATATGGGATCCGAAAATATTTCAGAGTATTCTCAGTATACGGACAGACTGGTGGTTAAGCTGCAGTAAATATACTGCCTCCAGTGGCTTCCCTTTATGTGTGGACAAACAGGGAAGGAAAAGGTATGCAAGTTTCAAGTGACATGTCTGTGGTGACAACCTCACAGGGAAAAATAGAAATGGAAGAGCATGAAGGGAATTAAAAGGAATTTTGACTAGCAGGAAGATCCACCTGGAGGGAGGATTACTTTGGGGAGCCAAAAATAGTAGTAGCGGCACTCCTTTAAATTCAGTGGTATGTGAGAAAACATTATGGTGTTGGAGAGAATAAGTGCCATGGTTCTTGCAGAGTGCAGCTTGTGATACCATGTCATCTTGGTCTTTATTATAGGTAATTCCTGGAAGATGTTTCTTTTGCATTAGATAAAGGCTGTCATTTAAGTCTGGCATTTAAATGGTATTTTAGAGTGTTCATTCAGTGAATGAAAAATACTGTCTTGATAGAGAATATTCTGCTTTATAGCGTATTTTGTTAGCTGTCTGCCAAGAATGAACAAAGCCTCTTCAAGTCATGTTTAGCTATAATGCAGATCAAAACTAGAAGAACAATACAGTACGGCTATTCCAATGTTTGGTAAGGAATGAGGAAGGAAGTATTCAAGATTAACTCTTAGTGGCAGGTTTCGCTTTTTGATGAAGAAGTAAATCATGCAGGCAGTTTGCTTCCAATTCTCCTAAAGATTGCCAGATGAATCTTTAAATCCAACCTGTAGCAGTTGTATCACAGGAGAACCACTTAAAAGATTACAAAGTGGAAAAATGAAGATCAGGTGTTGTATGCATGTATTCCATACAGAAGAAGTGACTAACTCTTACTGGGCATTTGTTACTGTAGAGTTCTCCATCCCTTGAAATATTTTTTTTAAAGGCTAGACAAATGTGTTGTAGTGACATAGACAGAAGTCCTGCCTTGTGCAGGAAGACAGACTCAAAGACTTTTGACTTCTGAATATTCTGTGCTGTGGTCCTGTGTGCACAGTCATAGGCACTCTTTTTAATCAGACAGTATCCGGTGTCATAGGAATCCTACACTGGGGAAACAACACGTTACTGTTCTCGATTACTCACCAATTAAGTACTTGAAGGCAGGAATTGCACCAGCTCCACTGACTGCAACTTTGCTGAACATAGGAAAGGAGGCACCATAAGTCTTTCGTGCAAAACTCTCTATTTCCTTGTTGGTGTCTGGTTCTTGCTGCCCAAATTGATTGCATGGGAATGCCAGCACATTGAAATGATATGGGCCAAGGTCTTTCTGTAACTGTTGTAAGGCCTTGTAGTGACTGTCTGTAAACCCACACTCACTTGCAACGTTGACAACTAACGATACCTGAAGAAGAAGAGGATGAGAGAGATTAAAAAATGCTGCACGTGTCAGTTTTCCAACAAGTAGGCTGGGATGCAGATCAGTTTCAAAAGATGAGATTTTCTGCAGAACTGTGAGTGAACACTCATGTTTGAAACTGCATTGAGTTTTGTTCACCACAGAAAGATTTAAAATGTATATTTCTTTTATGAATTACCATTGGGCAACTGTGAAGAAAATCACCAAACTAAGTAATCTTAATTCCCGGTTATGGAGAGCCTCTCTGTTCTGTGTTTTGGATAGCATCTAAGCATTGTTAAGAAATGACCATTCAGCTGAGTAATACTCAGTTGCCTGAAAGAAATCTGCACATTGATGATTGTTAGTTTATTGTCCACTTATCTGTTGTACAGCATCTGTTGTGCAACAACTATTCTTGTAAAGAATTTGGTACTCAGATAGAACTGTCTGATCCGTTTATCGCTGCCAGTGTAGATGTACTGGCAATGATAAACAGATGCACACAGTTTCTGGATTGTCTACTCATTTATGACAGAATGGCAACATATGAATGAAGTATGAAGGTTTACTGCCCCAATAACAGATCCAAAGTAGTGAAGAATGTGCCTATTTTAAAGTTTTCTTGAGAGTAGAATAAAGCTGAATATTGCAGACCTTTTAGATACAGTATGATTTTATTAATAGAAGTAGCATTATGCAGCTTATGGTGAAGTTTCTTTACGTATAACTACATTACATTCTTTTTCCAAACCATTCTTTAAGAGTAATAAGCCAACACAAAAATTATACCACTTCGTTTACACTGAATCCAGTGGGTTTCTACAGATTCTACATCAGCCCAGAAGTTGGTCCTTCATTTTAAATTGCAAAAAAAAGTTTGAATTCCATCATCATTGCCAATACATTCCCCAGTATTGGTACAACAAGAGTAGCTATTCAGATTGATCTTTCTGCAATAGTTAGGAAGCTTCATGGAAGCTGGCATGTTGGCTTTATTACTGTCAGTGTGAGACAGCAGTGCTGAGGGGCCCAGTGCAGCAAGAGGGGAACCTGAAGCTTGGGCATGTTAATTAACCTGATCAAAGTTACACAACAAATACCTGCAGGGGAAAAAAACAAGTGAAAAATCCTAACTCAGCTTTTATACTCATGTCTGTGACTGCTGTCTGTGCTCAATTGGATTCTAATGTTACCCTTGTTCCATATTCCTATGCATATGATTTTATGCAAAATATAAGATTATGTAGTAAATATGAGTACATAAAGGAATTATAATTAATACATGAAAAATACAGGACTATGAATAATATTAAGTCCCAAACCCAAACTCTCAGATGAAAAGCTCATAATCTGGGTAAGGTATGGAAAAATAGGGTGAAGTTCCTGTAGGTGTAGGAAGCAGTAAAGAGAAAGCTAAGGTGAAGTTGGTGTTTATGATTTGTTATGCTAATGTTTAACATGTTGTGTATTTTGTGCCCTGTATAGGTATGCGGCTATATTTCAAGTGTTTTCTGAGCAGCCCTATTTGCTTTCCCTGGGAAACAGAAAGGTAATCTTTTAAAGCAGAAGTTTATGTGATCTTCTTTGTGTTATAGTGTGTCAACAAAATACAGTCTAAGCAATCCCTATAAAATTGCATATGGAATACAATCTGGGGCCATCTAGCTAACTCCCAAAGCATCACAGCAGTCATTCAAACTACATTTAAGATCTCTACTTGAAATTTTAAATATATGCCATATAATTAGGGTTTAGGGTATTCTCTCCTCTGTGTTTCCCATCTACTCCCCTTCCCCCCCCCCCCCCCTTTTTTTTTTAATGAGAAGACAAAATGATTTTATGATGCATTCCTGTCACAAACTGCCAGCATTGCAAATCAAACTTGTATTCCGAATAGAATGATTATTTAAAAGCCTTTACCAATCTATCTGTTCTGTCTGTGATTAAATGTGGTAATTTGTATTTTTTGTTTATTTTTAATAAACAACAGCTATTCTTCTTGTCCTCATAAAGAGACTGTACTTTGTCAACTATTAATGATTTAAATTAAGCTCGGTACTACCTTTGACTGACTTTTCTCACGCCTTAGGCTCTGAGAGTGCAAGTCAAGCACACCACCTAGTGTGCAATGCCAACAATTCAACCTGAACCTTTCAAAACCAATTTAATCTGAATTCTGTATAAACTCGTGGCTTCTAATACTATACTTTCCTTCACTTTCCTTAGAAAACCTATGCATTCTAGTAGTGAACTCATCCATTCAACACTGCAAATTCAGTTCTTGGTTTGCTTGATGTTTACACAGCGTACCACCCTGAGGAAAATCCCTAGAGATTTAAGAATCTGTTATCATCTTAAAGTAATTTTTTATGGATCTTTTATCAGAAATGGTAGATGCTCATGTTCTTAATTGGCCCCACCTGGCTGATGGAAAGACCAGCTACAAATGTCAGATTAAACTGACTCAATTGTTATCTTCATGGGTAAAAATAGTAATAATTATGGCGATTAAGTATCGATATCTTGTACTTATACACATTCAATAATACTACATTCTCAGACTGCAGAGAGCTACGATGCAAGGTGTCTAGCATTGCTTTCCACAGTAAAATAATACGGTACATTGTAACAGTACCTAATGTTTTAGAAGATTATAGTATCTTTGCTTCAGGATTCCCAAAGAACTGTTGTAGCAGTGCTATGTTACACCCCAGCACACTGTACATAGTGTGTGGTAGGCAGAAGGTTGGCACTGTTGTATCTAGATGAGTATAAACACAGCAGGGAACAGCTGACATGAGATTTCTGACTCCCAGATAGATGTAGTTTTGGAAAGAATACTGCCTCTTCATTAGAGCACATCTGATAGAGATGATAAAATAAAACATAAACTTTCTTGATTTAGACAGGTGTTCTGGTAAAGCAACTCTTATCTGCATTCCATTGATTCTTTTCAACCAATCATCACTACTCCTTATGTTTAAAGTAGGTGGATCAACATCAGTATGGTAGCCTGGATAAAGCATAACAGGATCACCTTTCAAAACAGCCAGCTTTTTGGTCTATTGCACTTGTGGTACTTTTTTTCCAGTTGTAGTATTCCTCTCCTCTGCTTTCAGGTATATGTAGTATCGTATCAAGTTTGTTGCACACATGCCAACCTTCTAGCATTCTGGAAATGTAATTTCTTATTTACTACATAACCAATGGTACCTCTAATTTGTAACAAGATGCACTGGAATGGAATGGAAATTGAATTAATATCAGACTCACTTTTTTTCATGGTAAGAACAATTATCCCTATGGTCTGAATACATAATAATTTAGATTAATAATGAGTTATTAAAGAAAGATCATGAATTGCACTGTTTATTTCTACTCAGCATGGCTCTTGTGTTTTGAGAATTTACAGACTTTTCTTGTCTCCTCTGGAAACCTTCTGATTTTTTTCAATTCTCAGTTAGCTTCTAGACTACAAATTAAATAATTATTTAAATAAATTAGCAGAATGACTGAGCTGAAAAAATGTTTTCTCTACACCTGCCAGAAAGTTTAATGCTGTTAAAAGCTGGTTCAGCAATTAGCAGACTACTGTTCCGAGGGCTAACTAGTGCCACGCTCAATTTAAAGTACCAGCATCACATACATAGCGCTGCTATATTACTCGCATTCCTTTAATTGCTTCAAAATTTTATGATAAACCTACATCTTAACATTACTTATCTAGATTTAAGTAGGTTTATTCTAAGAAATAAGTATTTAATCAACCTTTGTTTCCTTGATACTGAACTCTGATGACATAATGGCAGGAAGGGGGGTGGCTTATTACTATGAAGTAGTTTAAAATTCTACATGTGCATTCACAAAGAGCAGCTGCAGTGAATACTGATAGGATCTCCGATTGCAAATCCTTTTGCTCCGTATAGAAGCTGGTCATCACCTGTTTTAGAATGCGTTCTTCCATAAGGCTTAGCAGAGATCAAGGAGGAACATCCACCGATGGCGTTAACCTCTTCCAATGTATGGCTCTAGATCTCTGCCTTACAAAACCAGCTACTCCTTGAGGATGGCGTGCTGTCATAACACCAGTGGAGACAGAGACGCACGCTCCTAATCTAGCACAGTCATGAGATACCAGAGCAGGCTCAGCAGCTTGTTAGGGTAGGGGCAAACAGCCACAGAACTCGGTAGGGTGGCTGGAAAGAGTGCCTCCAATTTCCCCCCTTTTCTCCTTTCTATGTGGATTCTGGCTCTGAAGTAAAGCTACAGGTGGTATTTGCTTATTCAGACAGATTCATAGGTGACCTGCAGAAAAAACATGCCCTTGTGACAGGTTTTATTGACAGAGACTTTGGAAGGAATTCTTTAAAAAATTATTAAGTAAAGCAAATATTGCATAGATTCCATGTTGGTTCTTTTTTTATTTTTCCTTTTTTTTTTTTTTTTTCTTCAAGATAGATATTTGAGTGTGCACTGGACCAGCTCTGCTCTGTCTGCTAACCAAATTGTGAACGGAGAAGGACTTTGATCAGATAGATAGCTTAATGTTTCTCATTTGGCTTAAATCCACCGGTATTTCTCTTGACTCAGCAGTTCAGGAAAATGTATCTCTCCTCCCATGGCCCCTCTCTTGTCTTCCTGCAGATGTTTTAGTGACTCACCACTGTGAACCAGCAGGCTCAATAGCCTGAGTGAAGTACCTGAGGAGGGTGAACAGGATGGTGGAAACACAAAGCTGAGGCTAAGAGGGAAAGTGAAAGCAGCGCCTGCCTTTTTTGGTAGCATCACATAAGATGCACCTCTTGAGTGCTAAGGGTGGAGGTTGTGGGCTTTATGTTGTTTTATCTTCTCTAATTTCTGAATCTATCTACAAGAACTTTATGCCTCTCTTTTTATTCCAACTTCACTTCTACAGAGACTAAGCATCTTTGATTGTCAAATCAATGAAAAACAATCAGATTACATTCAGGACAATTGTTTTTAAACTGGTAAGCTCTGTCTAGAACTCTGTACTAGAACTCTGGTAACATATAAATGAAATTTAGACATCATAAAAACGTTTTCTTGCTCATCTTGTTGTTACACTAAAATCAAGTAGAATATAGCATGATGTGCTACGTTTTCACAGTGCACTTACACAAAAATAACTTAACAGTAAATCATTCATCTTTTACCGCTGTGTTACTAATTATGGTGACATTTGTTAACTCCATTAACTGCCAATTATTTTTATTTTTTTTAATGCATAACTTTAAAAGGAATGGAACCCATGGAAAAAAAAAAAATTACTAAAACTCATGCAGTTAAAAGGCAGAAATAAGTTCCAAAAGTAAAGTATGTACGAAGGTAATGTGCTTCAAGTTTAATAGCTGAAGTCCAGCGCAATTCATCCTGCTGCACGAAGGACAGGCGCACAGGCATTCCCTGTCTGCCACGTATACAGGGAGCAGCCTGCAGAAGGATCACTCTGACACACAGAGGTAAGACCTGCAAATGCTTTATTTAAAGAGTGCAAAGACCTACCGAGCGATATCAAAGCAAGCACAGGCAACACTCCAGATCAGTTCGAGTCGCAAATGCAAATCTATCTGCATGCATAGACTTACTGTCCAATCTCTCCACCCCCCTTGGTTTCCGCAGACATGCGAGGAGCGTGCACTTACCGAGCCCCTGTATTTCTCCAGAGATACTAGCTTGCCCCTGATGTTTACAACTTTAAAAGTGTAAAAATCAGTCTCTTTCTGCTGAGTGGCAGAAAATGCTAAGAGCAGGAGTGCTGTAATTGCAAGGAGCATGGCTAGAGGAATGAGAAAAACTTTAGGGAAGGAAGAGGAAGGCTTGTGCTCCACACTGCCCTCAGGATCTAGCATGCTGCACGACCGAGCTGCAAACACTTGCCACAAAAGCAAAGCTCTGCCGGAAAGAAGAGACTGCTGCAAACGAAGCTTTTGCAACAGTCTGGATCTTGCAAAGAGCACAGAATCATAAAATCCTTAACGTTGGAAAGCACCACTAAGATCATCTACTCCAACCATAATTTAGCAGAATCTGTATCTGTGCGAGACCTCATGGGCAGGTATTTATGGAGCAGCCAAATACAAAAACAGAGTGCTTCCTTGCAGTTGTGGTGTGTCAAGTGAGGCCCTTTATGGGTACAACCTGAATTGAAGCGCTAAATCTTTCGCCCAAGAATAGCAAGATGGTATGCCTCTATGGAATGCCAGATGTACAGATTTGCTTTAACTATGTCCTAGGAAAATAAGGGAGTTCTGTGATTTTTGATGGATTTGCAAGTTCTTTTTTTTTTTTTTTTTTTTTTTAGTATACTAACTATAGCATCCAGTAACTGTGGTGTAATGTCAAAGGATATCAGTGGCTTGGTTGCTAGTGGTTACTGATACAAGTGCTCAGAGCAAGAGCCATGGCATAGAGTCAGCAAAACCTGAGAATTACAAACATGCCATGCGTAATACCATGCGAAATGGAGTGCTGCTGGTGAGACCTTCAAGAACTTCCCTGTGAGGACTTGGTTTGCAGTGGTGGTATAGGGTGGACAGGGTGGTATAGGAGATCAAACATTACCAAGGAGCTTTTAAAAAGCATTAAGAACTGAATTTGTTAACAAAGCTTTCAGGTTTTTAGAGCCACTCCAGTGCATAAGAATTAATGTACTGATGCCATTCTTAGGTGAAAAAAGAAAAATAGAAAAAATACCAATTTCTAGCATTTTCTATGATGTCTGCTGAGGGAAAAAAAATTGTGTATGTAAAGTAACAACCACAGAAAGCATTTGATGGTCATTGATTTCTTGGGCCAAAAAACTGTTTCTCCGTGTCTGACTCCAGTATTTCTTGGCAAAGAAAAGCAAAATGTAGCGATTTACAGAAAACAATTAAGCAGTACATCCAAGGCATATTGGAAGCCTATCTTTTGAAGATCAAATCACATTTTGTAACCTGTGTTGGTTTTGCTTTTTTTTTTTTTTTTTTTTTTTTTTTTTTTTTTTAACTGAGTATTTTGTTAGATCTTTGAAATCTTGATCAAATTTGGTTAGGTGGTTCAAGCATAAATGGCATTACTGCAAGGGAAAAAATGTATTATTTGAAAGATTTAATGATAGTGTTTAAGCATTTCAAATTTTGCACGCTTTTCTGTATTTCAGCTTAAGCAGACATCCAACATCAAGAAATCATGCAATGTTCTACATGGATGAAAAGTCTTTCATCGTCCTGTCTATAGGGAAAATACATTGTGCTGAGAATCTGAAGTTCTCATCTCACAGGTAAGTTCTATATTTCTGTGCACTTTCCTGCCTGTAGCATTGACCATGAACTAAGTGTGAATCCCTCATTGTAGAAACAAATCACCTCAGAAGCTTTAGAGAATCTCAGAGGCAGCTGCAGACACAGATTAGGGCTTTGAAATATGATATGCTTTTAAATAAAGAAATTAAAACTAATTAATTCTAAAAACAGTTTAAAAATCATTCCAACAATGAAAATAATTTAAGCTTTTTCTTTTCTTTTGCCAGAAAAACATAAAAATGAACTTGCAATGCACTTTTCCATTACCTTTAGGTATAACTATATAGTAGTTTAGGTATGGGACAGCAAATAAGGCATCATGGTACAAGCAAGGCTTTGCTCTGGAAAGGGACTCTATAAAATCTGCTTCTTACAGCCTCGTCTCTACTGTCTCTGTTTTCTATGCAAAATTCACTTGTTTTCAGAATTACATTTTCTCCTACAGTCTCGGCCCAGAATCTGAAGGTTTCGATTGATGTCACTGAATTGAGGTTTCTTTAAATGATGGCCAGCTGGCAGTGAAATCCAGCTTCCTCTTTTACTGCCACATATCTATACTATTCCCTACAATAACATGTTCAACATCAGCAGAGAATGCAGAATTGTTTCTGAATGCACACAGTGATTTGATTTTGTAATTATTCAAGTTTTCACAGCAAAATTGCCCTAAAGTTTTCTATCCAAGTCTGTTGAACTAACTGAACCAAACTGTTGAAAGAATCTGATATATTCTAATAAAGTTCAGCTTGCAGGAAAAATGCCAGTCAGTTTTGCAAACTGATGCCTGTTTGCTCAGTAGTGTGTCTAAATATTGATTTAGGAGCACTGCATCCAGCAGCAAGTTAAATCTAGTTATTTCTACAATTTACTTTTTGACTTACCAAACCTAATCAATATCTTTGTCTAATAGGACTGATTTGAAGCCACTACCCAGCTGACCTCAGCTGCCCATCGCACAGCACTGCGGCACTGCATTTTTTGTCACTGCTGACTGGATTAGGCCCACGTTCCTAAAGGTCTGCTCTGCACAACTTCTGAGTGGCAAAACATTGAGGTACCCATTCTTCATTTTACATAATTTGAGTTTCAGGTGAACTAGGAGAAAGCAGGTTAGCTTTAAGGATTGCACTGAATTGACAACACATATCAAAGGTACATCTTGCCAGTGTTCATAGCATCCAGAATTACACACTTTGCAAATTTAATTTGCCTACAGACTACCTAAGATAGTATTTTCAGCACAATTATTTGTGTTATTTTTAATAATTTCCTTTTAACCTCTTCCATAGTTCAACAACAACCTCTTATACCCCTTGTTTTTCTGGAAAGGCCTTCTTACCCTGGGCTAGGCCGTGCCAACTAGGCGTTTCACTGCCAAGAGAGGTACCACTGTACTGGTTCCTTAGAATATTTGCTTTATTCAAACGCTTGCCAATTCCTTTAGGTCATCCTGCAGCACTGCCAAGAGCCCAGAAGGCCAGCCCTTCTCTTTTGAGACCTGCCCAAGTGCCAGCAGATATGCTGGCCAAGGTGCTGTCCCTTGCTGTGGCCAGAGACAGCTTCGTAGCCAAGGCCAGGGAACCAGGATCTCCTTTCCCTCAGCATCCCAGGGATGGGGAAGGCCTGTAGAGGTGGAGCTTTATGTGGAACACGCTTGTACTCATCCACCAAGTTAGAGCAGGGGAATAGGGGAGGGCAGCTTGGAGGCCCAGGCTGGGAAGCGGAGCAGACCCTCAAAGAGCCACGGTGAATCATAGAATCACCAAGGTTGGAAAAGACCTCCAAGATCACCTAGTCACCTACAAGACCACCTACCGCCGATATTTCCCCACTAAAACACGCCCCTCAGTGCCACATCTAAACGTTTCTCGAACACCTTTACCAGCTACTGAACCCTGTAGGTCTGCCCGACTGCACGGGGGGATGTGGGCATTCCCTCCTGGCATGGGGAAAAACAAGGAGAAAATGGAAAAAAATGGGGGTAGGTCAGTGAAAAAGGGAGCAGCTCGTTCCCTCATTCCCACTCTGCTACTGTATCGGGGGGGGGGAAGGGGGGAGGGGGGAGGAACAGCCGGGGAGGTGGAAAGCGAGGCTCTAACCCCGGACGAGCGACCCGGAGCAGGACTGGAACGGACCAGCCGTGCCCACCACCCGCCGACAGCGCCGCCCGCCCCGGGGCTCCCCCGCCCGCGCCCCACAATGCACCGCGCGGCTGACATGGCGGCCGGGCCGGACTGAGCCGCTGCCGTCGGGGCCTCCAGCAGCCGGAGCCGGGCATGGCGGGGGCGCAGCCCCGGCACCCCTAGGGCCGCAGCCAGGTACCGGGCTCCGGGGGTAGCCGCCAACTCCGGGGACGTCCTGCCGAGGGGGAGCTGGGCGCGTTCTGCCCGTTCCCCCCGTGCGCGGCGGGGGGAGGCGGGCCTGGGGGGCTCGGTGGGGCCTCAGCCCCCGCCACAGCCCGCAGTGCCCAGCCCCGGACGGCCGCAGGGTGCTGACGGCGGGGCCGGGGTCGGCGGGCACGGCGTCGGGGTTGTCGCGGGGAGCGGCTCCGAGGGCGGCGGGGAACGGGCCGGCCCCGCTGCAGCATCCCGCCTGGAGCCGGGTGCGTGCAGGTTGTTGTTCTTCCTCCCGGCTGGGATTAAATAAATGATTGGGGCGGAGGGGTGGGGGGGGGGGGGGTAGGCCGTGTTTGCCAGCTGTGCCCCTGTCTTCTGTTAGTCGCCTAAACCAGAGGTTCTGCTTTCTGAAACGATGCACAGTGATCCCTCCACCTCTGCTAGAGCTCTTTTGTTGGCTTATCTTGTGTACAAATGCATAAGTGGCTCCTGGGCTTTTGCAGTAGGTTGCAGTTTGCTAGTTGGCTGAAAGTGTCACATTACCTGAGGCCTTCTGGCTTTTAAGGTTGTTTCTGGGTCTGTCAAAGGAGGACGAGCTGATTACACGCAGAGAAACAATATAATAAGATCCAGGCTTAGGTTCTAGGGAGGGACTAGGATGCTAAGGTGATAGTGGCATCTACGTAAGAATCTATTAATTAATTGTTTTTGTTTTTTATGCCATCTGCGTGTTACTTTATTTCCTGAACGCTGCCGTGGGTTTAAGAGTCATTGCATTTGTTTGAAAATAAGGAATACATGTTGTTTCTGTTTTTGTTTGACTTGTGCTCCCAGTTTGAGTAGGTGCTTATGCATCGTCTGACCCCTGATGGTTATGACATAATTATTTCCGTGACAAGAAAAGCAACTTGGCCATGGGCATGTTACTTAATTACAGCATCTGGCTGAAGAAGCTATATTAGGAGTGAGAGATCTGCTTTTCGAACATTGGTAGCGTGGTGAGCTTTTTTGTCTTCTATCTCACTTCTGTGATAATTGCTTCCTGAATTTTATTTTTTATTTATTTTTTTTTTTTAGGATGAAATTAGAGTTTCCCATCAGATCTGTGTGGGGGTATGTTCCCAGCAGATACATAGGGAGGGATAGGAAAGTTCCTTCTGTTCTCTCTTCTTGCATAGAAAACAGCTGAGGCTTTTGTCTTGTACTTGGCTAGCACAGGAAGAAAAACAGCCGGATGCCACAGGGCACCTGCACAATGCAGGGCATTTACCTGGCCCTTGCTCTGGAGGGAATTGCTGCTATGGGAAGAATGGGGAGAAGGATTTCCCTGTGTTCTGTCTGAAAGCAAGGTGTCCCAAGGGAGCTTTTCTTACGTTTCTGGTGGATCTGCTTGTCACAGTAACAGTTTTAGTTGTGTGTTCACACCAATACCATAAGGCTGTTCAAAATTTTTCCCACCTGAGAGTATATCTAATTGTAATGCTTGCTCCTGAATTTCTCAGTGTTTCTTCTTAATTAGCTTTATTTCATTATTGTCTCCACCTTAATAATGTAATACTGGTACTGACTTGTCCCAAAAGCTCATAGAAAGGAATGTCCTGCATTTTGCTTATCAGGTTGATTGCAGTATGGAAGCCCTCCAGGGGAATCGATGCTTCTGGTGCTTTTGGCACATTATCAAACAACATACAATATAATCATAGGTTGTTTAATTGTATATAAGTGATAGATCAATAATTCTTTCAGCTTAGAAGTACTAAAAACCTATTAACTAAATTTAGCAACAGAGCTTATGAAATTCAGTTTTACTTTTGAGCAGTGATGCATACGTAAACGTATATGTAGTGGTACGGATTGGATCTCGGTTCTGATATTTTAGTAAATCTTTGGAAAAAACAGTGTGTCAGATGTTACTAGATTACTTATGTAATTTTTATTTCTGTTGTATAAAAGAAACATTGCTGGCAAGAAGTAGCTTTCAGATTTCAGTTTTTGGTGTCTGCAAAACTTGACGGGATTCTGGAATCAATTTTGTGTTAGAAACAGTTACTACTCAGTCTGTGTGCCCACTATATGAATTTATACTTGACAGCTTTTCTCAAGTCATGGTTTTCAGCATATTTCTTTCAGGAGTGAAAGCACAGGTTACCAGGAAAGCAGTCATAGGGATACGGGTAGCAGATCCATTTGCATTAGTTTGTGAACCAGTTTGCAACTGTTGTGAAGTAGTTCAAGGGATGTCCTAAAGGATTAGAAGTTGGGTGAAAGGATCAGTGTCGTTAGATACAAGAACCAGATAAACTTCTACGCTGAAAATACATAAGGTTGTATTTTTATTTAGCACAAATGGTAAGGACCAATGGAGTTTTAAGAACAAGATGGATAGATTGGATTTGAACATGCAGCTGCAGTCTAAGCCAGTTTCATGATCAGTGCAGGCCTTCAGAAGCTTCTTGAGCTCTGAAAGGCTTTACACATATGTAGGGCTGTGCTGTTTTGTTTTCTTTCCAGCCTCCTACCCAGTGTTGGTACAAATGTGTTTGTTTTTAAAAGTGAGAGCTGAATTGGTTCAGTTTCCTGATCATGTTACAGCATGTACCTTACAGCACAGAGCAGCGTTTGAGGCAGGTGGCACCCCTCATTTGGCTTCAGTGCTTCAGTCGATTGTGGAGCTCTCGTGTTCTTCAGAAGTTTACAATTATTACAGTAAAATTGATGTCAGAATTAAAGCATATTGAGGCATTAGAAGTCCTTATGTGAAATATAAAAGGAAGGAGAGATAGTCCAGCTCAACTGCACAGCTAGTGGGACTGACAGGAGGGCTTTCCTGAGTTTGGAACAGGAGTATCACAGGCAGTGATATGTTCAGAAAGAAGTATCTGGCATCTGCTGTTGGCAGCACGCCTCTTTCTTACCTTTGCAGTGAGCCACGTCTTGCTGTAGGAAAGACAGTTGGTGTCAATGCGAATAGGAGCTGGTGCATCATGTCTGGATTTCCTGTCTTGCATGTTCTGCTCATTTAAGGATTCAGTTGTGGGGTATTTATACTACATACATCAGCGCTGTTTTGTATTAAGCAAAGCATTTCCTGTTAGCTCAGTTATTCAGTGGTACTTGTCTAATTCGGACAGAAGCTCACTACACTTCTATATGTAAACTTGCTTATCTGAGTAGTCCTTCTTAGTAGTTTCTTATCCTCCACAATAATATTTAACATCAGAGCTTCGTGCTAGTCTTCCCTAGGCTCAGTGCTAAAGTACTGCTGTGTCTGTTGTATTTAATGTTACGTGTACTGCGCTGCCTTCCTTCTGGATAAGTTTTGGAAGTACTATGCTTACAAGCTTGAATCCTTCAGCTTCTAGAGACTGGAGGATCTGAGACTGTGCGTAGATAGCACTTACATGTTTGTTACTAAGAATACCTGTGGGTTTATTGCTGGTGGAGCCTGAGGCGCTTTAGTGGCCAGTAATCTTCTGATAGTTTTAGTTCTAAGTAGTTTGGAAAAACACCAGGGATTGATAACAGTTTGTACTAGGTTATGTCTACTTTATCGCAAAACAAATATAAACATGTGATTTTTCTTCTTAACTACGGGCGCAGAACAAGGGAATGATATGTGTGAGTTCTCGGGTGCAAAAAGGGGCCTGAGGTTATAACCAGGGTAGAAAAGACTCATTCCCCTTCTCAGGGCATTGGCACTGTCTGCAGGAGGAGACATCACCTGTGCTGCAATATGAGCAGAGTGTGTGAGACAGCCTGCCCTTTTGTTTCTGTCCGTGGCTGCAGCCTTTGTTTGTTGAATTTCACTTTATTTGTGTTGGAGGTTCAGCTGGACTGCGTTGGGAATTAGCCCAGGGAGGCTGAGGTTAATCACCCCTGGGAGGCTGGCTGGGGAGATTTCAGCTTGTGGACAATCATAATGGGGCAGATAAAGGCAGCTTTCAGATAAAAATGTCAGGGCTCTCTATCTCAAGGGAGGGAACGCTTTACAGAATGAAGTGATAACAGTTATGTTTATAGTACTTTCTCTATGTATGTTTAATCTATTTGTCCCTGAGGAAAAAAGAGCAAGACCACAAGAGACCGTTCGTTTTCCCTTTAGATGTTCTTCTGCACTCTTGTAGACATCTTTGGACGTTTGAGCCAGTTGGGAGCAAATTTTAGAACACATTTAATGTAATGTCAAAAGGTTGCTGAATTTCTGAATGTTATCTTGGAAAAAAAATGATGCCTCAGTAGAGGAGCAGTCTCAGCTGAGGGGAAGGCAGGGGAAAGTTCTGTTTCCTCATAAGGGGGATAACTAAGAACCATCAGCAAGTATGTTCCTTGAGCTGTAGCACACCTCCACCTGCCAAGCAGGTTGTAGCCGAGACAGTGAAACACAGAATGCATCCATAAGGAACTGAGAGTCTTTAGTCTGACTGCTAACAAAATGGTTCAAACAGAAATGCTTTGCAAAAGCATTCTGTCACAACTCACAGTGGAAGAGCTCACAATTCCACTTGGCCTTTGCCTTTGCATAAGCCATGGAGAAATCTGACCCAAGATGAGTGATTTTAAAAGGAGTTCACTACAGCTGAAAAACATGAGAAGAAGAAGCGAAAGGGCAGATGGGTAGAAACATCTTCTTGAAACTTGTTCTTTTTTTTCTTTTTTTTTCCTTTCCTGTTTGGAAGTGTTACCCTGAATTTTTGCAATTCAAATGCAGAATTTTCTATTGCTAATCTGAGAGAATGAGGAAACAGAAGAAATGAAAGCGAAACAATCTTGTTCCTTCATTTTCTCTGCCTGAAATGAATTCTGCAGTAGATAAATCTAAGCTGAATTTCAGTGTTTGAAAATTTGGTTGTTGTAGGTGTGTGTAGCCTTAACCACTTCCTAGAATTTGAGGTCAGACGATACATTCCCTTACCTCAAGCTGTTGTATTTCAGCCAGATTACTTTTCAGTGGAGTGCCAAGCATTGAGGTGGATTTAGAGGAGTAAAATGGGCACTGTCCATTCAGGGGGGAGGAAGGGATGCTAAGTCCTCTGTAACACCAAAATATGAAATAAAAGGAATATGCTGAAATGGTTTCAGCAGGTGAATCTACCTCACTTTGCGGATGCAGGTGACAAACTGTTTTTGTTGCAAGCCTGTCTGGGAGAAAATTCTGTTTTTGTTCCAGGTCGGGCAATTGGTATGAGCCTGAACTTGTGAGTAAGAGATGCCTTCCAGGTTTCTGCAGAGATGCCACCTCAGCACTGATTCACTCTGCTCCAGTGTTTCGTTTCCAAACGTGTTATTCTTTTTGGAGGCACTCCTTTCCCTCCCCCCGTTTCCCTCTCTGCTGTACGGATGCCCAGTGGCTGGCAGAGGACGAAGGATTTTTTTAGGCTGTCGTGGTTTTAGTAGTGGTCTCTTTTTCCTTTTGAATGATAAAGTTTTGTGAGTTGGTTTACTTGGCGCTTTGTTGAGATGGATAATGTGGTTGATACTGAATACGTTACAGCAGTTCAGGTTAATGTTAATTTGCTACATCATTTCAGTGTTAAAGAACAGAATTTATCCCTAAACACGACATTATTGCTCTGGCATTTTAGAGTCTAAATTTATGTGGAACTCTTGACATTAATTTTTACAAAATATTCAAGCCCCAGGAAATTGCATGAGTGATCTTTATTCTTATTTCTTGGGGATAAAATATCTCTGTGCTTTTTAACCTTAGCTACTTCCATTTGCTTACACTTCCTCCTAATATGTAGCAGTATTACAGTTTTCAGTTTCCTAGCTGGGTTACAGAGATAGGTGATTTTCCTGTCACACTTAAAACTAAGGAAGCTGCTAATGAAAGGTATGTGATGTTTGTGCATTTGTGTAAAGCTTTCTCTCTGAGTTCTCTTTGAATGTGTAACTGTGTTTTGTATTGAACAGCTGAAATCAAACAGTAGAATTTTGTGGATTTCTTTTAAACTTTCTTGTGAAATGTGACTGTAACAATTTGACACTTAGAAAAGCAGAGCAGAACGAAGCCTTCCTTTTGCTCCAATGCCGCATTTTCACAGTAATCTCAGGCTGGCCTTGGTGCCAAGGGAAGTTGTTCCACCACACTTCTGGCTGTTTGTTGGCAGCCCTCCTGCTGCTCCTGCCTCCGGCCAGCTGCTTTGGCTATCCAGTTTTAGTCCCTGCAGAAGTGCGCAAGGGTGGGAGCAGCCCAAGTGGGGGAAGGTGTAACACCTGGAGGAAGGTGTTTGTGCTCTGTGAGGGCTGGTGCTGACTTCCATTGCTTCACAGTGAACACAGGAGTGTGCCCTGGGTGTGTCAGAGTCCAGCTTCCATCGGCGGCATGGTGTGGTTGTCAGAAGTGACGGAGAAATGAAAGTGGAAGTGAGGATTTATCTTGCTTACGTGTGACCCCACCCCAAGGCAAGCAACTAAAGCATAAAGAAGAGCTTAGAATTTTGAGTCTTTCCCTACATTTTGTTTCCCTTTAAAAATTGTATACATACCTCTGTAGGAGAACACAGTGTTGTTTAGAGATAACAGGGTGCTGTATAGAGCTGTAATTGCGGTAGTCTTGCAGGCAGCTCTTTGGGCAGAGGGGTTGCACACCAGATCCGATTTTTGTAGCCCAGGCCCTTCTCACTGCAGTCTGGCTGGAGCAGCCCTGATGCAGTGGTCATTCCTGCTGGGGCTGGTAAGAATTCCTGCAGGAGAGACCAACTACAAGCCAAAGGCAAATGCTGCTCGTTCTTCTGGAGCTTTGACTGCTGGTCTAGACATGTGAGCCAGACATAATGGTGTTTGGTAGGAATACATGACTTTCTGAGGTAAGATGCATAGCCATTTGAATATGTTTACTATCATTATTATTTTTTTCTGAGTTTGTTAGTTTATTAAGAACTCTGACATTAACTTCATAAAAGCTCTTCTTTTTGCTTTTGTTTTTTATTTTTTTTAAGGTAATACATATTTCAGTGGTGTTTACAGAGGTATAAGCTGTCCATTTTTAGTAAGTGGTTTGTATCCTGAAGTGTATCCTGGAGTATGTGTCTCCTCAAAGTGACAGATAGTAGGTAGTTATGTAACCTGAAAATATGCTATCCTTTATGCTGATATTCAAAAAGATGTATTTTTTAAGAGGCATTTTAATATGATACTTCTGGTTTTTCTTTTTTGGAGTACAGTAACCTTATGTTACCCTAATAGTTGTAATTCATTATTATTATTATCATTATTATTATTTTTCAATGCTATTCCTTAGCTAAAATATAAGGTACTTATTTTGATGGGTTCTGTAAAACCCAGAACTTTCCATGTATCGTGCTTCTAACTACCAGGTAGGTAGGTGGAATGGAAAGAGAGAAACTCTTCCAGAATTCCACATCTTGCTATAGCTATACAAAATCGATTTTCTTCTGAGTCTAATACTTTATTCTCATAATTTCTTATTGCTAACTCAAGGTTGTTATAAAAGAAAAAATCCTGTTTCTTGTTACAGATTCTTCTTTTTCACTGTCTACATTGCAAAGATTAATTCCTTAAAAACAGGTTCTGTTATTCATGCTTAGCTTCCCATTGGTGCTGTAGTCTTTGAAAAGTCTCAGTAAAGTTCAGATGATATACTACTTAAAGGACAGAGGATTAGATGAATAAGTGTAGTCTCCAGCTAAATAAAACATTGACTATTTCTGTTTTTTACTGACGAAAATCATAATTAATTGATGGCAATTACTGTATGAGAATTGTATGTGTGAAATGTTGTGCTTGTGTGGATGTAGATGATAGGTCAGATTTGCTCTTAATGGTTTGAGTTACATCCCTATTTTTTTTTCAGTAGCTAACTCAATCGCTATGTTTTATTGCGTGATGTTTTTTTAGACTTCTCCAGTTTTCTTTTTCAGTGTAGTTACAGACATCTTGGCTTTTAGAATTTTTTTTTCATAAAGCCAAAAATAGGGAGGACAGAAAAAAGCAAGCTGTTGGCAGATTTATTACTGAGTGTTTTTTATCATGTTCTGCCATTTTTTGGTCACTTCATATCTCCTCCTCCTTCTTATAACAGAAGATTAATGACGTTTTCATGATTTTTATTTGTAAAATAGACTATGTTATGCAAATTCACTTATGCCTCTGGGGAGTGGGAAATGTGCTTCCTATAATCATTAGTAGTTTTCTTTGTACTTTTCTTTGTAGAGCTTTATTTTAATACATTGCGTCTGCAGAGCATTGATATTTTCCCCTCAGTTTACAAATGTCTATCATTATTTTTTTCAGCAGACAATCAGCCACGATCCTTGCACAGGGGATTTAAAATCAACTACAGATTACTGGAGAATTGCACTTCACGAGGACTCGAGATAGGAGAAGCAGGTCTTCACTATAATGGAAGAGGCCAAGAGCTCAAAGAATGGCAATCATGACCCAAGGAAGTCTGTCCGTCTTGTCAGTGAGGAAGGCAAAGCAGTTAAAATTACAAATAATCAAAATTATAAGCATAATAGAAATGACAAATCTGTGAAAGATATTGGGAGAAGTTCTCCAAGTGGGAATAGCAGCAAAAAAAGTAAACAAAATGATGTTTTTTCTGAAAAACAAGGAGAAAATAAATCATGCAAAGTAAATAGTTGTATTCCTGGGACTAAAGACACTGGGTCAAATGTTCAGGAGAGAAATCATGGAAAAGTGAAAAAAAATTCTAATTTATCATCAGCAGTGGAAAACCTGAAACAGCCGAAAACTCAACAAATGGCAGAAAACTTTCTGGGCTCCCATGTTTCTGGGAATGGGGTCAAGGTGGAAACCTTAACAGCTACTCAGAAAGGGAAACTGGTATTGGAAAATCCGCTTGGAGTTCATGCATTGAAGACTAATGTTGATCAGACTGGTGATCCTGGGAGGACTGCTTCAGATCAAAGAAAACTGGAACATAAGCCTGATGACTTCAGTGAGTATTACTCAACATTGCAGCCTTCATTTTTTAATTGTTTCTTCTGATGAAATTGTGAACAATGGGCTTTGAAATGTTTCTGTTGTGTATTTTTTCATATATTATAAATTGCTGCTTGCATTGACAGGTAATATGTTAATATAAGCGTATTACTTAGAGAATAAGAGATTATGATAATGGCTTTTTTTTTGGTGCCTTAAATTTAAACGTCTTTGTAAGATACTTGAAGTGCGTGGGTTTCAGGCAATTTTGTGAATATAGTGTCTTGGGCTGGAGGAGAACCCTTCATAATATCATTGCCATTTATGGAAATGCCAGGTGTTAACTGCTTTTCAGAAAGATCAGGAGAAAAAAAATATGTAAGAACGCATTTTTGATAGATATGAGGGAAATATTTACCTTTTTGTGTGTGTATTATGCTCTGTTTCTTACTAAAAATGTTTAAAAGATGATTTGGCAGATGGCTTTTCAGTTTAGGGAGCCGTGGAACACTTTCCATCCAGCAGTAGTTACCTTTAGGAGTGTTTAGTATGTGTCTTTTTCAGTTTCAGAGTTAAACATATGGGTCAGCATTTATCTCATTTCAGGTCAGCTGCTTATCATAGACTTTGTCATGCTTTTGCCGAACACAGTGTTCTCTAATAAAATGTTGCTTGAAGGCTATAAAGTCAGAGTGCAGAGCTTCCATGTGAAATGTTTCCCACCACTGCAGCAGAAATGTGGAAATAAAAGGGAAAATAAGAAAAAAATATATATAATTTTACATATCTTTGTAAAATTTAACAGGAAAAAAAGTTGAAATGGTAGCATCCCCTTACTGGCTAGCTCTTTGTAGACCACCATCAGTACTGTACTGAGGGGACCATCTGTCACTGGCAAAACAGGACTTGAAAATTTGCTCAGATTTTGTTTCCAGGCTAGTCTCAGGGAAAAAGATCACGTTTGGTGATGTAAAAACTACTGGAGTAATTTAAGATGTAGGTGTTTGTAGAGTGTAATGAACTATGAACGATTCATAGGCATCTGGAGAAACTGGACTGGAACTGAGCTGTGTGTTTGAGTAGCAGCATTCCAGAGCTCTGTGGTTGCTAGCCCTGGTATCATGGCAATGCGTCATGGTCTGTTCAACTACAACTCCCAGCTGTCATCTAACATGGGTGGTTGAAATGTCTGGCAGCTGGCTTTTTGAGGTTGTTTGGATAAATGTATTTAAAATCGGTTTTGATTGTTTCCGTAGCAAAATATGTTATTTAAAAGAATAATAATTGAGTGTAGTACTTTTATTTCTGTTAAGTAGAGCATCAGGACCTCATGTTCTTTTTTGCCTTGAAGGACTTAATGGAGATTATGAAGTTAGCAAAATGGACCTTACTTGTTCTGGTGTTTAGCCTGGAATATAACTCTGTGCCTCGCCTCTTAGTGAGATGCTCTTATCTGCAGTGGTCTCTGTACTCTTACTTTTCCTGAGTTATTCTGAAGAAAACTGTTTCTTTCTCTAGGTAAAATAAAGAATTCTGAATCAGCTAGAGAACATACCTTGGAAGCTGATTATTTAGAAAACACCGCTGTTATTGATGAGTCTAATCTGACAGCTGAACAGCAACTGGGATTGAAACAAGCTGAAGAGCGTCTGGAAAGAGATTATATCTCCCGACTTGAAAAAGTAGGTTGAGTTTTTTTTATCAGATAAAAAAGAAGATGAGTATCTTCTCTTGCCTCTGTTTCTCCTTTATAGTGAATCACTTTAGTCATTTAAGATACTAACCATAGTTGTTGACTCATTAATTGTCTCATTGTGACAGAAGATAGGAATTGAAAACTTAGCCTTCCTTTTGTGGCACGTGTAGCATTCATAGAACAGTTGGTTTTTTTAATTCTGCACATCTAAAGGTTTACATTTCCATTACTTATTTAAAGTTTTCTAGAAAGTCCTATACCTGAAAATTCAAGGTATAGGATTGGAAAGGAACCTCAGTATATCTTCAGTATGTTAGCCTTCTACCAGACCAAGTCACCTGTATTAGAGATGACTTCTTAAAAATGTTTATTTAAGCTGTTGTAGTAATCTCCAATGAAATGTGTTTCACAATCATTAAAGCTATCTCACAAGTTAATACCTAATTTAAGTGTCTCTTGGAGCATTTTAATCTCTCATATGTTGGCTTAGGAAAATAAACGTAATGGCTTATAACCTTCATCAGCAACTTTCCACACATTTGAAGATCATTACCATTTCTCCCCGCAGACTTGTCTTGCCAGATACACTCTTTGTTCTTTAGTCAGTAGGGGTTTTTTTTCAGTTAATGGTGCATTCTTTTTGCTTTTCTCTGGGCTTTCACCACTTGGCCCATTTAACTGTGGTATCCTAAAGTGGACGCCGCCTTTTAGCTGAAGCCTTATGTGTAAAGAAGAAAGCTGGCTTAATCTATCCAAAGTAAAGCATTTGTGTTTAGGATGTCTGTTTTTTTCCCGTGTGTGGGTTTTATTCTTAATTGTTATTTGCTTGCTTGTTTTTTATCAGCAATAAGATATTGGCCTGTAGCTTGGTCAGCTATGATCCACATATCCTTTTCTTAAGAAATGTCCAACTGGGTGTTCTCAGCCCTGTATTTCTTTTAGTTGTCAGTATCTAAAGACGAATCATCATTGCTTTGATAGGATTTGGTTGCAAGTTTCTTGTGCCATTTCTCTGATTTCTTGTGATCAGTGAACTGTCATCTTAACGCAGAGTACATAATCACTTCCAGCATTATCTTTCTCATCTGTAGTCAGCACGCTCTCTTTTGCACTTTGTAAATCTCTCACAAAAATATGAATGAATCTCACCCCAGAGGGACCCCCGTTGAAACCTACTTGGCACATGCTTTTAGACCGGCGATGGGCCAGTCCAGGTATGTGTGCTCTGAGGACAATTTTCTGAGCAACTTTACTCTCACCTTACTGTTCTTTATTTAGGTAGTATTCACCATCATCTTTTTAGAATGATACTATGACAAGTGACAAAAACTTTGTAGAATTCAGTATGCAACATCTGCTGCTTCTTCAAGCTTTATGGTTTTCTTTTAGAAAAACAACCCTAAAATTGGTTTAGTATAGGTTAGTTTACAGCAAGTCAGTTTGTCACCTATGGCCCATTTCTTTCCTGAATGGTTATTAATAACTTATTTATTACAGGATTTTTCTGGACGCTAATTCTAGCTGGTCTCTAACTGACTCATCCTCTCTAGCCTTTTAAAGATAGTCTTGAGTTTTTCTTTCCTAATGATCTGGAATCTTTCCATTGTGTGAGTTCTTTAAAACACAGCCGCCTTTGAGATGTGTTTGCACTCTAAATAGCCAAACACAAATTTCATTAGACTTGGCTTTTCCTGAGGTTTCTAATTTACTCTGGTAATAGTCTGAAGCTATTTATTTGTTTATTTATAAAATTCTTTCTGCTTTCATTGGTGTTAAGCATATCTACGTGATGGAGATAGGCTTTACAACAGAGGCAAAATAAAAGGCATTATGTGATTCAGCCTTTCTGGCAACTATTGGCATAATACTGCAGATCAGTATTGGAAAGGAGTACCCAATTGTTAATGCTGATAGCCATTTAATTTTAGAAGTGTTAGAGTATTACTTCTGATCTGCTCCAGTCATTTGGGATTGAATACATGAATCTTCCAAACTAGCCAAGCGTAGGTTTAAATTGTGTTCCAAATGGGTGTTTAATATCATTTTATTAGCTAACAATCTCAAAGTAAATAAGGATGAAGAGAATTTGTAAGAAAAGTGTAATTACCGTCACGTTTTACATTCATATTTAATCTACAGTTGGAGACTATCAAACCTTTTTTTCTCAGTTGTTTTTCCTTCTTTCTGAAAGCAGAGGATCAAAACCAGTAAATAAAGAACTTGCCTGAATGTATCAGTAACTTAGCTCTTCAGTATAAGAAGTGAAATTTTAAGAAGCTGTAATATCTTAAAATGGTGTTCTCTGTTCATTCGTTATGCCATTGGTAGAACAGCTGGTGTTTTCAGAATGCTTTTTGGCTTTTGCAAATATAGATATATTAGAATTAGGATGAAATTTTTAAGTAGTTCTTTTCCTCTCTCAGTTCTAACTAATAGATGTTAGAAGTTTTCCAATAAGTCTGCGGGAAAACTGAGGCATTTCTCTGGGGCCTTTTCAAGAGGGATTGTGGAACAGCTCTCCCATTTGAAATGAATATATCAAAATGCTTCCTGCATCGATAGCAGTGTTTAATTAGAGCAAGAAAAACAACTGCAAGGTGGGATAGATTAAAGTGGAATACTTGAGAACAACACTGCATCTTTGCAGAGAGGATCCATTCTGACTTTTTTCCTCCTCTGATTTCCAGAGGCTTGGCAGCTCAGCTGCTTCTTGCAGACTCTCACCTGTCCATCCAAAATGCTGAGCACCTCAAATTATTCATCAAAATACAATAATCTTATTCCTTGTTGTACAATCCCACCTTATTCATAGTTTAGTCACCAGGAAGTCAGTAATTGGCTATCGTCCTCCTTGTTGGCCAGCCGCACCCTCTTAAATAGAACAAAAAATACAGTACTTGCACAGTCTGCTGTGAAAATGCCAGCCAAACACCACCACCATCTGTCATAACATATACAATAGATAATGTGATGAAGACTTCCCATTTTCTCGTCAGAGAAGGGCAGATAAATGCGGAGATGTAATAAATCTGTAGTTACTAAAAGTTTGATCTGACAAGGGAATGGCTTGCTGGCCTTTAATTCAGCTTTAAGAGGCAGAAACTCTTTGGTCTTTATCTTGCTTCACAAAAATGTATTGAGAAGTGTAATGTTCAACTCATCTCACTTGCTTTCTTCACTTTCCCCTCTTGTCATTTGGGTAAAAATGCACTTGCACCATGTTTTTTTGAAGATTCCATAATGTTCACAAAGCACTTTTATGTTAGAAATGTTAAATAATTGTTAAATAGAATTCGTTGTTCAAACAGTTGAGTTTTTCAGACACTGATGTTAGAAACATCTTATTTTAATCTATGGCCATTTTTCCCCAGCGCTCCCCAGAATACACCAACTGTCAGTATCTATGCAAGCTCTGCTTAGTACACATTGAAAATATCCAGGGAGCTCACAAGCATATTAAAGAAAAACGTCATAAGAAAAATATAATGGTAAGTTAATCACGCTTTCAAATGCCTTTTTTTTTTTTTCCTGTTTCTTCTTTTTTTAAGAGGGTTTTTTTGTTTTGTTCTGTTTGTTATGGGGTATGTTTTCTTTAATCACTTCCGCTTAGGTGAAAGTTCGTATCTGCTGAGCACAGATCCATAAATGTCTGTTGTTCTCTTCCTGTTTGAGAGTATGGATTGATATCTGTCCAGACAGAGAAGGAAGAAAACTTTTTGGTCATTGTTTCTGAATTGTCTGAGTAGTAGGCTGTTCATCACACTTGTAGTAACATAAGGCAAGGCAGCTTGGGTGAGAAACGTATTTAGTCTCCAGTTTCTTTCAAAAGTAGTGTCATTGGTAGCAAGACCTCAAAGGATGGAGATGGGATTGGAACTCTTTTGTTGTGGTTTTGTTGTTGTTATTTTTTTTCTTTATTTATATCCCTTCTAGGATGGGTAAACAGATGAGATAGTATGTCTAGACTTAAAAAAAAGATAGTTAAAGTAGGGAGGGATTCTGTTCCTGAGATGGCTTCATCATCTCCCTGCGGTGATGTATGTGTTTAATATGAAAAACTCCGATGCATCTCTAAGATTTTCAGTAAAAAAGACAAATAGTTTCTTTGTTAGATGCGCTAGTGTTAGTTTGTGCTGTTTTAAGAAACAATGTAGAGTTCTGTGATTTCAGATGGTTGTTGGAAGAGTGATTTAAACTAGTTCCCAAAATTCAATCTATTTTTCCTGTTTCTATGTATTTCATACCAAACTTACGTTTGTAATGAATGCTCTAATTCTCATAAATATACGAGTCATCACCTGGAAAACTGAATACCATAAATCCAGACCATCTCATAAAGTAACATTTTGATTTGTGTTCAGTTATTAGTTGTAAAGGATTCTGGTTCTCTCCCATCAAATTTGCACCATGGGGGAAAAAAAATAAAACGGCAACAAACCAGCCCCACATTTAATATGGAAACACTCCTGTACCGTGCTTTGCATCTGGGCGTGGAGATAAGAATTCGGAAATGAGGTGTCTTTTCCACTGAATGGAAGTGATAGAGGACAGGGCATGGTTTCAGTTTTTCATGTTTGTCTTCAGAAGGTTTTTTGTAGTACACCACATGGCAGTGGTGTGTAACTGTCCAAATGTTGTACCTATTTTGTACCTATTTGCAGCTCTAATTACTGATGTATGACTGCTGAATGAGATTTGCAGTGAGAAAGGAGCAGTTGAAAGATGAAGGCTAGTACTAATGAAACATTATATTTGTACTGTACTGATGTGCTTAGTGAATAACTGTTTTCAGGTTATTATTTACTTCTGTTGTCAGTCACATTTCATTTAGTAGATGAATTTGTGAATCTAGTTACTGTTTCACTTAGCCCCAAATGACTTGATGCATCTGACATAGTTACTGCTGTTGGGTGAGTTGATTATAGTATGATGCATTAAAAGTTCTTTTTTGTGCTAGTTGTTTAGGCAGCAGCAAGAGGAGACTGAACTTTAAAAAATCCCTGGGAGCTGGGAGTATCTCTTCTGCTGTTCATACCCTTCGTTCCAGTACAGCCTGCTCTGAAAAAATCGGTGTGATTCTTATGTGAAAAAGTAGCTTTTTCCAATCAGATACTTCTATTATGTAGGAACGGATAGAGCTTTTTATTTCCTTGGGTGATTTCTCTTTCAGAGCTGTCAGAAAACATGGTTCAGGAATACAACGCACCAGATTTCTTCCCCAGTTGCCAGCTGTGAAATAACATGTTTTCTTTTAAACACAGCATCTGCTATTGTTTCTAAGTTGATTGTGCCACTGTGTTTGTGGGTTAGGTAGGGCAGAGTTAGTACCTCTGGAAATGTTTGGTCAGGACACTTGTAATTAGAGCATAGTTAGCAAACAGTACTTTTTTTTTTTACGTATTATGCAATACTGTGAGATACGTACATTGATACATATCATGCAATACTACAAGATATCCTTTTCTCTTAAAATACAAGTTTTTACTTTTATCATCCAATAATTATTCAGGAAAAACAAGAAGAAAATGAGCTGCGTGCCCTCCCACCCCCTTCTTCTGCACAGTTGGCTGCCCTGAGTTTTACACTCATTGAGGCAGCAAACGAACAAGGCATATCAGATGACGACTTCAGAATTCGTCAAGAAATTGTAAACGAGATGGAGAAAATTATTCAGCAGCCCTTACCAGGTATCCATAGCATCCTCCATTTTCTCTACTTGAAAATTGTTCTTTTTATTAATGGAGAATTAATACACTTGAGGTTAAACTATCTTTGTATCATACAATACACAGGCATTTTAATACTAGCAGTTGATTTAAAAGCAGCTAACAAATCTACAAAAAGAGAGAAATATGATTGTCCTTACCTTTGCTTCTCTCTGTATGTGTTTATTGAAGCTGTTGGTCCTCTTCAAGTGGTGATTTGTAATAAAGACTGGAAGTATCCACAGCACCAAATATTTCCTACCCAGTTATGATTAAAGCTGCAGGCACTGAGGATCTCCTTCAGGCTCCAGTCCTACAAACTCTTCCGCCTGTACCTTACCTAACAGTACTGAGCGTCTGTGGCTTTTACAGTAGAGAGATTTATTTTCAAGTGTACTTAGATATGCTTGCATAAGTGTCACAGGGGCTGGGGTAGGAAGGAGAATATGAGAAGGTTCTTGAAGTAGAAGAAAAAAAGTCCTACCAGTCCTTGTTTTTGATGTCTTTTGGGGGCAAGTAGAAGTTACATGACTCAATTTTCTTTAAAGCCCGGGTTTGGGAAAAAGAGTGGTAACTCCAGTGGTTTTTGTAGCCATATGAGATATTTTCAGTACTTAATTGTGATCTGAAATATCTATGGATATTTATCAGCAAATATTGGTTAAAACAAGTTATTTAGATCAAGAAATGTTATTGCTTAGCAAGTATTTATAACCAGTCAGTATTAAATGAAGAAGATACCTTAAATAGGTCAAAATGTTACATTCACCTAATGATGTATAAATACCATACCTTGTCTTTATGAGTGCTTTATGTTGATAAAAATATGAAACATTGTCTGGGTAGGTATAATGCTTAGTCACATGTATTGCTTTGGTGGATGTAGGTAAGTTCACAGAATCATAGAATCGCCAAGTTTGGAAAAGGCCTCTGAGATCATCTAGTCCAAACATCTACCTGCCACCAATATTTCCCACTAAACCATGTCCCTCAGTACAACATCTAAACGTTTCTTGAACACCTTCAGGGACGGAGGCTCAACTTCTTCCCTGCCCATTCCAGCACCTGACCACTCTTTCAAATAAATGTTTTCTAATATCCAACCTGAACCTCTCCTGGTGCCACTGGAAGCCATTCCCTCTTGCTCTATTGCTAGTTACACAGGAGAAGAGGCTGACCCCCACCTCCTTTCTAGTTGTAGAGAGCTAGAGAGTCTTCTGGGCCTTCTCTTCTCCGGATAATCCCAGTTGGTTTTTTTCTTTCTCAGATGTGCAGCATGTTACTTTACTAGAATGTGTAAAACATTCAAATCTAACGAAATATTAAAGTCATTGACAGAAAACAGTTTTCAAATGCCTTATTTCAGCTGTTAAAACTGGGTTGATCTTCTGTCTCTTTGTTTTAAAAATACCTTTCTTTTTCCCCTTTGCTCTACAAAAATGCCATATTGAGAAGGACGTTCCTTTGTTTCTTTGTTTGCTGTAGGATGATCAGAATTATTTTTAGGAGCTGTGTTTAATATGTGCTTAAATGTAAGATGCTGTATAGAAGTTAGGCTTGCAGTGTGCAGCTGTGCTTAAATGTTTTCTTTGTGATATTGCCACATGTGGCTCCCAGTGCAAACTAACACACTGTTGAGTTTTCTGCTGATAGTATTTTGACAAAAGAGAAAGTGAAGGAAGTGGTTAGTGTTCTTGTAAATATTCATTAAAAGTACTGTACTGGTGCCTATTATGTTCTAGTGAGTCTGTTTTCAAAAGTTGTAAATTAGGAGGAAATTCACTTTACTACACTATGCATAAACATGGGATGTCCTGGCGTGATTTGAAACTGTGTATGAATAAGATTGATTTTCTCATAAGAATTATTTTTATGATATTTCTGTTTGAAAGTATTTGATCAGAATGCGAAGAGAACACTGAAAAAAGGCAGTAAAAATCCTCTTCCCTGTGAGACTGTTTAAACACTGGAACGGGTTGTAAAGTCTCAGTTCTTGGAGATATTTAGGACCCAACTGGGCACAGTCCTGGGTGTTCTGTGCAAGGTGACCCTGTGTGAGCAGGGTTGAACTAAAGGGTCTCCAGAGATTCCTTCCAACCTCAACCATTCTGCAGTTCTGTAACAAAGATCCCTCCTTGCTGCCCCAAGTGATGAATAATTTGGAAAGAGTTGAGGATAGTCTCAACTTGCAGCTGACATGCATTCATCAGAGCCTTAATATATGCTGCAGGAAAGGCTTAGCTTACATAAATTGCTTCATGGTGTGATATAAATTACTGCTCATGGAGTGGAATGATGTTTCACATGGTATCATTACTAAATGGTTACTTTCCAATTAACTTAGACTAGATGTGTTGTACGTCCTTGCAGGTAAGGAACTGTAATAACTGCAAAAGCCTTATTAAATGGGTACTATACTTTGTGGCTTTAGTTATATTGAATTTGTTTTATATGCGTGGTTATTAATGAATTGTGCATAGGAACTTGCAGATATCATCTACTGAGATTGCAGTACGTATTAAAAAAAATTGACAGAAATGTGTGTGACAGTTAAATACTGCACAGTTGTCTAAGTGCTCCTGTAAGATGAAGTTATTAACAACAAAAACCATTAATTAAAGTCCTGCAATGGGATGGCAACGCTTATTATTACATAATAGTTTTATTAAAAACAAAGAAAACTAAACTTGCAGGCTGCATTGCAAATATTCTGAAGTAGCTTGAAAAACTGTGGATTCTTGATGGTACAGTTTGAATTACTAGTTTGTTTTCCTGTGATGCTGTGTTGTAGAAATGACTAAACGTCACAGGTGTGAGAAAGTGGTTCAATATTTATTAATCTGGGAGTACCACTTGGGAGTTAAGAGTGTCTGAAATAAAGTAAGGCACTTGTCACTACTAAAGAATATTTTCTTCTTAGCTGTTAATTACAAATAATTATGTTTCTCTCTCTTCTAGACTGTTCACTGAGGATGTATGGCTCCTGCTTAACTCGATTTGCTTTTAAAACCAGTGATATTAACATTGATATCAAATTCCCACCTAAGGTGAGTAGATACTGTCTTGATTTAACTTAGAGTGTTTGTGTGAAGTATATAATCTTTGATCTGGTGTTACATGTGCTATGAATCAAGTGGATAAAGTTTTCGTTATTTAGTAGATAAATTCTGGTTTTTGCACAATCTTATGCTAACTTTTTAACATTTATTGAGGAAGTGTTGAGGGAGTATGAAAATAGTTGGCTCCAGGTGAGTGGACTTTTATGTTCTCAGGATTCTGACAGCAGGATCTCACATGTCTTCATCTCCCAGCCCTTTCTGGTTTTGTTTTTCATTTTTTAAAAAGTTTACTTAATAGTGACAGCTTTTCTTTCACGTTTTAGTCAATTACAAGTAGATCTCATATTCCAAGTTACAATATACAGAATTCCCGTAGAGTGGTATAACTTGCCTTTAAATGTTGAAAGTGTTGGTTCATGTTTAGTACGTGATTTTAGCAACGTGTCCTTGTTGGAGACACAGCTGCTGATCTTGCTCTTTTTTGGCATGTGCTACTGTGGTATTCATGATACCTGTTTTGGGTGCATATTTGCATGCTATGTTTTTAAGTGATACTGCAGTTACATGGAAAAATGAGGTCTTTTTCTAACAATTGCACTTGGAGTGTATTGTATCGTTTCACGGAAGCTCAAAAATGGCACGTCACATCCCGAATCCTCATTGTCGCCTACTACAACATCGCACTAATTTTTAATTTTCTTTGAATAATTTGCAGCCACTTGAGTAATTACAGCTGATTTCTGGGGAGGGAACATTTTAAAATGTCAATCTTTAAAAACCCTTGGAAAAGAAAGTTTTTGTTGTGGTGCATTTCTGTTGGCATGTTTTGACATTAGAATTGCTGAATATACAGTGTACAAAACACTGTCACTGATTGCACACCTTAAGTAATTTGAAATGAGGTGTGAAATCATTTATTCTGAATAATGTAAACTGTTTGAATTTTGTCGTTTTAGATGAGTCAACCAGATGTTCTGATACAGGTGCTTGAAATCTTGAAGAACAGTGGTGAGTCTTAGATGCTTCTCAATTTTATTTAATCAAAAATCAAATTGCTGCTCACTTGTTTTTATGTGTAATTTTTCAGTAAACTAGGTAAGTTACCTGAGTTGTCTTTTGATTGTACAGATTGGTGATTGTACAGAGGTAGAATGGCTGCTCAGGACATCCAGCCTTTTCGGATTGTCAGAATTAATAGTAATTCTTTTTGACCTGATAGTTCAGACTATTTCACTTAGTAGGAAGGATTCCAAGCAGTAAACTTAGCTAACGCTTTCCACTTCCATATGAACACCAGTGGGGACGGTTGCAAAACTGCTGGAATTTGTAACCTCTTTGTTCTCTCAGGAGTTCATCTAACCCCATAAAATACACGTGTTGAACCGGAAGACAGAAGTAGCATTGTATTTTTGATCTTTCAGATGGTTTTTGATCGATCAGCTCCACAAGCAGTTTGCAAACCAGCCCAATTTGTTCAAAATTCTACCTTGTGTCTTTCAAATCTTATAAAGATGAAAAACGTTCTAAAAGAAATGCCAGCTGAGTTTCCCAGTGGGGATGTTTCTTCTTTTTTTTCCTATTGACTGTGTTGTAATTGTTGTGAGAAGCGAAAGTAATCGGAGTATACAACTTAGTGATTACAAATGCAGCACTTACTGTTTTTCTGTAAAAGCCTGGTATAGAAGACACAGCTGGGAAAATGGTGAAAGACTTTTACATGTGACGTTTTTTCTCCTTGCATAGCTGTCTACTCAGACGTGGAGTCAGATTTCCATGCCAAAGTTCCTGTTGTCTTTTGCAAAGATATTAAAAGGTACGTGCCATTGGGAAAGATTTTTAATGAGATACTTGTTTCTATTATGCTTGCTTATAGCAGCTTCTGGCATGCATTCTTGACAAGAAGTATTAGCTAGCATTCATGCCAAGGGGGAAATCCTCATACTGAAAATGTAATATAGAAAGAAACCTTAGTTTTGTTCTTGTGCTTGGACTAGAGGAGGTGCATGTAGCTTATCGGCTGTAGGACTCTGAAAATAGCAGTTTTGCTTGCAGTTACGTAAAGGAAACACAGAGTGGTTCTCGGTCAATACTTAAATTTCTGCCAGCAGTTTAATCCAAGTGTTTAAGAACATTTTCTAAGATTCACATTGCCAGTAAGGAAACTGGCAGTTTCAGTAAATTCCTAATAAGTAGCAACCTCCAACATGAAATGTCTTTGCTGTATGATATCCCCGTGGTTTTGACTGACTAGAAATATGTAACTGAAACTCTGGGGAAGCAAATACAGAAAGGATGGGCATATGTTTTTCTCATGCCTTGTTAAGTACTAAGAGAATAGAAGTAACTATTTTGAGAAGCAAAAACAAAAAGCGTTCAGACAAGCTGTTTTGTGGGCTTACCAACTCTTATATGAAGCAGACCTGTTCTTACTTATTTAGTATGTGGAAGATATACATGGAGCTTGTGAGTTACATAAGACTGCACAATCAAGAAAAGGGAGAACGTAGAGCAAATTCTTTTGTATTTTTAGTTGTACTGTAATGACAGTTTGTATATTTAGCTGTAGTGAACTTCAGTAAGTTACGGATTCTAGTGATGAATTAATAGTATAGGAAACTGCATTATATTCTGTTGCTTTTGTTTAAAAGGTCAGGTTCTTTCATGGGGAGGATGCATGTTTTTAGTACTGTGGAAGTGATTTCACTGTCTCACACCTCCAATCGTTGTTTATGTACTTGAGAAGATAATTTTTTTTCCTGTCTTACATTTGTAATTACAGTGGTTTGACATGTAAAGTTAGTGCTAGAAATGATGTGGCTTGCCTTACAACTGACCTGCTGGCTGCACTTGGTAAACTGGAGCCTGTCCTCATTCCTTTGGTTTTGGCTTTCCGCTACTGGGCTAAAGTAAGTGTACAAATACTGAGGATATTTAAATATGTTTATTTCCTCTTCTTAAGTACTGTGTACAGTGTAATATGTGTTATACCATGAGAAAATAACTTGATGCTACTATTTCACCTAGAATGAGGCTGAAGATTTTGGTGCGGAAACTATATTTGTTTTTGAAGCTTCCACTATTCCGTTGGCAAGCTATTATACTAGTTTCTTAAGTTAATTGTTCCTTGAAAACCAGCTCAACTGAGCAAACAGGTCTTACAAACACTTTGCTTTTGAGATAGCATTGGAGAAATTTGCATTTGCTTCTGAGGAGCAAATGCTTCTGCTTCTTTTTTTTTTTTTGCTTCTACTTCTGTTGCCATATCCTGCTGTACTTCTTGTAGGTATCAATGGTGATCATAGAAATCAAGTTAAAATGTTTACAGCCAGCATTTAACTTCATCAGAAAGTTAGATTTTGATGTTTTTGTATAATTTAGCAGTGCTTTTATAAAAATATCTATTTTTACAACATGTTGAAAAACAGCAATAGAAACTATAGAGTTTGGTCTGACACGTTACATCTCTCATGAGTACTCATGGGAGAGACCAGTATCAGATTACAACTGGGTGAATGGAATCTCCGTACATGAAATGTTGCACAAAACAAATCCCTGACAGATAAGAACATAAATATGTCCCACAATCACAAAATGTGAAGATAGTGAAAAGAATAAGCGAAAATAAAATAGTATAAATAAGACACTGTATGAATTATTATAACTTGTATTTGCTCTGTACGTGGCATGACAGATGTGTGCTTTTAAATGTGCCTAATGCTACAATAAAATAGGTGTATTGTATAATGATCTGAATTACAAATGAGCAGTAGATGGCTGAGAATTGCTTGTATTACTTTGCCATTTCCTGTCTGCATTTATAAAGCAAAATGCAATACATTGTTTACTGCTGTTTAGAGATAAAGAGTTTCGTGTTTGACTTTGTCACATTACTTCTTAAATATTTATCCCTTTATGATATATTTTAAATTAAAATGCTGATGTTGTACCAGAAAATTAATGATGTGTTCTGTTATAGCTCTGCCACATTGACTGTCAGGCTGAAGGTGGAATTCCCTCATACTCCTTTGCCTTAATGGTGATATTTTTTCTTCAGCAAAGGAAACCACCTATTTTACCATCCTATTTGGGCAATTGGGTAAGTGTTTTGATAATACAGTAACCCTATTATTAAATTATTAGAAGGTTATTTCAGTATTCTGAAATGTTATAATATGCACAGAATTTGTTTGCCTTATAAATTTGTAAATAGAACATGTGGGTATCTAATCCTCGTGCAGCTGACGACAGCTGCTGTAGCCTGTGCAATTGTACCATGCTGTGTTTTGGAGGAGGGGAGGAATCCTTTCTTCTTTAATTCAGTTATCTGTCGTTAGTTATTCTTGAGAGGGATAAATATGACTATTGTCCTTGTTACTTTTGGTGAAATCTTTGTCTGTACGTATTATATGCAGTCTTTGTTCAGAGCTACTCTAATTGTTATTAGATTGAAGGCTTTGATTCAAAGAAGCCAGATGACCACCAGCTGAAAGGTATAGAAGAAGATGAGTTTGTAAGGTGGGAGTACAAACCATCAACAAATGGTTCAGCAAAAAACTCAGTTGGAGCAGAAGGTAAAACTAAAGTTGAACAACAAAAAGGTGGTGGTAAGAAGGTAACAAGCTCAGAAGTGGACAACCAAAGTAATGCGAAGGAGAAGCATGGCAATGTAAGTCAGCGGTTTTATTTCACTGAAATTCATATTCTATGTCTCAGCCTTATTTTGGATCTTTAAACATTAATGTTGGATGCAACCAAGAAAAGAATAGGAATTTGCGTATCTTATAGCATCTGAGCACTCTTATCTATTTCAGTCTCTCTTAGCATTCAAAACCCCTCACCAAGTTTCACTGGGGCAACTGTGGTTAGAACTGTTGAAGTTTTACACACTGGAATTTGCTTTGGAGGAGTATGTCATCAGCATACGGGTACAAGAACTCTTAACCAGAGAGAACAAGAACTGGCCTAAAAGGCGAATAGCCATTGAAGGTAGGATGGTACCTTTTTCTCATTCTGTAGGGTGTGCATTTTTATTTACCCAATACAAGTCTGTCACAACATGTCTAGACAGCAAACCAAATAATATTAGAAAGAATAGTAATTGAGTGGAAAAGTAAATGATTTTTGTGGTGTACTTTGTCTGCTGTTTAAACTGTTTGATGACCAGCTTTCTGTATAGCACTACTTTTTCTGGTCCTTGAAGAACAAAGCACAGATCTCACTGTTTCTCACCATTCTGTTCTTACCTTCATCTCTTTCATTTATTTCTGTAAACCATTATTTTTGTAAACCATCATTTTTTTCTTCCTAGATCCCTTTGCACTAAAGAGGAATGTTGCACGAAGTCTAAATAGCCAGATGGTATTTGAGTACATCCTGGAGCGATTTAGGACAGCGTATAAATATTTTGCATGTCCACAAAGTAAAGATGGGATTAAATCCAAGCCAGATACCAGAAAGAAAGAGAAAGGGAAAATTAATAACAAGAAATCCACAAGATCTGAAGAGTCTGTAACCAACTGTTGCCTTCCACAAGGGGATAAAATTGTAGATAAGCAAAATACGGGAAGTGGATGTACCATGCCAGAGAATGAACTTGAATGTAATGACATGGAAGAATCTGTAGCCAAAAGATACACTTCGAAGAACAGAGACTCTTCGCTACTTACAACATTGGACTCTAGTTATGATGAAGACAAAGAAGAAGCATTATCCCTCATTTCTAATGAATGCTGTGAATTAAAGCAGAAATCACTTAAAGAGGGAGATGATCTAGAAATTTCAGAAGTTTGTCTGACTGAAGGTGAGCTGAGCCACCACTGTAACTGCAGTGAACATCAGTCCTATGACACAAATTCTAGTAATGAATTCTCTGATGCTGAAAGTAGACAGAGTTTGGTAACAGAGTCTTCTCAGAACAAGTGCACTGGCACACCAGCTACCTCGCACAACTGCAAAGCAATGGTGGAAGCTCACGATCTCAAAGATGAAGGCAGACTCTCTACAGAAGAAATGCATTATGTGTTTGATAAGTTTATTTTGACTTCAGGAAAGGTAAGTGGTGTATTTAAGCAGCGCTAGTCACGTATGAGTGGGCTGTTACTTTCAAATAACTAAAATTAAGAGCGGATGGGCAACAAAGTTGTCCACTTATTGTTCCAGTCTCTGTTATGAACGGGAGCTCTGGTATTTTTAGAGTATCTCTTACTCAGGACTGAAAAATTCTGAAAACGTGTACTGTTCGGACTAGACAGTCTGGTGTATCCCTCTTCAGCAAAGCTTTCTGATTTTTCAGTTCTCCTACCTTATTATAGAATTTCGAAGCGCTTGTGTTCTTTGTAGAGACTGTGTAACTGTCGAGATATTTAATATTCTCGCCTGTGTAAGTTAAATTGAATTGTTGGGTCTGCTGAATAATCTTGAAAGTATAACAATTATATTTCTTTCTTCCTTTTTTTTTTTTTTTTTTTTAAAGCCTCCAACTATAGTATGCAGCATCTGCAAACGGGATGGACATTCCAAAAATGACTGCCCTGAGGATTTTAAGAAAATTGATCTTAAACCACTACCACCAATGACAGACCGATTTCGGGAAATACTTGATATAGTGTGTAAGAGATGTTTTGGTAAGTTGGAAAAGCGTTTGCACTCCACTGTAAACTATGATCTGTAATCTTGAGGGAAAAAAAAAAAAAAAAAGAAAAAGAAGGGTTAAACTAGTAATTCCGGTAGATTCAGTGAGAATTTGTTCTTCCAGGTACCTTAGGCTACAAATTGGCCAGTATTTTTATTCTCATATAAGTGATGGCTGTGTTATCAAGTTCTCATTTTGAGGAACTAATACTGTACAAGAATTGTATTGGGTTGGTAAGAAGTTACTGGCGTCCTCAGAAATTAGGCTCTGGGCAAAACTGGTTTTTGTGTTTGTTAATTTGTCTCACTTCCAAGGAAAAGCTGCTTCTGGGTGCCTATATGTGAGTAATTCCGGAAAAATCAGAAATCTGAAATAAAATCCTAGCAACTTTAATGACAACTTTAAAAAGAAATAAAAACATTTTAATAGATATTCAAAGAAAGGAAATGTTTTGGTGGTTTTATTTCAATAAAAGTTAAGAAAAAGTAAGATAGATCCAATCTGATGCTTGTAATTAGCTGAAAAAGGATTTTTGAGGTAGCAGAATGTCATGTCTAATTGTTTTTTAAATTGTTTTTACTTAGATGAATTATCTCCTCCTTTATCTGAGCAACAAAACAGAGAACAAATTCTGGCAAGTTTGGAAAGATTTATTCGTAAAGAGTATAATGGTATGTATATGGCAGTCGGTAGTGATTCTTGATAATAATTCTTCACCGAAGTTCTCCAGAACATGATAAATTAATTTGTATCATTAATGCTCATTTTCCATGTTAAAGCAGTGGCATCTCTTTTCCTCTGCATTTAAACGTGTCTTATGGGCTTCTAAACTTAACAACTGCCCTATGGTATTCCATGGGAAAGTCGTGTTATTGTCAGAAAAGCATCAAGAGGGATAATACAGATACAGTTCTTTCACAGTCAAGATGAGGGAAAAAAAAAAAAAGAATGGGCCCAGGCCATTTGGGTTTAGGATTATCTGGATTGCAATCCAAGTACTTTTGTTGCCTAGTCGCCAATGTTTGAGTGTTTTTGGAAATCTTACTCAGCTTGTATCTTGACATCCCTTTTATAAGGGAGGAAGAACTATCTTACTACAGAAACGGCATTCAAGGCACAGAGATGAGAAGTGACTTTTTGGAGGAGTTATAAAGCAGTGCTAGAGCACTGTTTTTCTTTGTGATTCGGTTCCTATAATCAGTGAAAATTATTATGCTTCCTTCTTCATCAACGATGAAATGTTAGAAATGATGTTGTAGGTTCCCTCTAAAGTGCATTTTTATGTATGCCTGTGCATCTCAGTTAAGTGATATTCCACAGTAAAGGTGTATTGTTGAACTGTAACATAGTTTTATTTTATCTACATTGCTTAGTTGTTCCACATTTGCTTAATTGTTCTGCATTTTTGATTAGATAAAGCCAGACTTTGCTTGTTTGGCTCTTCAAAGAATGGATTTGGATTTCGGGACAGTGATCTAGATATCTGCATGACATTGGAAGGCCATGAAAATGCAGAGGTAAGAGTTCTGAAGTTGATAAAATTTAATATTTTGAATTCAAGAAATCTTGATGTGCTTCATACAGTTAGGGCTTCTGTATGCAGAGCAGGTGGGATTTTCTTTCTAGCACATAGACTTGTACTCTACACAATTAAGGCAAGATATAATTTATTTGAGTTCTAACACGCTGTAACACTTAGTGCATTGTGAAAGTACACACAGAGAATGTGTCACTATTTTACATAAATTCACGTGTTAGTTTATAGACCGTTTCTTTTTGTACTTTTTCAATATGAGATGTATGATTGATGGCAGATATGCTTGTTGAGGTAGAAGCCATGTTTAAACATCTTAAGCTGTGGCGTTTATTTTTCCTAGAAATTGAACTGTAAAGAAATAATTGAAGGTTTGGCAAAAGTTCTTAAGAAGCATCCAGGTAAGTGCTTAAAAGTATTGTTTGTTTTATATTTACATTTAACATATATGTAGTTAATAGAAATGTTTTATGTACTAAAGTGTTGCCTCTCCAGGTCTGAGAAACATCTTGCCTATAACAACAGCCAAAGTGCCTATAGTAAAATTTGAACACAGACGAAGTGGCTTAGAAGGAGATATCAGTTTATACAATACACTGGTAAGTATCTGTTTGTCTGAGTTCAAAATAAGCTTTTTAATTTGTTGTAACTCATTCCTTCAAATGACTACTTGAATAATTTTTGAGATCAGAGTTAAAATTCTTCTGTTCCTTTTTTTTTCCTCCCTCATTTAAATAACATCTTTACCCTAAGCCCAACCCAAGTAGCTGTATAACATGATGGCACAGCAGCAACATGGTATACAAGACATCTTTGTGAATGCTCCTGAATTCATCTGTCCCGATTTCGTATTTCAGCTAGATTTGTGATGGAAAAGTTGTGTAAATGTTATGGAGTAGCTATGTGGGATTTTAGTCCTCCAGCTGTATTATGCATTTCCTGTACTTGAACTGCAGACTGTATTATAATAAACCATAAATTACATTGAAACTCTTGTTTAATTTTTTTCAGGCCCAGCATAATACAAGAATGCTGGCTACGTATGCAGCTATTGATCCTAGAGTGCAATATCTGGGTTATACAATGAAAGTTTTTGCAAAGGTAATATGCAAAGAGAATATTTATTTGTACAGCATAGTGTTTTCTGATACAGCCACTGAGGTTTACCTTTTGCTCGACACCAACAAGAACAGAATGCTATTAATATGAAGAAGCACTCTTTCTTAAGCTGACTGTGTTCCATCTGATTGTGTCTGTCTGTATCAAGTTCTAATGGGCTTTTTCAACTTGGGCACATTATAAAAGAACACACAAAAAAAATGGTTATTAAAAAGTTTTCTGGTTTTATCTTAGGCAAAAATTGATTCTGAGTTTTCCAGATGGTATTTGAATTTGAAGACATTAATTTTTCATACTTTGTAAACCTGTTTTAATTTATGAGATGACTGTGTTCTCTGTTAGCGGTGGGGTTATGTTTGCTAGCTGGCACAGTTGTTAGTCTTGAATAATTTAATCTAAATTCAGTATTTTGTTTAAAATGTATTTTTTTTTCAGCGCTGCGACATTGGTGATGCATCCCGTGGTAGTCTGTCCTCATATGCCTATATTCTTATGGTTTTGTACTTTCTACAACAGAGAAATCCACCAGTTATTCCAGTTCTTCAGGAGGTACGTTTAGGTAAAAAAGAAAGAGTAAATTGCTGTGTAAATTCATATGTGAGAAATCTGTGCATTTAGGGTCAAAGGATGAATGACGCACAGAGTGTTTCCTCATTAGCAGGTTCTTAACTCCCACTTAGTTTTTGTGGGTAAAACTGAAAAAGAAAATTACAAAAAAAATTGGGAATCTGTTGGACTTCAGTTCTGCTGTTACATTTACTTAGAGATTTTGGCATTATGATACCTATATGCTCAGCAGGATTTAAAAAAAAAAAAAAAAAAAGGCAAATGGAAGGAAGGGAATTGTAATTGAGGCTGTGCCAGATGCTCATAGGATGTAACTCCAGCTCTTCTATCAGTTATTTTAAGAAATGTCTTTTAAGACTCAGCTTCTTATCTGTAAGAAAGAATTTATTTTTTGGTTTCAGAAGAAGGTGTGGGAGAATAACCATTGATTTGGTACAACTTTAAAGTTACTGTTTTACATGTGCCAGGAAACTTTATTAAGACTGTAACATTCTATACCTTCTTTGCATGGGCTGGGGGAATATAGCTGGTTAACTGGCCTACCTCTTCCTGGATATACTCGATAACTGTAAAGCACTTTTGTAAGTTACCCCTTGTCTGCATGCATGAAGAAAATTGGCTTTAACGTAGCAGCTGAGACTGACTTTCTTGGTGATATTTTAGTAGTGGTTGAGAGTTGTTGTTTTATTGCTATCCCTGAGAGTATATTTAAATAAAAATGGAATTTCCCCTTTGACTTTGCTTAAGTCTCCTTAGAGATGTGGGCAAGAGGGGTGTTGGAATCTCAATGATGTAATTCAGTCATGTTTTCTTATTTGTAAGTAATAAGTGAAAATATCCAAGTACTTTGTAAGAGGAATAGCAATAATGCAAAATGACTTTCAAGCATTTTACCAATGGGAAATTCTGTCTATGTATAAAATAATAGCTAAAATTGAAAGATTTCTACTTTTGTGCTGTTCTTAACAACTGCAGATATGTTTATGGTGACTTCTAAATGATGGTGGTAACTGTGTCCCTCCCTGTTTTGGCAGATATTTGATGGAAAGCAGATTCCACAGAGAATGGTAGACGGATGGAATGCCTTTTTCTTTGATGACATGGAAGAACTGGTAATATTCTAATTTCCAAAGAGTCACTAAACCTTAGGGCTCATTTTTATGAGAAAGGATTTATTTATAACAGTGTCATGAACAAAGGAGAACTTCCATATCCATATAATTACAACTTCCCACTTTAATCCTGTTTTGCTGAAACGAGTGTCTGCTTCTTTATGTAAATGTATAAAATATAGACATAAAGATAAATAATAAAGGTAGCCCTGAATTGCCCTAATGTCTTCAATTGCACGTAGAAGAAGCGTCTGCCTTCTCTTGGAAAGAACACTGAATCGCTTGGAGAACTCTGGCTAGGGTTGCTGCGATTTTACACTGAAGAATTTGACTTCAAGGAATATGTGATCAGCATCCGACAGAAGAAGCTGTTAACTACGTTTGAGAAACAGTGGACATCAAAATGTATTGCTATTGAAGGTACTTCCTTGCTGACTTTTGCTTCCATTAATGAAAGTGTGATTCAGGATCTGTTCTCATGGTTGCACAGGACCTTTATGTAATCAAACTACCATGTCAGAAAAATCCCTTGTTTGCAAGTCCTACACCTTACGAAGTGAGATTAGACTCCTAGCTTGTAGTATCACTTTGCTATCTACTGCTATCTGCTCTATGAGCGCATTTGAAATGGAATTGTATGTATTAGAATTTATGTTGCAGCGTGTTTTTTCCAACTTTGCCTTGTTTTTTCCCCCTTCTTTACACAGATCCTTTTGACTTGAATCATAATCTTGGTGCTGGAGTCTCTAGGAAAAGTAAGCTGTCAATCTCTACTAATGATTAATGTTTGCTGTTTTTTGAAGCGTTGTGCCTTTTCTGTTGTTTTCTAATAATTTTGTCTTTCGTCATTAGTGACCAATTTCATAATGAAGGCATTTATCAATGGGAGAAAATTATTTGGTACCCCATTCTACCCAACTGTTGGAAGAGAAGCTGTAAGTTTTCAAAATTTTAGTATGTTTTTAAACTTTTCTCTGTCTATTGAAGTGATACCTCCAAAACAAATCTCTTATGTGTATTCAGTAGTTTGTTGTGCATAATGTATGTAATCGTGTATCTTCATAAAATACACGGCTTAGTGTTTGGTTTCTGTAGTATAAAATTCACAGGCATAGTTGGGGGAGCGAGGAGTGTTTCTGCAAGTTTTGGATAAGGTAAGCTTGTTTTAGTTTTTAGTTTGATTTTAAAAACCTTTTCATGGTATTGCTGAAAGCTGCAAAATCAGCTTGAAAGCCCAGGAACACCTTCAGGAGCTTTTGTAGCAATTTGTGTAGCAAAGAAAACAGATTTGTAAGATGTTACGAGTGTGTGATTCTGCTTATTTTTCTAGCGGGTGGGAAAAGAAAGAGCTGTCCCTTAAGGAGGGTGATCAACTTTTTGTTAGCAGCTGACCCTCAGAATTTGTATTCTGAGTCTCTGTTAGGAGCATGTTCATATGACATGCTAAGAAGAATGTACTCTTTGTATTCTTGTATTTGCATTCTTAGGGTTTGTGTTCCTAAGTGATGTAAAAAATCTTACACATTTTTTAAAATGTATTTCTGGAAAGCCTGTTGGAATGTGAGCTGGCTTATAGATAGGCAGGAAGGCTGATTTGTTGTTATTTCCCCACATCCTTACCTCTCTGGTATTTTTGTGGTTGGTTTTTTTTTTTGCTTTCTCTAATCTGCAGTTTTTGTGAATTTGTATTATAGGTTCTTTGGTGCAGTTACTGTGTTCTGTTTTGTGCTGTGCCTAATCGAATATGATCTGTTTTTATTGGGCTGTTGTGATACGAATAATAAGAGTGCTTCATCAATTTCCCACCTGAACTTTGTTCAGTCTAGGGGGATTTAATCATAATATTTGGAACAGATCATAGACTCCTTTGGAAAGCTTACAAGCAGTGACTCACATTCCGAAATGTATCGCATGCAAAACATTGCCTTTATACTGTAAGGAACCTTGGGGAAAGTGCAAGGTAGGCAGAAGGCGTGAGCCTGGATAGGCTTTTCTGGAAATTTGGCCTAAGGCCTTAGGACAAACCCCTTTCTAGCTAAGACTGCTTCACTTCTCTGAAAAAGCTGCAGTTATCCAGGGGAAGATATTGTCTAAGGGGCAATAAAAGGAGGAGGCAAGTCTATTTTTCTTTCGTTTTTCAGTCTTTTTAAATGAGTGGTTTATACGTTGTGTCTGTCTGATGTGTTTTGATAGGAATACTTTTTTGACTCAAAAGTGCTGACAGATGGAGAATTGGCGCCCAATGACAGATGTTGTCGTGTCTGTGGAAAAATTGGTCACTACATGAAAGACTGTCCAAAGAGAAGGAGGTAAGTAATACACAAAGTTAACTTCTTAAAAGTTACAATCTTTGAGATTAAATCAGGAGAGAGTTGGAGATTTGCAATTTAAATGGAAATGAAGAAAAATGCTCTGAATTGCATAGAAAATCTGAGCTTCATATCTGACCCTGAACTAACCGTCTAATTTTTGTTTTTCTTAAACTGTTTCTCATCATCCCTTCAAGTCTTAAAAGTGTTCACGCAAGCACACACGTGGTAAAATCAGTCTATATGTTAACATTTTTGCTTTGTGATCTACTTTAGATATGTTTACCTTAAAATTTAAATCAGTCAGTTACCCTTTTATAGTGTAAACATTCAGTTGTGGACCACCTGATTGTACAATTTGTGGTATATTAAAATGGATTTCCTGTACTGGTGATGTTTGGAAGGCAGTATTGAATTCAAATTGTTCTATACAGTAACATACCTTTGTAAGCCAGGTAAAATCTAGTTTATTAAAATCTAGAGGCAGATTATATCATACCAGTATGGCCACTTAATGATCGTATGTCTGTACATCAATTGTAATTATGTCATTGGATCCAAAACTCTTGCAGAAAAGAATTCCTATTACATGGTAGTTTGGTGTCTCCAAAGAAAGTTCATCAAGGATTGACAAATAATTCACACTCTTTGCATTTTTACGTCTTTACATTTTCCATGAACCATCCAGTGTAGGTTGTCTGACTCCTCCTACAACCTGTGGAAGCCCTTAGCAGTCAGTGTTTTATTGGTACAGACTGAAGTCTAGGCTTTTTCATTTAGTCCTTGTGTTCAATTGTGTACTCCATAATTCTTCCAAAGATTCTGTTTCTTTTCTTGCTACTGAATCCCTTACTAATTGCAGCCGTTTATTTAGTCTGCAGACTTCAAGATACATGAAACTGGACTGGGTCCCCAAAGTCACAGGTTGACCGTTTCTTTCAGCCACTCTCAGTAATATGTTCCTCACAAACACTAGCACGTTGAATTGCATCACCTCTTTACCTATATCTGCCTCAGGAGGAGTTGTGATCTGTCCTTCCCAGAAACTGCTGCTACGGTGCAGCCACTTGGAATATCTCATGAATAGTATATACAGCTCTCAAAGTAGTACTAATACTCAGTGCTACAGACATTGCACAGAAGAAGGCTTTTGTATCTTGTCTCGGTTCCTGATCACTAATAATTCTCTAGTTTTTTGCATTAGTTCTGAGTCTTTAAATATCTTCAGTGCTCTTTCACATCCTGTCTAGGCTCAGGGTGCTAATACACTCTTATAAATAAATACTCCATCTCCAGTCAGATGGAGCCTTTACCTACAGAATATAGTTAACTTGTTTTTCCTGTATTTGACTCAGTGGGATCGTTGCGTAGAATTGATTCCCAAACCAGTTGGCAGGCTAAGCCTGCTTTAGTGTGGGTATAGTTCTGGACCAGTAGTCAGGTAGCTTCTGGATGATGCTGGGGAGTTTCTAAGTTGGTTAAGTTTGTACAAGCAGGTTATTAACCAGATTACATTCTGAAAGTGCCTTTTCCGGTGTTCCTAAAGTATTTATATGCTGGTACAGCTGTTGGTTATGTAACCATTTCCTTTGCATATACCAATGTAATAACAAAGTCTTTTATCTGTGGTTTTTGTATTTGCGCTTATAAAAACTTGCCATTTAGGTTAAAGAAAAAAGAGAATGAGAAAGATGATGAAAAAGAAGTGAAAGAAGATGATAGAGAAACAAGAGAGAAGAGGTGTTTCATCTGTGGAGATGTGGGTCATGTTAGAAGAGATTGTCCTGAATTCAAACAAGCCCGTCAGAGAAACAACAGTGTGCCAAGTGAGTAAAGCTTCTGTGTTCTTAATATCGTTTTAAAGTCCTGAGATCCATTCTTTCTAGCTTTCTATACAGACTTAGTAATTACCTTCAAAATTTTTGCAACTGATGGTTTCAGTGATTGCAAAAAAAAAACCAAAAAACAAAACCAAAAATCTTTTTAGTCTAAGTGTTGTTTTTTCTGCAAGGGCAGTAGTGTCTATTGAAATTCAGTCTTTGCATGGGTGGTTAAAAAAAAAAAAGAAGTACTTAGCTGTAAGTGTAGTGTACTTCAGAGCCTTGCATTTATTTGTCTTCCACTCACACTGGGTGCATTTGGTGTGGTAATCATAGTAATGATTGAATGCATTTCTTCTTCCAAGTGTTTGTTAAATGTTAGCTAACCCTCCATCATGTATGAGAGGTAAGTAAATGTATTTTCACAAAAAATGGGTGGTTTGAAGTAACACTCTAAAAGCATGTAAATACATCAAGAAGCTTTTTAATCGCTGTTATATAATGTAATGGCAAACCCATTTAAATTAGGCTCTTACGGGTCTACAGTACTTGAGAAAGTGAGTAAGGAGATGATAAATTAACTTTAGAGAATTTTGCTGTTTTCTGTATTCCGTTATCCCTTTCATTCCCCTCTTTGCCCAAAAGTTTTTGCTGTTGCTAATGCCATTTGAAATCCCACAGCTCACAGCAATTGTGTGGAAAGCTCTGTAAAGTAGCCTTCTTTACGTGTTCATGCTAGGATTTGTATTGCACAGAAGTAAATGTTGGCTTTAGCTGCTGTAAATATTAACATGAGTTGATACCAGTAGATGGAAAGGTTTCCACTTAAAGGCAGGGTTATTTAAAGTGATCTACCTACACTGTGTCTCACAGTGCTTACAGTGTCACTGTTTCCTGGATCCGTGTATGTTATTCTGTAACCTATAAACTTGTGCTTTTTACTTAAATTTTTTGTTTGATTAGGCAGCCAGTTGGTCCGAAGCATGGTCAATTCACAGCTAGTGGCTGTAAGCCAGCAGCAAGTGGAAGGACCCTTGCGCACTAGACAGTCATCAGAATGTGTAAGTTCCAATTAGCTACAGTATCAAAGTAAGTAGCTTTAGCAAACCAGGAATCTCGGGCTGTTCTAGGAATAGGTTTGACCAGACTTTTTTGGCAGATTCTTTACTACCTAGCCAGGTAATACATCTGTGATTTGTAACGCACTGTCTCTTTGAGATTGTTCATGATGTTTCAGTGTGGAAACCATATAGTCAAATTTCATAGAAGAGCTCACAGTTCTGAAAGGTCAGCTCTGGTATCTGTCAAATATGGCTTGTGAAGTCTTGTGCTTAGTTATTTTTGGCAACATTCTGGAGTAACTAAGGGAAGTAAAACTCAGCTTATTGTTAATATACTGTACATATAGGTTTGTGACCACTGTGATTTTCTGTGGTTTAAGAGGGGACTGCAAGGAACAGACAGGGAACATGGTAAATCATCCGTTAGTCACATGTGATAAAGGGAGAGTCTGCCAGTATAAACTAGAAGAACAGACAGAACAATGAGGTTCCCTAAAGTTTGTTACCTAGGATTGTGGCCAGATGACTTTTGAATATCTCCAGGGAAAGAGATTCCACAGCTTCACTGGGTAACCAACGCTCAGTCACTGTCACAGTGAAGAAATTTTTCCTCTTGTTCGGACAGAAATAAAAAATAAAATAAGCTCTTACAGCAAATGCTGTTATACTGTTTGTTTCTGTGCCTTCAGCTATGACTTGATATCAGCATATGGAGGTTCTAGAAAGTTCAATTTCTTGTTTAATAGATTCAATACTAGGAGATTATTTTGGAATCACAGAAGTAGGAGATTATTTTGGAATCACAGAAGTATCTGTAGTAATAAGAACAAGCTCTGTTTAGAAATAAGCTAAGTCTTTAATGAGATTCGGGGCTATAAATAAGCAAGATGGGAAAGACTGATTAAAAATGAAAAACAGATGTGTAAAAAGTCTAATGAAGAGCTTGTGGTTAGTTTTTGCTCAGAGTCATGTTTTTGGTGGTGGGATGGATCATGTTAGCAGACTGAATCGTCTGCTGGGGAAAACAAATATCAGTTGAATTTCACTGGTTTAAACCAGCAGGAGCTTGGGCTTAGTAGTTGGGATAATGCTGGGGAGTGCTCTGCATTTTTTTTTTATGAATAGACTAATGCATTGTGTACTTAGTAAAGAAAAAACACTATTAAATTGCTAGTGAACTAATCAGAAGTACATACTTTTTTTTTCCCTCCAGTCTGATTCGCATCAGTCATCTTATTCTCCACAACCTCAACAATTTACACAGAATTCCTCTCAGCCAGCCTCCATTAACCAGACTCAGCCACAACCAATATCCCAGTCTAAGCACGTTCCGCAGCCACAGCAGGGTGCACAGCCACCCCATCAGGTCCAGCTGTCTTTGTTTAACTTTCCCCAATCTCCCCCAGGTCAGTATTCTACCTTGCATAACCTGGGACTGCTTCAGATGCACCATCACCACCAAATTCAGCTTCCCAACACTTCGTGGCCTATTCACGGGCCTGTTATTCACTCAGCACCGGGTAACCCTCCTCATTCTACAAATGTTCCATTTTCTATGAGATCTGGCAGCAGCAGCACCACAAATAACCAGAGCAGTGTAAGCTTGAATGATCCCAGTATCATCTTTGCACAGCCTGCTGCCAGGCCCATGGGAATTCCCAGCACTTCTCATGAGGGACACTGGCACAATCCTGTGACTCCAAACTCACTGGTGAACAATGGCACTGTGGGGAATTCAGGTAATTCTTCTCTGTTGTATCAAACCTCTCACACTTTGTGTACAAATGTTAAATGTTACAGAAACAGCTAACTCTTCAGATTTGTTTTGCCTTAAAAATACAGTGCTTAAGAAACTAAGTTACTACCTTCATTGTCTTAATGTTTTTGTGGGAAAAAATTGTGCAGGTTGGATCTTTGTTAACTTTTAGTTGATGATCCTATTTGCCATTAATGGCTGTGCAAGACATGAGAAAACATGCATTCAACTGAGAAATGTTCTAATTATTGTTGGAGTCTAAAGTGTATTTCTGTGAATATGCTTACAAAAACAGTTTCTGTTTATGGTGCTGTATAGATTATTAGATGAACACTGAGACTGCAACTATGAATTTGAGAGACTGGCAGAATTACAGTTGTGCAAACACGTTGTCCTCTTGTATTTAGTGCAGTATAGACATAATGACATGTTTTTTATACAGTCTTTTCTCCTATAGTTTATTCTGCTTCTTTTAGCTCCCTTAGTCTTGACCTTATTTTCTGAGAATACATCATAAATGTTTTACCCACAACGATTGGGCCAACAGCCTTTTGCCTCATACCAAAGCCAAGTACATCCGTATGTTTGAGGCTGAGAAAAATAGTATATAGTAGTCAGAGTCCGTATAGTTTTTTAAGCAACAAAAAAAATGCAGCCCCTGAACTTGCATGTAATGGTCTTTTGATTTAAGTGCGTAACTCTTCCAGTATTTAAATATATATATCTTCATAATGCAACGTGGTGATGCAGTTGTTCATCACAAGAGGTGGAAATTGGGAATCTCTTGTACAGCTTTTCTCTGCGCTAACGGAATAATTGACAGCAACAGCAGGTTTTCATCTGAGTCAACAGTGTTGGCTGACGTATATTCCACCAGTGAGTTTTTAACGCATTTGTTGAGGTGCAGGGGTTGCTTGGTTCTGTATTTGAAGCTTTGTGAAGATATTCTTGACGATAAAGGAGCTGCTACAAAGGTGCTCAATATTCAGTGTGCTTAGTCCCTGAGTCTCCATCATTTCTGACCTTAATTATTTGTCCAGGCTCATCTGCCCCCTCCTCCATGCCCAGCCAGCCCTGACTTATTCTCAAGCACCTTCTTCCAGTCTGACTCTTCTCACCTGAGCAGCTGTCTTCTTGCAGGCTAACACTTGAATCCTAGTTTCTCCTTCATTCTCCTTCCTCAAGTAGTCCTGTTTTTCATGTCGTAGTCCAGTCAGTCTCTGTCTTCAATCTATTTCCTTCTGCTCTGTTTCATTATGTTGGTGGCCCTTTCTGCAGCAGGGGGGTTGGAGCTTGATGATCCTTGAGGTCCCTTCCATCCCAAGCCATTCTATGATTCTGTGATTATATCCTACTACCATCTTGCCTTCACAGTTGTTGTCCCAGGTTTCTTGTGCAGTCTCAGTATTTTTCCCCCTGCATGCCTTTTCCTAGTTTTCAGTCTTGGAGCTTTTCCTTGTTGTATTTTGATCTGCTTTGTTTCTTTTATGGCTTAGATGATATGTAAGGTGATGTCACTGGATAGGTGCATAGTAAAAATGATCTGCCTGCTCTGTTTGGAGCCTACTTTATACTTGGGACAACTTGGGAAGACTAAGTTCATGAACAACTTGGTCTTGACTTGCATGAACTTGACTTAGAAGGAACAGATTTGCTTTCTTTCCAGTAGACAATCTGATCAGAACTAGGATCATTAGAAGTTTCAGACAGATAACTTTTTTTATGCCTACTCCAGAGCCGTGCTCCATAGCTATTTTTAAACCTGCAGCTTACTTCTATTTAATGAAAGTCTGCCTAAAAGTTTTCTGACTAATCTGGAGGGAGGCTGACGTACTGCGAGCGCTAGCTTCTTGAATGTATTTATTTATTTTTAAATGTACATTGTATACATTTTTAAATTAGCAGGCATTGCTGTGTCTTAAAAAACTGGAAGCAAGAAGAGCAGCAGTAATACAGCATTTGGCATAAGCTGTTGTGTGCCGTGCCTCCTTGGATGCTTGATTTCTCATGCTTCATTCTGCAGTAATACTAGATTTGTGAATGGGATAGCTTATAATTTGCGTACTTATTGCATAAGTTTGTAATCTTTCTCTCTAGAAATCAATTTGAAGTTGGTCTATTGACCAACTGTGTGTCGAGTTTCTTAAGCATAGAAGTATTAGTGGATTTTCAGTGTGTAGTTTTTGAGTTCTTTCTTGCAGGACAGTAGTTTTCATGTCTCACATTAGCAATAGCGAAGATCTGCGTGGGCACAGATGTTAGTAAAGTCGTTCAGAACTTGTATTTCTCGTCATGAGAATGACATAAAGTCTTATTTTTGTGTGGAATTGTGAAATTGTAGGTCTTGATTCTACGTACTGATTCGTCATATGTCTTCCCCACCAATAAATTATAGTGAATGATGAAGTAATTTAGGTGGTAATTTTTAATGATGTATGCTCAAAAATAAAATGGTAGCACATCAGACTAGTCATGTTAAGTGCCCTGCAAACTGTTATTTGAGATGTAAATTATATTTGTGACTTACTGTTTAATTATTTCAACTTGCAATGTGCTTTTCCCTTTCAATTGAAAAATAGATCAGGGTTTCCAAGGACAGTTTGGTAAAATGAACCCTCCTTCTGTCCCTTGGGACCATGGGACCCCTACCCATTTTCCTCTCCTCCGAGGAGCGTGGCCTTACAATATGCCTCAGAACTACATGCAGCAGGGAAATGCCAGCTATCCACCGAACAAACCTTTCTTCCCTCAAGGTACTAGAACTAGTATGTGAATCAACAGCTCATGCAACATGTCTCTTTACTGTCTCAAAGGCTTTACAAGCCAAGGAATCATGTTTCACTTCCTAGTCTCCCTGGAACCATAATGAATCCAAGAGTCAAATCTCCACTTACTGGCTTCCTGTATGGATTAAAATCTTTTGGGGGAGGGAAGGGGTTAAATCAAATTCTGAATTCTGCATCAGCTTGCACTCTCGCACTTCCAGCCTTTTCCCTCCACTGCTGGTCTCGCTGTAGAGCCACCTCTGCTTTGCGAGGGGTTAAGATAATTTGCCCATGAGTTTGTTAAGAATTTGAAGAAAATCTTGTGCTGATTCATTTTATTTGTCTTTTGTACATTGCTTGTGGAATGCCTTACATACATGAAAGCTTACGAGACTGTAGAATAATTCGAGTTGGAGGGAGCCACTGGAGGTTATGTAGTCCAGATGCAATCAAAGCAGTGCTGTCATCAAAGTTGTATCAGCCTCAGGACTGACTTTATCTCAACTCTTCCTAATGCTAGTGAGGTAAAGATGTGCAGCGTCTTCCAGGATTGGGAAAGACAGTAAGAAAAATACCCTTGGCTCCAGTAAGAGAAAAACTATGTCCAAATTTTACTTGGAAGCTGCGATTCCTGTGTTGCTGGGTCACACTGTATAAAGTGAGAGATACTGGCACCAAATCTTTTTCTCTGTTGGCTGTAGTGAGGTTTTCAAGCGAGACCCTCATTTTAATATTGTGACATTATCTTGTTGAAGAGCTAAGATTGAAGTAATAAACTGATGATGTATTAAACTTTCTGAGGGAATTTTGGAGATGGCATTAAAGTAATACTGCATTGTCCCATTAAGTGGGATAGCCGTACAGGTAGCATTTGTGTCAATCTAGAAAATGACTTTATTTCTAAGATTAATACATTTAATATAGCCAAGCACCGTGAGGAATGTTTAACTTGCTGAAGTAATTGTAATCCATTTTCTTTTAGCTGGTCCACTGATGCAGAGTAACCAGCGGTTCTCGCTTCTGTCTCAAGGACACCCACACTTGAATCTGAATTACATTCAACAGAAAAAGTGAAGTTTAATGGGATTGTGGGTGGGTGGAGGGGGAGGGGAGGAAAAAATTCAGGTTCTGATTTAAAATCGTAATGCAACATGTTTAGATACAAGATTATTTAAGACTGTTTTTAAACTGTATCATTTGTACATAGATACGAACTATAGTTTTTACTGGTATCACAGAAAGAAGTGATACAAATTTCATCTATTTTATTACCCTATTTTTAAGGGGAATCGTGTTTTGTTTTATCTTGATAAACTGTAAAGAGAGAGAATTTTTAAAATTAAGTTCTTTATTTTCTATTAGCTGTATTCATACTTCGGTTGCTTCAGACTTTATATATATTGTTCTAAAAAATAAAATTAGAAAGGGATTTCATGTGTTTAAAAATTTGTCACTTCTATTCTTTACAGAACGATGTAGTGCCAAAAAACTTTTTAAAAGAAAAATAAAACTGCAAAAAAAAGGATATAAGACTTTTCTTCCTCTGCCCTGTTTGTATATTTAATTAGTGAACTGCAGTAACAAAAACAACGTTGAGATATTTTGAAGGAGAAAGTTGACTTGCTTTAATGAGCCGCGTTGTACACAGGCAATGTCTTGTAAAATACTTGATCTAAGCATACACTTTATTTGCTGTTTAAAACCTTTCTAATGAGTATGAAAATCTGGAAAAACCAGGCTGTACCCCGAGATAGTTCTAAAGAAGTTAGTTTGGCATATTGCCTTCTGTGGTGTCAGCACCCATTGGGCAGTATGAAGATATTTTGGCAGAATCCAAATTTTATGCAGTGTTCAAGAGACAAAATTGACACCCCGTGCCCCTGAAGCAAGGCTATGAATAAAGGTGTAGCAGAAAATGAGTTGAATAAAACTACATTCCCATGAAATTATATTAATTTAATTATATTAAGTGTACTAAGGTAAGAATTGTGATTTGATAAGAACTTTGAATATTCTTAATTTGAAAAACAGGGACTTGCCGAACGCTAACTCCGTTAAGAGATGCTAGAGCTGAGCTCATGTGTCATTTTCTTCCCAGTCACAGGTAGGCCATATAAGTGATCTATCTTCAAAGTAGTGGTTTACTGTTTTTAAGACTAAAGGATGATCCCTTAAAAAAAGAACAAACAACTGATGGCTGTATATTGGAGATTACTTAATGAAATCGGAAGCTAACTTAAACCCCCATGCTAGATTTTTGTGGTGTTGCTTCCTTTCCTGTACTGGAGGTTTATTGACAGAGTTTAGGCTTGTAGTTCTTCAGTGTTTATGACTTACTTAAGCACATTCACACTTTAGCAATGGAACACGGCACCGGTTAGTCAAAACAAAGCTTTGATTTGAGAATAAAGCCAGATTCAGTTAGAAGTCCCAATGAAAAATTACAAAATAAACAGGAAAGAGCCTTTAAAGACAAAACCCTTTTTTTATTGCTCTTCACTGTTTTTTTACAGGCATTGAGAAAAACAATTTATAAACTACCTTCAGATTTTATCATAATGATTAGAAAGTAAAGGGAACTTCAGCTTTAACTAAAAAAAAACAAAAACAACAAACAAAACACCCCAAAAACAACACTTGTACGAGAGGAGAAGGATTAAAAATTGACTGCTAAAGCAGCCAGTACATATTCAGCTGTCCCATAAAGCAGATAGGACAGTATTAGACTGAACTGCGTGCTGAATTAGTTCATTACTCATTCCCTCGACGACTCTTCTTGTGACTTTTCTTTGATCTGAAACAGAGAACATTTGTGTCACAGCACTAGTAACTGTTTTAAACAAACAACATGAAGTGTAGCAATAAGTGGTGTTTTACACAGCCACATGTGGATAGTAAAACTAGAAAACACTGAATGAGGTACCATGTCAAATACTTAGTTTACTACATGGTAAGAAGACCTTCAATCCCCAAGATTCAATGACAAGCATGAGCTCCTACAAGCAAACAGACACCCTTAAGAAACGTGCCATGAAATATTACCTTTCAGGTGATTTGGAATGACTTCTGTGTCTGTGACTACGGTGATGTCCTGTAAGACAAAAAAAAAACAAAAAACCCAACCAGTTACTTCCATAGACCCTGGAGGTCTTTTTTGTTTTGCTCTTGCAATCTGCTTCTGGTGACTAACTGTCCTAGCTAATGGGAGAATTCCAAGCTTAATTAGGCACTCAAATTAACCTCCTGCAAAGTATCTGAAAAGCGTACTTGGGCAATTTTGCGTGTATTGAAGCAGTTCTCCACGCTTTCATACAATGAACAACTTTATAAACCAGATTAAGCATGCAGACTACCTTCTTGATACTATGACACTGATTTTTCTTTCAGTAGATGTTGTGCTGGTGTAAAAAAAAAAAAAACAACAACACCAATCAGATTAATTTATAAACCACAGAAATACCTGGAGATTTAGATCTTGATCTGTGGCGCCTCTCCCTGGATCTGCTCCGGTGTCGTCTTGGGCTTTTGCTGCGATGCCTCTCCCGACGTGGTGATGGACTGAGAGGAAAGAAGCTTTTAAGACAGCCATGCTAAAAACATACATTTTAACATTAAGTAATAGAATAAAAGACTACCTTCTTCTCTTTGGAGAGCGGCTTCGCCTGTAATTGGGGGAGAAAAGAGGCATTAAAAATAATAGCAGAACCAGCAGTTTCATTTCCTATACACTCTAGCAACTGCACCCTACACTGTCCTATAGCCTGCAGTAGTAGTGATGGGCTTGATGCACAAGAGGCAGTACATGCTTTGGCCCATACATTGAGCGGAACGGTTAAATGATGAGTTTTTTCTGGCTTACTACTAGTAAGAACAGTAACTGGATTTTCTCTCAAAACTGGCTTACATGAAAACAAGCACTTGGTTCCCCTTAGCATCTTCATTCTGTTATCATATTTAGCTAACATAGCCCAGCAAGTTCAACAGTTACTGAAGAACATGGGGAATGGACAGGCCTGTGACTGCACTGCTCCTTACTTTAGGAAGTGGCGAAAGGACCTGGAAAGATTCTGGGGCTTAAATGTTATCTTCTTCATGCTTGCCTGCAGCCCTCTGCAGCACAATAGGTAAAAATGCTTCTGAAAAGGAGCTACATCTCACCTTCGTGGAGATCTGCTTCTGCTCCGCCTGTATCGTATAGCTGGAGATCTGCGAGGCTTGTCAAGGTCTCTGTAGCCTCTTCTGCGGTGATCAGGAGAGGGAATTCGCTCCAGCTGGGAACAATGGGGAAAAAAGGTTCTGTAAGTCTTTCATCAAGGTTTGATTTATCGGTAAGGATTTCTGAATGATAAATCTAAGTGAAAAAAAGAGGAAATAAGTCATCCAATCAAGCTTTTTCTTCCTCAAATAATTTAATGTTCATGTATGAGTGGTACTGCCCAAACTTGCTAACTGGAGATTAAAACTGCCACTTTCATACTCATTCTTAAATAGCACAGCAGAATTGACTACATTTGTCATCATAACCTTCACCATCTTTACTTTTTGGCTGTGTACATAAACATGTTTTTGATAAATTATTTTAAGTAGCACAAAAGAGATTCAGAGCTGTGATTTTCAGCAGGCAGGAAAGCTTGACAAACAACACTTCAGAGTTGCTTCAGGATCTAAAGCATTCTCACAGGCAGCTTATATGAAAATCCATTAAGGGAGGAGCTGATAGTTGCAAACAGCTGAGATCTCTCAAATATTTCTCACAAACCCATACAGTTTGTGGCAGTTCCAGCACTAACTTTACCTATTCCTCTGTAAAACATGTCACTAACCTTTTCATCTTCCTCTTCTTCCTCCTCACTAGATTCTACATCATCCATATCTTCTTCCAGAGCACTAACACGAGGTTCAAGTTGCTCAGCTTCTTCCAGAACATATCGTTTCTAGGAGAAATTACAACTTTATTCTTAGGCTATATAAGATAAGCACCTAAGAGGCATCTGACATGCCCAAGGAGTCTTAATTATGGCTTCATGCAACATGCCAGTAGCCGATACAGCTACTGAATATGATGCAGTTAAGATCATTCACTTCTCCAAACCTGCAGCCGAGGCAAAATTATATCACACACACGTTCCTCATGGAGTAGTTCGTCGATAAATTCATCCACATGCATCAGTTCAAATTCTAGAGGGAAAAAAATAACAAATACATGGTTAACACTATATAAATGAGACACTTCGGACTTTGCTGAAGGAACTGTACAAACAATAGCTTTAAAGTCATTCCTAATAATGAGGGAAATCCTTAGGCCCGTCTTATAGAAAGGAGAAACTGCAGCACAGCTAAGACTAGCAGATGTCCAGTGCTTAAACGCACTCCATTAGTGTGTTTCTGTGGTATATGAAACTGAGTTTCAGTGTCCAACAGAAAACTTGGGGAATGCAAAGTAAGCAAGGCAGTTCTCATTTGTACAAAACTCACAACATAATATCACAAGGATAAGCTAGGAAAAGCGCTGTTTCAAAAAGATAGTTGTGTCCCATTTTTTAACTTATACATTACTAAAAGTGAATATTTTTCTACCAGAAACATTTGTTAAAGAGGCCATTAATGAGGCACTAAGAAACCATAACCACATAAGGCTGCTTACCCCCATTTCTGTTCTGACTTTTTATTTTTCGATAGTCGTTGTACAGTGGTTCAAGATACTTGTAGCAGTCAATAGCCGTGCCTGTCAATCTCATGTACAGTGCACCAAGCATTCGGACGTACCTGGAAAGTAAACCATTGCACATATCTGAACTTTCTGCATAGTCAACAGTTTAAGTAAAGAAAAACTGTTCCCAGAATTTTATGAGAAAAATGGTACCCTATGATAAAGAGTGGCTGTATGGATTTTCCCTTTCAAATACTCAAGCATGTGTATCATCTCAGTACAGGTTGTTTGTATGTGCAGAGCTGCATTATCACTCTCAGAGATTAAAGAAACACTGAAGAAGAAGTAGGTGATTATGGCTCCATTAATGAACCTCATTCTCAGTACCTCAGGCTGTGTTATCACAGAGAACACATGCCATAAAGGTGAGTATTTTCAGCAGCCCAGTGACAAGAGGAACAAGCCTTCAGAAAGCAAGGCCAGGCAAGAAGAGTGCATTTACAAAGGTTTGCATACAGAAAGCTGAGTCCTGCCCTGGAGCTTCCCTAGCAGTTGGGGACATCCACATTTCAACAAGCAAAAGAGCTAAAAGCAAGGAAATGCACTACAGACTTACTTGAAGTCCTCATTTTTTATGAACTCCACAATGATGTCCTTCTCGGGCTGAATCTGCAGCATCTTCAGCGTCAAGCACAAGAAAGGCGTGGGCTTGATGTTCCCGCCGTAAACGCCCCCCACGTACTTCAGCTCCATGGCCTTATCCACCACCAGCTCGGCTGCGAGAGGGACAGCCGTCAGTGCCGGCCTCTCCCTCAAGCTCCCCGCCCGACCCAGCCCGCCATACCCGTGAGGCCGAAGCATTCCTCTTTCCAATACTTGGACTCATAAATGCGGGTGCGAATGATCTTCTCCACGAGGTACTGCGGGTTGGTGCCGTGGATGCTGTGCGCGTCCTTTACCGTCCGGTTCGCCATGGCGGTCGCCCCCGCCTCCCCTGGGCACGGCGGCAAACACACTCACCCTACTTCCGCGAGGAACAGCAACAACTTCCGCTTCCTGCCCCCCCACCCCGCCACGTTCTTTTCGGGCAGCTCATCACTTCCTGTATCCTTTCCAGATTCAAATATGGCGGCATCGCCAGTTACCTTCTCCCGCCCTCTTCGCTCTGTGCGCACGCGCGGTGGAGAGGGCGGGACTGCGGGTGGGCTTTGGCGCGAAATTCTATCGCGGGGGCGGCAGGGGCTCGCGCTGCTACCGTTGGTGCTGTGGCGCGCGGGGGTCGCTGAGGCGTTGTGGTGAGCGGGGCCGCGGTCTCTGAGGTGAGCGGTCGGCCGGGTTGCTCGTTCTGTGAGGGCGCTTTGGGGTCTCTGCGGGTTCGACCCGGTCCGGCTCCGTGGCCACGCGGGTTGTCTGGCGGCAGGAAAGCTCTGTGAGGACGGGGGCTCTGAGGCAAAAAAAAAAAAGAAAAAAAAAGGAAGAGGGAGGGGAGATTAAACGTACACGACTGTTTCACCCACCGCGTCTGTGGGAGATGGGCGAAAACCAGCGAGGAAAAGCGCTCAAACGGCCCTCGGTGTGCGCGGGCATTGTGTAGGGGAGGCGGGGGCCCTCGGGCCGGGTTAAAGGCGGGCAGCGGGCGGAGGCTGAGGTTGGGAATTGGGGCTGTGTCTTAACCTGCGCTGCTTGGGGGAATCGGGAACTGACAGCCATTCCCGCGGTCTGGAAATCCTGAGTGTTAACCCCTCTTGTTTTTAAGCTACAAGCAAAAATTGCTCGTTTACGTGCTTTTGCTTTTCCTCAGGAGTCATGGACACCCGTCAACAGAGCAAAATCATTTACTCCTGGTATGGAAATCCCATGAGCTCAGACAGAAAGCTGAGGACTCTGCAGTACAAGTAAATAATATTTATTTCTGTTTCTCTCAGGGGTATGTAAGCAGTGACACTTGCTTTGCCTTTTTGACATCACTTAGGTTAATTTGGCAGTGAGAATATTACTAAGTAGCAGTAGTTTTGTCATACATGCTATGACACTGTATGTGTACCACAAAAGTGTTGTCATAAAGCTCTTGAAATGTAGATTGCACGTTTGAGCAAAAGCGTTTAATTATATCTGTGAATAAATGCTAACTGCCTGTTCAATATATGAGTGAAGGTTTTTAATTGGAAAGCTTGATTTTAGGCTTTGTTGGAGGGGAGATAAGAGGCTTAAAGTTGGGCAGTCAGCTTTGATGGCACATGAATTGTAAAGGATGCTAACCTGTCTGCATCATTTTCTAGAGGAATCCTTATCAAATCAGAGAGAAGTAAAACGGAAAGATGCATACAGCTTGGTGACTTTGTTCTAATAGAAGGGGAAAATGCAGATCGACCTTTTGTGGCGCAGCTCCTTGATTTGTATGAAGATGGTAAGAAATAAAAACTCACCTCCTGTGTGAGGAATCTTAAAATGTTTTAAAGGTAATTATATCGTGGGGATGTGGTTAGCATTAACGCTGTGGCTCTGATCTAAGTTATTAAGGAAACTAGACTTTGGTAGTCACTGCTCCTGTATGCACGTTCTCTCTAAATTTTTGGTGCTGATTTCATCTAAATTGGGTAGCTAAATGCAGTTGAAAGGCTTTAAAAGGCACAGTCTTTTGCTTAGTTGTTTACTCCTAAAAGAAATAGTCCTTGAGGAAGGCAATGTGAGCTCTTGCTTTATTTAGGTATTGGAGCATCCCACTGAAACTGCAGCCCTGAGACTTGCATGTTATTAGACACCGAGGATTTCAGTGTAAGATACACAGCTGAATAAACGGGCTCATCACTTCTGTCCCTTGTAGAACGACTTATTTGTAGGTAGAGGTAGATATGAAAAGATAAGTCACGGCAGGCAAGTGGCACAAAGGCTATGGTAGAGTCTGAATGAGAATCTATTAATTAGCTAAGTCTCATTTCTTTCAACAGCTGTTATTTCTTTTGGTCTGCATTGATAGTGTTTTGTGGGTTTTCTCAATCAAAGCAAAAATACACAGAGTGATGCATATTTGTAATGCACGTTTATTGTAACATAACTGAATATTCTTTCCCTGCGGGACTGAAATTTGTGAATCTTTCTTGAAAAGGTTTTCCGTGTCTTTGACAAAGTTGTTCAAATGAAAACGAAACCAAATATTTTTAAGATGAACACCTTAAAATATAAATAGGAGCATAAAAACTGCATAGTGTTCCAAATGTTTTTTAACTCTATCCACAAGGAGCCTTCTCATGCTCTTTATTCAGACTTGCTTCTCTGGTATTTCACAGCAGGATTCTCTGGTTAGGCAGTGAGCAAACGTTTCTGGTGTATCTTTAAAATAACCCTGAAATGACCAGTAATGTTATGAAATTTCTCAGTTCTCCTTTTATGTCATTGCCTTCAGTTAATGGAGTTCAGTTAGATCACATGCATGCCAATACCGAACCTCTTCATTTGTGACAGTGAACTGCTAGATTGTCATAGAATGGCCTGGGTTGAAAAGGACCACAATGACCATCTGGTTTCAACCCCCCTGCTGTGTGCAGGGTCACCAACCACCAGAGCAGGCTGCCCAGAGCCACATCCAGCCTGGCCTTGAATGCCTCCAGGGATGGGGCATCCACAACCTCCTTGGGCAACCTGTTCCAGTGCGTCACCACCCTCTGTGTGAGAAAGATTAGCTGATCTGAATGAATTCTGTGATTTGAGACTTGATATTTAAACGTCACTCTTCTAATGTAATGACACTGCAATTGGTACAGAACTGTCTGTATGCTTACTTGCCAGAGCTATGAGAGCCGTAACTTCTGCATCGTTTGTCAGTTTCTAGTTTTGGCCTTAACTTTGTTTGACCTTAAGCTAATTTATCTCCCTCATTCATCTGGAAAAGATTTCATCCTCTTTCTAAATCTGCAATTTTTTTTCTAAATTAAAAGTTAAGGAAGAACACTGCCTTTTTGGTACGTATATGCAAAGTATCTTGTGCAGTATTTCAGCTGAAGTCACCAAGGTCTGGTAAGAGCTATTTGTGGTACAAGAGAATCCTTAGTGTTCATTTTCTTTTCACTTGTAGGCGCTCAGCAGAAGCATGCAGTTGTACAGTGGTTCTCTCATATTACAGAGATACCTAAGAATAAGCAGAAACTGCTTAAAAGAAGAATTTCTTCCCAGGAAGTGTTTTTTGATCAAGTTTCTGGCTACGACACTGACATAGCTGTGGAGACTATCATTGACAGTGTGCTGGTACGTACTGCAGCCCACCTACATGCAGAAGGGAAAAATAAACAGGAACAGTTTGAAAAACAGAACAGTGCAGCTACTTTACTGCCTCCTGAACTGAATGTGCAATGTATATTTGACTGCTAGCGGAGTTGTGTAGGATGGTTGAAAACTCAGTACTCCTCCTTTCCTCCTTCCACAAATGACTTTGGTTATGGGCAGCCAGCCCATTTAGAGGATTGCATGGAAGGAAGCAATGTGATGGAGGCCTGTCATGGTTCAACAAGGCCTGTAGCAGGGTAACACTGTGCTAACTGTTTTGTAGGCTGAAGACGTTGCCATCTATAATGAAGTTCCACGAGTTCCAACCATAAGATATGTGAATAGAAAACAGTTGAATGCTAAATTAACAGTAAATGTTAAGGTATGCATGTGTTGGTATTTTTTTCTCCTTTTTCAGGTAATACCACTACGTCTAAGGGATGAACTACCTACTAGATTAAAAAAGGAAAAAATTTTCTGTGTGAAACAGTCTTGGGATGGGAAATGCTTTAAGGCCTTGTCCCCTCACACATTCTCTAAGCTGAATGAAGCTAACAAGAAAGGAGATGGCATCCCAAACTCTTTCAACTCTTTTGTTCCTTCGGATATCATTTCGTCTGTGAAAAAAGAGACCAAGAAGGTTACTTGGAGTGCCACAAAACCAAAAAATGTTGAGATGGAAATAGAATCAAAACATTCTGCTTCCAAGTCTTCCCTTTCTAAGAAGAGACATTCACTAAGAGTAGCTAATGACATCAAAAATCCAACTGCAAGAAAGAAGTTAGAGTTGAACAGTACGTATATGTCAGTATGTGTATTCTGTTCGTTGGGTTCTTTTGAATGTAGTATTGTGACTCCCTTTTGACCTCAGAATGCCTACCTTATTTTTCCTTAATTTTCTGGCTAATGTAAACTAGAAGGTTTACGTTGGATTGACTGAATGAGCACATTTGGATCATACATTCGAACTGAAAGCTGAGTAAAGCTGGAAGTGATAGTTAGAGCCTGATTTTTTTTTATTTTTTATTTTTTTTCACTTTTCTACTATGTTGTCGTCTTCATAGAGGGAAATGCATGCTTTCCAGTAATTCAGTTTTCTGTCCACAAAGCTTAATGTCATCACATTTCATTTAAATTACAGCTCTGAGTCATACCATGTCTTCTGAAACTTCTAACTCAAACCATCCATGTTAAAGCCTGACAGAAGTTTGTTTTGCTTTTAATTCCTAGGTCCCACAAGATCTCCAAAAAGCAAGCTCCTGGAAGAGGATGTTTTGGAACTTTTAGATGATGACTATGATTCTCAACTGTTAAAACCAACAGCTATTAAAAGAAAAGTGAAATTCACTGAAGTTCTAAGCTCACCACCAAAAATAACTTGTGCCAGTGATAAGCTGAAGTCAGTATTTGGTACTGCAGAGCACCAGGAGGTGTTTAGCGATACACTAAGATTGTCCCCTTATAGGAAGGCTGAAGACTCTAATGAGAAAGTCAAGAATCTTAATATGGAAGATGACGCTGTCGTGTAAGTAATAGTGTTTTTATAACTATTTTTGTGTTTGCGTTGAGTTTACAGGCTTAACAGTTGAGCCTGAAGTTTAAAGGGCCTCTTCTCCATCTTTACAAGTGTGGTTCAGATAAAAGTAGCTTCGTGTTCTTTACAGCTTAACTGGACATAAGGAGCTGGGTAGTCAGAGCCCTGCGGTGACCCCTCGTTCTCGTAGAACGTGTACACAGGAGACAAGCACTCGTATTGCAGAACAAATCAGGTAAACTTTTGCTTTCGTGGTATCTTGTTCAGATTGCTTTCAACAGCTTGAAGCCTCAAGAGTTTGTATAGCTTAACGGTAAGGTGCAAATGATTGCAGAGTGAGTAAAAACTGTCTTATATTATGAAACATTAAGCTGACTGCCTTTAATACAGTCTGTTAAATAGCTATTGAAAATTAACGGCTGAAGCGGAGAATAAGCTGACTTGCTGATTACAGGCACCTTACAGGAAAAACTGAGGATGTATCAAATGACACTCTGTAGTGAGCAGAGTCTTATGTATTCAAAAAAAACAAAAACACTTCTGTCCTTTCTTTCTAATAGCTTATTAAATATGCTAGAATCAAAGGAGGAAGAGGATTTTCTGTCTAGTTCAGATGGTTCTTACTCCTCAAGTAGCGAGGAAGAAGATAGTGATGTGAGCTGTACACCAGAGAAGAAAACTAAATCAAGCAGAATGTTCAGCACCCCAAAATCTTCAAGGAAGCCTTCAGTTCACACTCCTGCCGAGACCCCAAGGAAAACAGTAAGGTTCCTTATAGCCACTGACATTTTTAGAAGTTATTTTTATTGTTTCTAAGCCTTTTTTTTTTTTTTAATGCTCAATGCCTGTATGCTAAAGTTAAGTATCTGAACCCCTATGCTTTGAGTGAAGCATTCATATGATCTTCAGTATGACTAAGTTATGAAAATACAATACTCGCTTATCCTCAATGTTATGGCAGTGTTGATCAGAAAACTCTCCAGCCTAAGCAGAGCAAATGTTGGATTAGGCAGGAGCTGACCAGTGACTGCTGAATGTACTGGGTTTGTTTGTTATGTGGCTGTAATGTCTTGGCTTACTTTGAGGAAGGACAGGGGAGAGAATTAGGAAGGAAGAAAGAATTAGCACATCCTGAATTTATGAGTTATTAAGCTGTGGATTCAGGACATCTACTAGTGATACGTAAGTTAAAGTCCTGTGTGAGTCATTGAACAGCTTAACAAGGGAAGAGTCCCTAGGGAATTATTATTATTTTTTAAGATGGTTTTATGAAACCATTTGAAACACCTGAATGGTGTTGTGTTTCTCAACTGCTGTTCTCAAGGAGAAAAACAAGCTCCTTGCTGGTTCAGAGGAAGGCAGGAGAGATGATGAAATGGATTTGTTTCTACATAGAAAACTACTGAAAGCGGTATGTGAATTGTGAACCTTAAAATGGGACAATGTGGGAGGAGATAGGGTAGGTCACAAGTGGTGGAAGAGTGGAGCAGAAACTCTGTTTCTCTCCCAGTATGATCTACAGGCTCTCAAATAAACCTGGTAGGAATTAAACTGAAAGCAATTAGTTGGTGATTCAGTGAGTAGTTAGACTTGGGTAGTTCTTGGGCAAGTAGCATTGTTGCTGTACAAATTTTTTTGGGGTTCAGCAAAAGGCTGGGTTAAGTACCCAAGAATGATCCATTGAGAGTTACTAAAGAAAGAGGATACAGCAAGTTCACTAACTCCTCTGAAGTGACAATGCTTAAGGCTGTTCTTGTCTTGTTCTTACTGTTCTCTAAGCATCCATTTATGGCCAGCATTTTTCCTCTTACATACACTGCACACTGAGACACTTTAGTTCTCCTGTTTCTGAGTAGTCTCTAGTCAGTGCAGTCTTCATATATTGCAGAAAGCTCTAAGTTCAGCACTGTGCTGATGGCTACCAACACAAAGGGAATGCTGTGCAGTGTTTTATAGCCGTTGGTTACCAAAGAACATAAAGAACTTTAAAATATGTTAGCAAATCAAAAGGTGAAGTTGTCTGTGTCACGATTTCCCCCTCTGGTTTCTTTGTCTCCTCAAGGAAGAAACGACCATGAGGCTTAATTTAGTAATTCCGTTCTTTAAGGACCTCCTTTCACCTTGTACTTTGACATCTCCAGGAAGTTATGTGTAATTAATCTTCTGGAAGCTTATATGAATTATCTGTTTCTGGTAGAAATTCCTGTATGTAGCAAATCTGTTTGAGGTCCCGATTTTTTTTTTTTCTTCTCAGCCTTTACCAGGAACACCCAGGACACCCCGAAATGCAACTCCTGAAATTCCCAGGCGCAGTCATGCAGCACAGAAACCAAGCAGTGTGCTGGAAGAAGCCAGATTAAGGTAATGTTCACTGAAAGCAGGAAATGCTGAAATAGGGTCATGTCACCTTTACCAGATTGAATAAATTCAGTGAAAATGGGTAATATTTTGATTCCAGAGGAACATTAATGAATTGACAATAAATACCATAATTACAGGTGGCTACAGTACTACTTTTTACAGTTGCAAGTTATTGTAACTAGTTCTTAGTGTTAAATTCTTCAGAGTTAGGTATCTGTCTTTATTCTGTGTAACATTCAATTAAAAAACAAAAACAAAAAAAACAAAGATCCTCTTGTTCAGCAAGTCAGGCTTGCTGTTTGTCTTTCCCCTTATGGCCCTTCAGGTAGATCTGTGAAAATGCATCTCTTTGGCCTCCAGTTTGTTTGACTTGTTTGTTTGTTTTAATCCAAAGGCTGCATGTTTCTGCCGTCCCAGACTCTTTGCCCTGTCGTGAGGAGGAATTCCAGGATATCTATAACTTTGTGGAAAGCAAACTTGTTGATGGTACAGGAGGGTGAGTTCATTGGTGAGGCCATGTAACTGAGATCACATAGACCTATAGTGCAATGACAGTCAATCAAGTTTGCTTTAATTTAAAAGGCTTGTTTGACTGAAGAAAAGATCCTAGTTGAATTTTCCAGCATGTTTTTTTTTTCCTTAAGAGATGTTGCACATATAAATAATGCAAATTCCTGTATCGTACAAATTCCAATTTAAGACAGAAATACCTAGTCAGTTTTAGATGCCTGAGAAAGTAGGTTTTTTTTACAAAGCAAAATTAGAATTTCTGAAGTATTTTAGATTGTTAGTTACTTTAATAATCAAAAAAACAAGAAACCTTATATTCTAATGTATGGCGTGACCTAGTTTGCAATAAAGTAACTGAATGTAGGGAATTACCTGAAGTGACAGAGAGGGGAAGGGTGTTCAAGGCAGTGTCAGAGCCCAGGAACTCCAATTTCTTGATACTAAGAGCATTACCCTTTTGCTCAGACTGCTAAAAAGCTGTTCTGTTTTCTAGGTGCATGTATATTTCTGGAGTGCCTGGAACAGGTAAAACTGCAACTGTCCATGAAGTGATTCGCTGTCTTCAGCGAGCTACAGAAGATGATGACCTACCATCATTCCAGTTCATAGAGATCAACGGCATGAAGCTTACTGATCCTCACCAAGCTTATGTGCAGATTCTAGAGGTGAGAAAAGCTCCTCAGCTGCTCTCCTTTGAAAGAAGAGGAAATTCAGATCCTCAGTGTTTTATGGGATTCAAGACAACTAACGATCAATACTTCTGAAAGTTAAAACTGACAGAGGGTTAAACTCCCTATTTCCAGAGTTTTGGTGTGATTAACCTGCAGTATAATTTAATTCTTGTCCAGTTACTAACAGGTCAGAAGGTAACAGCAACTCATGCTGCAGTGCTGTTGGCAAAACTGTTCAGCACACCTGGACCAAAGAGGAAGACCACGGTGCTGGTAGTGGATGAGGTGAGACAAGGAATCCTTCATTCTCTATCCTAAATCTTTCCTGAAGTATCATTAAAAAAAAACAAACCAAAAAACACAAGTTTTTAGAGAATGGAAAAACACAGTGTCTGTGCTTAGAGTACGTCATATATGATCTAAAGGAAAAGACTTTGGAGCGAGGGCACTCAAATAGATCCTCTTAGTCTCATTAGGAAACTGGATGTAAATAGATGACTCTCCTGTTGCCAAAATTCTCTGCCTTCGTTTTCATGTTGGTTTTATGGTATACTGAATAATGTCAACTCCTAAGTAGCATGGAACTGAACTGTTTAGAGTATGTATTTTATCTGGAAGCTGCAACTTTCTCTGGAGAGAAAATTCACAATGAAAAATCTAGTTTTGAAACTTTGAATATACTATGTTCAGTAATAAATGTTTTGTTGTTGGTTTTTTTTCCCTGTAAGATGATTCAGATCTTTGCATGGTTTGGTGGTTTAACCTTGTTGGATGTAACAGTATCACATTAGTGTTTAAAGTTACAGCTTAATTTTGTGATGAATACTTTTTGAAGAGATTAGAGCTCTAATTAAAAAAATACAGTACTATTGAAAGATTAGCAAAGGAAACGCAACAGAGACACTTTGTTCAGTATCATGTAAGAAGTGTTTTATGGCAGAGCTAACTCTCTCCAACTTAATTGTAACTTGTATTGCAAGCACCGAGACATAGTTTTTTAGTCGGATTCTTAATCTTTTTCTTTCTTCAGCTTGATCTTCTGTGGACCCGAAAGCAGAACGTGATGTACAACTTATTTGATTGGCCAACTCAAAAGCACTCTAAATTGATCATCTTGGCCATTGCTAACACCATGGACTTGCCAGAGAGAATAATGATGAACAGAGTATCTAGCAGGCTGGTATGTCCTCTAACAGTTAGGTTGTTAAGCTTTAAAAAAAAAAGAGAACTGATGAAGTGCTGCATGCAATCAAAAGTAATCTGGGAGAGAAAGGTGGGGTGGATTACATCAGAAGTTAAATAATCATGAACAATTATAATTCCCTCTTGTCTCCAGAGGGAGATGATCATATAAATTCATATAAATCTTAGCTAAATAAGTATAGGAGCCAGCTCACTAATCAGATGTCATGCTACATAAGAACACTCTGTTCTGATAAGAATGAATTAGGAAAAAGAATGCAGATGCATTTTTAAACATATTAAGTTTTGTATAATTGAATTCTGTGCATCACGGTGAAGCTGCTTACTCCAGAGTTCAGAGAACTTTCCTTCTGTTTTCTCTCGCTATTTCCCCTTTCATTTCTGGCACATAGTTACTTGTCTCTGTTTGCCATAATCAGATGGCGGATTTTATTTGTTGAATACCTTTGGTCAGGAAATTGGATGTATTAAACACACATAATATAGAGTACATCATCCTAGGTCACTGTTTCTTTTATTGGGTGGCTCCAGTTTATTTACAAGTTTTGTAAGAGAACTTGGATTCTAATAGCATGCACCACTAGCTCTGCCTTTCTGGGGTAGTGATCCGCACTCAACCTGTTTCATTTATGGATGTGCATGGTTATTTTACAAGTGTGAAGCAGGAAAAAAGACCTATTAAAGCTTATCAAAGCTTGGAGGGGAAGAATGTGAAACAGTTGAAATAGATTCATCCAACCAGAGTAATTAAAACTACTAACTATGCAGGCTATGCTTGAATAGTTTAATGACTGAAGCACTTCTCGCTGTATTTTGTTTACTATAGGGTCTCACCAGAATGTCCTTTCAGCCCTACACCTACAAACAGCTACAGCAAATTATTTCATCTAGACTGAACAGCGTGAAGGCATTTGAAGAGGATGCAATTCAGCTAGTTTCCAGAAAGGTAAATACAGTACAAATATTATCCTCTGTGTTGAGCTAGGTAAAAGTTATGAGGGACATGGGAGAATTCTGTAACAGTAATCTCAGTTCTGTGGGTACACATTCTGCACTGGGGACAAAGTGAGGCACTAGTAGTGGATCATGTACTGTTGTTTCTCTGAAGTACACATGGCATTTTTGCAGGAAACCCGGCTAAAGCAGCATCCTTGTTTTTTCCACCTGCTTTAAGAAGGTAGCTTAATGATACAGTGTCAGCTTTCTACAGTGTTTGGCATAATGGATCATTGGATGGGGGGGAAATCTTGTATGCTGGTAGCAGTGGAGATACCCATATTCGTTTTCTCTTTCTCAAGATGTTTAAGGCCTCAGTGTAACCGATTCTATTTCCAGTCTGTATATTCTGTTGTACAAAAACCTTAGGGATCAGTAGCTTTTCAAATTCAGATGTATGCATGGTCTAATGTCAACTTCATTAAAATTGTAAGCCACAAGTGGGGTTTTCAGAGGTATTTAGTTTCAGAAATGTTGTTAACCTCAAGTTCTTCAGACACTTGCAAGTGTAAATTCATTAACTCAAGTAGTTGTGTACTCTTAAAATAATATTCCTTTGTGTATGAAAAACAGAATTTTCACTTCTTTTCCTGTGTGAATATGGACTGTGGTAAGGTACTCTACTTAAAATGTTTCTGAGAAGTTTCGCTGGTGAACTGAACTGTTCATACTAAATTTCCTAGAGGTTTTTTTTTTTTTAACCTTCTGTGGTTTTAGAAGAAAAGTTCAGTCTCAAATTAGTGATTGCTAGATCAGGGTGGGCGTAGAGGAGTTGTTTTTGATCAGTAAGATCAAAATTTCGACCAGTATTTCAAATCTGGATTTGTGTAACATAGTCCACCTGCTGTTTGTTTGTTTTCTGGTCTGTCGGTTCTACAAGCTGAGATGAGTGTTTAGCAAGGAAATATTTCTACAAACCTGCCATGTTTACTTTCAGGTAGCAGCGCTGTCTGGTGATGCAAGGCGTTGCCTTGATATCTGCAGAAGGGCCGCTGAGATCTGTGAGTTTTCTAGCCAGAAGAGTACTCCTGAGATCGTCAGGATGACCCACGTAACACAAGCCATAGATGAAATGTTCTCATCGCCATATATAGAGGCAATCAGGTAAAAGCATTTCTCAGGAATTTGTTTGCTTTTGTGTCGTTTCCACTGTGCTATTTTTCAAAAACCTTCAGTCTATCCTTACACTCCTTTTAGAGCGCGTGTGATGCATGATGTCTTGTTGAAATATGATTTTAATAAACAACAACCTCACAGCACAGCTAGAAGAGGGATACAAAATAGAAATTAAAGATGGAGAAACGAGGTGTGGAAATTTCTTGTTTAAAGTTATATAGGATGTTTCCATATTAGCATTCCGCTTAGGGATTTTGAGATGGTCTGATTGTCCCTGTTTACTGTATGTTGTGTCTGAAAAATGTTAATTTGCTAATTCATAAAGGTTAACTGACTGTAAGACATTGCCAAGCATGTATGGAGTCTGATATGGATTCCGCCACTGTCAGCTTGGGTTCAGAATCATTATTAAAGGAGCTCCAGACTTGTTCTGCCAGCACAGTACACTCACAGTATTATGGCATTACACGATCCTGTGGTGTTTATCTCATGTCATTCCTCACATGAATGCTTGTAAGAAACGAGGATCTGTACCATTAGCAATCTGTGGCACTGTAACTGATCCATTAAGCTTTATATTCTGCGTGGAATCAAATGTCTTGTTCAGATAGATACTGAAAGGAGTGGGATGCAGTGCTCTGTGTTGTCAGGGTTGCAGCTTGTAATATGGGCTGTTTGATAAGGTAATTGCATATTTCCACTCTCAGGTAGGAAAATTCATTTAAGTGATTTTCCTCCCAGATTTCTTCCTAAGGACTCGCAAGTTCTGAACTTTGCAGACTAATTATTGCCCATTTTGTTTTGATATTCAGGAATGCCTCATTGCACGAACAAATCTTTTTTAAAGCAATTTTAGCGGAGTTTCATAGGGCGGGAGTTGAGGAGGCAACAGTTCAACAGGTATGTTAGTGTTTCATGCTACTTTTATTTACATGCACTGTGAAAACTCTCAAGCAAAACCATAAGTGTTTAAATGTTTGGGATTTGTATTCCTAGAATCTGATGGAAAACAGTATGATAATAAATTGGGTTCCAATGGTAGACTGGGACATGGCTGTCCAGCCCAGGTGTTGAACCTAATTGGTGCTACCACTTGTAATTGGAGACAGCTGCACTTGTATTCACATTACCAGTGGTTTGGCTCACACAAGGAATTTTTTTTACTCTGCATCTGAAAATAGTGTGCCTTCACCTAATATATTTAATAACAAGAAATAAAACAACCCGGGAATACCGGGTAACACAGTTCAAGGATGAAAACTGAAAGCTAATTCCAATTTCTCTATCATCCTCTTTCATATTAGAGACAGTTATCACCAATAGTGATATTCAGGGCTTTTTAGCAGGCTCACAAAATACACCAGCAGAGCCATGCAGAGAGTCGGTTTTGTGCTTGGAAGCTAAATGCTAATACTTACAAATATTTAAAACAATATATTCTATATAAAATGACTTGCTAACTAAATCTGGTTCTACAGGTAAGAATTTTGTTTTCTGTTACAGCTTCCTGAATGTGTCAGTTGACCGGATGGGTACAGCGGGCAATCTGTTCTTAAGCATCAAAGAATATCCTGTGTTAGGCTGATCTTTCATACTTTTACCCCTAGTTTTTCCCTAAAGAACAAAACGGTTTCTTCTGCTTTTTCTAAAATAGAAAATCAGAAAATCCCAACCAGTGACTTCTTGCTGATTTACTCGTCTGTGTGACTTGTGCCAGGTGTGTTCTGTGCCTAAAGGTGTACCGTGCCTTTCTAAGCTGTGTTTGTTGATGTTTGCAGTCAGCAACACTGATGCTTACTGGTCGCTTGCCCTGCATGTCGCTTCTGAGTGGACAGATGGGTAATGAGCTGTACATCAGCTCTTGGGCTGCTGTACCTTCATTCCACATAGTCCAGGGAAGGTGTAGTAACAAATGATCGAGTGAAATTGCAGACAAACTAGGTTTGCTGATGATTTTGCTTTGGGGCTGTATAAAAATAAAGGATAGCAGATTATGCCAGAAGCTTCAAGTGTTTGGTGCTATGACAGCAGCACGTGTGCGTTTTGTCTGAACAAGCTGAATGTAGTTCTTCCTTCCCAGAGATGAGCATGGAAGGAAACTACCCTTTTTCACCTTGGCCTGCAGATTGCAGCAGGAGGTAAACCTGAGTTACATCCTTTTTTTTCTTCTTCAACAGGTCTATCATCAACACATATCACTGTGCAGAATGGAGGGCATGCAGAGCCCAACGGTGTCAGACATCTTGGCCATTTGCGGCAGGCTCGGTGCCTGCAGGCTGCTGCTGCTGGAGTCCAGCAATAAATACCTTCGCATGCGTGTGCGCCTCAACGTCAGCCAGGACGATGTCATGTACGCACTCAAGGATGACTAAGGCAATAGAGATTTTATTTTTATATATGTATAAATGTTTTAAAGATGGTCTATTTTATATATATATATTTTAAGTACTGATAAAATGGAAATAGTAGATTGTGTTTTTAAGTATTTTTGTTTGGTGTATCGAAGCACTTTGTACAATAAAAAACTTGCTTTGAAGCATCTTAAATACTTGAAACCATCTGTTTCAAAAGCATTGTTGGTAAGTGGTCCCCTTCCAGCTGAGGTGTGTGAGCTGGAATTGATTACTGGCATCGGTGCTGCTGAGCTTATCCCCGGGGAGCTCCTTTTGTTGTGACCAGCCCTGTCGTTGTGGCATTATGGTTTTCCTTACTTTGTTGAGTGCAAAAGATGTGTTTAAGAGCATGCTTAAACCTTTGTTGTTTGTGTCTTGAAAGTGAGCTTTGCCTGAACGATTCTTGGCTACCAGGGAACCGCGTCCGTGACTGTATTTTTGTTACTTTTAATCAACTTTGTGTACTTCTTGGTGTTGAGAATTGCTTTAAAACCTCAGCTAACAGACATCTGCCTTCCAACCAAAACTGCTCCCAGAACCGTATCCAGGGTTTAGAGATGGGGTGGTTTGAGAACTGTGTTCTTGTGTGAGCCCAGTGAATAAAACGTCCCTGTGGCTTAAGCTGCAGCTAGCAGAACCCTTTGCACGTTGTACATCCTGTGTGGTTAACGCGCTCAGCCCGGGCGCTGCGGTACGGACCACGCCGCGGCTGTGCCCGGCCCCGCCTACCGCGCAGGCGCGCCGCTGTCCTGGAGCTGCTGCCCAGGCGTCCCTGGGCAGGACGGGCCGCGCTACTCCGGGGGCGGCTCACCGTGGGGTCGGCGGCGGAGCGAGGCGGAGGTGGGCCGGGGGCTGAGCAGGGCCGGGCCGGGAGGCGGCGGTCATTTAAGTGGTGTTCAGCCTATCGCCTCTGCCGGCTCCTCCCTGCGCCGAGGGGAGCGGGGCAGCGCCGCGCCTTGCCCGCCTCCCGGGCCGGGATGGGGTGGGCGGAGCTCGCGCGGAGCGGGGCGGGCGGCGGGGGGCCCTGGCGGCCGTTGCTCGGGGACGCGGCCTGCTCCGTCCCGCTGGCGGTGCCTCGAGGCGGGCGGGCGCGCTGACGCCGCGCTCCTTGTTTGTGCTCAGCCCTTACAGATATAGCGCTGAGGTCCGCCGGTAGCATGCTGGGCAGGAGGCACAAGAAAAGCCCTCAGGCCAAGGGCCAGGGAGCCGCGGTGGCGAAGCAGGTGAGGAAGGCGAAGGACCGGGGGTGCCGCGGGTAGGGCAGCCCGCTCGTACTTCGCTTGTGTCCTGTGGGAGGCTCGGAACTACTTCCAGTTCCCTGTCGGTTGTTTTTCTGCTTCCTCCTTTAGTGCGTTCTTCTTAAAGTAACGTGACAGGCAGTATGCATGGAGCAAGGCCTTGCAAGGAAACCTCCGTGCTGTCACGCTGTAATCTTTGTATCAGACCTTATGACTCATGCTTGGGGTAGTTTCCTAATCACCTGTATTGAGACTTAATCCTAAATTCAGTCACTATATTGAATTTCTTCTTATACCTGTAAAATTAGTCCAGAAGACTGGAATATTAAGTAACAAATTCAGGGGCAGAGATGGGAAAATAATAAAGCAGCAGTTTATTTCCTTCTGTGAGGTTGTTCTTCCTCTAACAGATGGACTGATAAGCTCCTGTCACTATTCAGTAGCTATTGCTTAATCATTGAGAGCTTAGGTGTGCCTGCAAGTTGGTTTTGTTAGTACTTGTTACATTTGGATGTAGTTTCAGAAGTCTTGATGAGAGAGGCGTGAATCTGGTAATGGTTAGCAGGCTTGGAAAGTCCAGAAAAGCATAAATACAGAAATCTGACCAAGGCAGAATTCTGGAAGTGAGAATGGAAGCGATGGAAGAGAGAGAGAGCACTCGTTAGAGTTCTGGAATAAGTTAGATCCAAAGTAGAAGCTGATTAAGCTTTGGAGGAATAGCTGATGCAAAAATAGGAAAATAGGAAGAGAGATTGAAATGGGATATTTGGTAAGTTATTCCGTTTTTGTGGAGCCAGTATCCTTATACCAGAGGTAGAACGGTTCTGTTAGAGATCTGTGAAGTCATTGTCACTCTAATACAAACGTTTGTATTTCTCAGGTAGAGGAGTAGCATATCATTACATTTTTTTGAAGAAGGGAAAACGTAAGTGATGGAGGCAACCTTCCTTCTCCCTAAAAAAGGAAAAAAAAATAAAAGATCTGACTAACGTATTTTACCAGTTTTTAATTCTGTGTGGTTGCAGCTTACAGCTTGGATTATTTCTTGAATACACCAAAGGCTTGTTCACTTGCAAATGAATTTAACTATTTCTGAGCTATATGATGGTATTAAAGAAATGCTCGGCGAAGTTGGAGAAAGCCAAAACCATGCAGTTGATACGGTAACTTCATTGAAAATGCGCCTTGCTGATCAGATTGAGGACTCAGAGTTAGAACTGCTGAATTTAGTTCTCGACTTCCTTGCTACGTTTGCAGCATAGTAACCGTCAGTTTTTCATATTGATAGCAGATATGTCTACTCTGAACTTGAGACTTTAGATCATCGTTACAGATGTTTCCTGATTAAATCTTGCCCAGTTCTTTCCGTTCTATACAAGGCTACAAACGTGTTAGTTTTGTTTTACAGAAGGTGGAAGAAGGCAGGGAACAGTTCATCTATCACTTCAGTACCTTACTAAATGTCAAGATCAGGACCATGGCTGGCAAACAGATAGCTGCTGCTTTGTTCCTGATCCTTGCAGTCAGTGTTTCTCAGCTATGTCTTACGTTCTTCTTTGGGGTTATAGAAGAGCCACCAGTACCTTGGTTCCGACAGGGTTAAAAAAAAAAAAAAAAAAAAAAAGAAGTTGTCATTACTGAATAGCACTAATTGAAATACTGACAGCCAGCTTCAACCCTTGGCAGCACTTCACATCCTCCAAGGCAGGGGAAGGTTGTTAATCCTTGTAATAATGGTAACTTTTTTTTACTCTGCTGCTAGAAAGCAGTTGAGCTGCTACCCGCAAGGCTGTGTGAAGATCAATACGCCAAAAGGGGTTTGTGCTTTGAAAAGATCTGAAAAAAGCTGCTCTTGTGTACTTCCCATGATGAATGGAATTCAGCTAATTCATGTTTATTGGAAATAAATAATTAACATTCTTTGCATCGAGAACACTTTTGTTCCTGGGTCAATTAGATACTTCATCAGCAATAAAGCAGTTGTGCCGTTTTAGAATAGTATCTTTCAGATTAAGACCTCAGAGATTTCTCTGATATTTATGTTCTTTGGCACGTTATGCAAAATTTAGAGAGAGTCTTCTGTCACATTCTGAGTATTGCTAATAGTCTTCCCTGAGGTGCTGTCACTTAACTATAGTGGCAATCTATTTCAAACACTTGGTTGTTTTTCCCAGCGTAATGTAGACCTTGCTGGGTTTGTATTGGTCACGATTCTGTGTGTGAGTTTCCTTTTTTTGGTTTGTTTATATGCTGAGTTAATGAGAAATAGAAGATAGTTCTGTATATGTAAATACAGCTTATTCCAAAAGACAAGGATGAAGTCTCTGCTATGTGCAAGTCAGACCTGTATTGTGTGAATGGTGATTAAATATTTCTTTAGCTTAGTTGTTGCAAGAGCTACCCTGAACTTCCTTGATGATATCTGCTTAATGGGGCTCAGTATAACAGGCATAATTTTATCTGGTTACGACAAGCTATTAGATTTTATTTTTAGAAATCACTGATAATGTAGAGTTTCTAGAGGGAGTATTCATTGCTTATGAAGATTTGTGTACTACATTTCAGTCATGGATGCCTTGTGTGTGTTGTTTTGATAATAGAAGTGATGTTATAGTTGGCTTAAAAAAAAACAACCAACAAAATTTTTAAATAATCTATGCAGTGTGATGTTTTTGAGTGTCATTTCTTTCTCACAGCAGTACTTTTTTTCTTTCCCTTGGCTCCAGCTGGGGCTGTTTGTAGATTTCAATCCTGAAGAGATGCTGCTGGGTGCAGAGGAAGGTGGGGATGATGGGGACCTAGAAGCAGAGCTTGCTGCTATCACAGGAGCAAAGGTGAAAGAAGGGAAAACCAAACCAAAAGGAAAAAGTAAGTCCAAGTCACAGGATTTTACCTACTGACAACCTGAATGATTTTTTAAAGATATTTGTTTACAAGTTATTGATCTATCTGAAGAGTTTTGCACCACTTACAGAAGCTGTGTTCACTTTGAAAGGTTACAGTTGCTAGTGTAAAAAAGCATGAGAAATTTATGTCTGTGTTCTTGTTAATAATAGAGAAAACGTATATGATGGCTAGCTAATTTAATAATGACTAAATTAAGACATGCTTGTTAATTCAGTGTGTGGAGTCATCACACGTGGTGGTAGGTGATTGATGATTTTAAAATAGAAATCATGTTTCTTGTGCAGGCTGGGCTGATTGGTTGTTCTTTCTGGTTTTGTTTAGAGTGAATTTACTGAATAGGCATTATATTTTTAGTTACTTGGATACTGTAACGAAAACAAGATATTCTTTAGGAGAGAGATTCTGGAAGCATTGGAGTTACTGGGAGGATTTGGTAACTTGTGTTATTCAGGAGGTGTAGCGTTTCTTGGAAAATATAGTTATTATTGTTAATATTTTACGAATATGCTGCTAATCTATCTAATGGTGTTTACTTACAGCTATGCAATGTTTTATAGGTTTTCTGTGAGCTACTGTCAAGATTGTTGCAGAGTGGGGTGGTTTACTAGTGGACAAGCTCTACTGCCAACTTAGTGTGTTTGTTGGAGGTGCAGGGTGAGCTGGTTCAGGAAACACAGCTATAAAAACAAACTTCTCTTGTGCTGGGTTTTCAGCTGAAACAGTTCCTTGGTCTGATCACCTGCCTGCGTGAACACTGCTGTGCTTACAAGGGAGAGGATAGCTGAGCATGTGGTGGAGTAACTGACTCCTGGGTTTATATTCTAGAGCTTTGATAAAGTAGGGAAGCAGTGAACTCTCTGTACCTTGAGGTTGCAGGCAGCAAAAACTGTACTGTCGCAACATCTCAAGTACAGAAATCTCTGCTATCTGCAACCATAAACGTCAGTTGGTCAGCTACTGAGATGCTTGAAATTGTAGCCTCAACTTGCCATACCAGGTTAGAGTTGAACCAGCTATCCGGGGAAGCTTGGTTGATAATTTCTTTGTAGAGGGGCTTCAGGTAAGGACTGCTCTGCCCCTTGAAGTGCAGCCACTTACCTGCAGTCCTGGTTGCAGAGTTTTGCTATGTGTCACATACACCGGCAGTGTGCTTGATAGAGGTACTACAGCACTGATAGAGTAACTTAAATCATTGAAGCAGCATGAACTTTGTGTTCATTTTCATCTGATTTAGCAAATTCAGGGGACGGATCCAATCTGTTTTAGTTCCATTTACATCAACTCTAAAGCTAAGCATTGAAGATCTAGATTTTATTCAGCATTTGCTGAGACTGATGAAGACATGTCTCCATAGGGAGGTATCAGAGTCATTTGTGTGGACGGTTGGTATTTGTGTGCAATTATCTCCACTTTCGAGAGTGTGTGGAGGAAGTGGATAGTTAAAGGAGATTGCAGTTAAGTACAGTATGAAGTAAAGGTGAGAACTTGGCAAGGTAGAGTTCAATAGAGTTCTCAGGGCAAAGACTAGAAACCTGAAGAAAGAGGGAAATCTCAGGGATTGAGATGACAATGCATAAAATGCAAGTGTAGTTATGAGGGCGGAAGAAAGTGTTTTTCCTGATTTGTACAGTAGATCTCCGTGCCAGCGGCCTGCTTTTGCTTTTAGGCTGAAGAGGGGAATCTCCCTCTAAGAACAAGCTTGTTGCCTTGATTCTGTGTCAGGAGAGGGCTGGGCTGGGTTTTAGGAAAAGTTTCTGCACCAGAGGACAGTGTGCATGGCTCTGAGCTGCTGGAGCTCAGGGAGCGTGTTTAACAGTGCTCTCAGACAAAGGGTTTGTGTTTGGGGCGGTTCTGGATGGAGCCAGGGGTTGGACTCAGTGATCCTGGTGGGTCCCTTCCAACTCAGAATATTCTGTGAAAATGTGAACAAAAATTTTCAATGCCAGGGTGATGGGATTGCATCTGCATCTCAACCATCCAACTGTTGAAGCTGCCTCTGCTTTGTGAGCTAACTTGGTCAAATCCATAAGTTCAGGTCCTTGGGAGCTGGAGTACTTTTACCTCTGCTGAGTTCAGTATGAGTGAGAGTAGAAATGGGAAAGAAGTGGGAAAAACAAGAAGTTTGTTGGTACTTTGGGATAGCTATGGAGTGCTTCTGTTCCATGGAGGATCAGAATTCAGTCTTTCAATCAAAGGTTATACCAGGAATAAATTACATCTTGTTAGGGTAAACTGATGTGAGGCAAAGAAAGATCTGACAAGGCTGCCAAGATGAAACTTTGTTAATATGCACAATCATGTCATAAATACCTTTTATAAGTATCTATCATGAGCTTAAAACTAGTTCAAATGTTTATTCCTACTGGGAATCAGGACTGCTTCAGTAATTTCCTTTCATGGATAGAAGCGTGTAATTGGATTTATTCATGGGTGGTTTATATTAATTTGTTCTTGTGACAACATTGTATTTTATCTTACCTGAGGAATGCAGTTTTGACAAAACATCCAAGAATAGTCAGTATGATTTTCTGATTTCTCTGTGGAAAATTGAAGTCTTACACAATGGCAAAGTACTTATTGCTAGTTATTTCTGTAAATAGTATCATAGAGGTATTTATCTTAAATCAGCCTAGGAACTTAACTAGTGACTTCTAGTAACTTTTCCCTGAGCCACTTGTTTCATCTAGACCTACCTGTTTGTCTTCCTCAGTCTTAAATGTCCTTACTGTGCAAACCTGGCACAGCATCTTTCTCTTCTGCAACTGTGTTTTCTGAGCACTGTTGTGTTCCACCATATATACTTGTTTATCGTGGTGCTCATAATTTTGCAGTTCAGACTCCTTACTTTACTAAAGAGCTAGGTTATTGGATGCAGTCATTGTGTTATTGCCTACCTTGGCTGTCACTTTCAGAAACACTGGTATAGCTTTTTTTTTTCCCCTAGATACTCATTTCCCCAGTGTTCGTCCTTTATCCATGAGTATACCCTCATTTACCTGTGACTCTTATCAAAGATACAGAGGAAGCAAAGTCACTGCTGTCTTTCAGCCTGTAGATACGCCATCAGAATTTGTATCCTGTGTCTGCATAACTGTTGTCCAGAGCTTATATCTCTTTGTGGTTTCTTTTGCAGCTCCTCTGCCCATGGATCATATTGAAAAGATGGCTGCAGAGTGTATGAAGGACCTGAATGAAGATGAGGAGGAAGCAGAGGATGAGGACTTGGAGAAAGATACAGATCTTTTGGTATGTGTACTTTTATGTGCAAAATATTCCGTACAAGGATACAGGGTTTTGCGGGATCTGATGCACTGCACAACACAGTGACAGAGTTTCCTAGCGAACATTCTGTCACTTCTTCTGCTCTTCTGTTTGAAGAGTTAATCACGTGACACCCCTCCCTCCCCTTGGGAGAAGGAAGAGGAAGAAAACTGGATTGAGATAGCAGAAAGTAATTTATTAAAAGGAATGTGAGATAAAACAGAGAGAGAGTCAATCCAAGTCTTTATCAGCAGCCCTCACCAGCTGGCCTCCCGGAAAAGATGACAGATTAACTCTTCAAACTGTGACACGTTCAAATGTGTGGTAGTCTGAGAAAAGTTGGAGAGCAGCAAGAATCCCATTCTGTGTCAGATGGTGAAATAAGGGATCAAAAGTTCTCCTTAGAGTGATGTCTATGACTATTTTGCTATTGCTTGAAGTGGTGCTTGGCCTGAGAGGAAGATCCCAAATAACTCCTTTTTGACTACCTTTTAGGGAAGGAGTGCTAGGTAGCATTTTTAACATCCATTGTTAAAGGATACTTTTCTGAACTTTCATAGGTTTTAATGGTGTTTTGAAAGTACTTCTCTAGCTTCAGATCTCTAACCACAGTCTTGTGTGGTGTGGTCTGGCTTTTTAGTATCTGGCTTTCCATTGTGGATACAAGTGGAATTAATGGGAGTAATTTCTTTAAAATAAATACAAAAATGTCTGAGATATGAGACATTAAGATTCTCTGTTAAGGTCCATCCAAAGGAAGTTGAGAGCTGATTTGTTTTTGTATTTTGAGGCAGTAGTAAATTTTGAAGAACTGTTGACTTTTGGTTTAGGCAGAATTGCAAGAAGTTCTGGGGGTGGAAGATGAGACAGGAAGCTGTGAGGATGAAACAATAACAATGGAACAGTCCGTAGCTGAAGCAGAAAATGAGCAACCTGAACTGCAACCACAGGTAGGAGAGAGCTTTATGTTTCTGACAGTTGTGCTGGATCACTTTCATGATAAACATTAGTACAAAAGTAACAAACAAGAGAGAGACCTTTTGGTCCTCGAGGGAAGGAAAAACTACACCGTTGCAGACTTCTCTAAGGAAACCAGTGCTGTATTTATAGAGTTGAATGATTACTTTTTGTTTTGTTCTGAAGATGCCTTTTGATGTAAGCACAGAATCGAGGAGGTAAACAAAATCCAGCATGCCTTACACCTCATTTTGCACACGAGCATGTAAACAGCTGTTCACTTGTAAAGTCTGTGACCTCCTCCTCTGGCCATTAAGCTGTGAGCTGAGATTGTGAGACTTGTTATAACTCAGCATCTTTGCCATCTTAGTGGATTTTTTTTCTCAGTAGCATTAGCCTCCTCAGTTCAGTTTGTCGATCCTCATGCAGTTAAAAACATTATTCAGTTACTGCCCTGTTTCTGTTGTGTGCTACAGATTCCAGTGCCCTCGTGCCAATTAGCGAGTCTGTCAGAGTTGCTGTAGAGATAATAGCAATAATTACATCAGTAGCCATCTGAAATGTTTCTGTAGCTGTGGAGTGTTTGTAAGTAGCTGCTCATAACTTTGCTTAGGCTGTTTTTGTCACTAGCCTAATCTCAAGCTTTATGAGGAAGAGTTCTTATAGTAAAACCAAGTAGAAGAGCCCCTGAGGAAAGTAAACTAACATGTTTAGAAAAGGAGAAAAGATTTGTGCCAAAATATTTATTCACACCCTTTGCTGTGTGGTGGTTGAAAGGCTTTACTGTTCTCCCTCACCTACTCTCTGACCACATGGCTCCCGTTACCCTCTTGACTGGATTTTCTAAATGTCTCCACCCATTCTCCTCTATTGCGCCTTTGAGAGAAAGCCCAGAGGTTTTTTTTTTCCAGGAACTGCTAGTGTAGTACAAGTACTGCTCTGTTTTAGAGAGACTGCTCCATCCTTGTTTTTGTTGCTAATGTGAGTGTTTGAAGAATGCTTGCTTTTCAGTACTGTGCAAAAACTCCTATAGTTTGATAAAGTAAGTTTTCTTGATTTGTCTTATTATTTCTTCTGAGACCACCTCACTTCCTGCTGTTACCAGTGAGCTGCAACAGACAATAGAGAAGAGAATTGTGAACTATAGAACAGCAATTTCTAACGCAAAGGACTTGGGTGAGAGTGCCAAGCTACGCCGGTATGAAAGAGGCCTTAAGGTAAGTTTGACAAAATCAGTTCTCAGAGGTGTCGTTCAGTCTCTTCAGATGTGTGAAACTGCTGAAATGGGAGAGAAATTCTAATACACTGCCTTGAGTTAATTTAAAAACATTAACTATTGGTGCTGCATAGTCAATACACGGGTAAAGTGTACTTTCATATGTCTGTGCATCAGCTCTTTTTCTGTTGAATCTAGCTAGTGGCAGTTGGAGACAGGGAAAATGGTAAATGCTGGTGTTGAACCTGCTCATCTAGATCTGAATTTTACCTGTAATGACCGTTAATTGTTACCTGAACTCATAGTTTAGGAGCTTTCCTAATGTATACACCTGCCAGTTCATCACTGATACCCTCCCTCTGGTATTTCCCTCCCACTTGTTTCTGTGAGACAAAGGCAGGATACCTGTCTTTGGGTGTGCTTGAAAATGAATCAAATGGGATTTTTCGTTAGGACTATTACAGATTGCAGCAAGGAGCAGTTTCTTTAGCTCTGCAAGTTTTCAGCCAGGTGGCGTGCTTGCAGTTAGTTTGGTAGTGCTTGGTGATTGCTTCTGTGCTGTCTTTATTTCCCTGTTCTCTGATCTCCTGCATTGTCTCAGACAGCAGCAAACTCTTGTTGTTAAGCAAAGCTTTATCTTTCAGTGAGGGAAGAGTGTAATGTCTGTTTGGCTACCAGGTGTGCAGAGGAAGCGATTGAGGCCAAACCCAGAAAAGGGAATACTCAAGAAGGGATATTTCTGTGTCTTCTGCCACTTTGCTCCGAATGGAATATACGTGTAACCTCCCAACCTTTAGGAGAACAAGCGGGGTAGCAAAACCAGCTTGTTTATCAAAGAAGGAAACCTAGTGCTCTGTTTGGCTCTTCCTTTGCTTTGTTTTTCAAGGTAGGGAGTTTCCATGTGCTTGAGTGGTGTAGCTAAGGTTAGTAGACTCACAGTTCCTTAATTAGCTAGATGGCACTCCAGCAAATGGTGTACAGTTATCTCATGTGCTTGTTTCTTGGAACTGTGAACTTTAATCCCAGAGAGTCTAATTCCATGTTCCAAGTAACACATGGGGAGGAGGGATCTGCGTGTGGGTTGCTGGACTGGTCTGAACCCCGATCTCACATGCTGTTAGTCTGAAGTATATATCCCACTGTTACTTAGTAGGTCAAACAGTGCCACAGCTAACTGAAGAGTAGCAGTGATTCTGACACTGATGAGATGATGTTGTTGTCTTTCTGTGCTTCAATTTCAGTTTCTGTGGAAGACAAATGAAGTAAAAACCTCTGGTTTGGCTTTCAGACCATGATACTTTTTTGTCTGAACTTTAAGTTTAAATAAAATAAAAGATAGTTTTTTTTTTTAAACCCATTCTCCACCACAAATAGGAACTGCCTGACTAGCAGTTAACCCATGTTAATGATGGTGAGAGCTTCTTGCCATAAGTAAGTCACCAGCTGTCCTATTTCCTTTGCTTATGTTTAATGGTTTTTCTCATCCCCACAAAATAAGTATGTGGACTCCTTTCCCTAAATCCAATTTTGCAGCAACGTTTCAGTGAAGTATGTTTTTATTTTGTTTTATGGACAAAATATATTTACAGTTAGTACAAGTAGCTTCCTTGGTGATTGTCTGTTACAAAGCTGATTGTACCACATCAACTGTCTGATACTTGTAGGTGCTGAGCTACTTTCAATTACCTAGTTTGTGTAGCAAGTCTTTTGCACTGTGTTAATCTGATAATTGGGCACCTTTCACTAGTGCTGATGTTGCCCTTGCAGAAAAAGAGGGAGTGCTAAAGGGCATCCATCTCTAGTGATGGGATGTAACAGATCTCGGTGTGAGTAGGGGAATTAATTCATGTTTTAATGATTTTATGCTAGCACTATGTTTGATGAAAATACCTACTGACTTTGGTGTTCCATCTCCCCCAGACACTGGAAACCATGCTGGCTGCAGTGAAGAGAGGCAAAAAAATCAATGAGGAAGAAGTGCCACCTCCTGTTGCAACAGGAAAAAGCTCTTCTCACATATCTCAAGCCACAGGAGCAGAGCAGGAAAATTCTGGAGATTCAGTCAGTGTCCCACCAGAGAGCAGAGCTGAGTCTTGTGTAGGTGATGAGCGGAAGACCTCACATGAAGCAGAGCAGCAGCTGGAATTGGAATCTCTACAGAGTCATGCTGCTTCTAGTCCTACCCTGGAAACAGGTACCATAATCTGAGAGGATAAGCTGTTGCAGCACGATACTAATGCTACATCTTGGTAGGCCTGGTAGGACTGGAAACTGAGAGGAAAAGCTGGATGTGTGATTCAAAGGTAGATGTGCAGGTAGATGAATGTAACAAGAGGTGCATGTATTCCGTGCTCTTTGTAAGTCTCAGTATTGTTTTATTTTCACAGGTCTCCATAGCAGCAGCACACGAGAAATACTAGTTAAGAGGCAGAAAGAGTATAAATTAGCAGCTCTGAAAGCCAAGCAGCAAGGGGACTTGGAGAAGGCAAAGGAATATATGAAGATAGGCAAGGTATGCACACAAAGACTCCTGAATGCTAAACATGCCTTGTGCTGTACCCATGTACCGTGCTTCTGTATTCATTGAATGTAACGTGTTCATTGTGACAGCTGGCAAGTCTTGGCCACACTAGAATACACTTTCTGTTTTGTTTCTGTGCATTAGAAATTTAATGTGGTCTTGGAAGCTCTGGACAGTGGGCAGCCGATAGACCTCCAGAACATGCCTCCATCTCCTCAGGGTAAGGTGTACCTTACAGAAACTTTTAGAAGTCTGCCTGTGCTGTAATGTGAAATGGCTCTGATTTTGATTGTGAAGCTGTAAGAATTAAAGATCACTTAGGGCTGAGACTTAGCGCATATTCAAATTCTAATCAAAACCATCCAAGAAAAATGAGGTGTCATTATTTATATTAATCTCTATGAATTACAAAGTTGGTTTATGTGTTGATGTCTAATTTTCCTTCTTTTGTAACTTCAGATAACAGGAGACAATATTTAAGTGGCATAGGAAGGGGATGAGGGCACATTCTCAAAGTTCTCTGTAAAACTTAATGTTGTTCTGTGTTTCAACTGAAGTTCATAAGGTTTCAGATTAAAAGATCAGCAGATATGCTAACAGGGATACAAATGGTGGTTAATTTCAGTGCATTGAAGTCTAAATCTTGGGAAGATAAAATATTAAAGATACTTGAATTGTTCTAAGAGACTTCTTATTAATATGGATCTAGCATTGTAACCAACGTTTGATCTCTGCAAGTCAGTGTTTTAGACAATTTACTGCAAGTAGTAGATTATTATATTAAAAGAAAATAAATGACAAATTATTTCAGTAAATCGTGACTCTTACGACTCCTTAAGTTGCAAACTGATCACCAAGTGGTGCTAGAGAGAATCCTTGCCCATGACATATTCCACTGTCAAACATGGATGTAGTGGATATTTTTCTAGTTTTCTAAAAACAACCACTAATATTTGAAACTTGGATTTCTGAATAGATGGTATTGCTTCCTTCCCTTTTCAGCACATCTTTTGTTACTAGGATATTTTAGTCAAGTTAGTGATTTTTTTTTTTTCATGCTTCCCCATCTGTCAAGGTGGCAAGTTATGTTCTGTGAGAGAATTCTTACAATACTTGAAATGCTTTTACTTTTTTTTTCTTCTTAATAAGCAGCACTAACCTAAATTAAATCAGTATTTCACATTTTTCCGCTGTAAAGCACTTTCTCTGAGCACTGGGAAATTTAGACTTACCCAGCCACCCAAATATTCTTTTGAAGCCAAAAAGCTTTCTGATAGGTGATATGATCAGTCCATGGTTTTATTACTCATGGGCATTTACTTGCTGCTTATGGAACGTGCTGTGAATCTTCCTGCTTTCCTTGCTTTGCAGAACTTGAAAGCTTAGGAAATGTACAAAATACATCCAAGCAAAAGGTACCAGCTTCGGTGGGAAGTTCTCAGGATCTTGCAACACTCGAATCCCAAACCCAAGAAGCTTCAGGTAGGACTTCTGGATTTTTGCAGGAAGCCGTAAAGATAGCAGGGTTGGAAGGCATTTTGAGGTCTGTATTTTCCAGTGAAGTACAGCAGGATTGAGTGTAATTAGCTATGTTCCTGAATTTTGTTTGCTGCTGATCCTGTCTGTATTTTTGTTATAGAGCAGTAATGAAAGTAAAAAATTCATAGACTTCCCTTAGAAGAGTTTTATAAAAGAGTTTTCAGCAATAGCTTTGTCTCTGCAGAAGGTAAGGAAGGATAGGAAAAACGCAGCTTATATGTTTTGAAGTCAGAATGACTTAGCCTTTCATTGTCCTTCTTATTTCAAGCTTCCCTGCAGCAGCCAAAAACAGTGCTGGAAGCGTTGCAGCAAAGGCTTGAAAAGTACAAGTCGGCAGCAGCACAAGCTAAAGCGAGTGGGGACGATCGGAAAGGCAGAATGCATGAGAGGATAGCCAAGGTAAGATGCAAATGTTGTGAGCTGTTTGCATCTAGCAAAGCTCTTAATTCTCTTGTTGAAGAATTTTTTGGGATGAAATAATTTGTGTGTTGTCCTTTCATTTGGAAAGAATTTCAGTGCAAAAGCTCTAAAACCTTCAGTGTAAGGAAAAACAAAATACAAGTGTTCAGCTCTACTGAAATAAAACCAATTCAGAGGCAGGGCATGTACTGTAAATAAGAAGTAGGAGGAAGGTAAAGCTCCTCAGTCTTTCATGCCAGAAGAATTTTAAAAATGTGATGTCTGTTTCTGAGCTGCAGAAATTGTAGAGCTGAGTTCCTATTCCAAGATTGCTGCTTATTAATGTGTCGATGAGGTCACTTAGAGATTTAAAATTATAGGAAAGCTTGAGTTTCAGAGCAGTATTTTTACTTCCCTCTGACATTTTTTACTATTCCAGAAAGGGGGTGCAAATAATCATTGAAGCAGCATTGTCTTCAAAATTAGAGTGTGGTGGTATGCATATACAACTTAATACCAAAATATCGTGTATTCTGCAATAGTTGTGGTAGTTAAATACAAAATGATTGGTAACTTACGGTTAACATAAAACTCCATTTTATGTCTTATTGAGTGTCTTTGATTACAGCAATACCAGGATGCCATAAGAGCCCATAAAGCAGGGAGAAAAGTTAACTTTTCGGAGCTACCTGTTCCTCCAGGTAAGTGTGACCATGTGTCCTAATTGCAACTTCTGTATGTGCTCTGGGCTCTGCGGGAGTTGTGCAGGTATTGTCTACTCATCCTGTGAAGTATCTCGTTTTTTCAGTTCAGTTGACTAGCCTTTCTTTTTGGTAGCACTGAAGAATACCTTTTAAAACTGCTTATCAAAATGCTCCCAAGCTTTCACACTGGTAAATATTTTTTGACAGTGCCAGAACTTGAAAGCAACTCTGTTTGGGGGAGTTAGGCAGTGTAATCATGAGCAGGTGAGGAATATAACTCTGTGCCAGTTGTGGAGGAAAGGGTGAACTTGGGATGTGTGGTCTCTCTGAAGTAGGAGAAGGAGATTTTTGAAACTGGAAAAATTTTACCTGATGTTTCTCATTCTGATTTTTCCCAGTAACAGCCTCAGATCTCTGTTTTTATTTGAATATCTCCTTGCAGTGCTTGACAAGTCAGATGAATGCTGCCATTCTCAAGGCTAGTGAAAGTAGTGTACAGAGATGAAACAAATCATGCTTGTGTCGCACTGAGACAGTGCCAGAGACAGAAACTGAAACTCCTTGAGACATTCTCTCTCTTATCTTCTTCAGAACTTATAGTGCTTTGTCTGTAAAGGATTGGGCAAGGTCGTCTGTGAATACTTCATCTCTGGCGTGCATGATACTGTTTCTCTTCTTGGGAGCATCATTCCTTTTGCCTTGTGTGTAATGTGTTCTTGTGATAAGATGCACTAAGTGCTGCAAAATGGTGCTTAGAATTTCTAAGTTTGGGGGGAGAAAAGTCCTCAAAAGGATGCGAATCTGGTGGCTTTTTTGTCACTGTCAAATGTGGCAATGGCAAACTCTTCAGCGGGAGTAAAGTACATAGTAGTAAGGTAGGCAGTGCCAAGTCTGTCAGGTCATGTAGTGCTTTGAACAGCTTCTGCTCTGAATCTGCCCCTGGAAAACAGCAGTTCAGCAACTTGTGCTCTAGAACACAATCTAATTCATAGTGAACATCATTTGTGGCAAGAGTGAGGTACTCCAGGTTTAGCCTTCTGAAAATATGCATAACTCCTCAGTTTGCTTACACAGCTTTATATTTTCCAGTCAGGAGTTAGAAGCTGTGTGATTTACATTGAAGACAGCAGTCAGGCAGTCACTGAAACCAGCAGTGAGATTATACGGGGCTGACAGTGCATTTCATTGCATCTGGGTGATGATAAGTAGCAGCCTTGACCTTCATGGGGACAGAAATGCTGCTTACTAAGAAACCTCATGTCACACAGGGGCGTTGGCATAAGGTCCTGTGTTCTGCCTGCCTGTAGACATCAAATTAGTTCTGTACCCACAGCAGCCATCTCTAAGCTCAAAAGCAGTTTAGTCATTATTTCTTAGCCGTTCTAATGAGACTGGCAACAAGAATGCTTGCTACATATTAATGAGACAAATCTTGCTAATTTAGAAAAACACGAGCATCTCTGCTATTTGAAGCTGACACTGAACTGGTGGCATGGAAATCAGAATTTATCTTCCATCATCCAGCCTTCCTTCCATCCTTAAATGATAATAAAATGATCAAAAGGATTGTTCTCCTTATACTTCACATTTAACTACTGTATTTTTGCTTTACTTTGCAACCTCTTCGTTGCAGTAGAACTTTCAGCGTATCCTTTGGCAGCTAATGTCATAGTGCATTTTCTGGACTTCAGCTATGTCTTTTTTTATTGGGGTATGGGATAGCGCTGCTTTTCTGATGAACTGCGTGCCAAATAAAGTGAGGGTGTAGTGAAAGAGGGAAAAAAAAAACAGCAACTGTTTGTACAATCTGCTGTTCTTCTGTTTGTAAAAGAGAGAGACTAAATTATTTACTGTTTCTGAGCATCTACCAATTTTTTGAAGTTGTAAGGTTCGTTGGCTGGCTGCCAGTTGCTGAACTTAGAAAACCATGCTCTGCTACTGCATCGTTTTAGCATCATCCCTTTAAGCTTGGATATTGGTGAGAGGACTATTCTTGAGCCCACCTAGCAAAGATTTGTGGCCTTGGCCTAAGTCTAGATGTACTGACTTCTGAAATATGAGAAAATTAATACTTGCTTAGAAATAATTTCACAAAAAAAAAGAAAAGAAACATGGAAGACAAAACATACACCTTGTGCAACTCGCTGCTTCTTTCCTCCTTAGGATTTCCACCTCTTCCTGGTGTCGCAGCACCAAATGGTGACAGAACTATAGCTGCTGTTCTGGAAAATGCCAGCAAGCTGGCAGGCATGGAGGAGAATGATGAAGAGGATGAGGTTAGTGTTCCTTTTATATGTTTAGTAGTTTAAATTTTGTCTCTTCTGGTATACTGAGATGACTTTTACTTTCAAAGCAAACACCTCAGGTCCTGGCCATACATACATTCATTGTTGAGAAGTGCTTAAATCTATGCCATACTCCTGCATTCCAGTAGTTTCTATGTTTGTGCTTACCCAGGATGTTCAACACTCACTATGTCTTGTCATGCAGCACTTCCATTTAGTCTTGGTTTATTTTCTTTCCCTAGCTAAATTTGGTTGGTGATTATGCTTGTGCTTTCAACACGGCTTTTAATGGAGAGAATAACTTCAGCATAGCTTTTAATGGAGAGAATTCCTGGATGATGTTTTTGATGCATGCAGTTGCTCTTTTTGAAATGACTGTGTTGTTGAACACTCCTTTTGTCCCTTTTATAGCAGAGATTTGGAGCTTGCAGTGGGTCAGCTACCTCCTGGCGTGGCCCTCCTTATAAACCCCAGAAGTTTGAATTCACAGTCTGGAATGTTATATTCCTCTCAAAAGTGGTATTAGGGGGCTGGTATAGGGATAACCAAGTTTATTGATGCTTGAGATACCATCCTCTGGGTTAGATTCTGTGCATTTAATATGAAATTACTTCTGTTATGGTAGAACGAACTTCTGACACAGGCCCCAGTTGCCAAGAAGCCTGCTCAGCTGCCTGGAAAGCCGACTCAGGTTGTTAAGCCAATTACAGTGCCATCTGCTGTAGCTGAGGAGGAAAGCTCTCCTGAGTGTGTAAAACAAGTTTCATCACCCTCCAGCCCAGAGAAGGCAGAGTCAATGGATCATCTTCCTCCAGCTGGTAAGGTGGTGGGATCAGCATTCCCAGTGATCCGTGTGCAAGTCATTTGCACTAATACCTCGATAAAGACTCTTTTCCTTATCGTTTAGATCTAGGCCTGTGAATGCATGATATAGATTTCCTCTGTCAGGAGCCTCAGTGTATTTGCCTGCTGGAGGGCAGATCCAGACCATCCACACAGCCTTTATTTCACAAAGGCAGCTTGTGTAATTATAAGGTTGATTGGGTTTTTAATTAATTTTGATGTAACAAATATATTGATTCATAACATTTAACTCTGCTCAAAGTTGAACTCGACTCTCATTAGAGTGGATGGCTCGCCAGTGTGAATTATTTATTGATGTAATGCAACTTCCTATAGGAAACAGTGGTTTTTGCCTCGTGTTTCACCCAGAGATATCAAACCAGTACATGGGCAGTAATTCATCGATCTCTAGTCCTCCTATCCCTAAGGTCACTGAACAGTTGTCTGTAGAAGATTAATTGTACAGATAGTATGGGACAGCCACCACCTCACTGAGCGATTTGGGCATGCACTAGCAGTGCCCAAGCTCTTACTGGTACTGTTCTCATGCCATGACTGTAATCCCATCCTGCCCTGGGTAGTTCCTCAGGACAAAGCAAACTGCCTGCTTAGCTGATGGGGGTTCTTTTGCAGAATGCAGAGGTATTAGTGTGCCTGGTAATTCATCTCTTTAGAAAGTTCCATGGCTTGTTTTGTAAGGAACACTAAAACATAAAGTTGTACACTTTGGCTTTGAAAATGCATAAATCCTCATGAAATTAGGTTTCTGCAATTTCAGCTGGCATATTAATCTCTTAAATGAATTGCTTTAGACTTTTACTGTGAAGAAAGTGGTAATACATCATCTCTGGCATTACCTGGTCAGTAATCTCTCCTGGGCGTTTCAAATATCTTAAAATGAGACCAACAGGTGCAATAAGAAACAACACAGATTCATACAGACTTCGTCTTCAGAACGAAATGCCAGTACTTTGCTATCATAGAGCTATATTTCACTAGTTAAACTACATTCTGTGACTCAAATGTAACGTGCTTCCCTCTCCCAGAATTATGAAGTACATCTTAGTTGATAATGAGCTTTTTTTTTTTGACCAGAGTATGTGAGGCATAAAGAGACATGGGAATGCAGTGGAACACTTAAGTTCTACACCAGGAAAGGAGCCAGGATCAGTATGAATAATGGCTCTATTAAGTCCATCTTACACAGATTTTCTTTGAAAATACCTGTGTTCTGCATGTCAGCCTCACAGAGAACTCTGTGTCCTGATTCTGTTGTCTCAATGAAAACTAGGCTAGCTACCTTGTCTTATCGCTTTGGTTTTGGCTGATAGGACAAGTTGCTCGCAGCAGCAGGGTAGCAGCCTCTCTCATGAGGGTGGGATGTACATCTGACAGCAGTGAACACAGCATGAGATTTACTTGTGTATTTATTTGCAGAGACAGACACCTCTTGCATGTGTTGTTTAGCTTGTGTAATTACAAGCAGAATGCTATGGTGAATCCAGTATGAGTATCTTCGCTGTAATCAGCTCACAGTGTACCCTTTCCTAAGTGAGGTAGACAAAGGGGCAAAATGCACTGACGTGTTACGTTGTAAAGCAGTCTTTTCTAACTTGTGTGATTGTCCTTATTGCTTTGAGAAGGAAAGAGAAGACCCAAGACTTGAGAAGACACTAAGATGGCAAGGAATTACAAATAAGCAGAGATGGATGTGCCTGAGCGTGCCTGCATACATTGTCTTATCTGTTTTCTCTGACAGAGAGAGTGGGAGAAGGGAAATGAGAATAGAAGAGTGCTTTCAAGGTTCATGTGCTCGTAATATTCGCTATCTTTGGGAAGTTTAAATGTCTAGCTGAAAGTTTGAATTTGGCTTTTTCTATTTACCTGTCAGCTGTTGTAATTTCTGTTGTGACACTTCAAAGTATCTTTGTGAAGTGCTGTTAGTTGTTTTTTTTTATGAAGGTTGCCATGATATGAGGAAGTGTTTCTCCTGTTTCAATTTCCTGATACGTGAAATTGAAACTAGCCAAGAAACAATGAAGTGCAGTAAGGAAATGTCCTCACTCAATGTCTGTACTTCTACTGATTTTTCTCTTGACTGTAAACTGAACATGATAAACCTGTTACAGGGCCACGTCAGTGTCAGATGAGCGAAGATTTTTGTGCAACTGTTTTTCAGCTAGGGAGCAGCTGGAACTTCTGGAGAACAGAAAGAAGCAATACATGAAGGCAGCCATCAAAGCAAAGAAGGAAAATAACCTTGAACAGGCTAAGATGTATCTCAGAACAGCTAAGACCTTTGACCTAAAGATTGAGGAAGCAAAATGTGGCAAGCTTGTTGATATTTCCAAGGTTAGTAGGACTGCTAGTATTCTGCTTTGTATCCTCAGACATTTAATTGCATACTTAAAATGCTGAATCATTTAGTAATATTTCTTGACACAGAACTAGTTAAAATCACACAAGTAGCAGATGTGGGTACTGAGCCCTGAAATTGTGCCGGATTCTGAGTAAATCCAGCCTCTGTGAACAGTTTCCTCCTGATGTACAATGGCACACCTAAACCACACAGCTTGAAAATTTCCCTGGGTCTGTGGTGTGAGTACACCTCCTGGCTATGTCCTAACTCCATTTTGGGCTGAGGATCAGGTGACTGCGATCCAGTGATGTCCTAGCTGCTGCTGGTGTGTGGGTAGGTGGGGAAACCACACCGTGCTGCAGTATTTCTCTTGACCTGCATAATCAGGGAGATAGACCTGTAAGGCATTTTGCAGGGTCTTACAACTTGTCCTGCAGTGGTATAAGTAGTGGTTGGGTTGGAATTTACCTAAACAGCCTATCTCTCTTTGCTGACCATACATTCTGATTGCTTTTTGTCTACTTCATTGTTTCTTACAAGGGCACTAAAATGTGGTGTTCTTGTTTTGCAGCTGCCATCACCCCCTACAGATGAAGAGGGTGGTTTTATCTTTATACACCATGAAGATGTCAGACTATCCCAGAAAGCAGATGAGGTATACACACAGCTCATAAAACTGCTGAAGGACCAACATGAGGTAACTGTTTTATCCTTGCAAAAAATGTTTTTATTTTATCTTTCTTTTAACATTTCCAGGATTTTATTAATATTTTTGTAAGATATGTTGTATTCTGCATGTCCTAGAGTGAAATATTTTCAGAGCTTGATTCTCCACTGTTTGAAGTTAGAGGGTGTGCTTGGAGGCTTGGAACTATCAAATTATCACTGTTAAACGTGAGCACTCCGGTTTGAAAATAGTACTCAACTGAGTAAGACTGACCTTTGGGTGAACCTCTAGAAATTAAGTCGTTTAAAAAGTAGTAGGATAGAGCAGCTTGAACAGACGAGTACTCAACTTTGGGCTTAGAGGACTGGGGGATGGATCTTTCTGAGTGACTTGGGAAAAATCTGGCTTCCTGACTAAAATCAGGCTTTTATGAGCCTCACATCTTGCTGCCAAACATGAATTTGTGTGTAAAGATCATTAAAGTGCATCTGTATTTGTTTGTTGCTGTTGACAGAAATGTTTGCAGTATTCCAAGCAGTTTATGCATCTGGGAAATGTAGCTGAAACGACTCGGTAAGACCTGCCATTATTAATCATCCTATAACATGGTCATTTCAGGCTTGAGTCTGTCTGACCTCTTTAAAAGTGGTTGGGTTGGTAAGATTCTCTCATTATGTGAAAGAGAGTAATGGTGAGGCCTGCAAGAGCCTAATTATGTTACAGGGATAGTAATGGTGAGGCCTGCTTTACCAAGTTGCTCTCAGCTGTCTGATCTGAGGTTTACTCTGTGGCCTGTGCCTGGCAGAATGCTTTGATGTTTCACAGAGCGTGTGACTTTTCTGTTGTTTTTTCACAGGTTTGAGAAGCTGGCACAAGGGTGTAAAAAGGACTTAGACATCCTACAGCTTGCACGAGCACAAGGAATGGATCCCCCAAGCCATCACTTTGAGGAGAGAACTTTTAAGATGATAAGGTGTGTAAAAACAAAGGGATTTCTTAGGCAGACTGGAATGAGTTTCTGGTTTCTAGTTCTTAGGGTATTGTGGGCTTCAGCAAACTCAGATGGCACATAGGGTTTCAGTGTTTATGAAAGGACACTCATAACCACTTAAAATACGAAGAAGGTGTTCTTCTGTGTTCTTTTGTTTTCAGACTGTCTCTGCTGTCTCCATCTTCATCTCTCATGTTCAGCTACATCAGTGACTCTTCCTTCTTCTGTCTGTCTCACTCAATCCTGGTGTCTCTGGGCTTTGTTCTTGGCATTTTTCACTGTGCCTCAGAGATGGTTTTATTTTGGTTCACGTTCTTTCCTTACTCGTCTGTTATTTCTGAAGATCATCTTTGCAGGAGCATGCTGTTGAAAAAGTTGTGACGTATCAATGGCATCCTGGTCCGGCAGTGGATCAGTGGTGTTAGGATACTGAGGTGAATACACTTTTTGTCTTTATTTGTTTTACAGGATATTTTCTGAGCTCAACAGCACAGAAATGCACCTTCTTATTGTCAGGGGGATAAACCTACCAGCTCCGCCAGGTATGAACTTAGAAGGATGTGTGGTCTTTGAGTAAATAGGGGAAGGTAGTGAGGAATGGTATTTTCTACCCTAAAGACCACTTGAGGGTCAGAACTTTGTAACCAGCACTCTACAAAATAACTAGGTTTCAGGCTCAGAGACACACCCTTTTTTGTTTTTTTTTTTTACCCAACAGCTTAACAACTTAGAGAATCTGGGTTCAGTCTGGACAGAGGAAATCACTTCAAATTGTCGAGGGTTCGCTTACAACTGATCACAGATTGAATTTCATGTTCGTCTTGTATTTTGTTACGAGTGCCCTCTGTAGCTCTGCACCATCTGTGCTGACCCTTCAGCAGACCGGAGTTGTCCCTGCCAACATCACTGCTTTTAGTACCTCATTTCTGGGGCTTGTAAACAATCTGTGCTACATTGTCTCAGGACTAGCATCAGCATTAAGAAAGTAGATGTTTACTTTTGGATGCCAGCTTTCTATGGATGTCAGATTAATGGATGGGTTCTTCAGCTGTTATTAAGAAACAGGTCATGAGTCTTTCTGAAAATCAGTTAAGGTGCTTTTGGAAATGCTGCTTAACATTACAGATGCAGTGAAAATACTTGTATTAGCTATTGGGATTGGCTGACTCTTCTCTCCTTCAGGTGTGGCACCAAAAGATTTGGATGCCTTTGTGAAGTTTGAATTTCATTACCCGAGCACGGTGAGTGTTTGTGCCCCGAGTCTTCTGTATCTCAGTCTGTGACCTCTATCATTGGATTCGCTTGTAAGGACTTAAGGGAGGGAGTGCAGGCTTCCTTCTAAGAAGGCAAACACTTTTAGTGTTTTTAGTCATATTGCTTCAGTGTAGGTAAGGAAAGCAAACAAACAACAAAACCCTTTTTTCCTGAGAAGGAGGACTTTTGAATCTTCTTTTCTTTAGCTTTGGGCTTTGCTACGTGCTTCTGTTGGTGTTTATTTTACAAATCGATGCTTTTGTGTGCTTGTATGTGTATAGATAGATAGCCCTCACTAGAACCAATATGTACATTCCTTCCACCTTTTTTGCAGTATTTAGAGAGAGAAATGATGCTACTTCCCATAAAACACCCCATTGTCATCCTGTTCTCTTGCTTATAAATTTCTGACAGTTGAGCTAGAAGTGTTTGTAAAGACTGCTACCGACTCTGATTATCAGCAGAAGTGCTGCAACTTCTGCTACTCTCTCAATAGAGCAAAAACAATTTCTGCTCTTACAGTGCTGGTTCTTAGCTCAGCAAAAGACCAGAGCCTACATTTTTACCTTCTAATACGTTTTGCAGTAATTCTTCTAAGATAAATTCAATTACTTGTGAGAAATCGGGGTGGACAGATGATGTTTGAGTTACACGAGACTTTAATGGAAGAACACACCCCACTGGGGTGGCTGAAAACAGAATTGCTGTGTACAAGTCATGTTCTGGGGAGTGAGTAAGAATCAGCAAAGTTGCTTTTAATCTATTTTTCTTTGTTATTAAAAAAGGCAGGTCTGTACTGCTTAGCCAATGAGCAAATATACCACCTTTCTCCTTCACGGCTGAAATCGGTTCTGCAAAGTAGCTGCAATAATTAGGTCACATTGTCCTTGTTCAGTCTCCAGAGATTCGGTTTGTACTCTGCTTTAGGTTAAAAGTTAATTCATTTTGGTGACAGATTGATTGTCAGGCAAAATAATAGTAGGGCAATTCCCTGAGTGACTTGTGATGGATTCCTTGTGCAGCTTATTATTCCAGCTAGTGCCAAAGGAACAGAATTACCGTGCCATGGAACGAGCATAGTTTATCATGTGATTTAACAGCTTCTGTCCGTAACTTCATGATGCCGGGGCTGAATTGAGTGTGACCACATAGCTTAGCTGTGGCCCTTGTATTTAATACAGTGTTTTGGCTTATTCTTTATCTAGCATTATATTTGCAACCACAGTGATATCCAGATGTTTTAGTATTGAATGTACTGTGACTGACTTTATCATGCAGATAATGCCTACCCAAACCTCATCTTTTTTGTATGGTATTAAACAGCTGGTAGTAAAAATGCTTACTGTTCTGTATTTTGGAACAATACCTGATATTTTTACGCACTGTGTCTTTCTTTTAATAGGAGCAACCTCAAAAGAGTAAAACGCCTGTAATTAGCAATAACAACTGTCCAGGTTAGTACTCCTGTGTTTGTTAGGGGCATAATAGAAGGTGAAGTCCAGATGAGGCATTTCTTCACCTTCATCCTGGTATTGATGGTGGAGGTTGTGCCATGAAGTGGTGAGGTGATCAAGTGACCTGTCGTGTTGCAGCTGTTGCTGTCAGCCCTGCTGGGAGGTGGGCCAGATAAATGTGTTTTCTTTATTGAGTAAGATAAATTATTAATTTCAGAATGTCCAGAGATCGGATGTTTTTCATTGCCCTGTCAGATTGCCAATTCTATCATGATTTTTGCTAATCTGCTAGCGTTTCTAAACCTTTCCAAGTGTCATTGTAGAAATAGGGTTTTTTTCAATTTATATTTAAGACTGCATCTTCAAACTAAAATACTGTTTTGTGCCTTTGGAAAAATATCCCTTTGTACCTAGCAAACACCAGTATTAGACTTGATTACGTGCAATCATCTTACACTCTGAGTTTGGTTGATTGCTGTTTTATTCTTTCTAATTGTTTCAGTAAGCAGCCATCTAGTATCAAAACGACTTCAAATTTAATATCCAGATTGTTAGCTGTTAATTTAACTGCACGTTGTCTTGAGAGTGGAAGTCTTAAAGCCCTCGTACTGAGAGTTCTGTGCTGTGTCTTTCAATAACTGGGTCTGCACTTACTGAGAAGGAGTTCATACAGATGTGAGGTGTCTTTTTAAATGGGGCAGAGATTAACAGAGGTATGAGTACGTGCACATGGTCGGGTGCTGAACTTCATTGGGCTTTGACAGCTTTCTTTCATTTTTCGTGTCTGTAGAATACAACCAGTTGTTCAAGTTGAACATCAACCGAAATCACAGAGGTTTCCGACGAGCAATTCGGTCCAAAGGAATTAAATTTGAAGTATATCATAAAGGGTAAGTTCAGTGTGCTGCCTCTCATTGCTTCTGTTGTAAGGGTTGTAAAGAGTGCTGTAGCTGAAATTTATGAAGCACAAGTGTATGATTTATCTTTAAGTTAGCAATAAAAGCTGCCTAGTTCTTGTGTCTGAGAACTCCTTTCTAAGTATGCCTGAGCCCTGTATCTTCCCGAGGGGAAAAAAAGCAGAAGTTAGAGGAAGTTGGTTCCTAAGTGGAAGATCCATTGAGGATTAGTACGTTAAGAGAAATTGATGACAGAGAACGTAATGATACAGCATTAAATTGATTCTTGTCCATTTTGTTTTTAGTCATCTGGATTAGAAGGTTTAAATGTTATATGGGATAATATTGTAGAGTAATGGAATATGAATGACAGCTAAACGTTAACAGTAGTAAAGCAGATGACAGTCAGTGGCAGAACTAGTGTTACAATTTTGTACTTACCTTCTGAGGATCATAAAATATTTACTGAGCACTGGTGGCAAACTGTTCTGAGAGAGCCCAGCTACCCTCATCTTGGAGACCAACAGGATGAGATGGATGTTAGCAATTGGTAACACTCATGGAAGTCATCCTTCGTCTGAGCTTATCCCTGTTTTATTCAAAGTCCAGATGGCCTCTACTCACTCATCTCAGTGTTAGCTGTGACCCATGACTTGGGTGAGATGTCAGATAACCTGGTTCTGACTCAGTGGCTCCTCGTGCTGTTCTTTTTTTCTATTTTTGAGGCATGCAGAAAGGATCCAGTGTTTCTTTAAAATGCTCTTGATGTTGTAGATTGTGTAATTTATGAGGTAAACTCCCATTGTTTTTCTTCTAGGTCTTCTATTTAAAATCTCCACTGCAGCAATAGCTGACTTCTTTCCTCCTTATTTATCAATCCTGTCTGCTGTTTTTCAGGATTTGAGTGCTGTGGAGATCCTGCCTGTTTGGCATAGATCTGTCAGATGTTAAAATGTAAACATATTTTTCCCTATTTTTTGCATACTATTGCACATGTGGGGCATATCCTTTGCTCTTCACATCTGGAACCACACGTTCTTAGATTCTGAGCTCAGGCTTAAGTTCACCTGTTGGGAAACGCTCTCCGGTGACTCATGAAATTGTGTGCGAGCTCCAGGTTGTCCTTTGAAGCCTTTCTGAAGGTCAGCAAATAAATCTGGGTGAATTTTCTCTTTTCTGACACTGAGGGATTTTTTTTGTCCTTAGAACAGGAATCTAACAAGTTAAATATATACTTGTTTCTGTATGGGGCTAGGGGCTGGCAGTTCCCCTTGGCAAACAGCAACAGGGGAGGGAATAAATAAGAAATACCCACTAATTGCCTGCCCCCTAGCTATCTTGGGGCAGAACTGGGCTGCCAGGCCTCCTATAGGCTACACTGACAGAAAGCAGAACTGCAGAATGTGCTTCCTGCCATGGTGTGTGATACCTAAGCTAACAAACAGAACCAGCTGCCTCCCCTTCACAGTGGGGCTCCTATTGTCTTTGTGTTTTCTGCCTCCTGCAGTTCTTGATTTGCTGGCTTACCTGCAGCCAGCGGAGAAAGGAGAGGATTAAGTGTTCCAGGCTCTTCTCTAAAGATTGTCAGCTCATTGTCTTTCTGGATAATACTTCCAGAAATGCTCATGGATGTAACAGATTCAGGGGCTCTGATGGCTTTTTGTCTGTCTCCCAGTAATTTTTTTCTCTTAGTGAACAAAGGAAACTTGTTTCAGGTCATACGTTAAACTTTATTTTAGAAAACACTTTGAAGTGAAAACCCAGCAATGCATTTTTCCAAAGGAAAAACCTTAACTTAAAACTCTTGTAAAATCTTCTGAAGATAAAAGGAGATTTCCCCAAAGGCTTCTGAAGCCATTGCCTACAGCAAGCTCATTCTTCCCTGAAAGCTCCCTGGAACTGATCAAGGGGGAGCCAGTCTTTATTTCCTGGATTCGAATATGGAGAAATGCTTAAAAAAAAAAATGCAGCTGGGAGGATCACTGCTTCTCTTTTAAAGTTTGTGAACAAAGTGTCCAACGGACTGCAGTACAGTTATGTAATCCTTCATTTTAAGGTGCATATGGAGTAAAGGAAGTACTGCAGCATACGAGGTAACCAGCTCTAGCTTACCTAAATGACTGTGCGCCTACTGTTAGTCATATCAGTGGGGAATGGAAGGCTTCGTATCAACGAAATTCACACTGACATAGCCTGGAGTGCGTTCTGGGTCTGTTGCTGTCAGAATTCTTTCATAGAAATTTGGTAGAAATACTCCAAACTGTATCGGTAATGGACTTTTCACACTTGGTCTCTGAGGGGTTGTCCCTTCATTGTGCTGCACGTGGAGAGACACGGGCAAACCAGAAAGCAGTTTTGGTGTGACCTCCCTTGGTAATCCTCGGATGTCTTTTGAATGTAATTGTCGCTTCATCTCACAGGCGTGTAAACAAAAAGTGCCTTGCTGCAGAACTCGTGTCTGGTATCAGCCCGGAGCTGCAGAAAGGCGCTGCCGGTCGTGTTGAAGTTTTCAGGAAGGCGGTGAATGTCCTGTCAGCAGTTTAAGAAAAAAAATCAGTAACGTCCATCCTCCAGACTGTGATGAATGAAGTGCATCAAGATGAGGGTGGTTAATGTCAGGGATGTTGTAAGGTTCGTAAATATTGCTGGGTCATCAGGTGTAAAACGAGCGATTCAGAAGGACTGTTTTATACCGGTTGCTTTTATGACAACTGACATGACCTCAAGGCTCTGTAAAATCAGCTTTAGAGGTGTCAGTGAACATCAGGTCTTGCCTGATGGTACCTCCATGTCTGTTAATGATAACAGGAAGAAGGATGAGTTATTTTGTTGTTGTTATTTTCCTAAAGTGAATGACTTAGAAGAGGAAAGCAGAATTTCTGCCATTCCAGGTGCTAGTTTAGGATTCATCTGCCTTTACTGTGCTTCTCTCTAACTTGGTTCTAAGAGAATAATTGGAGAACGAGTACTTCAGTGTCCTGTAGCCTGATTCATTGCGGGTTTGTCCCTTTCACCCTGGTTTTATGGTTTTAGCAGCACACCCTGAGAACCTCCTGGATGCATTGATGGTACCAGCAGTGATGACCTCTTACTTTTCTTTCTCCTTAAAGTTCTGAGAAACCTTCCCCTTTCCGTTAAGACAGCTTTCTTTGTAACAGATCCTTTTTCAGAAGTGACAAGCACGTGGGAACAGCACACCTGAAACTGGACAAGCTGGAGTCAGAATGTGAAGTTAGGGAGATCATCGAGGTATGTTTTCTGGATGAGGTGTGCTCTACTAACAATTGAACATGCAGAGAAATTCAGTGTTTGCATCGCATGAATGATTCACACACAGAGAACGGATTTGTATCGCATGAGTTTGCTGAACAAGTGACTGTTCTTTGTCCTGAAGCTTATCTTAGTTGTGACAGTTCTGGTACTGGGAACTTCTTGAGCACCCTGTTCTGCACATTTTCTCTATCAAGACGGTTTTCTTGGTTAGGACCAGAAATTCAGAAGATCCCACATTAGTAGGCAGCAGATCAAAGGCTAAGGAAAGACTGCCAGGGTAAACAGAGAGCTGTCGTACAATCCAGGATGAGTTCAGTAAGTGGAGCCTGAAGAACTCCCTCAGGCAGCATCACAGACTGCATCAGGATGCTGCTGCTCGTCCTGTCCTCCGAGCTGCCTACTGGTACTTAAGGGCAGAATGTCTGCTGCTAGCAGGCAGTGCTAACACAGCCCATGGTAAAGCTGCCTAAGCTGCTTGTGTGGAAGATTTGCTCTGCTGAACCATGGGTTGTTGCATCTGGGGAAGCACGTGGCTGTAACACCTCCCAGCGCTGCAGTCATCTGCAGTGATTGCCTGAGGCACTGTGGCATGACACCATGTGTGTGTGTGTGTGTGTGTGAGAGACACCGTGTGTGTGCATGCTTGCGTGCTAACTGCCCTTCTTTCTTTCAGATATTTGATGGCAGAAAACCCACTGGAGGGAAACTGGAAGTAAAAGTGAGACTCAGGGAGCCCCTCAGCGGTCAGGACCTTCAAACAATTACAGAAAACTGGCTGGTCCTTGAACACTAGCTCCTATACGAGGTATGAATGCAGCATCTGGAGATGGTCTGGCCATCAGATAAATTCAGAGCTACATTCTGCTTGGAATAATGTCTTACGATGGCATTGACCTAACTAATTACATGGCTTTGATACCATTCATCTTTGTGTTTGTGGGGGTAATTTCAGAAATGAGGTTATAGAATCTTATCTGATGTTTGTATATCAAATATGCTGTTGTAGTGTTACAGTGTGTAGAGTCCTTTTGGACCATGACGGTGCTATGCAAGCATGCAACACAACTCATAGACAACAGGTGATGTGTAGAAACTTTCTAATGAGAGATCCCTCATCTTTCTCTTGGCTTCCTAAAGTCTTTGGGATCCCCATTCCATAGCCTGTAGTTTAGCTCTGATTTCATAAATGGAGTTAAGTACTCAGCCACATCACTGCTTCCAGATTGCCTAAGATTTTATGAGGTCCTGTTTCAAAACGGCAGACTGAATTGGAAGCCCCAAACGAGCTGTTTAGCAGGTGATTTCTTCCTCCCAGTGAAGGAGCCGCTCCTGAGCTTCAGGTTGGCTGAGGGATGTATTGGGGGCGGTCTTTGAGGCAATGCCTTGGCCTTGTGCACTGACTGGACACCGAAGCATTTTCTGTGATTTTGCTCCATTGACTTTTCTACTTGACCACCCAGAAACTTCACGTCAGCATTTTAAGTATATGACCTTGAATTGTGAACACATGTTAGTGCTGCACCAAGTAATTTCATTTTCCCTTCTTTCCCCAGCTCCACAGAAAGGCTGAGATGTGGGATGAACGTGTATGAAGAGAGATGCTGCTAGCTGCAAGCACCAAAGACGTTACACGAATGCACTACTGACCCTAATGTCTCTTTTGGTAACAGCCATAGTGCTTATTAATAATCTTAAGGCAAATGTAAGGCTCTGAAAATTTGCTGCTGCAGGGTGTTGTTATTTTGTGTACACGAAATAGACGGAGTTGCCTTAATGTGGGACTACTAACGTAGCACCAGGATGAATGTTACATTAACTATGCAGAGCGGTGTGCAGAAGGTTTAGCCCTTCAAAACAAAATTCCTGGAGGCAGCGCAGAAACTTTTCAGTCACGGTACAGGTAAGGGCTTTCATAGATAGATACATTTTTTGTTAAGTGTACAAACACTCGAGGCGGTACGGGGAGCGATCTAATACGGCTTTTTCTGTTTATCATCGACTCTTTGTTCCTCCCACCCTCTGCCCAGTGGCAGTTTCCTAAAGTAGAGGGGAGAGAACTCAACTCAGGCAGGAATCTGGCAGCAGCGTCCCCCCCTCCTCTGCGCATGCCTCTGCATCAGGAAGCTCAGCTTCTTGGGATGCTGCCTTCCACAAGAGAAGGCTGCAACGCTTCTTAGCAGCGGGTGCTCACAGATCTGCGTTTTTGTTCTGGCTACGCTGTCTGCCGTGCTTATTGCACTGCTTACTGCAGTGCAGCCAGGGTACTGTGCCTTTTTTTGTCTGTTTATTTAAAAAAGAAAAAAGAGAGATGCTAGACTGCTGCTTCACCAATGGTCATTGTATTTTTTTTTACAGAAATAGGCTTTCACAGCTCTTCCAGGTGATGGGAAAGTAGCCACTCTGTGGTGTGTAGAAAACTGGATTAGGACTATTTTCAGGAATGCTTTTAATTAGCAGCGTACAAAAAATGGTACCAAATACATTCGTGTGCTTAAATCCCTGCGGGCCAACAGCAATGAGTGACCTCAGAGGAGAGGAGGTGCGGCTGCTGGGGGGCTGTGGGGAAGGCATGGCTGTAGGCAGGAAAGAGTCCAGAGCAGCTGGGCAGTGCTGCCTCCGTCTTCCTGAGCAGATGAAGACAATACAGTATTTAGTTTTTAATTTCAATAAATTTAATATACAAAACTACATGTTGAAAATAAAAATATAATATGCAGTTTTTTGCAGTGTTAACTAACTGAATTTTAAAAGTACAATTTTTTTTCTAAAACAAGTACTCATTTCTTAACAACATGGTAATTAAGGTCATTTAAAAGGCTATGGTTGAAGCAAACGTGTCAGTCACCAGTTGATAGTGTTTTGCACAAACGTAACCCAAACTTAAATGACGTCTGGGGCAAAGGAAGAGAAGATAAAGATTTTTCACCTCTTTTACTGCATTATTAAGCAGAACAACGCAACTCAGGTAACTGGGAAGCTGCTGCTGTGGCAAAGCTGGAGTGCAGGCTGTAGAAGGAAGATTTTTTTACTTTGTTTACGGAGCTCTCTTCCAGATACCAAATCTTGCCTACAGCACGTAGCGCTGCGCTGTGCCAGCGTGCGCGTGGGGTGCACAAGGGAGGCTGACAGTAACCTTAGTCCTGCTCCACTGCACAAATACATAGGGAGGCTTTTCGTTGCTTAAGGTTTGTTTGGCCATCGTGAAACATGAAGCCACCTTTCCCCAACTGCCAGAGGTAAGGCTGTACTTGGTGGATGCCTAATGGGGTAAGTGTTGCTAATGTGCAACTCTTGCTGGCCAGCCTTTCTCTCTGGATTGGGACCCCAGCAGCGTGGCCTTTCGTCTTCGAAGCACTGGGTGCTAACAGCTGTAATTTGCTATAAATTTGTAGAACTTTTTTTAAAAAGCAGTAGCCATTTATTCACAAACGCACTCTGTACATATATGGTGCTGGCTTTACATGAAATACATCACTGTGTACAGTTACCTTTTCCTTTGCCCAGATAATGCTGTATATTTGTTTAAAAACCACAGCATTGGTCTTACAGTAGCCTTGGACTTCTCTTTCTGGTTGAAAGGATGCCTGTATCGCTCATACACAGCAGGAACAAAATGATCCCCACTGCATCCAACAGCACTGATTGCAAGTAGGGACAATGCAAGGTCTGAGATACTGTCTTAACTGTAAGCAGTCTCCCTTTCCCCACTAATTTTCTGTATAGACAGCGGGGGAAAATGTTCACCCCCTTCCTGGGAGGGGTTCAGAGCTGCTTTGCCTGGCCCAACAGCCAGCCCCCTGCTCGTTAGCAGCTTCCCACTGGAACAATTTAATCTGGGAAGACTGTGGAATCACATTTCTTCTAGCTGTGTTAATTCCAGCTTCACAGTGCTGTGCCAGCTGTGAGCAGCTGCTTCCCCAGCACCCTCCCAGGTGAGACCAAGAGCACTGGGCCACGTGCACGTTTTCAGAGCTGACCAGTAAGCCTTTTTCAGCAGAACATGCAGAAACAGACACTCTATACTTTTATCACAGGTAAGCTTTTACACGGCGCTGCTAATAAGTGCGAGCTGTCTTGTATTACATGACACTAGCGTTACACTACAGCGTACAGCAGGGAGGAGACTTAAAGCTGCCCTGGGTGTTACTCTCTTTAAAAAGCAGGACCTACTGGGGGAAAGGGGTAATAACTGCACTTTAGGACTATTCCTCTGCTTGGGACAGGTATCTGAAATTCATACAGGTTTGTAAACAAAGTAGAGAAGAACAGAGGTGTTGTAGAAGTTTACAGAAATCAGCTGAGGTGACAAGTTTGTTGGTTGTTTTCTTTACAGTAAATAGAGTGGGGGACAAAAGTAAACTAGCCTATTTCACACAAACCCGCAGCATACGTAATAGCGCTTTCAGAGAGATGCTTGCCCTTCTCATTCAGACTCACATACAAATGTAGTTATGGCTGGGTAATCGTTCCACATCTCTCAAGGGCTACTCCAAACACATTTCAACCAATAATCTGGTCAAAATAATGTAAACGTTATTTTTTAATGTCTACAGAATAACCACAGACGGCATTATGATGAGGTCAGAATGGAGGTCTTGATTGTTGTTTCTTACTTGTCCATCTACAAACAGTACAAGATAGGAGTTTCACTTTTTATTTACGCCCCAGTGATCTTTGCACTCGTTTGAGCATTTACAGTCGTGTACTCTAAGTCTTTAAACATGAGCAATTTTTCTAAACAGTAACAGAAGTTATTAGCTGCAAGGATAGCATAGCCATGTTGTAGTATAGAAGCTGCCCTGATCCTCTGTTTGTTGACAATGCATAGAAGATTTAGAATTATGGAACAACTGTCCCTCCCGCCACCCCCCGCCCCCCACCTCCCCTTAATAGTGTTACCAAAAGCTTAATTTTTCCAGTTTTAAAGTGCAAATGATTCAGATACAACTGCTGCTGGAACAGGTCTGAACAGAAAATGAAGTCCTCTTATGAGATGTTTTCCAGAATATAAAAGATGAGCTCCATAATGACTGGCCCCTCACTCAACTGACATGCCCCTCCATGAATCACTGGAACTAAGGCACTGTCCAGGTCATTCATGTATTGAGAAGGCAGTGGCTGTCCATTACTCCCAGCTTGATAACCAACCTAAAAAAATACAAAGTAACAGTGGGTTTTACACAGAAGGGGACAGTGAGGGAAGTGCTGTGCAGAAGGACGAGCTGTGTGCGATGCCCCCATCTCAGCTGGGGGAAGTCAGGCCCATGAACCCTAACCCTAACCCTGGTCTTCTCTGTGTTCCCAGTGACTGCCCGGACAAAAGCAGCTTTTTCTTTCCCCCCCACTGTTCTACCAAAGCAGGGCTTCCAGACCAGCAGGAACCATACCCTGCGCTATCAGATTAAGGCGTGCAGTATTTAAGACCTGGATGATGCTAAGCACACTTCACTCAAGGCAAGGCCAGCTGGCGTGCCAAAAGCCCCTTCTCTCTGCCTGTAGTGTTTACTGCTGAGCTCTCTCAAGGGAAGCTCCCATCTGTTTCTCTGCCTCATATGCAACGTGATCTTTTAACAACAGCCATACTTCTAAACAATATTGTGTGCTCACACAAGAACACATTTATTCTACTCCCTTCTTCAGCTCCTGGTGGAAAGGCCAGCTTACAGCATCTCTCAGCAGGTGACTCTGGCCCGCACCTCCAAAGGCTGCTCCAAGTCTGACTACAGAGCAGGTGCTGCTACAGGCTCACAGTTTATGCACGCCATGCACTGGCTCTCCCATGATAACAGACTGCCCCAAACAACATGTAATAGCAGTACCAGACAAGCATCTTGATACTGGTGGTACTTCAGCTAACAGAATGGTTTGAGGCAGTGAATTTTTTGGGGGGGGTTGGGGAGCAACCAACCACCCAGTTATTAAGCTGGAACTGTTCAAGACTTACTTGATCTGAGTCCAGAGTAACACGCAGACCAAGCTTAGTCATGCCATCTTCTTTTAACAACTTAAGATGAGGACAGAGGGCTAAACAGAAGGCTTTTGCCACGTTTTCAGTCAGTCTGCTGTGATCAGCTGGGTCACTCAGACCACTGTGCTGCTCATCGTTTTCCAGGAAAAACACCTGAAGGTAAGAATTAAGATACAGAACATGAAGTTAATTCAAAGCCATTCAAAGCTTTTTATGAAAGAAGACTTCAAGAAAAGCTTCTTGAGGAACATGGGTAAAGACCCTACAAACTACCTCTCAAAGAACAGGTATTATACAGAGGTTTTCCAAAACCTTTCAGTTCCATGAAAATCTTCTTTACAGAAAGCCGCTACATATCATACACTATTTGCTTTTAAACAGGTGCTCATTTCAGAAAACCCACACTTTCAGTAGAAGCCATCTCAGCCTGAGGAAGAAATGCGTATTGTCACTAAACCTCCAGATAGATCTGGAAAAAGGAGAGGAAGGTAGCAAGCTGTAGAAAGATTTGATTCCTCCTGGGCAGATAAGTTAAACACTTGCAGAAATCCTTAACATTAGCATTTGTGTGCTGGCAGCGTCAATGCTGACATCACTTGTGGAAGCAGCTCCTTAACGGAGTAAATGCCGTAAGCAATTTGACTGAAATTTTAGAAAAGGGGCTCAGAATAACATTTTTTAAAAATAAGGAAGAGTTTATCTACCTTTTAAAAGGTAGCTTTTAATACAAAATACAGGTGAAGCCAGCTGTTACCTCGGGTAACAGCGAGCAAGCATTTTTCTAGTTCTGTGTTCAACAAGACAGCACGAGAAGAGGTGGTCAGCACAAAGCAGGCTGCAGAAGATGGCCATGACAGCAGGCTGAGTAGCACAGCAGTGGCAGGACACTGTACTCTGCACTGTGCCTTGCAGAATCTTTCCCTACCCGTAGAAAATATGCTCCAGGTTTGTTCTGAAGAATTTGCTGCTATGATTTTGGTAATGTAGGGAGTGCAGGATAAAGAAAGTCTGCTGTAGTCCCAAAATGCTCCATTTGCCTTGCTTACCTCTGTCCATCGAATGACCTTTCCATTTGCCTTGTACTCTGAGCCATGAAATATCTTCACACTTGTTATAGACTCCATTGATTTGCCATCAATAGGGCTGACAACGCTGCAGAAGTGGAGGGAAAAGGGTAAATTCCTACTTAGCAGGAGATATTAATAAAGGATATTGCAAAGGAGAAGTATCTCATAGATCAAAGGACAGTGCCTCTGGTACACCTAAATCCTTCAACAGAATTGCTGCAGGTTGTTTTCATAACTGAGTGCTCTGCAATTTGAACTGCTACAACAAAGCGACTTATCACGTCAGCTAAATGGGGCGCAGACCAAAACTAGCCTCAGAAGGCTAGTGTTCACCCTTGAACAAAGGGTGCCAAAATAAGTGACCCTGCATACAACTGCGATGCTGATGCTAAGCCTGGATATTCATAATGAGGGAAGAGCCAAGAGGCACAGAAGTCCTGCTGTCCACTGCAACCCCAACCCTCTGACACATGGAGTTCAGGATGGAGCTTCCTGCAGGTTTCCAGCTAAGCTCTGCGCCAGGACTGAACTCTAATAACGTGTTAGAAGAGCAACAAGATGTGCTTCAAATGATTTGCTTTTTATTCATTTATAATGTCAGTGGAGGCCCGCGATACCTTAAAACACTGCTCATACACTACAGAATGTGTTCTGTAACATTTAATTACAGAACCTGAGACTGACGCGGCCATCTCTTGTAGATGCTGATTCCTTACAAGGCTGTACCCATCCTAACAGCATTTTTCCCCCCTTAAGTACTTAAACTGCCATGTATGCTTTTCTTGTGGCTTAACTGTCAAAGTACAACATACACTGCTGGTGTTCAGCAATTTTTCTTCCAGCACTACTTAATGCACACAAAGCAACAAGAGTACGAAGTAACCGTCACATGCAGCGTTCAGCACTGAGTGCTCGAGAGAGATTCCAGTAGCTGGTTATGAGCAACAGCAAAATAATCCATAGCACTGACAACTTTCTTAATTGATGCCCCAAAGCTCTGGTGTCTCAGCTCCACTTTCATTACATTTAATTGCATCTTATCACTCAAATAGAGGTATAAGCTTATAGTTCATTCCAAGTCGATGGTCCAGCCGCCTTATAAAATCCATTAAAATTTTTAACAAATTCAGTCAAATGTGTCTTGCTTACCCCTTACTGAAGTTTTTATCATCTTCTACCCACTGAATGTGAACGTGTTCCTGAGGATCTTCAGCATCTACTTTGCCACAAGTGATGGTGAAGTCTTTCATCTCTCTCAAGGCCTGCCTCAGAGAGTCCATGTTCTCAGCAGTTATCTGGACCATTACCCCATCTAGGGAACCAAGAAATCCTCATAAGCCAAGATAAATCACAACGAGCAGACCCTATAAAAAGAAAACCATCCTTCCTCTTGTGAGCAACATTGAAACATACTGAAAATCCATTCTGACGCTACAGAAGCCGATTCCTGAACTCTCTGATCCCTAAAAGATGGAACACTGACTAAGAAAAGCACAACGATAACACATTCCCCTCATTAAAGGAAGCAAGGGTGGGGTTTTTTGCTAAGAAGTAAGGTGAAGCTGAACCAGCAGCTTCTTGCAAACGCTCAGGGCTTAGCTGAGCAGTGCTAAGGGGGAAGCAGTGCATTTTAAGCAAGCAGTTCAGTTCTTACCTTCTACTATACTGGATTTGGCAAGGTAGCCTGAAGAGGATTTTAAAGCTCCACTGAACACAAAGAAGCTGGCACCAGTCACTGCAACAACAAGAGTGATTTAGTGAGGCTTTCATCAAAACAGTGCCTCACACAAGAATCAGGTACAACAGCTCCATCATCCAAAGAGGTGATTAATCTAAATCAGAACAAGTGCTGCTCAGAATTACAGTGACTTTAATGTATCTTACATGCTTGGACACAGAATGGCAAATCATCCAGTTATCTTCTGAACTGGACAGCAGTTTTGTCAACCTAAATGCTTGTATTTCATCACTTTCTCCACTAATACCTTTAAGTTTCAAAATTGTTAATTTAGGGTAACCAATTCTATCATTCTGAAAGATCTCACACAGCCAGCAAAAGACTGTGTGTGAGCTGCTTACGGCCCGCACTGTAACATCAACCCAGTGGAAAAACAGCCAGCTGATTTAGAGTAAAATTCTCTTAAATGACCACCAAGCATCACACAGTACTTGCTGGAAGTCTCCAACAAGGCCAAAGAGTGCTGTCATTATTCATGTACAGAAGTTGTGCAAGGCAGACCCAGCACTTCTGAAAATGTGCATGTCTCAAGCTGTACTGTGCAAACAGTATTACCGTATTTACAAGGGAGCAAGCTGTAATATGCTTAATTTTGTGTCTGCTTGGTCTACGAAGCTGCCAGAATTCCTCTCAACCAAATTCAGAACAGCGCTACTGACCTAGGAAGTGTGATGAGGCCTGCACACGGGACACAAACAACAGCGTGCCCCTGGATGTCTGAGATTTTGCATTCTGCAAAGGGAATAAAACGCTGAGGGGGTAAAGGCAGACAGAGAGCAGTGCAACACGCTGTTCTGTGGGTTCAAACCTAACTCAAAAAGCTGCCCATTCAGGCAGGCCAACAGTCAGAATGGTTTTCTCTGAACTAGAACAGAAACAGTGAAATACAGACAAGCCCGACCCCTACAGATTGACCAAGCAGTGCGCAGCATCACTGTAAGAACAATGGCAGAACAGAAGCCACACAGAGCACCGCGAGCCAACGGCCTCCTCATGAGCCCCAGTCTCACCCTTCCTTGGCTGATTGTGGATGCTGATGGCCTGCGTCTGGTAATTCCCATCATCATTCTGAACGCACACCAGATGCGAGTCTGCTTTCTCATTGAAGCACGCTCCCCCTGCTAGAACATGCTCGTTGGATTTGTTCATGGCTTTCATCATCTGCAAACAAAAAGGTTTATGCCTCTCTTACCCTGTTTGTCAAGCAATGCCATATAAGGGTTATTCTTGAACAGTTCATTCAGACAGCGAAAATTAAGAGTGCTTGCAGTCTCATGTCAGACAGACTTCAGTACTCAGAACCATAACCTGCACTTGAAGAGACAGTTCAGGTCTTATTTCATCTAGATGCTTTAGTGTCACCTTTCAAGTAATTAAGGTAACTGGTAAGAAGGACAGATGACCTACAAAGTAGCTGTTTTATAAAACACCCAAGGGAAAAAATATTAGAAGAATATTGGGAGGAAGTATCTGGTTAGTTTACACTACTAGAGCTAATGACGACACAAATCATAAACTGCAATCAGTGCAAGACTGGCACTCTGACCCATGGCATTTAATCCTGGTTCCGCCATGAGCAGACACCAAAGCTTTGGTGCCTCTGTGCTTCACCAGCATGAATTGGTGAAATTGGGATCGGTTTTTCTCCTTCAAGCACTTTTCAAAGAGATCCAAATCACCGACATCCAGAAATCGTTTCAACTCCCAGCAAAATATTATTATCAATTGTACTCCTTTCATTTTCTCCTCTCCATTTTGCCTTAGATGATGAGATTTTTTTATCTAAAACAAACACTGAGGAGTCATCTATCTCTGGAATTTGTTTCAAAACTAAAAATTACGTATTTGATTTAAAGAAAAAAAGGGGAGGAAAGGGTCAAGAGTGATTAAATTACACCTCCCCCAGCAAAAACCTCGCAGAGAAGGAAAATGCTGACATCTCCTAAGAGCGCTCACACTCCAATCCTCTGCTTCCTGTACCTGATAAACAAGCACGCCCTGCACATCATATTTATCCTTCTCAGTCTAACATAATGCCTTAATTAGAGTGTCAGGAACATTAGCTGATGCTTGCTGTTGACAAATGCGCACAGGTGTAATGTTTGGGGATGAAACTTAATTAAGATTTTGCATCAGACAACAGTGTATTTCATTATCGATTTATCATGACATGCTCCAGAAACAAGAATTTAGCTCAACAGGCACCTCTATGGAGCCCTGCAGCCACCTTCAGCATGAGAAGAAACAGGAGATGGCCGCTGTATCTTCTAACAAGGCAACTTATTAACAGTGATACCCTTCGCTGAGGGACTACAGTTTTACACTTGTAACTGAGTATCACTAGAAGGCCTAGAAAAGTAAAATCATCTTGAAGAAAAACTATGAATTTAATAGAGAAATACATATGAATATTTAATTTGTTAATTACAGTCTGAATTTTCCACATTTAATCCACGCACGAGATTTAGAATGAGTTCTTCATTTTCAAGACAGTTTGAGTGACGGTCTTTTCTAATGAAATACTGCTTTGCACAGGGAAAAAGTGAAGGCCTTGTGGCTTAATCCATCTTAACTCAAAGTACACTCGGATGAAAAATCTCTACTGTTTCAATCTCTCAGCTGCGTTGCAGGCAATGTTACATAAACAACACTTTCTCCCTTTAAAAAGCCAGGTCCTTGCTTTACGCTGCAAAGAGAACCTGAGCACAATGCAGAGATTGTGCCGTGCTGCAAAACACAGGAATCCTTCTCCGAGTCCAGCTTAGTGCAACATGCAACACAGAACTGATCCACAACACCTGTAAGCATCGGGCACAGCTGTTATGCACGGAACCACCTCCAGTGTGCCGATCTGCATTTCATGGCTGCAAGCTTCACTGACCTCTTCCGTTTCCTCACAACAGCACCAAGAGCCAATTTATCTTTTAAACACAGCCTTTATCTTCTTGCTTCATCACTTTCTTCTTTTCAAACTTCACATAAAAACTGTTTTCCTTTTATTTCCTCAATCCCGCTATTATTTCACTTAAATGCTTCCAGTAGAACAATTCCCTCACAAGATAAAGCCGTATTCTGCTCTGACCCTACAAGACCTTTTAAGAACACTGTTCTGCTCAGGAGGTTTGCTCTTCTCGCAGCTGCTGACTGGTTTCAAAATACCAAGTTTACCCACTCCTGTTCATACAGACCGCAGAATTCATCACCTCCTTCATTACTGTTCAAACATCCCGACCCTCAGCTTTCGCAGCACCGCTGCATCTTGAAGACACTGATTCTCTCACACCAGAGATTAAGTATAAAATTGAGATGCAGAGATTGTACATACTCAGCAATCCAACGATACCAGTACATGCTGCAAGTACGCATGTACAACACAGGCGTGGAAAGCTAATGCACTTTTACCTCCCAGTTCACCTCAAGTGTAGTTTGTCAACTGACCTGCTCAAGTCAAAACAGTATCTGCAATCCTCTAACACTTTCTATTATTTACAATAATTACAACTGAAATTTAAAAACGGAAGAAAAAGAAATAGTCTTTCCTGGTTTATTAGCGCTAAATTGAACTGCATTCCTCCTGTGGAGCCATCAACACTCGCTCTTAAAACATGCACTCATCATGAATTTATTGACTGATTTTGAGGCAGTTTTCCCCAGTGACAGCGGTAAGAATAAAATTCCTTCAGACCCCAGGTCTTCCAACCACAAAGAAACTGCAAACAAATATATTTCTTTTAAGCATTACCTCATTGTATCTGTTGCTGGGAATTTTGATGCTGGTTTTTCTGACTTCCATATCAACTACTAAGCCTTGGACCACCGGCAGCGTGTACTGATAATTTCTGAAATCCTGGTAATTAAAACAAGTTTTTAGAAGTTATGCATGTCACTCATCATTAACATAGCAGGTTCCATAACTATCCTAGTGACCAATCAGCTGCCTCATTACAATAATTGTAACCAGTAACTTGAAAAGCAGGGAGGGAGGGAAACATCACAGCTTGTAACCTACAAAATCAAAGTACACAAATGAAAAAACATCATCATGCCTGTTAGTCACTGTTATTCCACTCATTTTCTTACATCAAAATTAATATTCTCCAGCCTTGAATGCCATCACTGTGTACACGAAAATTCGTTCTCCATGTTCTGTTACATTAGTGGATAATTAGCTTTTCTAGCAATGACATGACGGCACGCATTAAAGAATTTTCAATATTGAAAATATTAGCAATGTTGGAAAAGCCAGCAAGTTCATTTCAGTTGAAGCTCTGTATAATCAGAGCACTGCAGATAAACACTGTGACAACCCAACATTGCCGAGCAAGATCAAGCTACTGTTGCACTTACTGCCAGACCCAACCATCCTCCATTGGCCAAGGTGGGGGTGCTGTTTCGGGAACCTCTACAGCTCACACGCTGTCACAAGCTGACACCCAATACCACAAGTGGCAGGCAATTCACCCAAATGCCCACTATTCATCTAGGCATGACAACCACTGTGTGCAACGGGAGCCCAGTTCTCCTCACACTGACTGATGCACATCAATGAACATGGAAACAGCCTCAGCACTTACAGCAAGGAGGTTCATAATGGTGTGTCCGGTCTCTCCAAACAAAGGTTTACGAAATCTGACACTAAAAAGTGGGCACGGATAAACTAGGATAAGATAAAACAGAAAAAGTCAAATGCAGTTTACATACTGAGATTCTGAAAAAACAGACTCAAAATACAACCACCTCAGTTGAATGCGGTAACCAGCAGCAAAAGAAAAGGCAGGAAAGACCAGAGTTTAAACAGCAAAGAGAAGAAGGGTACAATCCTTGAACGCACCTGACATATCACGGCTCTTTGCCCCCCACGCTCGAAGCAGGAAGGACCGCTCATGGACCACTACCAAGTGCCACACTGCAACCCTGAACCTGATCTCAACACTGATCGCAAAGATAGCCTAAATGTTTTCTTCAAGATGCTTCTTGGAAATGGCTTCTCCCTTTTTTATGGTCATCCTGTCTCTCTTCAGTACAGCAAGCCTTTAGCTTGCTGCTGACATGTGACACTGGAGTGACAACACTGAGATTATTTTATTTTCTGTTTCCGTAATCTCATTAAAATGTGGCTAATTCTCTACAGAAGCATGTCAAAAAGAACAAAAAGGATATTCACAGTATGACAACAATGTGGAATATCTGCATTCCTTGGCTGACTTAGCCAATGCTTGTACAACACCTATGACGCAATTCAGTGTGCAGTGTATGGATGTGGCTCCATTACATTACGTTGCAGCAGAAGTGATAACTGAGCCTGAAACGTCATTGTTTGCTCAACACAAATGTGAAGGAAGTTTCCTAAACTAGCTTCCACTGCAGTCACAAGGAGCTGCAAAACGCTCTACAGGTTTGAATAAAATCATCACAATTTCCTTATAAACTACAGATCTGTACACTGATGAGGCATCTGGAAAGTACCACAACTCCGCACAGCTGACCGACTCAAACACAGCGTCCTGATGCAACAAGAAGTGGAGTGATGCCAATTAAAGCAGCAGACAACCAGGACAGCGAACTTCTGGCCTGTCATGGTGGACAGACTTCCAGCAGCCTCCAGTGATCATCAGTGTCTTGTGAAGATTTTATTCCATTCTTGCTGTTAAGACTATTTAGCTGAAAGGTTCTCTCCAGCTTTGTTTTTATTAGTTGCAACAGAATTTTCCTAACAAGCTGCCACATCAGCTGCCCCTGTCCGTATATTCTCTGGATAACGAGCGGGTTGGTTTTTTTTTTTCTTTACAAAACTAAAGGCAAACACTCTTCTTTTTCAGCTTGGAACGAACATAACAGGACAAATGAGAGCCTTTGGCATAACTACACCAGCTAAATCAGACTTGTTCTGCACACTGCTCCTTTTCAGGTCACCAAGTAAACGACAGATAGTCGCTCAGAATTAGATCTGTTTCCACAAAAGCTCAACTATTACAGCTTTAAAAAGGCCGTAGGTCCTAACAAGACCCCAGGGCTGCTGTGCTGTTACCTGGATGCAATGTAGGTATGGAACACCTGCGACAATAATTTTTACCTGCCTGCTGAAGCTCACACTGCTTTGGCAGGTAGCAATTCCGGGCTGGGTGTGTGTGTTCTAAACAAGAATACATTATCCTCCAGGAATAATTGCAGCTAAAAGAACACGCATTACTTACGTCTGTATTCAGCTCCGAGTCTCAGCATCAGCCGAATGGGGAACACTTTAGCCCAGGGCGTCTCCCATTTCTGAATGAGGATGCCAAACAAGTAGGGTGGGGTTGGGAGCACCAGGTCCTGCAGGGACTGATACGTAGCTGCAACGTACAAGAACCCTCCGTGTTCTTTGCTTCCCAGAAAGCTCTGGCTGAAGAAGGAGTGTCCCAGGTTGCCAACAACATTACCTATGAATAAAAATGCTCATTACATCACTAGATTGAGAGCTACACCAAGAATTTAAAGAGTTCTTCAGGATGGAGGAAAAAAAAACCAAACCACATCTTTGCTTCCTACAGCATTAATGCCCATTAATCACACAAAAAACAATGATTTGCTGCACACGGGGGCTCCGGTTCCCTTTGGGCAAAACTGTGAGTCACAGAACAACATGTAGACTAAAGAAACAAAAGCCATGGTACCTCTCGGCTTGACCCACCTCTGGTGGTGACAGAGTTACTCACTACCACTGATAGAAAGTCAGATTTGTAAGAAAATGTGCACTAACACCTTCATTTCTGCTCCGGACTGGCTGAGCCACGCTTGTAAATGTTAACAGGACAGTACAAACAGCATTAAGTCCCTCACCTGCCTCTCCTTTTTCTCCTCCTTTTTGGCAATACGTGCATACACAGAATTACATTGCAAAATATACGCAATGCCTACCAGTTTTCCAAGGAGAACAGCAATACCTTGACACGTATTTTACATAAGAAAGGAGCATACATTCTACTTTGCAACCAGCTGAGATTGGTATGATTTCAGCAATGTCTTCATAGCTCTTAAAAATGAATTAAAATCAGTTTAAAAAAAAATAATGGGTGGAGGGTAGGGAAAGAACGGCAAACTGCCTTGACCATTTCAGTCATCTGCCTGTTTCATGAAGATCTGCCTGGTTCAACTAGCCAAAGAGGTGAAATGGAGGGGATGGTATATCCCAAGGACAGCTGATGACAAGAATGGTAGTTCAGGACAGTATTGCTGCCTGCACCTTTCTGCTGGCACTACAGAAGTGCTCAGTGAAAGCCCGTGTTTGGTGCCTCCCAGACGCTCAAGAGATTTCCACTGCAGAAGCTGCTGATTACTGAACCAAATTTTCAGAGCTAGTTGAGATGAGGAGGTGCGCACCTAGTGAGATGCTGAATGCCCACGGGCTGTCCTTTCATTTAGGCAAACCACCAGAGAGCCTCTCTGTCATATGGAAGATCTGGGTCATCTTAAGAATTGCACATAAGAGTATTTATTTAATTAGTGTATTTTATGTAAAATGCAACTGAGAGAAGCACAGGGGAGAAGAACCACTAATTTTCACTCTGATTTTTCTTCTTTGATGCTCTTAAATTCCAAAGATGTTTATGCTGGAATGACCAAATGAATCTGAAAGTTTATTAGATTATTATAGCATCCAATGCAACATTTAACATCATGGCAAAGAACCACAGTGTAATCCCAACAACAGCATGCAAATAACCAGAAGAGCTGATTGCAATTCTCCGTAGGAAGATGCGAATGTTAATAGTGCTGATTTGCTCTCAAAGAAAAACAAAAGTAAGCTGAGGGAGCGTGGTGTGGTTGATCATTTGATCACACTATTCCTAAGGAGCCGCGTAGGCCTGGGGCTCTCATGCAGACCTGCAGGCCTCTGCAGAAACCCGAGGCTTTCCACACATGTAGGCAGAGAGACTGCTAGGTAGGAGGTTCTGCTCTTTCTTCCCCCACTTCATAATGGAGCATCTGCATTTGAATTTAAGGCAGAGAAGGAAGAAGTGTTGTCCTGCTTCTTCAACATGCACATCAGCAGTTTCTCCTTCTTAGACATGCTGAGACAGACACACAAACACTGCATCCTGAGCAAAAACACAGGTCACAGAAACATAACTATGACATCCTCAGAAGACAAAAAAAAGATGATTAAGTTAAGCCTACTTAAATTCCGTAACTCAGAACAGCCTAAAAACAACACACTGACATGTATAAATGCAGTTAAATGAATTTAGGTAGGCACAGATAAGGCTAGCAAAGGAAAGGCTTACATAATGAGTCCTTCCAAGTCTGACCCTTACACTGATCCACTGTGAAAGTCCCAACTCACACGTCTGGCATGAGAATAGTACAGCTAATTCCTGCTCACTCCAGAGATGTGGGCCATGCTATTGTGCAGCCCTCCAGAACAGAATCACCACCGGGTTTTCTTTCTTTCACATGACTCAGGCACGGACCTCCTGCATTAAGTACAGCTACTGGTAGATCACTAAACAAATGGCTTATTTGACACTCCAATTAACAAATGCACTCACAGGTTTCCCTGCTGTTCAAATTAGGGTAACCTTACTGGATTTTTATTTTGGTTGGTTTTTGTGGTTGTTTTTTTGCTGTGCCCATAAGGTGCTGCACAAACTAAGCTCTCAAGTTCTCTGTTAAAGGCCATCAGGCTTCAGCAGCACAGGCACCTCCTTGCCATGGTCAGGCTCATTCATGGCTTGCTGCTATCCCGAGTGGCTGATTTTTAATTTTACAGATAGATGCAAGCCAGAGCTGACACCATCAACATGGATTCCAAATTCCAGAACTCTGACAGCGGTTACAACTCCTGTAACGCTCAGCTGAGCATATTTGATGTAAAGCAGTCATTCATTAAGCTGAAAAATTAACATGATTAATAAAGCTCCATCAAATGTCGTCAGCTTCTGAGAAGCACTGCCCCTGCCCATCTGCAAATGCATTTCTGTCAGCCTGTACTGTGACACTGCAGCCTGCACAGCGACTACACTGCTAATACTAGCAAGATGCTGCAGTTGGTACAAGTGCAACCTAATGTATCAACTCATGTTCGTGAAAGATTTTCTCTGATCTAAAATAGCTTCTGGCACCTTTCTATCTCAACTCGTTTGCTTTTGCAGTTCCCACCTACCCTCAGTAATTTCCTCTTCATTTATATTTTCTTTTTTTCCTTCCCATATGTTCTTATCGAAACAGAAGCTATAGACCTGATAGTAAAATTAGTTGATGAGGTTCTTGGTTCCAAACATGACCAGAATAATCAGTACTTAAAAGGAACTTATGTACAGGACAGAGACAGCCCTTCAAAATGGTCTGATAGCAACAGAACAAGAGGGAATGGGTTTAAACCAAAAAAAAGGGAGATTCAAGTTAGATGTTAGGAGGGAACTCTTTATTCAAAGCGTGGGGAGGCACTGGCACAGACTGCCCAGAAGAACTGTGGGTGCCCCATCCCTGGAGGTGTACAAGCCCAGGTTGAGCGGGGCTGTGAGCTGCCTGCTCTGGTGTGGTGCAATCCTGCTTGTGGCAGGAGGTTGGAACTGGCTGGGCTTTAAGGTCCCAACCCAAACCATTCTGATTCCAGGAGAATACCATATACTTCATGACGTGAGATACTGCCCACTGGGATGACAAAGCAATCAGACACTTCTAGTTGTAACTGATGCCAAGTGCTGCAGCAGAAGAGGACGACTACTTATTTTTTCTGTTTCAGGAGATGGCATTTCAATACTCACACGCTTGAGATGCCTTAACAAGTTTTTCAGCTAACAGCAATATGAAAAAACCCTCAGAGTGAAATCTGACTCTCCAGTGTTCAGCACATTGCTACCACAAACTCAGCACTACCCATTATTTCTACTGAAACAAGTGTCTCACAGTGTAAGCTCCAAGATGTTACAACTATTAAGAGGACAAACTATTGTGATTCGGCAGTTGTGCTGCAAGTCATTATTTATGAGAACATGCAACAGCTTGCTTTGAGTAGAGCATGGGAAGAATCAAGGATGTGCCCTTTTCACCCAGCAAATCCAAATGAAAAAGCCACCCTGGGCTTCTACAAATATTTCTGCTCTGTCTGGTGGCTGTCTGCCTTTCCTGTCACGTCTCTGAAGGCAGTTCCAAGCCAAGGCCCCACTGATAAGTTAATACATCCTTACATTTCTCAGTAAATTCCCATTTACTTTTTATTTATGTGGATATGAAGCACTTAAACCTGTCATACTGCTACCTTAAATAAAGGGGAGCTATTACCAGTGTGACAAGGTCAAACCAGCCCACTGCACCGTTACACATTAGGAACACAGAACTGTATTTCAGAAGCTTGTACAGAAAGAGTAGCTGTCAGAAGAACCCTCAGAAAAAGCCACCCTTCTCAAAAACATTTTTAATTTACAAAATATAACAGCTTCCTTTCTAAAGAAATAACTGCGAACAGAAAGTGAAGAGAAAGGTGCCTTTTCTTACATTAAGTTCCAGCACATTACATCAGACAACTACAATTATTTAGGAAGCGCCATAAATCTGCACGATGCACCTAAAGCAGCCCTGCAGGAGGTATTTAGTCTTTTCCCAGCTATACTGGGTTACCCTGTATATGTCCTTAATCCTAAGCAGCTCTACGAATTCCTTTAAAACAAACAAGCACCCACTGATGTGGTTTTACTTTCAGAAACAATCCGTATTGCGCTTTAATTCTTTGCTTAAGTGCCTTCCTCTGACGAACTCCGCATATCAGCTTGACAATCCCTTCTGGGTTCAAGTAAAACAGTTTATACCAGAAAAGGTAAAGAAGAAAGTATTCCTGTGTTTCTCTGTTGCACTCAGTGTGTGATGAAGTCACCTCAGTGCTTTTACCAAAAACTGTTGAGGTTAAATTCCTGATATATACTCCATATTGTTTGGCACTAACATCTGATCTCAGGGAAAGCATGCATCCTTCTTACCTCATTCCACCATCACCAGTAACAGACAAGATCTGCCAGGTATCTAACACCGTGCCAACATCCTGAAAATTCAAACATCCTATTCCAGCAGCAAGAAATGCAAAGCAAGGCTCACCTGGGATCAGTCTTGCCAGATGGGTTTTCTTCAAGAGCAAATGAGCACATAAACCAACACAAACCCAGTCAGCGTTAACACAAAGGTCCAAAAAGAGACACAGAAGAGACAGGACTGTGGATTTAACTTAATCACACAACACACCTGTAGCAGATGACATTACTGAAATGAAAATTCAAAGTTCTGATCATACCGAGTATCTTTGTATTGAAAAATACCTGCCCGTAATTTGGAAAGAACTTACTCATATTGGCAACAGGTGCAATGTCCCACTTACTATCGCTGTGAGCAGCGGTTCAAGCATTCAAACCTTCCTCATACCAAGATACAGCAGTCTTCCAATCACTCTCACCCCACACCCCACGCTCAATTTTGTATCCAGTTTCACACTACACTTGCAGAGCACAAGAGTTACGCTGTTCTCTGCTCAGAGTACCTATGGACTTCTCAACAGATTATACGTTTTAGCTACCAGCTTACTTAAATAAAACCAAGCTAAGTGAAAAAAAAACAAACATAAAACTGTGCTTGGGATAAAGCATCCATAACCATAAAGATCACAACTCCTTCTCAAGCAGTTACCATATTTGCCTTTTCATTACAAAAATAGCAGTAGCATTCATTGTTTCCCACCAAAGAGTTCACGTACAAAGGGTGGATCTGGCAGCTCTGTACTGACACACCCAACCGCTTCAAAGCGCTCATTCAGAGGAACTGAAGTTCTCATTTTTCCACTCACCAGACCTCCTCACAGGCTTATAGCCCACAGACAAAGATAATCATGGGATTACTACTGCAATAGCACTTCTCCTACAACCACAACAGGAATCATTAGCTTTCAATTTCAAAACAAGAAAGGCAACACAGCAGGGAGCTTGATGGGGAGCTTTGGAAGGGCCAAAGGGAAAATACAACAAGGGAAACAACAGCAGTTAATACTTGTCTTAATTAACAAATTTAGAATTTATACCTCGCATACACACAACCCAAAGGGAAAAATACTATCTTAACTTCAAAGTCTCTCAACTGTTTCACAGTTATGAAGTCCTAACACTAGACTAAAAGTCATGGTGGAGCATTTCCCCTAGTTAAGGTTCAGAGCACCAGACTGACATCTTCTCCACACTGAAAGTGGAGTTGAAGCAGAAGGACAAACCATGAAGCATTAAGCACACACACCAAATGCTCCTGCCTGCAGGGGGGAGGGCTGGGCTCTGCTGCAGCTATTGCATGTGCTAAAACCATATTCTGCAAATGGCTCAGCATACAGAGCACAGGACTTGGCCTGAAGAAACAAACCAACCTCTGAGGAGAGCAAAAACATCTTGGAGGGGACTTGAGACAAGTTTGTGCTTCTGTGTTTGAATGCAGAACTCAAAATTGAACAGGAGAAAAGAAACTGAGCTAGTAAATAAATGTGACTCATGGAAAAAAAAGAATCACTACAGAGATGTGCTTCAATTAAATAATCAAGGTGAGAGATGCTCTATGTTTTGGTTCAAAACAAAAACAGCAGCAAAACCCAGACATTCCCAAAACAAAATCATTATCACTGTATGCAATTCTTGTTTCCGTTCCATTAAAAATTACTCACTGTGTCTTTTTACTTTGTGACTGTTTTTAAATAAAAAATAAAGAATAAAAAACTTCAGAGTTTACTTCAGTTCCCTCACAGCAAAATACATTTAAACCAACATATTATACATCAAAAATGAAACTGTGAGACAGGGTTTCAAACAGTTCCTGATTTCTACTGGAGATTCTCAGTTGCTCTAAATATCCGTCATTTAACTCCAGGAGAGGTGCAATACCTCTGAAATGAACAGTGGAAGCATGGATGCACAGCACACAAACTGCTAACCACTTCCAGGGGATTGCAACCACCCAACTGAAATCCCTTCAGCCTCTCTGCCTGATTAATGCTGAAAATGACCAGAGCTGCAAATATACACTTCTCCCTCTCCTGCACGCGTAGCTTGAAAAAAGGATGCAGATTGAGAATGTGCATTACGAAGTGCTACAGGAATTTACTGAGGTGCTATGATCTATGAAAGCTTCAGTGCTATTTGGTACTATACCATATGGCAACTCTAGGTGTGTACCTACTCCCACTACCTGTCTGAAACACAACACAGAGGAAACACTATCAAAAGAACACCACAGAGTGGAACTCTTAAGCAGTGAAGTTTGGTTTCTAATGAAAAAACTGTACAACAGTAAGCAGCTCTATGCACAACGACAGTTGCAGGATATTCAGTCATTGCCATGAGAGCGCTAGAAAGAATTTCAAATATGTTATGTAGGAGTTATATGAATTATCTATTTCAATAATGTAATTATATGAACAGCATTGCAATATACACATCCAGTAGCACATGTACATACCAGCGAGTTTGCACATACATACATACACACAAAGCATTTTCTAACCATCTCCCTCTGAATAACATCATCATTAGAAGATAAAGCACCATCAATGGAGTGAGGCTTGGAAAGTTATTTGTTTCCAGTGTATGTTAAATCCATTATGCCATGCAATAACAGCACATTCTGAACCTGGTAACCTCTCTGGACAAGACGACCCTTGTTGAGTAAAGACATTTCAGGAGACAAAGAGCTTTCTCATCATTTTGTTAAAGCACTGGATTCTGCCACTGCACAGACATTTCAGTTAACACGCAGAACCCTCCATAAACGCATTGTCAGCGTATGACCTAAATGCGATGCAATTTCACCTCTGGAAAACTAGCTTTATTTTCTCATCAGAGAAACCAAATAAGAACTTTTCCTCCCCGTGCAACAGTTTTTGAACTATAAGGTCCAATCAACAGTTAAGAGCAGAAGCCTATTTACCCAGCAAATATAAAATGTGTATGGGTTTACATCACACAACCTTGTGACTGAGATTCTAAAATGCAAAATTCAGGGGAAATTTCTGCAAGGTACAAATGGATATACAATCATAGAGGAAGCAAACTTTTAAATTGTCTGGTTTAAGGTATTTAACGCTCTATCTACAACAATTCTCAACATTTTCTTTCTGACTTCAAGCTGAAATGAAAATTGTTAGAAGCTATGTTATCAGTGTACCCAGGAGCCCTGCTGGGTCTCCTACTACACCTACTACTAAAAAAGCTGAGCATTAATTTAAGGAATGTTTTAGTTTTATTCAAGTTCTTAACCCAAGATCTGGCAGAAATGCCAGAGAAGGCAATAAGCAACGGCTGCTGAACACAACATTGTGACAGGGAGCGTCTTCCTCCTCCATGCCTGTAACAGCCAACGGAAAGCCTTCATAGGCCAAACTTCCCGTGTGCTGGCTCACAGAGGACAGCTGGATGACCTTCAGTGCAGTTCCCATGTCACCAGCACCCCACTCACACTTCTGTTTGATAAGATGAACCTAACAGTGGATGCTACTAACCAATCATAAATCAGCACCCTATCAGCTTTGATCCTTATTTATTTTTTTATATTATCTCATACAAAAATAGACATTTTTCTAAGTGACAGAAATAGGAGTTTCTGATCTACTGGAATCATTTTTAAGAGACAGCCAGCATTCCTACCTGCTAAGGCATCCCGATAAAGTTGCACAAAATGGTTAAAGATATCCTTGGGCAAACACTTCTCATCAGGCAAACACTGCAAGAGAATGACTATCTCAGACTGTCCCACCGCATGCATTCCTTTTGTAGTGAAACACCAGCACTTCCTGTTCACATCTGTAGAAAGGAAAAATATATCAGAAAAGAAAATCAAAATTTCACTACAGAAAGACCGCTTGACCATCACTTTCACAGCATATTTGGTTATGTCTGTCTGTCACAGGAGCAAATCAGCAAACACATCCATACCAAAACCAGCTCAATAACATGCGGTTTGCAACTAAGGAACAGCCAGAGTACGACAGCTCCCAGCCAGATTTTTGAGATTAGCACTCCAGAGCAGACCTTTAGCAGCTTCTGTGTCCAAATTCAAGGACAGGAAATAAATGGGAACAAAGGAAGCTGAGAAAAGGCCAGGCTGTTTGCTGTGCATACTGTGATCCTGACAGCTAAACAAGATTCAGAGAGTGATCTCTCTCTTGAGATGGATCACTGAATCACTGTGTTCTTCTGTTTTATATGACCATTAATGATGACACAAGTATCAAAATTCATTTGTAGAAGACAGTGACTTACTAGGAATAACATTTTTCCATCTAAATATAAGCACATAAATGTAATGCTAAAGAGACACTTAAAGATTTATAGACAACTAAGGAAGACTGAGTAACAGAATATTTTGTCCTGTCAAGTCAGAAAGGAGATACCTCACTACAGAACTGAGAATGGTGTTTCTATCAATTAGTTTATATTTTCAGAGGGGAAAAAAAGAAATCTTCATCAATGTTCAAAGCACTGGACAGAATCCTTATATGATTTTAATTAACATGGTTAAGTACAAAGTTTTCATTCTGTGCACATTGAGACCATCTCACCAAATAAAAATGCTGCTGTTGCTACAATAATACATACAAAATTCCCCCCCCCCCCTTATTTAATAGCAATTAAAAACAACAAAGAAATCACAGAAAGCATAGACTTACAATTTACAATTTTTACCATGGACAACAAATTAGCATTTAAAACAAATACAAGAGGGTCAGGACCACCATCCTCCAGCTGCTGCATGACAGAGATCTGAGAGGGTCTCTCTTCTACAGCGTAATCTACAAAGGAACAAGCAAACACACAGCGAAATCCTTCACTTAGTCATACAATGTATTACGATCAGTTAACTCTGATTCTGATGCTTTTTGACACTTAAAGAAACACTTCTGTATTCTGACCTGATTATCTTCCAGGCTGCTATTTTCAAATTCAGTACATTTATACGCATCACCCCTGTGCATCCCTAAGAAAAGTACAGTTTGTTTTATAAACCAGGTTTGGATTTTTTTTTTGTATCAACTGGAGGAGAAAAGGGAAATCGAATGCAGAAATGTGTCACGGTGCCACAACTGATATCCCAAAGAAGACAGCAACTGTTATTTACGTCACAGCAAAGCACAGGAGCATCAGTCCCGGACTACAAGCATAACACACAGTCTACCCCTATATGATAGAACTTGTATTCTCGGTGCACTAGCTAATGGGAAGCCAACAATATATAACCACACAGAACAATGTTCTTCACAGACCGTAGATGGTCTAACTTCGCTGTAAAATGAACTCCAACTCAAAATGCCACAGATGCCTGCAGTTTTTCTCTCCAATTAGGCTGGTAAGACTGGTAAATTAAAATTTCTTTTCCGTGTGATTATGATCTTCTCTGTATTTAAACCAACAAAAAGCAGTTAGAGAATTGCATTACCTTTCTTTCTAGATAATTCTAACAGGAAAGGTAATATTTGTTTTATAATGTAAAAATGATTTTGGAATGTTTTTAAATACAAATAGAATACTGAAGGTAAAATACCGCAAAAAAAAAAAATCCACTACATGACAGCATATGAAACAAAATCAACTTAGCATACAAAATACAATTTACATGAGGTTATCCTTATAGAAATCGAAAACCATACTGTTGTTTCACTCTTCTTTGCAGAAGCAACTGAGTAATCAGGTATCCACTTAACAGCTGACACAGGATGGGACAGATGTGTTTGGAAATGAAATGCTGCTCGCATTTTGGTTTTGACAATATCCTACAGTCATGGGTCACTTCTGGCTTAATATCAGAAATGCACTGCAGCAGCAAAATATTTAATAGGAATGCAGAAAAAAGAAATCAAAGATTAAAAACTAAATTAATCTCAGAAACATATTTTAAAGGATATCACCAATTAGACAGCAGAAAGCAACAGTCAGATAAACAAACATGCATTCCTCCTGCGTTTGGATGCTTCAGAATGGGGTGCCACAATTACTACAACTGTCACCGCAGGCCAAGATGGGCAATGGTGACATTGTATTCAGCACTCTGCGATGCCTCAGACAAGCAGATGTCACAAGAGAATTACAGAGAAGGGAAGCATGAATATTCAGAAGGCTAATTAAAATGTATCTCTGTGCAAAATATTCCCAACAGCCCGATTAGTGAAGAAATGAACTTCAGTCCAGAAATACGGGCTAATTTCCTTTTTGCTTTGTGTTTCACTTCTTATTGTAATTTCACTGCAAGATGGGGTTCTTCTGGTTGCTAGTAGGGATCAATAGTGCAAATCAGCGTCATGACATTTAGACAGAAGTACTTGCTGTGCATTTCTTCAAATGCTCACCATATTGATAACATCTTATTTTTAAAATAAATGTAGTAACAACTGAGTTAATTGCAACTGTTAAACATAAAAGCTAATCGCCAACGTATCCCCTCACCTCCTTTTACTCCAGTGGAGATGAGAATAGGAGGAAGCCCATCTTCAGGAATTAGATTCATTGCACTGCCAACAGGACTGCCAACCTGAGTTATACTTCCCGAGAATACAGAAGCATTATCAGTCTATAAGAAACAATAAGAACAATAAGAAAAGACAATATTACAGGAGAGAATTAAGAGCTACCTAATTAGATTACCTATATCTAGGTGAAGGACTTCATGTCTGCTGCAGAAAAGTAATCTGTCTCTTTAAAAACAGATTATGACGACGACTCGTATGTGTGAACTTTTATTAAAGAGCCTGCACTTCCCGCCTCCAGCACCACACATACCAATCTCCTTTGTAAAAGTACATGCAAACGTAGCCATGCCCATCTGAACTTGGTGAAAAGTCCCAACGCCGTTCACATGGAGCATGGTGTGCTTAATATTGTTAGATCCCATCTGCATTTTCATGCATAAATCATTTTACGAGAAGTCTCACGCAGAACACTTTTCCATTTTGTGCTATGACAATCTGATTGATACAAACCCTTACTGACAATGACTCAGCTTTTTTAAAACATGCGTTACATAAATGTGCTTCATACACAGCCTGTACAGCTCAAGCCTTGGGAAGCCACCGAGCACATAAACTCTGAGCAATCCTTTAAACACCCTATCTTATAAGAGTTCATTTTAGGCCAAAATACACGTTTGCTTCAGCACTCTGCAAACGTGGAAGTAAGTGAGGACACTTGCTATATCACACTAAGACAAGGCTCAGTAGATTTCCCACATTAGCCTTCCTGAAATTGCAGAAACTACTAACATATATGATCAAAGTAAGCCTGGTGTTTTGAACGGTTATTAATGTAATGTTTCCTTACTTCTGCTGATAAAGCATTGTTGGTTACGGGCTTTGCTGGATCATGTGATACTGCTAAGGTTCCTGCAGAAGTTGTTCCAGCTACTGTCAGCTTTGATGCATCAGCAACTTCTCCATTGGGTAATATCCCATCTGCAAACCAAACACGTCTTTGTTCTCTTGGTTGAGCCACTAGAGAGGGGAAAAAAAACACCACAACCCAGTATTTAACATCTCACAGCAACTTATGGCAGCATCACATATAAACTAAACACTCATCTGCTGAGAATGGCTTACGTGTCCTTAAAAACCTTACGTCTCTAGCAAGGGCAGGAATCCCACACTGGCATTAGCTAGAAAACTCAGAGCAGATGAATCACAGATATTCTCAACAACTTCTTACTACAGCTAAACTGAAAGGGAAAAAGAACAGAAGCACTCTTACCTTCTGCTCCAGGATGCTTTAAAACTCCCACAGGTACCATGACAGTGGGAGGTGGAGAGCTCAGGGCGCCCGATGCCTGAGCCTGCTGCAAAGGAGGGATAGTAGAACAGTATTCAGCAGGATTGTTAGGGTTAGGACTCTGGCTTGAGGCACTCATCATGTTCTCCCAGGCTTGAGCTAAAGCAAACAAAGAACAAGAAATGTGAGCAGAGGAAAGTACCCAAGACTCCAAAACACTGTGTTAAGTTCTCAGCTGCAATAGCTCTGCAAAATGACACTTCACAACCTCTCCATTTAAAAGCTGAAGAGACTGTAATATAACAGTGAAACACACAGCATTAGGAGAAAGACCACTGATGCTATGAAACGACGATATCAGATTGTACAGAAATATCTTCTGAAAGCTTAAACAGTACACTTGAACTGACTGATGCTTAGTTCTTCATGCCTCGTTCTGCATTTCCAAATACATATTTATATATATATTTATATACCACATGTATATATATCACATATATACCTTCATCACACAGTATTTCATTAGACTTCAACAAATATCCCTCATTCCTACTACAAACGTTTAATATAAATCTACTGAGATGTCATGTAAGTTATCTTCTGTGTATGACAAAAAAGCACCTTACACTTCTTTATATTCAAGGTCGACTATTTACAGATGAACTCATTCTTCACTATTAAAAAAACAAAACAAAACAAACAAAAAACCCCATAAGCTATCAATTTTGAAGGAATTACTTGAACCTTAATTTAACCACCCAAAATATAATGCACCAAACTCTTGCTGAAAACATCCATCACAGGGAAATCTCTCCTCTGTCCAGAGACTAAGTAGACCATACCTCCACATTACAACAACTTCACCTGTAAGGAAGACTTGTAGCTATGCAAGTTACCAGAAAACTCAAATGCGTGTCTATAGCCTGTCCACGTTAGTTACAAATAAATGCAACTCTCCAGCCAGGCATAAATATGACACAACCTGAATTCTATAAGCAACTTATAAGTTTGAATAAATCAAACACATCTTCCTTTGGCTTCCTTTGGCTGTGAGTTGTCATAAAGCCAATGTGAAGACAACAAGACTGCAAAAAGAAGAAAAAAAAACGGAACACAAAGCCTTCTACTTCTTCCCATCAATCTGCAAGACCAGTAGATTGAAATACTATAATAGAAATGGTACTGACATTTGTGATGAAAGATTAATTATTTTTAACAGCAATCGTGTATGCATTTAACAAGTGTCCTGAAAGAAGTGTTAAAAATGCACCAAAAATTTACTTCTCCAAGATCCCATAATTAGAAAATTCATAACAGAGTAAAAGAGCATTTTTAAAGCCTTCTCTTGATCTATCAAAGTGCCAACACTGCATATCTACCAACTGAAAAGTTCAGCAACAGTGGCACTGGAAGCTTCTTAAGTACGTAGTCTGCCCATAAGAAAGTGTCAGGAAAAAAATCACAATCCTCCCTCAACATATTACTAAAATACAAAGAAGGTACTGAGCAACCAAATGAATTAACGGCTTTTAAAGTGCAACTCCTATCACCAAATCCAAAGCTGTGCAAAGATGCTTAACCTGCTGCACTGAGAGGAAAAAAAAAATCCTTTCTGAAAACAAACTGCAAGCAAACTGGAGGGATCAGACACCATCACACAATGGGGAAAATAATCAGCAACCAAAAGCGTCACCACAAAGCACCGCGGCAGGGATAGCAACACGAAGGTAACTAAGAGGCAGCACACCTAAGTAGTTCTCTCTCTACAATAAACCAAGCACTGGTGTCACTCTTTGCTGCCATTAATGCGTTTCCATCCTGGCAACGGGACAGAAAGGCTTTTAAAAGGAAATCATTATAACATGATCAATTTTATTATGCCTTTTTACAAGAACACTTCTGGTTTCAACTGAAATATTTTCATATTCCTCCTTCCCCCAGCTGAAAACAAATCCTACTCACCACTAAAAGGAGCTGACTGTCTCATGCCAGGTGTTACGTACTTGTTCTTGTACTCCTTGAAATGTGCTGTTTTCTCCATTTCAAAATGTAACACTGTCTTTGCTGGGGCTTGCTCTTAACTTCTCTATAGTACTGCCTGCATTTCCTGTCACTTTATATATCTGGCCTGTAAGTTAGTAAGGCTCCCTGGGAATCTGCTTTTGAAGAAACTGGGCACACATCAGTGCTGCTCACTTTTTAGGAGTCCTCTCTTAAGAGCATAGGAGCAGATGGTTCCAGAGCACCAGAAGTCAAGCAAGCAGGCAGAAGGCCATATTGGCTGAGCGTGGATATTTTTCTAGTTCTTAGGTGGAAAAATAAAGCATACAGTCAACAGCAAGTTGAATATGAGACAGCAGCACGCCCTGGCAGCCAACAGGGCCAAATGTACCCCGGGGTGCAGCAGGTCCAGCAGTGCCAGCTGGGTGAAAGAAGGGATTGTCCTGCTCTCATCTGCACCATGCAGCCTCACCTCCGCCACTGTATGCAGGTTGGGGCACCACCACATCAGGACATAAAGCTATCTGAGAGCATCCAAAGGGCTACGAAGATGCTCAAGGGCCTGGAAGGCAAGACGTATGGAATGGCTGAGGTTGATCCCCCAGACAGCATCCACAAACGAGTTTTTGAATTAACGGCAACCCTTCTAGTTTTTGTCTTTTATTAATCATGTTTAGTTCAGAACTCCCACTTTCCTCAGAGATTACAAGCTGATTTCTCAAGAGCCTTCACTTACTATACTTACCCATACAAATAAACATGGGGTTTTTTCTTGTTGTTGTTGTTTCGTTTTTTGTTTTTTAAAATCATCACTGCAACTCAGCACAAAGCCAACAAAGCTCTGCATTTCAGATTCTCTCTCCACTTACCATTCATTAGCACTGAGTGGCAGATTACACACACTCTGGCTTCCTTTCGATCCATGTACAGCAGCTTGCACTTCAGGCTACAACACGCTGCACAAAAAACCTGGAACCCAAAAGGGAAAAAACTTAAGTGCTGTTCAAAAATATGCAATGAATTGATATAGTCAGGGAATATTTGTAAAGCTCTAGACACGCAAAATAAGGAGGCAAATAATCAGTATTTTCCCATTAAAGCCACAAGGACTACTATGTACCCAAGTTTCCCTTCCTACCAATCCCAATGAATCAGCAGTATCTGCAGCACGAAAATGCATGTTGTACTGATACATCATGGTGCTATTTTTTAAGGCATGTTTTGCACAGATGACAATGGCTTATTAAATTCCTACCACATTACAATCCCTCACTGATTTAACAACTTGAAAACGAACATCAGTCTTAAAGCATGATTACTTTCTAGAATCAACTCTTTATAAATACACCAGTTTTCTCTATGCATGAGATTGCTGAGGCAGAGATTAATTCAAACAAATCATTATTTGCAGCAGGATGGTTCATCTATATCAGTAACTCTAACTATTTAATCTCTTCAGACGCATTCCTCAGTCAAGTGAGTACTGATGTATGAAAAAGCATTAAGTGTTCAATGGATATAATAACATATTTTAAAAACCTGAATGACAGTGGTACTGCAGGAAAACACTGTTTCATTTATTAAGGACAGAAAAGAAAAGAAGAAGAAAAAGCTCATATTTACTTAATTGCAGACACTGCATCATCACAACACTTCAGAGAAATCATAAACTGCATTTTACACATGCTGGCTGCTAAGAAGGACCCAGTGCAAAACGCCTGGAGGCACAACTGTCTGCAGAGCTGCAGCTCATTACCAGCACATCTCACCTGAGCTGTACCTAACCGTTCCCAAGTCCTGGGCAGGAAACAGCACTGAGGCTTCCTCCAAACAACCAAATCCATTTTGGAAACAAAACATGCCTATACAAGCACTTTCACGCAGGAATAAAACACCACCTTTCCACACATGATCAAAACAAACAAACCAAACAAAAAAAAAAAACCAAATGCACTTTTAAAGCCTTTTTCCCTTCATTAAGGGTTCTGATGATTTTTACACCAAAGCTGAAAATACAGTTTTGACTATCAGTAAAAAGATGACATACAAACTTTGTTTTTCCTATCACGGATGATTGTTTCATCTGCCAATGGAAAATACATAAATATATAAGGCAAAATTTATGAATGTGTTCACCTACATTCTTCAAGCTCTTAATTTTAATTCAAAACTGACTCTAAGTGCATTGCTTCTTATCATTCCCCTGCGATTGGTATCTTCCGTTCATCTTGCAATTATTACCCTGAAATTAAAAACAGAGGCAGACTTCCCAGGTGCCACTCAACTATTTTTAAATGCCACTTTCATTTCCAAATCAAATGAACACATTCACCTCTACCACACTTTGTCATTTTCCTTTGTCGTGCTAAAGCTTCAGTTCAAAAATCTTTATTCCCATGACCAGTCCCTTAGAAACAAGAAACTGTCAAACATGAAGACGGTATCTCCCCAACTCTTTAATGGAGACTTAAGCATTTAATAGAAGCAGTGCAAGTGTTACCGTGATGCAGCAGTTTCCCACACCACAGGCACACTGTCAGCACAGCTCGCATTGTGCTGGCTACCCTAAGAAGAGGGCAGAGCAGACAGCTGTGCGTGTCTCAAGCCACTCCAGCTAGATTCATTAGAGCTTGCCTTTCAAAGCCTTTGGTCTCTCTCCTCCCCAAAACATTACAGGACTTGAATGTCGTGAAGCAATCTGCAGTAAGTGCTAGGGTAGTATTTGACTTACACCAATGCAAAGCATTTATAAATGAGTGCTTTCTTTAGAGAAAAGAAAATGTAAAAAGGCATAAAAAGAAGCTTCACAGAATTATCTGCAGCATTTTTTGACTGCACATGTGCAAATTTGCCCCAGCAATATTAGCTATCACAAGCTTCTAGAAACAAGCCCTTCTGAGGATTATTCTAAGAATGCTCTGAGAATATTAAATACCAATACATGTATTTTTCATAACTGAGAAATAATGTTGTCTACAGAGCAGAGGGACCTTTTATTTCATCTGTTTCTTATGTATCATCCAAAGCAAGGCTGGTTGTTCCTCTCAAGGTTTGTTGTGCTGCTCAAGTAGTTTAATGGAAAAAAAAAAAAGAAAGAAAGAAAGAAAGAAAGAAAAAGACACCACATATTCTGGCCTTAAACTACTTATGTTCTTCCCATTTCACATAAGGTTATTCTCAGTTTCTGCTTTCTCATTCGTGCAATTCAGGGCTTTAGTCATTACAGAAAAGTCATTAAGTATCAGCAATAAGCTTATTTAAAACAAATCTGCAAACAAAAAAAGTAGAAAATATAGCTGTAAATAAAAACTGTAATCATATCAAATCAAAAATGGGACCTAAATAACTGACAGTGTAAGCTAACACATCAAAGCTATGCGATTCCTTTAACTGACGATGCTCCCTAACTGCCATGAGAACAAGAATGAGCCCTTTGATACTAACTGCAAGGTGCACAAAACTAGGTGTGCACCTCTGACGATGCTTACTGATGTTCTGTGGTTACTCGCTCCCCTCAGGACTTGCACTGCCAACAACCTGAAACAGGATGGCAGAAGCAAACGACTGGAAGTCCTTAACAAGTGCTTAATTAATGTCTGCGTAGCATCTTAAGTGTCCTGGCAACAACTTCTCAGCAGGTCCTAAAATCATATTTGTTTAAAATCTACTTACATGATGATGCAATGAAGAAACTGAGTGCTATGCCTTTTGGTTACTAGAGAAATGGTATACATACATGGTCTATCATGGAAGAGTAAGCCTGTTTTCTGGTAGGTTGCTTACAGAAACAAGGGACTTAAGGGTTTGAGCTTTCCAGATACATTTGCTTTCTTTGAGGTTCTTTGTTCAAGTTGTTCTGCCTCCCTGCACTCTTCTGGTAGCTAAAGATCATGCCCACAGTACTCAGGGGTCTTCTGATCAACTTCAAGAACAGCAGAATAGAATCCTACATAAACCAGTATTACTTCTACTCTTATTCTTTGTCAATTTAAATGCTTCTTTTTATTTTAAAATTATTCATGCGTATCTACATGATCAGAGTGTTAAGTTACCTCTTTTGAATAATAAAGTTTTACCCCAAGTTCCTATTTCCCATGTGCCACCGACGTGTGTTTCAGTAACAAGATATAGAGAATACTTCATAACTCACCACATAAGAATTTGTGCTGGCCTCGATGGCACTTCTCAAATTAAAAAAAACAACAACAATGAAATACAGAAATTAAACGTTGGTTGTCTTCATTACATAATTTCTTACCATGTATCCATCCATCAAATCACAGAAAACTGGACTATACAGTTTTTTTTCAGGAACAAAGAGATTCTTTACAAAAGAAGATGCAATATGAAAAATATAAGACAGAACAGAAAGCTTAAAAGGACAGAATTGCACACACATCTGAAACACCAAGAACGCCAGCAATACTGCAATTCCAATCCCCATCAACATTTCTACACCTTTGATGGGATTATTGATGCAGTAGTTTATGCAAACTAGTTTCCTGCACTTCCCCATTTCGTATCAGTTCTACATGAATTCAGTGCTTGCTGATGACTGCAATCAACTACTACACTGCTCATACAGGATTATTCTCACAGCTATGAATACAAATAGTTATTCCTCATTAGAACCATAAAGAGATTAGACCTCAGAAACTTCTATTTTTTCACAAATCAAACACAGCTTTTCAGGAAGAAGATGTCACAGTTAAGTACAACCAGCTGCTTAGGAAGTTCTGTTTTGATTTTATGCCTTACAAGTACTGAAAGCATGCTTTGAACTTACTCAAAGATTATGAACTCACCTTCCCACAAGCTCTGCAATGATGCCTTCTTTTCGTGAATGTAAATCTCGCCTCACATTTCATGCAGTTTGGTGCTTGAGAATCTGGAACCCAAACTGGAGCCACCTCACCCAAAGTAGTAAAAGGCTTTCTGGCTGGAGCTCCAAACTGACCAGCTCTGAGATCATTATCTGGACTATCTGGGGCTATTGCAAGGCACGGACTACTAGAGATTCCAGATTCATACTCTTCTAAGTGTTCTCCATTAGTATCAGTAACAGGGGCATTTAATGATGCTTCACCAGGAAACACATCCGCTGTCAAGTTATCCCCTAATTGTGTCTTAACAAAGACGTTTTTGTTTTTACTATTACCTCCACAGTTTGGGGGAACAAGATCATTTTGTAAGTGGTCCGATAATGGCTTTGGAATCTGCAATTTAAGATTTGTAGGTTGTTTTGGTCTTGCACCACCAAAAGGAACACTGACAGATTGCAGATTAGTCACTGGTTTTGGTGAAGTTTGCCCTTGCAGGGATGGCACCTGACTACAGAGATTATGTATATAGTTCTTCTTTACGTGGTCACCGGCACTGTTTAAAATAAGACCACTCCCTTCTATGGTCTCATTTCCTCTCTGTTCATAAACATTTGCATAACATTCTGACTTGCTCTCCTCTATCTCCTTTTCCTCAGTTACCGAGTCTTCCTTGGAGGGTAAAGTCTTTGGAACATGAGGAACAACTGGGTTCTGCATTCCATAGGAATCACAACCATTAGACAGAGAGCTTGCTGTTGATGTACCCGTCCCATCAGAGAGACTGGATCCTTCAAGCTCATCTGTACCAGTCCCTTTTAGGTCTATGCCTGCCTCCACCTTCCCATCTCCACCTTCTTTGCTACTACTACATGCCTCATCAGGCTGTTTTCCCTGCAGAAGTCTTTCATTCTCTTCCACAGTTTGCTTATTATTAATCTCATTCAACCTAGTCAATTCCCAATTAGTCATCTCCTGAGATTCAGGGTAACACTCTTCCATATTGAGCACTTCAGATGTGCTAATATTTTGATCACATTCAATGACTTCACTTTCAATGGCACTATCATCCTCAGAGGTAAAATGTTCTGCAACACATTCCTTGTAGTTGCCACTTCCAGCCACATTAGATGGACAAGTTTCTTCAAGCCCGGATAGCCTAGAACATATTTGTTTGGTTGTTTCTTCTCCTAAGCTTCCATTACTTGAACCAGAAGAAAAGTTTTTAACTTCTAGATCAGTTCTCTGAGGAATGGCTTTACTACTAAAATTTTCAACTGATACACAATTTTCTTGCGTTTTAATGATACCATCAACAGGTCTCTTACAGAGAGTCACTGTATTAATCCCTGCAGCTGTAGCTTCTGAAAGCCATGAATCTTTACTCATATTAAAATCATCCTTTAAGCAAGAGGAGGGGCATGCAACGGTCAAGGTTTCAGATGAAGCATTAAACAAATTACTTCCAGAGTCATCTTCGGTACAAAGCCAATTTACTTGCTTTTCCGTATCTGTATCTTTTTCCATGGATCCATTTACAGTAACACTAAACTCATCACTCTGTTGGTTTTCATTATCCAGTGTAAAGCTAATAGTGTCCTTTAGGGACTGACTGTTGTAATTTTTACAATCCAGCAAGTCACCACTTTGCAGTGTTCTTCTGTCACAGTTATGCATAACTGCCACCACTAGTACATTTTTCTCCTCTGGCAAGCAAGCTACACTTCCACACTTCTTTTCTCCAGATTCCACAGCGTCACGCTGATCATCCCGATTACTATTTCTTTTAATTAACTGATCGTCTGCTGCTGCCTGATCATCAATCCACATGACTGGAGTCTCTGGGCTTAGGCTAAAATCCTTTCCATTAGCACAGTGATCCTCTCCTCCTGTTGGTGTAGTCACTGAACGTGACAAGGAGAAAGACTTTAATCTCTGCTGACATTCATTAGGAGTTGTAGCTTCATTCACATCGGCCACAGTCGGGTTATATGACAGACGACATGAAGGCGGATCTAGAATCTGATTCCACTTTGCACCCAACAGTGTAGGTGAAACAGCGGCATCTGAAAAAATTGTTTACATAATTAATAAGAAAAATTACTGTCCTAACAGATTCTGTTAACTCTGTTGCATTAGAACGCCCCAAACATAAATGAAAAGATGTTCAAACATTGGTAGAATTGTACAATTAGTATCCTTGATCAACCATTAACATCTTTGATCAACCATTAATTGTCTTGTTGCAAGATGTTTCTGGAACTTATGAATTTCAGATCTAGCTGATTAGCATCAGGTTGAATCCAAGCACAGATACAGAGCAGAGAATTGCCTGAGAGCAGGCCTGAGGAGAAGAATTTGGATGTGCTGGTTGATGAAAGACTCAACACAAGCTGGCAAGGTGCGCTCGCAGCCCAGAAGGGCACCTGTATCCTGAGCTGCATCAAGAGAAATGTGACCAGCAGGTCGAGGGAGGTGATTCTGCCCCTCTACTCCACTCTCGTGAGAGCCCACCTGGAGTAATACACCCAGTACTTGGGCCCCCAACACAGGAAAGACATCGAGCTGCTGGAGTGAGGCCAGAGGAGGGCCACAAAAATGATCAGAGGGTTGGAGCACCTCCCCTACAGGGACCAGCTGAGTGAGTTGGGGCTCTTTAGCCTGGAGAAGGCTCTGGGGGGAGCAACCCCCAGAACCAGCCACTAGCAGCCTTCCAGTACCTGAAGGGAGCCTACAGGAAAGCCACAGAGGGAATTCTTATATAAGGGCATGTAGCGACAGGATGAGGGGAAATGGCTTTAAACTGGAAGAGGATAGATTTAGACTGGATATTAGGGGGAAATTGTCTACTGTGAGGATGGTGATACACTGGCACAGGTTGCCCAGGGAGGCTGTGGACACCCCCTCCCCAGAGGCTTTCAAGGCCAGGCTGGATGGGGCTTCAAGCAGCTTGGTCTAGTGCGAGCTGTCCCTGCCTATAGCAGGGGGTTGGAACTGAATGACCCTCAAGGTCCCTTCCAATCCAAACCATTCTATGATTCTATTATGAATTAGGACAAACAATTTTAATAGTATCCATTAACATATTTTACATAGCTTGAAAAGCCTAAGAAAGACTCCCATTCCTATTAAATGTTTAGCCTCTTTGACAGTACAGAAGTAACTATTAGACAAAGCAAAGCTTTAATACTTCAAATATGATAGCTCTCATTGTATAATTTATGTGACCTAATAAAACATTTCTATGCTTGAGTCTCACAAAACTACAAAAACTGCTTAGAATAAAGACATTTGGTCTCACTTGTTTAAAATGAATCACAAAAAAATATATCTACTGAGACGAGGCTCCACAAAGCCTTTCCTTAAAATCTTTATTGAAGGTTTTCTCTCAAGAGAGAGGAACACATTTTTAAACAAATGAACAAGGTGAGTGGAAGCTGAAGAAAATGCTATTAGCAAGTACTGAAGACACTCCATATCAAATCAATAGATTTATTTTGCAAATTTTGAGATAAATTTATAACTCAAAAAACCAAAATTCTATCATTGACTGCTCCCTTTCCATTGCTCTTCCCTGTAGTACATCACGCATCTATGATCTTGTTCAAAACTACTCACCTTCGTTTTGCTCAAATTCATCTAAAACCTTATCGAGGTTATACGCCTCCGCTTGGAAATAGTTCTCCATTTGTCAGGGAATGACCACCAGATTCTTGTCTGAACCTGACAAACAGAACAAAGTACAATCAAGTACCCACATTTCAGCTCCTCTGCTTTAAGAGGCAAAGACGACACCTGTACATCAAATTATAAATATATTACGCTCAGAAAGCAAAAGCATATAAATCATTTGTGTTTAAATTTGCTTAATTCAGATTAACAACCTCCCCAAATTTGCTGTAGATTTTAATATTATCTCCAAGTTTACTGAAGTATTTTTCAAAAAGTTAGCATGCAAGGAAAATCTTTTTTTATAGCATTTACGAACATTTGCAGCAGAATATGTTTTTTAAAATCTTGCCACATGCAAAGTAGAAGTGTTGATGTAAACCAGGTGTCTGCAGAAACAACACTTGAAGAATACAGGTTCATTTTTACATGCTGGCTGTTAGAGGAACAGAAAATATCCTCATCAGATGAATAAAAAATAGTAGCCGAACTGGGTTTGAAAATTGGTGTCAGTTCAAAGCAGAATGTATTCCACTCCACAGAACTTATAAAATGCTGTGTGTGTCCATATGTTTAGTTCAGTACATTTTCCAGTTAATGACAGGTCTTTTTTGAGAGGCCAAAATAAAGGGATTGTCTTTTGAGGACTTGGGAGAACAATATACACAGGAAGCACATCAAATTGATTTCTGCAATTTAGAAATCTATGTTTAGAAAATTCTCTTGATGGTAATATAATAAAAATGAAAATCATGTAGTTCTTCATTTTGCAGCATTAACTGAGGATCAGAAAAATGCAACCTATGTACAAAAAAAACATTTTTCTCATGTTTCGAGCTTTTCATTACATATCACTGCAACTTTCATCATTGTTTAGACCACTGAGATTTTATTTCCACCACAGCACACAGGGAAGGAGAGAAGGAGTTTGAAAGAACTGCTACAATAACTGCTGAGGCAAAAATACAATCAACAATACTGCCCCGAAAACATCAAAGCCAGTCACATGCTTCTACCCTCCCAGCTCACCATCAATGCTTACCTCAGCATCTGATAGCATTGTCTCAACTTTTTACATTCAAAGAAAACATTGACCTCGACCTGAGCATTTAAACAGAACAGTCAATGCCAGCAATACTCTCTAAGCCATTTCAAAAGCCAAATGATGACGTCACTGCAGCCTTCCTTGTATTGCCACATTAATGTCTAACTGTAAGGATTACCACAACGGTGAGAGCAAAACTGCTCCAACATCAGTCAGAAAATAACATTGCCCAGAAAACCAGAGAGCCAAGTATGCACCAATATGAAGATCCAGCTTTTAGCTTCATGCTACCACTGATCAGTTCACATTGCTTTAAACAAGTAGCCTAAACTCTGTTTCTGTTTTTGTAATGACTTCTAGGCTAGCAGTATTCTGATTCACTCATTTCTCACAGATGCTTCAAAGATTCCTACTTGTAAAGTTGAGGGAGTAAACAGGTGTTAGTAGGATTATGCTAGCTCTTAAAAGGCCTGTTTTAATAATCCTTGTTTCTGTGATAGGCAAGCACCAGAAATCTAGCAAAGGGCAGAGAAGTAAGCAGTTCCATCAAAAGATAATACTCTCAGGTTAAAAAGGAAGATGACAAGGGAAGAAGAAAAATCCCAAACAAACAAACAATGTCATTAAATAACCTTCTACAACTCCATATAATAAATAACATTTTCACCTTTTCACCTTAACAGTAGGAAGATGATCTTCGTGCTACTAAAGACTTAGAGCAACAAGACACTGTGATTCATTTCCTGAAAACACTACCAGTGAAGGCATTTTTGCTGAGAAATGGGTGTCATAACCTATATACCATAAAGAGAGACCTTGATTTGATCTGTTCTCTGAACACCATCCAAAATATTCTCTTCAGAGCTGGCTTTCAAATGCTGTGAAATATAGAAATGGAGGAGGAAGGGGTGAGGACCTTGTTTTACAGTAAGAAACAGTGTTAGACCTGACAGCTAGACTCCAGCTCAACTAAAAACCAGCTCCTTCACACTAGAGATACAGACAAAAAGCAAGCCAGAGGAACTTTCCCATTTAACACTACACATTGTTTTAATGTTATCTGTATACTTCTAGAATTTGAGGAAAGCATCAACAAGGTTTATTTCATTTACAGCAACATTAAATTTTACATTCTTTAACATACTTGTTTTGCTGAAGAAGGTAAAGGCAAGCTCTGACCCTAGCTGCGGCAGCGTACTCTTTGATCCCTCAGGCAACTATTTTAAGGTCTTCTTGAGCTATCCTACCTGCCCATCAAGTCAAGGCATTATAAATCTTCCACAGCACTTTAACTAAAACAATTACATTTACTACACAATCAAACCAAAATATGTTTAAAAAGCAGATACTTCTCTTTAAACATACAAACACTCATTTCATTTGAGCTACAACCAAACTGCAAGAGTCTGTAGGTTCTCTTGCACCTATCCCTTCTACTCCTTTCAATACCTTGAAGCATCTAGACCAGTTCTGTAAATATCAATAGTGAAGTTAATTAGAATCTGTTCCAATAAATGTTTTACTTCATCTTTTTTTTTTCCCCTAAGAGTTCTGATCATCAGCCTCAATTAATGCACTATAGTAAAATCCTTTTGTACAGAATGGCATATAATTTCACATCTATGTGTAATGGATTTAATTTATATTACAATGGTAACACTCCAGTCTAGCGAAACCCCACCACTAGGGTCAATGATGCAAATAATACTTGTCAGTGGAAGCACAGTAAGACTGAGCAGTAACATCCAGAATTCTTGTTTAACAGAGTTAAACTGTGACACCCTCTGAAACCACCACATCAGATCACATCACCAATCAGTGCACTACCATTGTCAAAAAGGACATCCAGTCAAGGCATTCACTTGGACATAAACAGAAACCACAGTATGGGTGGCCCCAAAATAGGCTACAAGCAGTGATCTTTTTGTTTTGTGTATTTTAGGGAAGATAATGATTAATGACAAGCAATTTGAAGGGGAAGGAATGCTAGGCTGATTATACAGTTGCTGAAAACATGTAACTCTTTACAGTAGCTCTTTACAGTAACTCTTTAAATCACTGCATTTTGACTTCGTGAATCTTTCAGACATTCAGAAGAATTCACAGTGGACCATTCATACAGCCTTGAAATCTGACCGAAACACTGATAAAATTTAGAACTAATTCAAATCTATGTACACTACAGCAATAAGGCATTTTTGTCCTAACATTTCCTAAATTCAGTGTTTTTTGCTTGTCAAACGAATCAACAAGATTGCCGAAACAGAACCACAGAATGGTTTGGGTTGGAACGGACCTTAAAGATCACCCAGTTTTAACATCTTGCCATGGGCAGGGTTGCTTCCCGCCAGATCAGGCCCAGGGCCCCATCCAACCTGGCCTTGAACACTTATGGGGCATCCACAGCTTCTCTGGGCAGCCAGTGAGAGTGCCTCACAACCCTCTGAATAAATAATTTCTTCCTAACCTCTAACCTAAATCTCCTTCTTTTAGTTTAAAACTGTTCCCCCTTGTCCTAATCAGACCGTGTAAAAAGTTGGTCTTTGTCCTATTTGTAAGCTCCTTTTAAGTGCTGAAAGGCCTCAATGAGGTCTCCCTGGAGCCTTCTCTTCTCCAAGATGAACAAGCCCTGCTCCCTCAGCCTTTTGCTGTAGGAGAGGTGCTCCAGACCTCTGATCAAATTATACCCAACCAAAGAGAGCAATGTTAGACTCCAACAATTAATTTTACCATTTTTATTTACTTTAGTCAAAGTTTGGCTTTTACATCATATATCATGGTTCTATAACATCAAAAAATACAAGTATTCAGGCTTCAGAAACCACATGTCTAACAATAACAAGGGCATATAAATGAGACTCGAAATTTCGTCCCCACTCCCTTACAATCCCAGTGGGTCAATACTTCATAACAATTCTATGAAATGATAGTTTTATTAAAAGCTGTACTAACATTTAAACATCTAATATCTGTGAGTTTTATTTTGGTCCAATATGTAGAGAGATTTTATTCTATGCTTCTAAAATGTAAACAACTACATGTAACAGTTGGAATTCCGAAGCTCAAATGCAAGTGCACAAGCATGCACTGAGTCACAATCCAGACTGATGGATGCTCGTAATGCAAACTGAAGAGGGAAAGCATTTTTTAATAAACATTACTGTTATTATATGCAAGTAGGTATTTCTCTGAAAAGGTCAGTTGTGAATCCTCAGGTCTAACGTTTAAAATTCTAATTCTTACATAAAAGAACACCCCAACCTCAACACTTTTCCTGGGGTTCCTCCCAAAGAAAAACAAAAAAAAACAACTGAAATCCACAAAAGTTCCTACTGCTCTCTTCCCGACAGAAAAGGAGCATACATACTCATGTTCCTGACATACAACCATAACGCCTCTTGATCGATACATTGTCAACATCTCATATACTTACCAGTTTCAGATCTAATACTTCAACTGCACAGCCAGTAACCCGAGATCAAAAGAGATAACACAAAACGCTCTAAAACAGCGTACTACAATAATCCGGTAGCTGTTGTCTCCATGGTTCAGAATTTATTTTAAATACTTATTTTGACTATCCAACACAAATAAAACCATATGTATTCCTTCATAAGTCTTTAGAAACTTTGACTGTAACTCACAGGTACCACTAAGAAAGTTTGGGACAGTCTGGGGACTGTTCTTGTCCCAAACCTCCTCTTAGCATAAAAGAAAAAATGACATTTTTTAAGGGATCATTCATAGCTGGGAAACTCCTCAGGATTACTCGACTACTTCAAGCCATGGCATGGAGAGATGCTGAGGAGCAAACACAGAAATCAAACCCTGGAAAAGTAAGGATGAAGACACAAACAGATTAGGAAGAAATTTTAATGGTGATTTTAGCTATATGCTGCCAAAAATGGGACACCTTTTAAACTAGTACATATTGGAATGAACTATATGAGGATATCATGCTAGTGCAAGCAGAAAACCAATCCTGTGAAAAACATTAAAAAAAAAAGCCAACAGGAATATGCAATCTGACAATCAGATTATCTTCAGGCTCCTGTTGGATCACAGATCAGGCATAATTCAGAAACTCCGCATTTTACCTATCAATTTCATCACAAAACAGCATCTTCACCTCTAAAACCTAAAAACTTATGTTTTAATAAGATTATACACTTTACCCTCCCTTAGCATCTAAATAAAAAGGTTCATATACCAGAATGTTTGTGCTAGATATAGAATTACTATCCTAGTCATGACAGCATCTAGACCTAAAGCAAAGTTCAGTAGGTCACTGGAGAGGGAGGGACACCAAGGAAAAGGACAGAAAAATCTTAATAGCTGTTGGTATTCTGAACTGGTTTAACCTTGGAGGCTGCCTCTCAAGATAGCTCAGATGTCCTAAATGTCTGCTTTTTCTTGGGAAAGGATATGTACAAATAGATTGACTTTGTACTTGCGAAGTGGCAAGACTTACTTGTTTCAGTCTCTGCAATGAGAAATTACATAACCCTTGATCTTCTTTCCATGCTGGATGTCTTCCATCACCCTCAAGAATCTGTCACTACTGGAACTGACAGCATTTCAATTTCTCCACTCTAACAGTACATGATTAGCACATGATAATACTAACGCTATACAATAAAAAAATGCACCAGAAGGAAATAATACCAGCATACAACTGTCAACGTCACAGAAAAGGCCTCCACATCAGGCAGTACACAAACAGGCAGAATAAGATCTCAGGACTTTTTATCACACTGCCTTGTGTGCAGTCCTCTCTGTTTCAATACAATACTGTAAACATACAAATTTCAGTAAACTCTTACTAAACAAAATACTCAAGTAGTATATTGTATCCATCAACAAAAACACATACGAAAGGCTCCTAAGATGAAAGTCACAAGGGGCACGACCAGGCTGAAAACAAGCATTGCTCATTCATCCTGAGTTTGAGTCCAGAAAATGTCATCTTCTCATAGCACAACAACACAGAACTGACTTATCAACTGGACAAATTAATTTGTTAATTCTAATGCTCCTGAAGACCATCCTCAATCTCAGGAAAAAACACCCATGTGTTTTTGCAGCTCCCTTTAGTGACTCTTACATTATTTGCCCCTGGAAATACAAAGTCAAGCACCTCTATTTTAATAAACAGCTTGTTTAGAGATTTCAGCATTAGTTGTACTTTTAAGTGATAAGGTCTGCCTACAGCACAAACTGAGGAAGAAGTCTTTGCCTACTCCCCACACCCAAAGAAAACAAGACATCTCTGCTCTATAACAAGACAATTACTCTCAATAAAGATCAAAATCACAAAATGCTAAAAATACCCCATCATCTTGTGTACAAGATAACGTACATATGTGTGGGTGCGCACATAAATGTAAATCCATACACATACATAAGAACTCAAGCGTTTCACATACATATCCCTAAATTATTATATTCTAAAGAGAAGTTGCCTCTTACCTTTTCTTCTTATACATTTGTTAAGAAACGAATGACCCTGTGCCTACTCATGATGACTGCAGCACAATCAGCCAGTTCTGCTGAATCAGTGTGTTCTTCTTGATCCTAAAAAGAAAATATAAACATGCATTTTCCAACTGGTATTTCTGCCACAAACCAGGTTTTTTTAATGCTGCTAACACAGATACATATGGCAAATGCTGCAAGCCTCTAAATGGTTTAGATTACATATGCAGCTTTTAACTTGGGTCTATGCACTATGTCACTATTGTACTCCAATATTCTCACAAAAAAGGCTGCTAATAAAAAGCACATTGCTACCTACTGACAATTATTCTTCATTTAATCGTAAACTCACAGAGTGAGACAGCAACTCTAATTGTTTTTGTATCCCTGCTGACCTTGACTGCAATGCTATATTTATAAAACTAGTCTCTAAAGTTCATTATACTACATTACAATAGGCCTTCCAAAAATAAAAAGCTAGTAGCTTTGATACTAGACAAAAATTCATGACCCTCTGAGTTCTGTAAACTGCATTTATCAGCTTCCCACTGATTCTGTTGTAGCTAAACTGTTTCTGTCTACAAATTATTCCTCCTACAATCCTGGGCTCCCTTCACTTCCAATCAGCTTATTCTCTCAAACAACACTATGGCATCAACACTCAACAGCAGAGAAGACCCAGGCGAAAAGCCATAGGAAGTACCTTGTTCTCCTAATTACAGCATTTTTCAAGGTCAGGTGATCATTTTAATGGCCCACATCCTGGCATACAACATATCTCAAGAACCCAATACAGCCAAGAGCTAAGAAAAAAGGCTAGTAGTTTTAACAACCAAACAAGGACTGAAACGAGGTACGGGTATTTGACCTGTTACGCAGTTGAAATATTTATTAGCACACTGTTGAAGCAGCTGCATGTATGTTAGGGGGGGGAAAAAATAAATCTTAGAACTCCAACAAACAGAGGAAAAACAAATAAACAACAGCAACAAAAAAACAGTTTTCCACACATTAAAACAATCCTCACTGTTACACTACAAATTGCCCGGGGTTGTTTATTATTCTTTTCAGAAATAAGCTACCGTAATAATTCCAGGAAACCAATGAACTGAACAGTAGCACTCTTAGTAGTACTGTTCCCAAATTCAGAATAAAATCACACAGCTTTGCCTGCCAACAGAACCGTCACTGTAGGCAAAATAAAAATTTTCATGCCATGTGTATTTCAACCTCTATAAGCTGAGATGTGGATATCTGGGAAATATTAACAATTATTATACTACAAGGTTCTTCAGATGGGCTTCTTAATGCACGCAAAAATGAAGGTGTGCAAAAAATTCTACAGAAAGTCTTCAGAATGATGAGATGTGAAGTGAAACAGCAGCTGAGCAAGGTATCACCACCGTGCTCTGTCCTGGTCTGTAGACAGAAGAAAATGATTTGGTTTCCATGATCCTTTTGCAAGACAATTCTCTTTGCAATTTATGACTAGGCCTATCAACTGCATCAGGAACATCAAACACATTTCACACTAAGCAGTCACTCATACATCAACCACAAACTTCAATCTCTACCAACAAGAAATGGATCAGACCTAGCAACGTACAGCTAAAACATGCTGCAGTTACCAGTGCTCTAAGCCAGCAAGCCTAACAGGAAGGCAATATTCAGGGCAACAATACAGTTTTCCTATTCACTGCTTTTATTCTGATTCATTTTCCTTGTTCCATACTTACCATGTAATAATTTTTTGCCCATAACACAGAGGAACACGGATTCACACAATCATAACCAGCCTCTAAAGAAAACTTTGCAGTGGTACCTGGAGGTCCTACAGCTTTTTGTTTACAATTCAACAATTCATCACCACTTTCTCCTTTCTAAGATCAAAGCATACTTCTAGATATGGATATATTTATAAACAAAGCAATTTAGAAAGGGAAAAAACAGTAAACTGTACCACTTGGGTTTCAGAAGAGAAACAAAATGCAAGTTGACAAAGTCAAGTTCTTTTTCCAAGATTATATAAGAACAGAATCAAGAACAAGAAGAATAACTACAAAGGAAAGCCATGAATATTTACAACAGTGCAAAAACGTGTGATTATTAAGCTTTTTTTACTGCTAAAAAATAGTTCCATCATACTTTTAAAAAAAAACACAAAAAAAACCCAACATGTATTTCCACCTAAAAACTGTCTCTACTGAAACATTAGACCACAAAAGAAGGAGGCCCGGCCTCTCTGCTGTTCCAGCTTGCTTACTTGGTGCATTTCACAGTTCTTTATCTCTTCCACTGATGGTTGGCTGAACTTTTTGCCTCCTGCCCTACAGTGATATCACTCAGGTGCTACTCAGTTATAATACTACATATATGATTTCCCTCAGGAGCTCCAATGGGGTGCCTGCCAATTACTGCAAAAGCAAAACAGAAATTGAAGAGAAATTTGACAAGCAGAGACGTGCCCTGAATAAAGAAAGAGCTCTGAAAATAAAAGGTTAGAACTATCTTCAACAAAAAGGAACGTAAAAAAAATGTTTACAAAACCAAATGGAAACAACCTGAACAGGAATTGGAATAGCTTATAAGCAAAGAGACTGAAAGAGCAGAAATTTTGACACTATGTAAAAAAAAAATATGCAGAAAACTGAAAGCATGAAGAGATGCTAAAAAATGCTCCCATCTACTGGCAAGGACCCAACTCATAACTACACTACAGATCCTCTATGATGTGCTATCAGTGAGGAGATATCTTTGAGTAGGCAGAAATACATCTGCAGCCATTTTAATGCACTTTGTTACTGCAAGATTAACTGAATAAGGTATTATCGTAAATGCAATCCCAGATTTCAGTGCTGATATCTTAAATTCCTACTTGTCTATACTCTGGAACCATCAGTTGGGAGACTCAGAGAGATGGCACGCAGTGGATGTACTCAGGTCTCAAACACTGCAAGAATAAGAACTGCAACAAGAAAGAAATACTTTGAGTAGGAGTGTAAACAGGTAACGGGCTTCAGGTCACACATCATTTAGACAATACAAATTAGTTTCAATTATCTGATCGGTTAATCTGAATATTAAGTCTTCACAAGTGGAAAAGGTAGGGTTTCTTCTTCACTCAAGTGATGAAATGCTTTGAATAATGGTAAATTATCTTGTGCAGTTTATCACTGTAACAGTTCCCTATTGGCCTCTCACAGATGAAGCATTAAGTTTCACACATGTGTTTGATTATTTTTTAAGAATTAACTTAAATAGAAAGACAGACTACTGCCTAGGACTGTTCCTCCCACAAACCAGTCCTCCACCAGTCTTGGGATATGCTGTCACAACAGCACGCATATGGACAGCATACATCCAGACCAAGGAATGAATGGAAGCTTCATTCTCCAGTACTGTTGTCTTTCCTGAACTTCATCAATTCTCAAACAGCTACTCATCCTATACAAAGACAGCACTGCGCTGTTTTCATATAGCGTGTGCCAAACAGAAGGAAGGGGGGGCATGAGAGAACATCTGTGATGTAGCAGTTGCTGTATCCGAGTCACATGCATGAAAATGGCTGCAGTGGCAAGGGCTTCAGATTAAACCACGAATTAAACACGAACTGTTCCCTTAATAAATTAAACAAGTAGCATGCAATGTGACAAAAAAAAATTGCTTTCAAAATTCTGAGTTTTTTTCAAAAATACTTTGTCTAAAATTTAAAAATTCCATTAAAACATGCCTTAAATCCACTCAATGAGAAAAACAGAAGCAAGAGATAAAATTGTAACAAATATGAACAAGACAGTCCCTGATAATCCTTGTCCTGCACCAAAAACTCAAGATGCCCAATTATCCCTCATTTTAATGACCACAATTCTCTGGCGCTCCTCCTATAACAGAAATTAATCAAAGAGTAGATTGGGGCACGGCAGGCTATTTCTGTGTAATACAACCCCAGCTCTCTACCCATGAGTGCTGACAAAAGATAAACTATTTCAGTGTTGCAGTGGTTTGTCCTTTTTTTCCCCAGATAATTCCACAAACAGAGATGGACGAAACCTGAAGAGGCGTACAGTTTCTCTAATTATTTCACTAATGTTTGCACTTTTTCCCTTTACTTTTCCCCATGCTATTTTAAAGCTATTCTTCTCGCTTTTGTCTCCAGCCAAGTTTCCGAGAGTAGACATTCATGTGTGCCAGAGCAGCAGCAAGGCAGTCAAAAGAGCAGCAACTTCAGAGAGGTCACATAGAAAGCATCACCATCAGAAGTAACGGAGACAAGAAAAATTACAGCAACATTACCAACCTTTGCCCTCCATTAAATGAGAGAAAGCAGCCCAACTGAGAAGGACACCTGCTTTATAACAGCTTAGAGTAGAATATAATTCTCCATTCCTACCTTTTTTGACTATTTTGATGAGAAAGAAATTGATTTGCTTTCTTAGCACAAACACCATCTTGCCAAAAGGCCCATCCTTTCCCAGCGCACTAACGAGGCAGGCCTGTCAGCACCTGGAGATGAGAACCACATGTCCTTCTTATATAACTACTTTTGACTGGCTCCAGAAGCATCCTTCACTGGCTCTCTGAAAGAACAGACAGATAGGCTTGTACTGCAGTGCTGCCTTCAATGCCAGTTTTCCTAGAAGAGATCAGGAAAGAGAAAATTCTTTCCTGAACTTACTCACGTGTTCATAAAGCTCACCTCAAAATTTAGTGTTTTTATAAAAGCCTATGTCGTATGAAGTGAAGCATTAAAAACTCCAAGTTTAAAATGCTGCAAACTATAAAGAATCCATGTACAGTGTATTAAACATTAATATGAGGTCATGTTTCTTACTTTGCGCGTGGATTCTGTTTAGGGCTATCAATCTAACAGCGCACATTTTAAAAACATCTGAGGATTGTTGTCTATCTTTTATTCATTTGAAAATTAGGTTAAAATACAGAATAAGTGTTGTGCATCTCCGAGTAGACTAATCTTGCATTTATAGAATCACAGAATCATTAAGGTTGGAAGAGACATCTAAGATCATCTAGTCCAACCCCAACCCGCCCACACCACACCATGCCCACTGACCACATCCCTCGTGCCACAGCCTTATGGTTCTTCAGCACTTCTGGGCACAGTGATTCCACCACCTGGCTGGGCAGCCTGTGCCAGTGTGACCACTCCTGAGAAGAATGTTCCCCTGATACCCAACCTGAACCTCCCTGGCGTAACTTCGGCCATCACCTCTCGTCCCATCACTGCTACCTGGGAGAAGAGGCCAACCCCCCTCCTCATTACAACCTCCTTTTAGGTAGTTGTAGAGAGTGATATGGTCTCCTTTGCATGGATCATTGTTTTAGATATTTCTTAGATTTGGGCAAGATAGGAAGAACTGACTAAGGTCCCCCAGAATCACTAGTTAAATACCAAGGAACTGCCCTTTTTATAAAACCAGGGGGACTGATACTTGCAGGTGCTGATAGCAAGATCCATATGTGATAATAAAAGCCAGAACTGCCACATGATCAGAATGGGACAGATTAAAAGGACAAGAGGCAAAGAGGGAAACCACTCTGCTACCATTTACCAGCCCATCAATTCTGAGTTGTACCCACTGGGGAGAGAAGCTGCTAGAACAGACACAATTTATGCACTCAGCTGCTCTTTAGTGAAAGGCCAATCCGTACAGAAAAGAGGTCTGAAAGTCTGCAGTCACTTCTTACAGAACATCAGTTAATCGTTTACTAAAGCCACCTCTATCAACACGGCTGGACACATCCTCTTTCCAATGCCACTCTGGTCACATGTTTATTCCTTTGATAGCTGTGCAAAGACAGCTTTCTAAAATCTTTCCCACATATGCTTTTAATAGGAAGTATAATTTTAACAGACAGCAAACAGTTGTTATTTCTCAAACCCTTTGTAGAAAGAGATTCTCATCAGTCTGAAAACAAACTCAAAGATCATGAATGCTCCTTTCACACTCCCTTCAATGTGAAATCATCTCGAAGTAACTTTTAATTTCTACTAACGATTTTATTTCTCCTATTGTATTGACCTATTTATACCACATTGAGATACACACACAACTACTGACACATTATGAACTATTTTTGTCTTAAGAAATGCAGGAAAGTTCATTCCCATGTTTGTGATCATGATCTAACTACCCTGCTGGCGCTCACTGTGGGTTAGGTCTCAAGGCATCTGTAACTGGTAACTCACTCAATACAACTCGATACAGCCATGGCAACACTGCTGCAATGCTGCTACTGAGCATGATTCTCATTTACACCGAGTGCCATTAACATCCTTTTAACAATGCTGAAGGGACTAAATGCTGACTGACAGAACCATTTCTGACAGACACACACCGTGTCCAGCTCCCAAGATGTGCACCGACCCCTGCTTCCCTCAACCATGTGCTCAAAATCCCTAAGTTCAGACAAGCTTTGTTAACTACCCAAGTGCCACTTTCTGCATATTTCCTCAAGGAAGAAAGTACAATCGCACCTGAAGAAATGACACGTAATGGCAAAAAATAAAAAAGGACAAAACACAACCACAAAGGGCATTACAGGAAAAGAATGAGGGAACAAAGACACTATATATACACATATACTATCCGCCAATCTCAATAAGGAAGTTCTAGTTCCCATCATACTAAAATCCACTTCCACAGAAGTGTACAAAATATATATATATGTGCAAATCTATTATAGATTTACTTGCATTTTACATGTGACACGTTAACTAGAAGTAAGTAAAATATAAAGGACACTATACCAGTGCACAAACATAATTTCTTGAAAGCACAAAAGTATGTAGGTAGACTGATGCTTACAGTAACAACCTTTTAAAGTTACACTAAGAGAAGTATCAAGAAAGAACAATACATGAAGTATACTGGGATATTATTCAGCTTTCATCATTTATACAAAGCCACAGTGTGAATCAATGCAATTTGCTGCTTCAGTTAAGTGGCTATTCCAACACACGGGCTATTTAAAGGAATTTGTTAACAGCCTAGTAAGTGTGTTTTATGCATACTTTCAAGTCCACCAAATAAAGAGTAAAAAAAAAAATACTTAGGATGAACTAGACAATATTCCACACACGATGCAACTCGGTAATGCAGTAACTACTAATGTGCTCCAATGAAGAACGGGACAGCAAACAGTGACTGCCTATATACCTGAGTACAGACCACAGAAAGGGCATAGGTGAGACAGCTACACCTTCTTCAACAAAACCTAAGACTGAGATGCAGGCAACTTCCCCACTGTAATACAGAAAAACAAGTGGTTTCAAAAAGACTGTCAGATAGAATATCAGTTGATGCCTCCAGCCTCCATTAGAAAACTTTCCACCTTTGTTAGTACACTGGAACTGAACCAGAAACAGAGATCCTAATAGGCAAGGAGGAAACTCGCCTGTTATGCAATCTCAGTTCACATTAAAAGTTCATTTATCTGCATTACAGATTTCAGTAATTCAGTAATTCAGTATTATTATATATTATTCAGTATAATATATTATATAATATATAATATTATATTATATAATTATATTATATTATATTATATATAATATATAATATATTCAGTATTATTATATTATATTATTATTATTATTCAGAGTAATTCAGATTCAGTAATTTCAGTAACGCACATCTGAAGATAACTTACATGCTGAGTTCAGTACTATCACTTATCAAGTGTTGCAACTTTTTATTTGATTTCCTATGCAAATGAAGATCATGAAATCTCATTGTTCACGTACTAGATTTGTACTGGTCTTTAAACAGAAACCTACATTCATGAAAATTAGTATCTGCATAGTAAAAACAAGTCCAAATGACACTTCTCCAAAGAAAAGGCAAGCAGGATTCAGCTGCTCTATGTATTTTTGGGAGCAACCTGCTGGGTAATCAGCACTGAGAATTAAGGCATCATGTGAGAATGCTGCGGTTACTGCAAAGGGGGAAGGAAGGGAAGAGATAGTAAGAAGTAAAAACTATTTAAATCTACGGGATTTCAATCCAATAATGGTAGAACATCATGCTTACAAAGCACCTCAAAGAACTTCGCTACATGCAACATCATATTCGGTTTACACTACAAAACTCACATCTCCTCATTTAAAATCAAACACAGTTCTCTTAATTACCAGACTGCTTAAGAATTTCCCTGCTACTTACAGAATCTCTCACAAACTCTGACTACTTACAGGCAGAAAAAAAATTGGCCATCAGAAATGAATCTGGATTTAGACACACACTGCTTCAACTACAGCGATGCCCATTCCTGTGTCAGTCTGCAAGACTGGACCAACACACTGCACTGACTCAACCAAGAAAACCATTACGCTCTTCTAAGCATCAGCTTAGCCAGGCCCAGTTCCCTGCCCTCACTCTTGCATGATGTCAGGCAGCATGCTCCCTGGATCTGCGATGTCCTAGGAAGACAAGTAAGCATGACTCCTAACCAACAGCTGATGGAGTTCATACGTGGAGCTCTAAGACACAAGTTCTTCTGTTTCATACCATGGTTACTTAAGAAATCACCAGCACCCGATATCCATGCCACTTCTGCAATAGAGAACTGAAGCCCGCTTGCCTTTCTTGCTCCACCAAATAGAAAAAGTAAACGTGCTGCCTCTTCAGACACTGAACTTCCCAATCCGTGTGGAAACCAACTTGTTTTTGTTTAAACTGAAACGCAAACGTCAGAACTGAAGCACTTGAAGAGGGACTGTAAACTTCTTTCTGTCATTTATCTTCAGCAGATGAGTGGGGCAGGGATTACCCAAATCACCCCCAAGCAAATCACCGGTCACCTCTCAGAGGTGGCTGCTTGTGAGGCACACCACGATCAACAGCAGGCCTGAGCACAGCACAAAGGAATACCTAACACTGGAACCACAGACCCACAGCGTGGGAGAAGCGATGGAAGAACAGAAGCCAGAAGCAAAGCTGTTGAAGACAAAAAAAAAATGAGGGAACAGTTTCATTGACCAGGTTAAAAAGAAAACAAAAATTATGTAGGAGTACATCAGATGATAACTAAACTCCAGACCTGTGATCGTTCTGTTTCTATCTATCTGCTATTTTTGTCCTGTAACCTCCCCCAGACTTGCAATAATCTGATTGGTTAACATATCAAGTAATATGTTTTATGCATTTTCATCTGATTTGCCCATTATTTTTGAATTTATCATAGCTACATATTTTACTACACATTCAGACTTACACATGGCTCGTGCTTATCTCAGCAATCCCAAATCAACCATCTAGATCACACGCAGAGCACAAACAGGCAAGTCAACATCTGCACCGAGTTCAAAGAAGAGTTTTGACACTACAAAACTGAATCTGGAAACAGAAAAGCTCCTCTAATAGTCAGTGTCATTCACAAATGCAGAAGCTATTATGGGATTTAGAAGGCTCTTTGATGTGCTTCTTACACTGAACATCACCAACTTCTTTTAAGTTCATTGTACTACTTTTTAGAGAAATGTATCAGCATGTGTTTCTTCACTGCTAATCTTCTATGAATTTTGTAATGTATTTCACCCCATTATTTCCTCAAATAAAACTGTAAACTTGGAGTGAAATATAAGTGTTTACACTGAACTCATGTATAACGATTGAGTTATAAATAAAAAGAGTTTCAGTATATCACAGAGATAAACTACAACTTTCACATTACAGTAATGTAAAACATTACAAGAATCTAGAAGGCAAATTACTACTAGGGTAACTATGGCACTTCTGTAATTGAAAGAGCACACGTGAATCTCTGACATAAGCATGGCTTAATTGCCAATCATCACCTGGTAGGAAATGACCTCTGATCTGAGTGCTGGGAAGACGGAAGGACAGGTTCCTTCCAGATACCACTTCAACAACAACAACAAAGAAGGCACCACATGAGACCAATACTGAACATTCTGCCTTTTTAGGCAGCCCCATGGATGTACTCCGGCAAAACTGAAGAACTACAAGTCAGTAAGCAAAGCTCTCAATGAAGCATTACCAGTAGACACAGAAAATACAGTCTACCAAATTATGACTAACTCTTAACAGGGCAAGAGATTTGTGCAACACATGCAAAGGCTCAAAACATTTCCAGTATCTCCAATCATACCCAATTCCTCTGTCACTAATCACGAATTGCTGGGAAACGGTCCTAAAATAGTTACCAAAGTGAAATCTAGTGAAGTATTTTCATATGCAGATAATAGCAGAAAAAACAGTTACAGCTTTGTCTGCATTAGGATTGAGCTCATTTTTTCTAACTACTGCGAACTGCAGTTCAGCTCCAGTCAGGCTAACAAACAGCAGAACATAACATTGCATTATTTTACACACAAAGCCAAACCCTAAACAGGGCTCAGCATCAGTATGTAGAATATCAGTTGATGCCTCCAGCCTCCATTAGAAAACTTTCCACCTTTGTTAGGACACTGGAACTGAACCAGAAACAGAGATCCAAAACAATTTTAAGAAAAATTATTACCTGGTAATACTATTTTCAACTATAAAGTCCTACTACACTTCATTATGCAATTAATTCCCCCAAAATATATATATTTTTAAAAGAGCTGCTTGTTGATATTAAAGGGAGGGGGAGAAACGTACAGAAAACAGCAGCAAAACTATCAACTAGTAGCATGCAGTACAGCTCTTCATACAAAAGCAAAGATGATGCTGCATACCAGAATGCTTCTGCATCTTCAATGCATTCCCATAAACCACTGATGTTAAAGTGACCCCACTGACTCACAAGGCAGATTTGTCACTTCAGCTGCCATCAAAGTATTAAGAATACAAGCAATGTTTACAGCAAACAAGACATTTATATATTCTATATGCAACACAGAGGTGGCATACAGAGTGTGGCCGTTAGTGCTATCTGAAAATGCTTCAGTACAAAGATTGGTAATTGCTACCCAAGAACATCAAGCAAAATGATAATGCAAGTGGAAGTCCAACCTGAAGTCCACGTGCTCCATGCACATTGGACAGAATACTCAAAAAAATCTGCATTTGGACACTGTAACTTTAAGACACGAGCACACAGTCAGACTGACACACCGTGACATCTCCACATTTTACAGAGAAACAAAACAACGTTCAAGTTTTGGGTTTTTTAAACTCTTCTCACCGATCTTCATAACTGAATTAAACCGACACAAAACTACTGCCCTTGTTTATACTTACACTGGAAGGATCAGGGAAGCTGTTCAGAGAGCACTCCAGCTCCACACTTGCTGTAACGCAGAAACATCTACAGACTGAGACTCCACACTTGTTTTTCACATAGTTTATCACTTTTTTGTTTGCCTTTTTTATTCTACTCTAACGGAACTATGTGTAAAATTGGGTTGTCTGGACCTGCTTCTTTAATTTAACTCCCACTTGAGAAGAGCTAGAGAAAGAACTGTGAAGGAACAGTCTATGCAGCATTGTCACCCATAAGCTCCTGGCCACATACTACGGTGCCTTTAACAACTATATTTAAAAAATAATGACTCGAGTAAAGCCCTTTATAACAGTTTAAGTGACCATTGTCACATTTCTCTACCTTTCACCTTCAGCCTACTTCACACTGACAGACTGTAGGAGGGCTGTTGTTTCTGAACAACAGGTATCCATGTTGCACGCTTCTACTTATCTCTCACAGCATGATTTATCACACTTATTCTTTTGATAACAATGCGGCATGTTTTGCTCTGGTTGCTAGTCAAACTCATTGCAATGGGTAGATATTCTGAATTCTACTTCAGTAGAAACTACTGCATAAGTGAAGGATTCTCTGTATATCTTTTCAAACTTCCCATCTATTTGCATTAATTGATGTAATTTTCACTGATGGTCCAAGACGTAACCAACACTTAAGTTCAAGAGCTGTTTCTGTCTCCTAAAACTCTTACCTGTTTCATCCATTTACATTTGCTTATACATTTATGACCAAAAAAAAAGCTTTGTGAACTTACAGAGTCATTGCACTGAAACATTTCTCAAGGCATGATACAAACAACAGGAGGGAAAACCTTGCCCGTCAGCTCATATTTCTGTTCATTTCAAAGTTCAAGTCTCATAAGGCATCACGAGCAGAGCTCTAAAACAGGATTCCTGTAATTTCTTTCAACAATCTAATCTCAGTCACATAAAAAACAGCAGCTTTATCATAAAAGTTTCAAAGCACTCTATTAATGTATTGGTATCTTCCAACAATGTTCTGGATACGATTCCTGATTCATCACACTAACCATGAAATTATTATCCCTCTTGTGTTTTTTTTTTTGTCAAGAAGCTCAAAATTATTGGAAGCTTCTTATCCTAGTGCAGCACGAAGATCAGTCTGATCAACAAAATATTAATACACAATTTATTCCAAAAGCCACTTCTTTTTGGCCAACTTTTATTCTACAACAAAACCTCACTCTAATCCTTCTGCAAAACAATCACACGAAGAGCCCATAAAAACACAAAACTAACAAGCTATTTTCCACTATGGGTTGCAGAGCTGGTGGACTGACAGCAACATACATTAAAAGCTTATCATCCCTTGACCACAAGTTTTAATACTGCCTCTTTGTTCAGCCTCTACCTTTGTTCCCTGAGACAGCCATAGACAGACTTCCCTAACTGAAATAGACTGTATTTCATCTCAGCCTTAGCCCCAGGCCTCAGATCCCGAAACGTGCATTTAATCTCTTGCCTAATAACAGACTCAAAGCTAACACAGAATTAACACCTAAAATCAGGGCTCTGAATTGCAGCTTTGTGGTGTTTTTTCTTCCCTCTTCACAAACCAAAGGCAATGGACAATTACAGAACCCACCACAATATGTCTGAAGATAGTAACTCACTAGGTTTGTATCAGAGCCTGAACTAGATGGAGGCATTTTAGGTCCTTTTTCAGCTTCCATTTCAGATTCCCCAAACCTCCAGAGAGATTTTTGTCTCTCTTGGGTCAAGGAGATGGTTCTTGTAGCTTTGTATGCCGTAACTTAAAGAAGAAAGAAAGTGCACCACTGGCTACATACAACAATGAACTCAGTTGTTTTAATCACTGAAGGTACATCTAAAATCAGGATTCATTCCATGCAATCAAATACGATTTGCAAATAAACGCTAATTAAGCTTTAAAATATCATATGGTCAATAAAATGCAGTCCAAAGAAAATAAAAGCTTTTACTGAAGCAGAGTATCCTTATTTGCCTATTGAGTCCCTTCCAGTTCTGGGTTCCTGGACCAACATATTGAGGGCTGTGTTGTTCTGGAATTCTAATCCAATCCAACCACACTTAGCGTGAAGGTCGCCAGATTCTGAGATTCCCTATTCAGTCAACTTCTAATATCTGAATTGAATGAAAGCATGTGTAAGAATTAAACCCTCTGACAGATTAAAAAAAAAGAACAACACGAGCTTTGTCAGAAAACAATCAGTAATATCTCTATAAATAAACAAAATAACACCAAAACAGAAAGTCTATCAATTCCCATCTGCCACTTGGTTCTCAGTACGGTTAGGAGATAAAAGCAGTTCTCCAGCTGCCCTCCATCACATGCACCTCTTTAACCCTAACATTTATGAGCAGGTCACTAACCCACCTCTACACAAAGTCTGACATGCCCCAAGTGCCAGTTATTCCTGGAGTGAGACATGACCACAGTTTCGCCTAATTAGAGACGTTACAAAACGCATCCCGCCCGCTGGCCCCATCCCCCCCCACCACCACCACTGCAGGAGGGACTTGTTACACATCACGATGAGCAAGTCACATTCGGCGCCCGGGGACAGAGCGCAGATCCGGCCATAAAAAGGGCACAAGATGCAAACGGGGATCCTCCCCTCGCCGCTGGCTGCAGGGCGCTCGGCCAGGCCCGGGGCGGCGGGGGAGAGCCTCGCATCGGCACACGGAGGGGGTCCCGGGGAGACTGCGGAGCCCGCCGAGCGGTCCTGCTCCAGGAGCCGGGCCGGGGGAGGGGCAGGCCGGCGAGCAGCACCCAGGGACGGCGGAGAACGGCGGTTTGGGGCTCGGAGGGCTGAGAGGAGATCGCTGCCTTCCCCTCGGCGAGGCGCCCGTCCCCGGGGCTGCACGCGGGGGACAAGGGCGGCGGGGCGAGGGGACACCCGGAGCCTCCGCGTTCCCCCCCCACCCCGTGCTCCCGGTTTGGCTCAGGCGTCGGAGCCTTCACTAGCCGCCCACGGGGCCTCGCTCCGGATAGCGGGGGCCTGGGGAGCGGGGTACCCCGGCCTCCCGGGCCTGGGGACGCAGGAGGGCTGGGCTCACTCACCTCGGCGGGCGGCAGGCGCCGCCGGGTCTGCATGGCGAGGGGGATCCTCCGGGGCCGCGCTCCTCCAGCCGCCGCCGCTCGCTCCCGCGCGGGCCCCGCAGCCCCCGCGAGCGCTGGAGAGGCCGGCGCCCGCCCTCACCGCCCGCCAGCCAGCCAGCCGGGCTCCGCTCGCTGGCTCCGCGGCCAAGGCCGCCGCAGCTCCCGGCAGGCAGCGCCCCCTGGCCGGGCCCGGCGGCAGCGCACGACACTGCGGCACCGCCGGGGAGGCAGTGCGGAGCCTGACGCACCCCCGCCCCGCCACCTCCGGATCGCACGCCCATACGTGCACCCAACGGGGAGCGACGCGGCTTCTGGGAGCCGCCCGCAAATGGCAGCAGCTAGAAGTCGTGCACGTTGCATCGGGAGCTCCGTGCTTCACGCCTTCCGAATCGCAGCTGGGGACACCCTACGCTGCGCGGACACACTGGTCCCGGCACGCCCGCGGGGCCCACGGAGAGCAGACGCGGGGCCATCATCTCAAAGGCAGCCCCAGAGGGGAAAAAAAAAACAACACTGGTTCTTCACAAAAGCGAACTCAGAAGCGCGATGGCAAAGTGACGGGTACGCGGGGAGCCATTGCTCAGCGCTTGGACTCTCACCGGCGCCTCTCTCCGCCCGCAGCACCGCGCCCGTCAGGAAAACCGTCTCTCCAGCGCCTCGCCTGTGTGTACGCCTTGCGCCCCGTGTTGAGGACGGGGCGGACAGCCCCGGGCTCCCGCGCCCGGCTCCGGCTTGAACCGCCGCCCTCCGCCGGGCGGAGCCTGAGGGCCCGGCTCCCGGGCCTCGCTCACCGCCTCGCGCCTCAGCCGCGTGCCGCCGCGCCCCGCCCGCGCTCACGGCCAACGGCCAACGCCTCGCGCGGTGGGGCGGCCTATCCGAAGCGCCCCAGCAGCGCTGAGGGAACTACCGGCAGGATGGGCTTCTCCGCCTGCTTCGTACGCTGCCGTGAGCCCCCGTGAGCGAATCGGAGACTGCTTGCCCATCCCGCTGGAAATCAAAAGGAAGCACTTAGTGTTTATTCATTGATTCTTGTAGAACGATGCACTTTTCAAGCAGAAAACACAAGATACTCCCCATTAACTCAATCATCAATCCATGGGCGAAGAGCTGAGGAGATAAAAAACGCTAAGCCTATCTGGTAGCAGCACATTAAGTGGAATTTGTTTTCTCCCGTAAAGCGTTCTTGGTTAACCCCAACGTGCAGCCTCTGGCAATTAGTGGTGTCACGCTTGTAAAGCACTGACGAGTTCTGATCCAGCACAGTGCACAGTCACTGCCCTCAAAACAACCCTCACACAACAGCTCACACAGCTGAACACACGGCCTGTCTGACAGACAGAAAGGAAGTACAGCATCAGCAATCTGACACTTCATGCCCTCCAGCCAAGCGCATGCGTGTGGTTTCCCTACTACATATGTCTTGGAGTCATATCACTACCAGAATTTTGTTCTGTTTTATACAGCTGTGCTGCTAGATACCTGGAATGAAGGTGTCCTTGTCTCCACAGTGTGCTCCCTCTACTAGGGAAGAATTTGGGTATGAATAATGATAAACACTGTGTGCAAACAATAATTTCAGTCCCAAGTCCCAGCAATGCCATAAGGCATGGACCATTTACTTGGCACATTCAGTACAACTATCAAAAAAAAAAACAAAAACACAAAATCTTCAGCTCTTTATAGTGCATCAGCCTCATGTCAGTGAGCATCTAGCACACCGTGACAAGAAAAATATACCTAATAATACCCCAGATGGTAGCATGGACATTTGGCATTGAGTTAACCACCTCTCTCCCTAAGACTTTCACTGTCTTTGCCCAGCTGTTGGTGAGAATGTACCAAGGAAGAGAACAGCCTGGGAATGTGGAGAGTCCAGCTCACACCAAGGTGGGGAACTGGAAAGAAGATGAGGAGACCACGATTAGGAAGGTGAGGGGAAGCCATGGGGTGCCCTGGTTGAGGGGGGCAGCTGAGAGTTGCAGGGTCAATACAAAGATGGGGGTTTGTAGCAACGTGCATATATTGAGAGCTGGGAGTTACAGGCAATTGATACAGCAACAGTTATGGAGAATTAAGGAGAATGTTTAAACTACCTGGCAAAACTTGCAGAAACTTGGGGAAAAAGGAAGCTTAGCAATGGTTTGGGTCTGTTATTGGATGGAAACAGTAGAAATGTGAACAATAACACAGGAAGGTGGAAGAGCTCAGTAAGTATTTTTGGCCTGCACTTGGGGAAGAGCCAGGTGATATACAAATACAGCGTGATGATGATGAGATACATTCCATTGCAACAGGCTCTGAGGGGGATGTTAACCAGAAGCTAATAGCTGGGCATCAGCAGGTCTAGGTAACTCGCGTCCAAAAGTTTTAAAAGCACTGGCACAGAGAATCTTTAGGCAATTAATGTCGATTTTCAATAAATCTTGGAATGCTGTTCCAGAGGACTGGATGAAATATTGCAGCAATATTTCAAGAGGGTAAACAAGGTGACCAGGGTAATTATGGCTTGCCAGACCAACAAGAATTCTGGGTATCATAATGGGTCATGGGCTACATTACATTATTAGAAAAGAATTAAAGGATGGAAACAAAATAAATGCAAATTAATGTGGAAAACACATCTTGCCAAAATAATTTGATTTTTTAATGGCATTACAAGTTTGGTTGATCAAGGTAAGTAGGTCTGTGAAATACTTGTTTTGTTAGCTTGAAACACTTTAATTAAGAAACCAGAATGATACAGACTCATTATAGCGCATATTAAACTGCTTAAATTCTGGCTAACTGGCAGTTACAAATGAGGGAAATAAGAAGGCGTCATCAAAGAATGTGTTTCTGTATCACATAGTGATTGGTTCTATGCTATTATATCTCTAGTAATGGCTTCAAGGAGAGCATAAAAACATCACTTACCAAGTCTGTGAGTGATGTAAACAATAAGGATCAACAAAAAACAAGTCAGAACGTAGAGTATCTGAGACAGATTGACAGCAAGTAATATGGATTTCTATACAGCCAGATGTAAGAACGTGCACCAAAGAATAGAGGTCATGATTACAGGATGGGAGAATTTATGCTATAACAAGTTAATGCTCAAAAACCTCGAGAGTCATCACAAATAATCAGAAGCAGATGAGCAGGTGGTGCGGTGCTGTGGCCAGCAGGATAATATAATCCTTGGTTTTATAAACAGAAGAATATAGAATTATGTCTTTATTTTTATCTGGCACAAGTCCGAAATGCTCCTGAAATCTGATATTCAGATTCCCTCATAGAAGAGGTGGTCCAGAGAAGACCAGCAAGAATGACTCAGATAGAAAGTCAAAACATTAAATCTGTTTCCATGTCTAAAAGAAAACGAAGGGCTGACTCAGTCATAGGTTTTAAGTACGTCCAGAATTCAGTGACTATACTAAAGGCGATCTCATTCACCTTGCCAGTGAGGTTTTCTACCAAGTGAATTAATTACCGAGACACTTCAGGGAGGAACAGGTTAAATGAGGTGCTTGTGAGAGACAACTACAAGATCCTAGCTGTGGATTCTTATTGCTAGCCTATGCAGAAGTTGATTTCCTTGGGCACTAAAAAGAAGCAACCTGTCATCCCCTTCAGCATCATCTGACACAGATCATGTGTCTCTGAGCACATGATGGGACCAGCCATCTGGATGCTAATGTTTACATGAGCTGAAGGAATGAGTGTACTTGTTCACAGAAGGCAAATTCTTTGAAGTGTATTACATACCAAGATAACACTTCTCACTTGAGAAGTCTGACATACATTGCTGGAAGCTGGGAACTCCTTATGGATTACACTATATGATTATCCTGCTACTAACTTCTTATTTGGCATCTGCTTCTGTCTGTTCTCACAGGCAGGCTACTGATCTATCTCATGGCAAGCAGAGAAAGATCAGTTTGGGTTTAAACCAAGCCTGGCCCAGCCTTGATCTGTGAACAGTAGAGTAGGAGTTTTGGTGGGAGCACGGAATAGATATTTGGCGGTAAAGTGACATAGGTGCAGAACAGAGCCAGTGGAGAGAACAGGAACATATGATACTGGAAAGTCAAAGGCAGAACTGAGTAGGGGATTGCAGATGAGGCTCCGAACATCTCCAGAATCTCACGTTGATCAAAATAATTATAAGGCTCCTGACTGATCTTGTATCGTTAAACAATTAGGAACCCTCACAGCAAAATGCCCATCACTTTTCTAGTGTGATTCCTGATTCACACATGCAGCCGCCTAAGATCTCAAGTGGGAAGGGCTGGTGCTGTGAACCTAAGGGTCAAAATGCCTTGGATGACCATCACTTTTGTTCACAGTTCCATGGAATAAATACAGGCTTTTTCCATATAGCTGCTAGTAACTGTTTGCATACCACAATCGTACAAAAAACAATACTTTATCTATTCATTACTACCACCTCTGCCAATGGAGTGCTTAATGATCTCTTATTCGGTTTCTACTGTAAAAACCAACTCTGATTACATCCATCCAAAAACACCGAGACCTGCAGTGAAGATTACAGTGTAATGATTTTGCCCTCTAGTGGCTGAATGACTCAGTGCAGCTCCCGTGGTGACTTCGTACGTCTTTATTACATCACCAGCCTTGAATATTTGACATATTTTTTTAAAACTTATTTTATGCAGGCTTCATCCATTGCACTCAAGTACAACCTGCATCAGAACAATCTGAATCAATAGAAATGCTTATCCAGACAACTTCAGGAAGGTATATAAAGGTTAACTCAGTATTTAATGAGTCATACAATAAAGCCACTAATACCTGGGCACTTAATTAACATATAATGTATTCTCTACCAGATATTATTTAATCTTCTAGCAAAGAAAAAGACCTGCTAGGTCACCAACTCCATGCATGGGTCAGTGTAGAGTCATTCTATGATAATACATATTCTCATTTAGTCCAGTTTAAATTTTAAACATCATATATTCTTAGGAGTATTAAAGGAGGTATTTTCCAGCAGTACGCTCTTACAGGTTACGCATTTAAAACCTGGTTTACTAGCTATACTGGCTATCTTTTGAAATACCCATCAATTTTCTCTCCATATTCCAGACACTGGCCCAGAGGCTTTAGAAATATGTGTCTGTATCTCTTTTAAATTTCTGTGAGAACTTGAGCAAGGCCTTCAGACCTTGGATTTTTTCATTTTCTCTCCCTCTGGTGCCCATTTCAGTTTGTTAGTCCAAGCTTCTTAAGGAAACAACACTTACTCTAATTGTTTGTCTTTCACTTTCTCCTTCCCATATCTTTAGGATCTCTCAGCCAACTTCTGCTGCAGCTGAAATGTGATAAGTCTCAAGGGACACTAAATTTGTAAAAGTACTGTGGCAACCCATGACACAGAAAGGGTGAGTCAAAGCGAGTTGCACTGTTGTTACACACTCAGTGTGGCAGCAGCCAATGTGTTCATCAGCACGTGGCTGAGCTGCTCAGACAGTGCACATACCCTGCTGAGTTACTGCCAGCGTATGCTGTTGTGCCTAGGGGTGTCAGAGGGAGTGCAATGGAGGCTGAGGTCATTGTGCTAGGGTTATGTCAGGGAAGAGGGCGAAGACACAAAGTCACGTGCAAACAGGATCTACATCCTTCCAGTATTCACAACAATAGCTTCTTGAGGATTATTATTTAACTCTATATTTGAGACTGAGATGACACTTGTATTACTTGAAAGCTTCTACTAAGCAAGAAGTGAAATTACAGGATTTAGTTGTCCCTTTCAATGAGAAAACAATAAACATTTGGATCATTTCATTCCCATTTTTGCTATTCATTTCTATTTGGAAATGCTGAAGAACCTTTCCAATAACATTGCTGGTCTAGCCAGAAGCTGGAAGTGTCTTTAATGGATACCCACAGGGTTCAAGTACTCATGAGGATGTTCCAGATAAATGTCTGCTCAGTAACAAAAAAACTGCCAGGATGTCCAACCAGGAGAAACAGGTTCCTGTTCAACTTTGTATCTGACTCACCGAGTGATATTTAACCCATCTGAGCCTCTTTCCTTGTGTGTGCAGTAGAACTAGTTACTGACAGCATGAGTAAGTGCTGCATGAGACAGTATAAAGGTCTGTAAAAACTGCTTTGAGAGTCATCTGTGAGAAGTGTTACTATGATGATTACATGAATAACTATCATTTGGAAGACATGAAATCATCACCTACATATGTGCTTTCTAGTTCTCTGAAACAAAAGACCTTTGAGATTCAAAAGTGAGCAGAGTTCAAAAGATTAACTTCATTTTCCTAAAATGCTGCAAAATGTGCATTTTTCATTTGAAGATCTAAAAGCACATTACAAATAGTTGAAACTCTTAAACAACCTGCTCCACATCAGTCAGAAAATACATTTAAGTGTTTGGACTAGAATCACAGAATTCTTGATTTTACTTCATATCCTGTATATCTCAACTATGGTTTAATTTAATTTCCTCAACTGCATAAAGTCTTCCATCTTTCAAAGATGACAGAGCTCCAGGAATAATGCTGGAGCTGTGCAAGAGGATGGTGGCAAGTAGGAGAATTGTGGCTCTCGTTGTTTGGATAAAGGTTGTAATTCATGCCAAGCTGGTCTAAAAATTCTGCATTAAGCGTGGTATATTGATGGAGGAGGAGGGACTGGTTTATCTCACAGCTTCAAGAAGGAATTTTCTGAGTTGTTGATAGCCTGTTCTGAACAGCCATGTACCCTTTTCCATACATGCAACCAACACATCTGTGCTTCATGGCCAAGGGGAATAACAGCGGCAAACAGCAGGCAAGTTTTTAACTTAGAGTCTCCAAAACAGGACCAGATGTGGGTCTGCAAGGGAGCTTACAAGCTCCTAAAGTATATCTACATAAATAACATTCCCAGGCATTTGTGTGGGCTTCAGTGAACGTGCTCTGGACTTGATGCGTTCATGCATGGAGGCAAGGCTTACTCAGTATGCTGGCTGAGGACAAAATACATCAGACACTACAGAAAGGAATTCCACCAGCAAAGCAGCAACACAGAGGGTGTTTTGTGGAGGATTTTCAAATGACTGTTTCTGCGAGCAGAGACTCACTCCCTCAAATGTCAACATTTTAGATGCAAGGAAAATTCTAAGCACAACTCAATTTTAGAGAAAATACTTCAATTTTAGTTGCGTGTAAGTACAAAATAAAAGTATTTCAGAGTGAAAAACCATACCAACGTAGGCATGATTAAATAATCCACAATTAAAAATGCTGAAGTGAGACCTTTTGGCATGCGTGTTTTCTTGTTTCTTCCAATGTAACTGCCACCCAAAAAGTTGTCAGATTTTTTTTTACAAGTTTTGTGTACGAATTAAATCAATTAATTGCTGTACTGATCTAATACAAATGGACACATACATTCTATGCAGAAAAAAAAGATCTAATCCTTTCATAATCTTGTTATAATCTGTGTAATATCTTGTAGCAGAAAGTACCATGAACCAATTATACTTCGAAGGTACTTTCTTTAATAAACTGTACATGCTCTACCAGGCAGTTTAACTTACAGGGCTTTGTTCTCCCATAGGAGCAATCATTCTTACTTTCTCCATATAATCCTCTATTCTGTTTACTACCAATGTGTTCCTTCTGTTGCGTTTTTGTTTCTGCAGAAATGTTGACAATTTCAATTTTTCTTTAAATCACAGGTTTCTCTGCATCTTTATATTGTCATTTTCAGCATCTAGATGCTTAGTTTTGTCCTTATTGGAAAGCTGAGGGCTACGGCCAGAGCTGAGCAGGCTGCGTCACCTACTTGGAGAAGCACTTTGACAGCCTCAGTGTTATTGCTTTCTATTTTGGGGAGAATAAGAGTTATACAACAACAAGCAGAGCTCTCTGCCTGCACACCAGCTCAACTGAAAAGTCTGATTTTCTTCTTGAATGATCAAACCTGAAAGGTAATGCATCCTGCTGTGAGCAGTTATTATCAGCCTTACCTTGCTTTTGTCAAAAGCATTCAATATTCAGGAAATTTACCTTGAACATAAAAAATAAAATATTTTTACTGCAGCTCTGTGAAAAAGAGGGAAGAGAGAGACTGCTACAGGCCTTGGTAGGAGAAGGGAAGACATAGAAGGAATAAATCCAGTGGGTCCTTGGGCATAAGAAGGCATATGCCTTCTTATGGATGGATGAGGGACAGCAGTAGTGATGGCACACATCTTGCACGAAGTTTATAGCCTCTGGTTGAAGTAGCAATCCAAGTCTAGAGTTCTCAGTCTGTCTACAAACACCAGTTACTTATTTCCAGCATTATCAGTTTTGTTGTTCGACTTTTTGCTTGAAGGATGGAAGTTAAGTATAAACCTTAATCTAGAAAATATTTTTCCTTTCAATGTCTATGTGCAGGGTTTAAACAAATACATACATATGAATTTATTCTTTAAATCTTCCTGGATTCAAATGAAAAGATGGGTTTCTTCAGAAAGGAAAAGAACTGAAACTTACTTGAAGCAGCAGATGTAGTTGGCTCATTGTTACCTGAAGCATTTCCCTTCTTTGTTGTGCGGGGGATAAATGAATGGCTGCAATATGCACAAACGTACATAACTCTCAAGCTCTGGTTCATGATTTCTTATTATTAAATCTTTGAAGGTGTGATAAAGTCAAATTCTAACAAAAGGGATTTTATTCATGAAGGAATCTGGCAGACACTTCTTTTGCAACACTCTCTTGGATTATTTGTTGTTGGCATGCTTATCTTTTCCACCCTACTCCACTTTATTGTCAGATTAATGAAAGAGGAAGCAGCAGGCATTAATAACCACCATCTTTGAAGCATTTTTATTTTAAGCTAAGTCTTCTAAGGATGTCTGTTCACACAACTGTGCTGCAGGTGCATCTTCCCCTCCCCTCAAGCAATTTAGATATATGTTGCTCAGTTTCAGCCGCACTTAAAAGAGGCAACTGGTGACTGCTGTGAGAAAGTCACAAACAACTGCCTCTGCTGAGGGCACAGCAGATACCATACATTCTTTCAGCAGCAGGTGGCTTGTCAGTCAGCAGCATACAGGTCTAGACTCCTTTGGATGGATATTCTCCTCTATCAGAACTGCCACAGCCAGTAATGGTGCCCACATCTCAGAGGAAAGGCATGATGGAGGGCAGGTAGTGATGGAGATGGTTAAAAACATGGGCTCCTCCTGCTTTCATTAGTTCTTCGAGGAACAAAACTGTTCACACGCACAGAAATTTGTGTAAGTACAGCCCCAAGTATTCAAGGCATTACCAAAAATCCCAAGCATCTTGTTCATTCCAATTGCTTCTCCACCCACATTCTTCATTGAATTAAAGGATATCCTACATGTGCTTTTGTTTCACTTATTCCCTAAAGATCATTTCATCACACACACCAAGTAAAGATCTTCAGCATATTCATAGTAACATCTCAGTCAGAGCATTCAGCATTATGATGTTCCTGGCACAAGGGATGTTATTAAAGGATTTTAGAGATGAATAGACTGCAGATTTCCCCAGGGCAAGACATGAGAAAACGGACATCAAAAGAATACGGCTCAAAATGCAGCGGGCATTACCAGCTTTTGGCAAACCCCACTAATTTCTGAACAGTAACGCTGTCAGGCTGCGTTAAGAGACATGCCCCTCCTAGAATATCTCTGTAAAGCTGTGTTTGCTTATCCACAAAAGCACTTCAATTTCAATATCCAACCCTCTAGTTCAAGTCAGTGTAGTCTTCGCTAGTGAAAAATACATCAGGCTAGGTCCAGATACGATCTCACTCAAATCTGTCAGAGCAAACAAGACACAGATTCTATAGACACCAAAACTACATTTGCTTTCTCCAGCCATTGTTCACAAACACAAACAGACCACTACAAGCCATGCAGATCTACAAACACGTGAATATTTCTTACAGGAAGCGTAGTTTGCCACATATTACACATCATCTTCACAGATACCAACAGGATGACAGCCGGCGACAGGAATTTTTCTTTTAAATCTCTATTTCCTTTTTTCACCAAAAAACTCATTGGGATTTATTGTCTTACAGCTATTTTGAACCACCAGTAGCAACTCTTAAGTAGGCAGTGAGGAAGGAAAGGCACGTATACTGACATGATGTCACTGCCTGACTTATGCTAGGACATAAAAATAGTTTAAAAAGTAGCATGACCAAAATTACAGTATCATTTAATTACAACCTACTTTCATGACAGGCTGTCAGTTAATTAACAGTGTCAAAATGCTGAATCGCCTCCAGCTTTTACGTGCTTTGCAAATGACATGGAAGTCATCTTTTTAAATAGCAACAGCTTAACTGAAAATGTAAAACTCACAGTGAAATGCTCTGAAAAATGAAGGAGCCAGCTGAACTGGTATGAAATTCCCCACACCAAAAATTCTCTAGGGAAGACAGTAAAAACCCATTTAATTTGTTCTCTGAAGATCATATTCATACAGTGATATTCTTGCACTAGAAACTATTCTTCTGAAACCGGTGTAATTTTTAAAAAGTTATTAAAAAAGAGCCTTCAGTGACAATGGTCTGTGCAGCTACTCACACGGCCTGGCTCCAGCACTGGTACCTTCCCTCCAGCCTGCTACAATGCAAGCAAGCATTAAGCTGTTGCATGTAAGCCTACCTCCATTTCATACTGCTTTCTACTCCCTGGTGTCTGCTTTCCTCCTCCTCTAATCAGAAAACTCATCCCTGGCACTAAATCCTTGTTATCTTTATTGGACAGACTTTTAAATGAAATTATTTTATACAAATAAGTTTTGCATAAATTGTAGCAAAGTAGAAGAATGCAGTGGTAAGTGGACTGGATAGACAACTCACACGGAACTAGCCAGCAAAAGATAAGAACAGTACCCACAGAATTAGGCTGTCCTTTGAAGAATAAGAAAAGGGAAAATATCTTGAAACTGAAACAGTGCAGCCCTTCTTTCATTCTCATGTTCCTAACAGGATGGTCCATGTGATGGAAAGCCAGAAAGAAAAGGAGTGCTTAGCATCAAGAAAACTGCTGAGCGAACATCTCCCCCTGTAGCATGCAAAAAAGCTGAGTATCTTCATAATAAAGGAAACCTTGTCTTTTGGAGGAATAAAGGAAGCTAAAACAGAGCCAAAGCTTTATGTCATATAGCAACAAGGGTATATACATATGAGGTAGAGTGATTGAATAATAAAGGATAAGGCTACAAGAAAGCAACCTGGTAATACAGGAGAAACTGTGCTGGGTGGGTTCATAGCTTCATGAATGTGGCAGTGTCTATGTGATTAACAAATTAGAGGTTGGAGAAGAAGATAAGAGATTGGATTTCAAGATAATTTGGGCGTAGGACCAAGAGCAGCTCCTTAGGACTGTAATTTATGCAACTAGTAAAGGACTTCAAATACTAAAGAGAAAATAGCAAGCTTCCTAAGCTGTGTTCAAAGTGTTTTTCAAAACTAAAGTATAAACTAAAGTAAAAATACCTTTAGTATAAGAAGGTGAGAAAAAGAAAGCTGACCAGTAAACAGGAATGATTCACTTTGCCAGGATGAAAAATACCTCAAAATAATTTTGGCAAAATTGTGATTGTTCAACAGTTTCACTTTTCACAGAATCACAGAATTGTAGGGGTTGGAAGGGACCTCTAGAGATCATCGAGTCCAAACCCCCCTGCCAAAGCAGGTTCCCTACAGCACCTTTTATTTCAAAGGTGCGTGCTGTACAGATCCTGCTCTGTGTTTTCTTGTGCTAGGACACTATTGCTTCTTCTGCAAGGAGGAAGCCCAGAACCCCCACACTGACATTTAAAACAGCTGAGAACTTGTTGTTAATTTGACTATACCTTAAATGATAAGCTCTTCAGGGAAATGGGCCATCTTTAATTCTGTATTTTTACAGAAAACATCATAAGGAGTTAGCATCCAATGAAGCCTATTATACTATGTGATGATGCAGTGTTAATTGCATGTTGCATTCTCCCTGACCACTTCCTTCAATATTTAAAAGACTACCCTGCAGATAAACATGAGCTCAGCAAAGGCTAGAATGTCACTGACTACACCAGTTCCCACCAATGGTGGAAAATGCCCCATGAACTGCAGCTGCTTCAGCCAAACCTTTGGATTATCAGCCTGTGCTACTCTCTCTATTCATCTAAGCATACCTAAAATTCCCACTTGCCAGGTGTGGTACTGAACTCTATGAGGAGTCAGGAATCCAGCAAACATTGCCATATAGACACTAAATAACAAAAGAAATGAGTGAAAAAAGCAATCTCACTGCAAAGATCTCCAAGCTGAACAGAAGCTACTTAAATATTCCTGGAAAGTTGTGACCCCTTCCCCGTTAGTTCACTTCTTTTCCTAGTAAACATGGAAACAAAAGCCAGACACATGCTAGTCTTCATCATGTCATTTATTAGCTCAGCAGTAATGGCAAATGGAATCAGTCAGTCTTACCATCACAGACGAACTCTACCAAGACATCACATATATGTACACACATGGAGAGAACAGTCAAGTGCACACACTCCTGCTATTCCAATGAACTTCATGGCTCTGCTTGAACCATCCTGTTCTCATAGCAATATTTTGACTTCACAACTAGGTGGCAACCCCTTGCTCTAGCTAAAGGATATTTCTTCATTAGGTGTAATTAGGCCGATAAAAAACAGGCTTATTTTATGCCTTGCCAAATCACGATTAAGATTTTGTACAGTGCTGTGAGTCACAGCACTTTGGAAGCCCTGCCCAATTACTTCTTCATTGTGATCAACATCACAATGAGAACACTCTGTAAGTTGTTCAGAACTGTAAATCAGTCAGCTGAATATTCTGAGTTTGCTTAAAAAAAAAAAAAAAAAAACCAACACCAAAAACAGCTGACTTCGGGGTTTGTTGTTTCTTTTCATCTGGAAGTTTGTTACTAACCTGTATGTAGACACTGAAGTATTTGGTCCTTGGATGGAAGTTTAAAGGGCTTGTGGGATCTAGTGAAGAAGAGTTACTGGGATAAGCAACTGTAGTACATTCCTATTTTTACCATGTGACTGTAAACTAGTTAGGAATGTTTGACAAAAATTGGTACGTCCAAGGATGTAAGACTAAACACAGAGCTTGCCAATAGAATAATAGTAAGTACAGCAAGAAGCTTCTGGGGATGCAGGAGCTGGAGAAAAAAAAAAGCAAAACCTCCTGGTAAAATAAAGGAAAAATGACAAAACCAGAAAGATGTTCTGTTCTGATAAAGATCAGGTATTTCTGCTTCAACAGGATTACTTAACTATGATGGTAACAACTGTTAAGGCTTGTTTTTGTTGAGCAGGTACACAAAGCATCTCCCACAGCTATTTTCCATGGGACTGTTTAGGAGGGTAAGACTAATTACAGATAAGTATTTCATCATCTCCCTCATCTTGGCTTATCTAAGCTAAAAGCAAAGGGCAAAAATTGAATCAAGGCACATCACATACAAATCTTAACACCAATTAATGGCTCAGCAGAGAAACTAACATGCACAAAGAGTAGTTCTCATGTTTATTCGAGGTAAGTGAAGTCTTGTTCTGAATGGCTACTTTTCATCTGCTCTTTCCTGAAAAATACCGGCTGTCCTCAGTCATTAAGAACCAAAGAGCTCAAGCAGTTTTCAAGTGTTTGCAAATCTTGTGATGTGAGGCAGCCCAAACTCATGATTATAATTAAAGGAAGAAAACAACATGAGTGGTTACAAAGGAAGATGCACTTAGTGTATGTTCTTGATGAGGGTACTTGTAAGCCACTGAGAAAGCGTTGGTGTTAAGACTTCCAAACCTTTTATTACAGCTTACCACAAACTCAGAATATTGTGCAGATTAAAGCTAGAAAAAAGTACACATGGAAAAATTTCTATCAGTTAAGACACCAGTGACATTCCACTCTATGTTCCCACAGAACAAGCAATGCTGCTTACCACAGTCACCAAGGTCTCAGCAATCAGGATTGTACTACAAAAACCCTCTCTAATTTAACAAAATCGTCAGGAAACAGCACGTATCACTAGGAACAATAGCTAGATTACCCCTCCAAATTTGACTTGTAGCCTTTTAAATAAAAGAATGGATGGAATATTTTTTACGGATAACCCATTTCAAGGTTTACAGAACTGAGCTGGAAAATCACCATGTAATGGGATAAACTCTTCCAATTTCAGAGCTGGAAGTGGCTAACACCGTTTCTCAGTACAAACTGCCAATGAAAGCAATTTCAAAGGGCAACAGAACAAATAAGGGTTGTAATATTGTTGTGTTCAAAAGTTAATAATTCACAACACAGAAACTACGAAGCTGAGAGAAAAGAGATGTAGAAAATACTAGAAAACATAATGCATTCCTTGCTTTCCAGAAAATTGGCATTTCTTTTGAGTCAAAACAGAAGCCTCAGCAAAATACTCAAATATCCAGCAGCAGATTCTGAGAAATGCTGGTATACTTCAGCCAGGCTGCAGAAGCCAGGCTGTGGGAAACCCTTGTTCAAAGTAAAAATTACTTTAAGCCCCGCTTTCTTTTAGAAACATTACAAAAACGGAAGCCATCAATCATTACAGCTGTCACTCACATAGAAAAAGAGCAAAAGCTTCAAAATGAACAGGGAGAAACTTCAGTTCCATCATTACTCTCTGGAGACTGTGAAAACACTGTAAGCAAGTTACAGCTATTTTCAATTAAACATGTTAGAAAACCATTTGAAATAAGACCTCATCATAGAGATGGCAATTTCTTGAAGCTCCCACTGTAAGCTACCTACTGACTGAGGTTTTCAGTGAACAGAAAAAAAGATCTATTCCTGCCCCCCCCCCATCACTTCTCACTTTCTAAACAGAGGCATGCAAAACAAGCACTGGAGAAAGGCTGTGTTTGGGTGCTGCACAACTACAGAGCAGAGGATGGCTCGAGCAGAGGGTGGGTGCAATTAGAGCATGCTGAAGTCATTCTGCATTCAGCTTATCCAGCTCATGTTGTGGGCACCAGCTTGCCAGTTATGATCCCCACATTTCACAATTAAAAGAAAGTTCAAAAATAAGCTTTGAGTTACAGAATCTGACCAGATTGGTCGCCCAAGGCATCAACATGGCAAATCCTTCCTTTCTTCCAAACTCAGTATGACTCTGGTGGCAGCAGAAGCTCCCCTATACCACCTTGCCAAGAGAAGCCTCAGAGGCAGAAGCAGCAGAAACAGTAAAAAAAAAAAAAAAAAAAAAAAAAAAATGGCTAGTTCAGTACGTAGGGCCCATTGATGTGGTGGTCACCTCTGCCAAGCCTGCCCAAAAGAACTGCAGTGCAAATGCTTCCCTTTAAAGGAAGGTTACCATTTATTTAGCAGAAAGTTAAAGCCAGCTTTCTGTCAGGTGGCAAGGCAAAGTCAACCAGATGGGCCCTGAACACACAGCTTCCTCTGCAGGAATCTGAGACCTGCAAGCTCAAACACTGCTGCCAAGGCACAGGAAACAGTTTCACAAGCTGAGCGAACCAACGAAAGCAAGCTGTCAAGATAAGCAATGGTCAGGCTTTTAGCACGTGCAAGCACAGCCACAACCAACCACATGGTACAGCTTTCACGGTAAAGTGAAAAATAACTAAACAAAAAAAGAAGTCACTTACAACCAGCTGAGCAAGCTGACCCAGTTGGCCTTGCAGATTAGCTACTACTTCTGGTGCTCGAGAAAGCAAAGAAAAGCAAGGCCTATTTATCTCTGTTGGTGTTGAAGAAGCATTAGATTGGTGCAGGCCTTTCATCAAGCTTCACACTCCTGGTGTGCAAAGGTGCTGACAACTTGTTGAGATCTTAAGTTTTCACTTACCTACGTTTGGCAATAATTTGCATCATTTGGAAATTTCCAGCTTCGCCTCTGGACTCAGAGTCAGATCTGATGTTCTGAAAATGCAGTTTGCACAACACTTCTCAGTGGAGAAAGCTGGTCACACAGCACTGGCTCCTCTTTGTATGCTAAGTTGCATCAGACAATCTAGAATACATTAAATACTTTCTAATATTACTTTTTGACATTAGCAGTTACTTCAGCTGCCACAAGGATGTTGCAAGAAAGGGTGAGAGGTCCCACAACTTACTCAGTTGGGAAATATACACTGACAACTCAAAACACCTCGGAATATAATTCTACTGTTCAAACTTTTGCCTTACTATTGATACTTTATCTGCTCATTATCTCTTTTTACTGTAAGGATGCGACAGATTCAGCATATCCGTGAAGTCCAACCACAACAGTGAATTCAAGGAAATGCTGTATAGTATTTGAGATTCTGAATGATAGCAGAGAAAACGGTGTCTGAGCAAACTGTGGGTCTGTTGTTCAATGAGGGGGTATTTAGTAGGACTGTTGGCCCAATGAACACTATGTGCTTACCATGTGAAAGCAGCCTTTCATAACGTTTGCAGATGCCGCTCTTTTCTCTCAAGAGCCACCCAGCGTGTTCATCCATTACTTTACATATCACATACTTGTATGAGGAAGGGTAGTGCTCCCAAAATGAAGGCACTCTAAGATGCACACATTTGTTTCTTCTTGCCAAATATAGTGCCAGAGTCCAAATAAAAGCCCAATTCCCAACTACTACACTCTATGCATAAACCCAAGCTTCCACCCAAACATACCAGCAAGACCGATTTTAGAGTTAAGTCTCTTCACTTGCTCTGCTTGGCTACCTGAATTCTTGACTGGCACTGCAGCCCCCATGTTTCTGAATAAATCCGTGAAGCTCTTCAGTGTCTGCAAAATGGTCTTTGAAAAGGGGGAAAAATAAAAAATAAAAATTACTTTCTGGGAAAATAAATTGCTGAATGTGAATAACCATTCCCCTTACTTCTGCAGTCGCTACCATAAAGTTGCTAAGACTGTTGTGATGTGCTTATTTGTGCATCATTTCATTTGTTCAATTACAAAACATGGATCATTTAATTAATCAATCTTAATCTGCAGAATAACCTGGTCACTTTGTTGAACAAAATACTACTGTCTTCAAGTAACAAAAAGAGGCTGATCTTAAGGGCCAGTGGAGGAATTCACCCACCCACCTTTCACCTGTTAAGTGCCTCCATTTGTCCCCACTGCCTGGAGCACTGTAGTCTGATTCCAAGGAAGCCCCAGGAGAGTCCTCACTAGGGGGCCCCTCAGGAGGGACATTAATTCAACGCTCACATCAAGCAGCTTTACCTCAGTGTTGCAGCTACTCATCATTCCATACACCACTCAGTAAAGAAACCATTAAGACCTCCAGAGCTCATTTTGAATCCAGAACATTATTTGTTAAGATCCTGGCAGAAGGGATTCCATAGCAGCTCCCAATTCCCACAGGATGTTGACAAACAGTGAATTCTCAACATATTTCAGTAGTAGTACTGATTTCACCCTTATCATTCCTCGTGCATCCAAGCATTCCTAGACTACTTAAAAAAAAAAAATTCACCCAAGCCCTATTTCTTCACAGCTGTCAAATGTTCTTTTTTACATCAACTCCTTCCACCCTAACACTCACACACAAACTCACTACCTACTGCTGCTTGAGAAAACCCCTCGCCACCACTTAGTACCAAGTTCCCAGCACTGCTGACTGCAGGTAACTACTGCTCTACTGCCACCCATCTCACATGAGCCCTGCTCTCCTGACTGAGGCCAGCAAGTCACTCATTTCCTCTTTGTAGTTTACTAGGGAAATACACAAATCTACTGGCAGCCTACTAAAGACCAGTGCTTGCAGTCTCAAGAGTTTGCCAAGTTCTTGACTCTTTCAGCCTTCTGTGATTCAGCTTTGACTCTTGCATACAGCCAAGAAAAGTTTCAACCTATGTTCCGCCCTTTCCAGTACTACTGTAAGTCACTGCCAAGATTTTTAGTATGTCAGTAACTTTATCAATACCTTCTGAATGTCAGTGCTTAAGTAGTGAGCAAAATCACTACAGAACTACAGGGGTTACAAAGCTTCAAGTCAAACAAAGAACGTTTCGATGCACCACCTGCCCACCTCATTGCGGAGTTTCCACTGTAGCAACACAAACTGTTGTTAACTCTGCATTCCACCAGAATTTACAAACACTGTTTGAGTAACACCATGAATAAATATGAAGAAAAATAGCTTCTCCCACAAGAGCCTTAATGGGTTACTTTTAATTAAAATCAGTTTAATGATTGATAAGCTCTAGTATTTCCAGCAGCAAATCATAAGTGGTTGTTTTCAGGTACAGTGAGAAAACTGATAACGACATAAGCTAGCATATTTAGTTAGTTTACTGGTTGTCAAACACAGGAAAGAATGGTGGTTTAAAGTGTAAGTTGTCATGACCAAGAACAAAAATTAAATGAGCATTTTGTAAGAATTAGGAAGTTAAACTATACAAGTTCACTGAATCCATCACTTACTCTTAATCTCTCACAAAATTACTTTCCGTATACTTGCTACATCAGAAACTGTGGAGCACAAACTTTCAGTATCTGATTAGTATTTGCAGCAAGAGGGATGTCTCATACATAAACTCAGTACAATTGCTACTTTGAAATGTTCTCCACTCGTGCCCCTTAAGCAAATGGCAGAACACTGCAATACGTGTTTCCTAGTATCCTTCATTTGCTTTGAGCTTTCAAAAGCAGCAAAAGGCAACCCAGCGTGCCTGTGCACACACTAATGAAGAAAGCTCCTCCTTATGAACAGAAGAATCTGCAGCTGATTCAAGATTAGCCATACGACAAACCAACGTTCCATTCAACACACTGCAGGGAAAACAGGAGTGTGGGAATATGAAAGTGTGAACTCCTAAAGCTCTAACACGATCGTCCCTAATCCTGCATGTATCTTCCTCAGTAGCTGTCAGCAAGGGCGTATCACTGTAGAACAGTGGCTGCATCCACTCACTGTTCCTCAGCTACCGCTGGTGGGAAGAGACAACACACAAGAGGGAACTCCTCCTCTTTCGTACTGCTATTTTATTTTGTAGCAAGATCCATGTAGTATATAAAATATAACAAAAAAAATGAACAAAACCTATAAAATGAGTTCAGATGACAAGCCACTTCAGCTCTGCTTTTCATAGTTTTATCATGATGCCATCAGACTCATGTACTGTTTACTTCGTACTTTTACAGTTCTATAGCATATGAACCTATATAAAAAAAAAAAAAGCTGATATGTTCCAATTAAGCCATAGGTAAGTGACAAACGAAGAGGAGAAAAAAATGGCTTTCTTAAGCCACAGCTGCCCCTGACATAGGTTACAATGATGTCTAACTATACTGCAATGCACATAACATCAAGAACCTTGAAAGAGCCTCTGAGAAATCAGGTTCACATTAAGCATTTTAAAGGAAGGTCATAAATACTGCACTGTACCAGCGGTACCTCCCAATGTCCTCTTTATGCCTGAGGAGCATTTGTGGGTTTTAGTAAGCTACTAAAATAGATGACACCAAACCTAGAGGTAGGTTATAGGCAAAGGTAAAATACAGGCGATAAAAAAAAGTCCCTTTAGAGCTAGTCACTGCACAAACTGCCCAGCAGGAGGCAAGGCAAAATGTCGACAACTTTTTCTTCCCACCTTAAACATTGCTCACATGGTGCATTCAATTTCTAGTGCCTTTAAGAGTGACACTGGATCATCAGCTGCTAGTAAATGCAATCATGCCAAGAGAACAGCCTGAAGGAATTCAAGCAAAAATCTGTCACTGTGCAAAACTGGTGCACTGGACTATTACCAAATAGACCTCCAAGTTTTCTAAGCGACCTGATGGTAGAAAACCAAAGGGTTTGTTTTCATTTTGACCTATAATATACCCTACATGTTCATAAGGAGAATATATTGCTAAGCCTATGCGAAAGGAGTCAAACATCAGCTCGTCTCAAAACACTAAGGAAATGAGAAAGTAAGCTGAGAAAGGAGGAAAAAAGATTACTTTGCTGGGACCGAGATTTCTCTTTTAGAAAGTTACTGTACCAAACAAGCTGGTAAAATAGCTTGTCTAAGGTAACACATGGGCATCAACATAAGGTTAATAACAAACATTGTATACATTTCAACATGGATGAGAAATATCTTCAAGTACAATAGTTAACGCAGACTAAAGCCAAATTTTAAATGGTGTAATGCCTTCAGGTCACAGAATATGGACAAAACTTAACTCTACTCCTTCTGTGTGCTACTCGGTGATAATCAAAAGTAACAATGCTGAAGATTCATTTTATTTCTTCTTTCGAAAGAAAAGGGAAGATGGTTAAATAGAAGTGTTCTCCAATTTGTTCTCCACTGTATGTACACCCACACACATACACACACGCACATGCACACACCCCTCAAACTGCACTGACATTTTTGTTTTGACCAAAAGAGTAGATCCTGGGAGTAAGTGCAAAATGCAAAATCAACTGACAGAAAATGCTGAACAAACAGTATCATAAAAATACAAAATATTTATATTACTGAACTATTAACAGATGATGTTCTCTGTTTCTTTAAAACTTTGGAACCACATAGCTGATTTCTTAAATCTAGTCCATGCCAGCTTCCAGAACTATTAATGATTTAGTTAGCTTCATTCTTTGATGCTTCATCAAAGTTTTCTACGAGATCTGAAAGAGATGAAGATATTTAATACAGCGATGCCCAGAAACAACAACTTCAGTTTAATGAAATGCATTTCTAATACGAAATGTTAGGTAGTTCTTAACTAGATAGTCACGTACATAGTTTTCTTCTTTTGTTTTTTAGTGGGATTTGAAATAGCTTTAAAAAATAGGATTTGTTTGAACATCTGCCAAGAAGCAGATATACAGGAACACTCAGAGTGGAGGTTCTAACATGAAGACAGACTGATTTTCGGAGGTGCTCTACCAGATGCAGCTGAGTCTTGAGCCACCAGCTCAACTACCTCTAGGTAAGCAACCACTTATCATTGCACTCAGGAAGCAGATAACTTTAAAGAGACCTGTGTATTTCTATGTAAACTCAAACCCATTGCCAGACCTGAAAATCTGCATCATCAATTTGTTGGTTTTTTTTTTTTTTTTGCTAATACACCATACTGATGCACATAAAACAATGTGGTAATTTATACAGTTAACAACTAACTAACAACCGGGAATGAAAGTTTCTCAACAAACTAAGACACTGACACAAGCTTAATTTCTTCTACTGCAGAAATAAAAATCCCGCCCCAAAATGATTTAAAATGATGTTCTGAACACTATGACAAGCACATCTTTTCACAGTTATTTTACTTTCCAGCCCTAAGACCTTACTCAGATATTTCACTCACCCATTCAACCTCCCTGTATTTTAAGCTAAGAATTTAGCAATTTTGTCAAGGCAAACTATTTCCAAAAGCTGGAATCCAGAATCATCACTATTTCAATGCTGCCCAGCATATCAAGCCTCTCTTAGCAATTGAGAGGAATAATTGTATCAAGAGCTAGGTATTAAATACTTAATTCATGCATTTAATTTTATTTAAGTACATTAAATGGACATCTAAGTGAATGTGCTTACCTGGGACATCATCATCTTCTTCATCGATATCTTCAGATTTTGGTGCTTTACTGTCCAACACTATAAAAAGAAATCTGGTGCTGAGTTCTCATAATACAGGATTAGGGACAACCACACAACAAAATAAGACTTAATATATTGATGAAAACAGGAGGCATTCCCCTCCATACTGCTCAACCCATTAGAAACTAACATGCAAGTGACCAGGATATCAAGAGTAATCATCACGACAAAAAGATCCATTTGTGAATATTAACACAGCCATTTTCAAATGCTTAGCCATAATAATGCAGAGCTAACAAAAGATCAGATGACAAAAATCAGTAGCAACTGTATCTTCTAACTGAAGCCACATGTTTTAATGCAATGGTCATGTTACACCCATCTGGGATCAGCATAAAGAATCAAAGAATCCTTAGAGCTGGAAAGGATCTTTAAAGGTCATTTAGTTCAACTCCCCTGCAATGAATACTCGTCACCGATCTCCATCTAGGCATGGAGCCACTGACCACCACTCTCTGAACCCAATCCTGCAGCCAGTTCTCCATCCACTGAACAGCATGCCCATCAAATCCATATCTTTCCACTTTGGAGAGAAGGATATTGTGGGGTACTGTGACATCAGCGGCTCTTCCCTTGTCCATTGATGCAGCGACACCATCAGAAAAATAGTATCATATGATTCAATTATGAAGAGGCCACAAGCGTGGAATAAGCATCTCTGCATCAAGGACCTTGGACCACACTAGAAGTTATTTGAAATGCAAGAACTTAATTTCTTCTCAACGATCCACCTATCTTAAAGCTGACTTTCTGCCATAGTAAGGAACTATCGGTACCAAGGTCATAATAAAATATGATTATGATGATCCATCTTTCTCAATTATCAACGGCATTTTCTTTAACCAAATAATACTATGCAATACAATATGCAACAAAAACTTTTCATAGAAGAAAACAATCAGTACCTTCACAAACAAAACCTGTTGAGATTTTCTAGGTCAAAACTTCTATTTTTGTTTTTCTTAACTACTCTGTCATACGCAGCTGTGCACCTGGAGTTCCTGCACACCTGACTTAGCACATTTCTTTTTTAAGTTTTATCTTTAAACCAAGGTCAGCCCAAGCAGAATCTTGAGGGAAAAAAAAAAATACTTTCTCCTTTCCATTTTATTTCCACAACAGAGTAACATGTTTTCGATTTAAGTGACATGTGTTGCTATTAAATTTGGGTTAACATTTTAAGACTGCATATATATATATACATACATATATATATATATAAATATATAAATACATATATTTAATCATCAGTGTAAGATTCCACTAAGACCTACCTTGTCTTGGGAATTGTTCAGCTAACTTCCTGAGACTTGTTAAGCTGTCAGCACCAAGCTGGCTTAAGATGCCTGGAAGCATTTCTGTGATCGGTTTAGCCTCTGCATGACCAGTAATTGCAAAAGTGTTAGCAGAGAGGGATGCCTGAACCTTGGGGTTGTTGAAGTGAATAACTGTTCCATCATCTTTTATCATGTTCACCTGTTTAAACACATAAAGAGCAACACTTACTAAAGTGCAGCATCTTGAAGAAGAAAAGTGTGATAAATTATTATTTCAAAACTGGATTTAATTATTAAAACTAAAGAAACTACAAAAATATAGGTAATAATATAACCATGAGTACCGCACCAAGAATTAACATCACCCAAATTAGAAGGAAAAAAAGCAAGGGAAAGGGGAGGTGGCTCAGACATACGGTGTATGAAAAGGCTGAATTAACAGCTATGGCTGCTTTAGAGAAATAAAGATATCTATATAGTAGAGTGATAATATACACAGTTTAAGTGTTATCAAACAACCTAGGCGTATTTTTGTTTAAGGTAAAATATACAGGCTATTAGCCTGTAAGGCATAAACTAGTTAATATCAGGAATGTCTCAGAAGGAAAACCAACTCTATGGTAACTCTTCACAAACTAAAAGCAGTAACACAAAAGCCTTGACACAGCAGTTTAAGACGCTGTCATTCCCAGCTGTTTATGTCACCTATCAGGAAAACATTACTGTTTCTGCAGCAGAATTGGCAAAAGCCTACGACCCACAGTCTGGCCTACTTGCCGAAAATGCCCAATGCTAAGATTTTCCCTTCACTTCTCTCTTACAGCACTGCGGATTTATAAATTAGCTGCACTCAAACTGGCTTCTGTGCTCTCCTATTAATTCCATGATGACCCTTTTGAGACTGAGCACAACATACAATGACTCTGCTCCCCTGGCCTGGCATTCTGAATCATCAGGGATTAAGTTTACAGCCAGCACAGCTGCCTGCTGAGCTGCTACTACAGAAGCTCATACTGATACCTTTCCGCAGGTTTTATTTTGCCTTTTTTTTTTTTTTAATAAAGTTAACAGAGACTGAATGGGAAGTTACTTTTTTTCTGGGTATGACTAAGCTATGGTTATGTGGCAAACAATTCTACCTGCAAAAAAAAAAAAAAAAAAAAAAAGAGTTCACTTACACCAATAGATGTAATCTGTTAATAATACTTCTGAATTTTGAGAGTTTATTAGAGGTCGGAGAGAGAAAACAAATTTATCAACTGAAGAACACATCTAAAACATCTAAGTTACTAATTTTCAAGGTTCGAAATATGTTTTGATCAGAACTTTTTCCTAAACAGACTAAAGATGCATCCCTTCCCTCCATAACTAAGGGGAAGTGACAAATGCTTTAAGCCCAGTCATACTCTTACTTAAAAACTCTTCAAAGCAAATCACAAATAATTTTCTGCCTATGTTTGACTCAACGTTACAAACCTCCCCAGCTTCTATGTATGTATGTCAATTTGGGTCTACCTGAATAATACAGCATTGTACTGCAATTATGTACCAAGCTGTCCAGGTTATAAAGAATTGTGAACAATCTTCCTCCATGTCAACACACTTTAAATCTTAACTGTGTCTGAATGAAGATCTTATGCTCTCTGAGGGGGCAAAAAGAAAAAGGCCTGTTCGTCTAGCACAGCTTCTAACACACCATACTCCAGTAACAGACAAATTTAGAAGTGTTTCTGCAGCAGTGGTATGAAGGCTTTCGGGCACCCCAGGCTTCTACTGAATCTGCATTTGCCTTTGGAGTGCACAAAGAGACCTCTGGGTCACCTTGCAGCCCTGCTTAAAGTAATTAATCACAGATTAAATATTATGTTTTTTCAACCAAGCAGTGCCGTAATATGGAGCTCGTGATGAAGGACCACCACCTCCTCCCACATATATGCATCACTCCCTACAGCATTATGGAAGGAGTTTCTATTCCAGTTCATATTTTACCCTGAAAAATGAATACACAAAAATAGTACAGAATACCTGAAAGCCTTCCATTCCAATACAGAAGCTGCTTCTGTAGAGCTTTGCTAGTGCTGTAAGAAATACCAGTCCCTGCCTCTACCAAAAACAATTTTGGTTTTATTTTCACAAAGTCAAAGCATCCGGTTCTGATAACATGCACTTGTAAGTTCCTATTCCAAGGATTTTGATTCCCTCCTTCATGTTCTGCGCCACACAAGAACTGAATGTGCTTGTGCAATAAATACACGCTCATTGCTATACTGTTAAAATTAGGTAATTTCAGTTCAAGAGGTTAAAAAAAAAAATCAAGAGCTCTTTTGTTCTGCAATTAATGCAAACGACACGCATCACAAGCAGCTTACTATCTCCTGCGCTCACTGTCTGGACAGTGGAACCTCTTCCCTTCTCTTTCTAGATATGTGCACATTAATGTAAATGAGACAAACTAAAAAAAACAAAAGCAAGTAACTTCATCTATACATAACCAGACAAATGAGTTTGAGAAAGAAAATGAAAGTAAAAAACAACACCAAACCACCACAATGAATTTAACTTCACATAGGAAACACTATCACTATACCTCCTCAATGCCAGCAATGTTATTTACTGCCAGTTTTTTGAGTGAACTCTGAAGCTTTTTGTCATCAGCTGTTGCTGTTCTGTGCACCACCTTCTTCTTTCTGCGAGCTGTTCCCTGGAAGAGAATTAACAGAACAGCCTGCAACACTCAAATTCTCGCAGCACGTTCAATTTAAAGTTGCCTCACACTCACAACATCTCTTTTCCGAGCTGTAAGAATGCTCTGTAGCAGAAAACACTCCTCAACTTTCTCCCCTTCACTTACAGTTTTAGCTGCTGGTCCCAGCTTTAAGATTTTTCTTACGTGTAAAAGACAGAAGAAGCGCAGAAGTATTTCCTTTTTCCAAAAGCCGGATTATAAAAATATTAACTTATAAGCAACGTATAAAAACGCTGTTTAAGAACTTCATTTCATCCAAGATGAATCAAATCTAGAAATCCACACTTCTGTAAGTAAGTAGCTCACACTTTTAAATGGCTCCGAAGACAGCAATTCCGGAATTTCTAATTCGCAAGCTTTTGTACAATCCTCCACACCCCTGTCTATCGTTAGGAAATGAATACTCACATGGAATCACCTGTATGCTTTCTTTGTCATATTACGTACTGGCTGGCACAGACAAAAGAAAGAGCACGGTGCACAGTCAGATAAACCCCGGAGCTGATATCAAAGAAGAAACTTCCCAACAGGTAAAAGAGAAAGAACTCAAACAAGCATCAGGTAAGCTTAAGCTGACCTGAATACAGGCCACAACAAGTCACTGATTTAGAATGAGCTTGCACTCTGGAACTACATGTACAATAGCTGTAAACTGAAATAAAACTGCTTTTCAGGTAGTAGTAAGATGCTGACCATTTCAGGTCCACATCACATGAAGAAATCTTTTTTTCAGGCTCCTAAATGCCCTCTAATGAGAAGTTTCTCTCTGAGCCTACAGATCCAATCACAGGAAGTACTACAGCTCTTGTGGCTTTCTTACCTTTCCTCCTATTCGGACCTGAGCTTGAAGCTTGGCTAGTTTTTCTTGATTCATAGTGTTGTGTCTAAAGAATGAGGTACAAATACAGGTTAACTGCCAAAATATTAAGAAAAAAAAAATCACTGAAATAACTCAAGGAAATATACGAACAAAAAAAACCTCAAAAACACACCATCTAAATAACACAGAGCAGCTCTGCAGCAGAAGCATCCACACCACGATGACGCAAATCAACACTACGTTTGATGTTGCATCAGTTCGAGGTAGGAACCGTAAATTTCCAAGTCTAATTATGTCAGCTCACTGCTGGACCCACCTCGCTACTGACTCAGACCAAAACCAGTACGGAACGCCCCAAGGAACGCACCTTTGTGCTGAACAGAGCCCAGGGAGAGGCTCACCCCTGAGCCACCTGAAGCACTGCTTCCAAATAACAAACCCACGATAGATCTCTGGAGCTCACGAGCTGACTCCAAACTCAAAAAGGTTCGCACACTGCCACATTACGAACACGGACCTCTGGAAGCCACTGCTCCAACCCAATGGCTAGCAAGTTCGTCACCTGGGCTCTGCCACGGGCCAAGCGTGACCTCTAAAGACCAGAAGACACGAAAGGTCGGTATGGGCTGAAAAACGCCTCTGCCGCAGGAAATCAGCCCCGAGAGGCCCTCAGAGACGGAAAGAGGCAAGGAGCACTAACCGCAGCCGCACTATGCCAGAGCTACGGAAGGACGGAGGCCTCCAACACCGCCGGGCCCGGCACAACGGACAGGGGAACAGAGGACGCAGGCCGCATATCTGGACATCCAGAGGCCTGCGGGACAGCGCGGCCAAACGGGATACGGGAGACTGCAGCTCTGAGCCCCGGGGCACGGCCTCACTCTTCCGTCCTCTGCCCCTCAACCAGGGCCCAGCTGACGGGAACGGGACGGAGTCGAGCGCCGCACAACCCGCCCTCACGCTCCCTCACAGCCGTACGCGCGCGGAGGCAGCAGGCGCGAGGCGTTCTCACCTGAATCCGGCAGCCCCTCCGCAGCCCTACACGCGGTGAGAACAAGATGGCGGCCGAGGAAGGAAAGAGCGCCGCACAGAGAAAGGAAGCTTCGCGCCACGTGACGGCACTCAGCAGCCCGCCCCCAGCCACGGATTGGCGGCGGCGCCCACAGTATTTGCATAGCGGTGGGGGCGGGAGCGGCGCGCTCCTGGGGCGCTATGCATGCTGGGAATTGTAGTCCGCTCCGCGATGGACATGGCGGCGCCCAGAGGGCCCGGCGGCACCGCCCACATCCGCCTTGCGTCACTTCCTGGGCTTTAAAAAAAAAAAAAAAGAAAAAAAAGAAAAAAAAAAAAAGGAAGAGGGAAAAAGATCCGTGGGGCTGCTCCGATCTCCTCTCCGAGCTTCAGGGCCCGTACAGAGGGTGTTGCTGACGCCATGAGGGCTCAGCCCGCCGCAGCCTCCGTCCTCTGCCTGTGCCTGCTGATGGCCGCCTCCGCCGCCGCTGCCGAGGGGCTCGGAAAGGGTCAGAAAACGTTTTCTTCGCGCTTTGCTCTCAGCTTCTGGCGTTGCCGTGAGGGTTTGCGGGGGTCACTGGCGGGTTGGGGCTGTTGGGGCCGGGCCGGAGCCGCTGCCCCACGCGGCTGGGGGAGATTTGGCGCCTCGATAGCAGCCCCCCCGCCAGCTCCTGGCGGGCGGTGGGTCAACCTTGCACGGTTCCCTTCTGCCCGGCCAGCCCTCCTCGTGGGGTTGCCGTGGTTAGCGGCTAGGCTACCTTCGAGCTTCACCCGGGGTGGTCGTGCTCTGGACGGGTTGCCCTGAAGGAAGATGTTCGCTGCAGGGCTGCAGTGAGTGCCTTGAGCCTACGCTGCACGGCTCTCTTAGCTAGAACGGAGGATTGTCCCTGTTTCGTCATGGTGGCCTTTGAATGAAATACTCGACGTGTCGGTATTCTGAGTAAATGCGACCTGCTAGCCTTGCGGCTTCCAGCTCCCCTCAGCTCATACAAGTCTGCATGTCAATGCCTCACTGATAGTTGGACTAAATATTTGATGTGTTGTGTCATACACGTTCATGGTAGTTTGTACTGGGAGATAAGCCGAGGTCATAAAAATACTGTGCCAGCAGTTCCAGTTTCCCAGATGCTGAAGGAAGGTACCGCAAGGCTTTGCTCCACTCTCTGCAGTTTCTTTGCTACAGGTGTTTACTGGAGGTACTGCCTGCCATGGTGTCGGCGCTGGGCAGCTTGTGGCTCCCGATCCTGCTGTAGCTCCCCAGATTGTCCCCTTGGTGAGGATACAGCCTGTGCCGTGTCACTAAGTTATCCCAGCCTCAGCAATGGGAAGGGGAAAGCCATGGCTGAGTTTTGCCTTTCAGTACAGCCCATGTCACTGCAGCGATGGGACCTCTGAGGAGTTCTTCAAAGAAGGCTCCCCTTATCTCAGATCCCCTCCATCTCAGCTCGTCATGTGATGGTGGCGGCGAAAAAATGGCAGTCTCTGTTTCCCTGTTGTTAGCATGTTAACTGACAGAACAAGATCTGATACCTGCTTGTTGGATTTATATTTCCCATGTTGTTTGGTCACTGCAACACTCAGAAACCTGCATAGCAGTGTTCCCTCTTAGTCTTTGATGTCAATTATCAGCAGTGGTAATATTTAGCATAATAGTTTTAGAGCATTTAATGATCATTTATTGGTCTGGGTGTATTTGATGTTTGCTCCCGTTCACTAGGATTTAGGAAGCCAGATGGTGACATGTTTAATTTGTCATTAATCAGTTAATAAATGTTCATAGGTTGAGAAAAAATAAGGAATAATCAGAAGGCACTTCAGTTTTAAGCTTTGCTTGGGGAATATTTTTGTACTTTGCATAATTGTGAATATTCATAAGCATGTGATTCGTTTTTGTTAATTAATTTCGGTGGGATTCCTCAATAAAACTGTGTAGGTTGTAAGTATTCACAGAAGTCTTTTGAGGACTGCGATTATAATTTCCTTTTTTTAAAAAAAAAAAAGTGTATTATGAGCTGAAAATACTCTGGAGGGTTGTTTTCTTCTGATGATAAGTTAACAATGCGGCATCTCTAAAACCTTCTTTCTGGCAGGTTTTGGAGATCACATTCACTGGAGAACACTAGAAGATGGGAAGAAAGAGGCAGCAGCCAGGTATGTCACTTACTTATGGATACAGAAAAGAGGCTTCAAAAGTTCACCCAGATTCTGTACCAATGCTAACCAATCCTAAATTTAACCACAGAAAATACAAATTATTAACACAGGTATGGGAGACTGCTCAAATCCCTACAGGTTATTAAAGAAAAAAAATAGCTTTTTCTTAATGTTGCTGAGGAATAACCTCACTTTAATCACTTCAGTTAAACGATTGAGGTTCTGTCATGCTCTGAAGTGAGAAGAAATCCACAAACTGAGGCTTAAGTGCTACTCAGTCCCCTTGAACTCATCAGTACTCACTGCGTCTGTCAGCGTGGATGTGCCCATATCTATGTGAGACCTCGAGGTGAGATATTTTGTTACTAAGGAACAAGCTCTAATAGTGTCTCTGTGAAAAGATTTAAAGAACAGTCATTTTTGTGTTTCTCTCAGAATCTTTTTTTGTGTTAAAACATGAGAAATGAAGCTGTCTGTGTTTCAATTCTTGCGTTTGTAACTAACTGCACACTGATTGATGTGGTGAGTTCCTCTCACTGCCCAAGGTCTGGTGATGTGACTGCAGGCAGTACTGCTCAGATGTCTGGCAAGCATTTATAACTGGACATTTTAACACTTATTCGATATATCGGTACAAAAAATAGTCGCAGTCTTTGCAGGAATAATTCTGGCTCTGCTTTGTGGTGAAGCAGTTTGTAATTGGCACGGAGGAAGCAGGCTTTAGGCAGGATGAGAGGCTCTGCGCAGAACCCCCGGGGAGGACCGGCTGTCGCGCAGGCCCGGGGCGCTCCGCGTTGCCATGGCGATGGGTCCGACCGGAGCGGAAGCAGTGGCGGCCACTTCCGGGTCAGCATGGCGGCGCTGGGGCGGTGAGCGCGCGATGCCGCTGGTGGTGCTGTGCGGGCCGCCGGGCAGCGGCAAGAGCCGGCGTGCGGCCGAGCTGCGGGACGCGCTGGGCGGAGCTGAGCGGCGGGCGCACGTCGTGGCCGAGGCGGAGGGCGGCCGGGCGGCTCTGCGGGCCGAGGTGGAGCGGCTGCTGAGCCGGCGCGACGTGGTGATCGTGGACGCGAGCAACGAGCTGCGGAGCATCCGCTACGAGCTGTACTGCGCGGCGCGGCAGGCGGGCACGGCGCGCTGCCTGCTGCACTGCGTCGGCGGCGGCCCCGCCGAGCCGCCCTTCGAGGCCCCGGACCCGCGCAACCGCTGGGACCGGCCGCTGTTCACCGTGCACGGCGAGGAGCCGCTGCCGCTGGCCGACATCCGCGCGGCAATCTTCGAGAGCGCGCCGCCGCCGCCGCACCGCGCCACGCGCAGCCAGCCCCTGCAGTCCGGCGGCTTCCTGCACCTCCTCGACCGCGCCACGCAGGACGTGGTAGCCGCTCTCGTGGCCGCCCAGAGAAGCGGGGCGCAGCCTGGAGAGCTGGTGCGCGTCCCCGGCGTGGAGGAGGGGCTGGTGCTGCCGCGGGCTGTCAGTCTGGCCGAGCTGAGCCGGCTCCGCAGGCAGTTCATCAGCTACACTAAGATGCAACCCAGCGATGAGAACTTGGCACAGCTGGCCAGCATGTTCCTGCAGTACCTGAGCCGCAGCATCCAGTGAGGTGCAGCTCCTTCCCGTCTCATAGTGCTTGCACCAGGGGGAACGTGCCCTCCTGCCGTGCACCTCAAGGATCTGTGACCCTTGTGTCACATAGCACAGCCTGTGACAGTGCTGAGAAAGTCAGTACCGCGGTGCTGCAGCAGCTGTATTCCTAAGAGGGTCTATAGGATGGCTCTCTCTGTCCTCTCTACTGTGTTCTCCCCATGTGTCTTTCAAAAAGAGCTTGTTGCATCCCCATACAGCTGAAGTCTCCCATGGAGACCTCCACCTCAATACTAAAGTAGCGATTGAGAATAAATGCTGCAAAGTGATGACCGTAAGGAGAACTTCTGCCCTCCTCATTGCCATGTCTGTGTCTTGAATAAGAAGACTGCTGTTCCAATGCTGCTTCCTCTGCCTGTGCCTGTGCCTGATATATCAAACTGCAGCAGGGGACTTCAGTTCCTGGTCTAGAAGAGGCTGCATTTTTGGGGCATAACTGTTGTTAAAAACCCTATTGAACTCAACAGATAGATTTGCAAACTCTGCACAATAGCAGGGTGCTGGCTTAGGAAACTTAAACCTCTCAACAATAAAACATGTGCCTTAGATGGAACAGTCTTAATCTACCTGCAGGACTGTTTTACTGAAACAACTTGCTATGGCTTTTCTCTGCAAGGTCATCATTAAAAGCTTTTAAAAACACTAGTTGTTTATGAGTGAGCGTTCTTGCGCTTGTTTAGAAAGGATGAGCTGTGATGGCAGTGTGCTCTGGCCGATGCTGTAAGTCTGCACTGGTTGTGACTGGGTAATTATTTTTGTACTTAGCTTCAGCTAATTTCAGTCTTCACTGTGCCACATATATGGCCTATCTATACTTTTCGCATTCTGGTGGATGCTTCATCCCTCATGCAAATAACCGTCAGAGTTTGCTTTTATTTGTGTGGTGCTATCTGGGAGGAGATGGTAAGTGGGGCAAGAAGAGTTGCTTCAGTGATTTGTCCATCTATCTGATGTACTGGTTGCTAAATGGACACTGTCATTTCAGAATGGGAAAATGACTACAGAAATGTTTTTATGTAAACAGCATTACTTTTCCAGAGCTGAGGAAGCACATGCGGTATCTGTAAAACTTGTGTGATTTGCTGGCTAAGAGTTTGTATTCTGAGACTGAGCACTTGCATTTAAAATCTGCATAGAAAATCGGTCAGTATATTTTTAAGTGTGGTGCGGTACCAATTGCAGCTGCTTCTGGTAACCTCTGACATGAAGATCCTTGATGATAAGAGCAATGTGTATGTTCCAGATTTAATTCAGCAGTTAATTCCCAGAAGCGGTGGGGGGCGGAGGGAAAGTATTGTTAGGGTGGGGACACGGATGTTAAAAAGAGCTTTGCCAGGGAAATGTGTATCCTTGCTCCTTGCTGCAAACAAAGTCCTGTAAAGATAAAGTAAAGATGACAGCATATCGCTCAGTTACAAATGGCAGACTTGTGTGGGGCTACTGTAAATGTTTACTGCTTCCTCTCTGCCCTTCCCTGGTTCTGAAGGCTAAAATGTAATGTTGGTAGGGATTTCCCTTCTTACCAATCTGCAGCTAAAGGAAGAACCTAATTTTAGGTTATTCTTAATGCTCTGGAAGCTATAGCACTAGTACTAGCTTCCCTTGGATATTTTTCTGTTGCTGAAGGGATTTAATGATAAGAGAAAAGGGGTTCTTTTCATCTTCCCGTTTCCTTGTTCTCAGTCTTTTTGAACCTACTGTACTAGTTAGCTTTTGCCAGCTGTTTGAAAAGCGTTTGTAAGGATTTCCACGTGCAAAAAGTGTGAAGAGAAGTGTTGTACTACTAGATGTGCTCAACAGCAATAAAAATCACCTGTAGGTATGTCACTTTTTTCTTGTTAAGAAGGTGAAAGATGTAATGGTCAAGATATTGAGAGCTGTCAAGTGATGGATTAATTGAATCGCAAGCACTTGCAGCAGGAAATATGTGCAATTCTTCGTGCTTAAAGTCTGTCTAATCACATAAAGTAACCTGAGTACGTTACCAGGGAGCTTAGAGAATTCAAACTTACTAAGCTTGACTAGAAGGTGAAATGCTAAGGGGTTTTTCAGAACAAGGTTAAATAAAACGTACATCAGGTGATGAAATCAACATCCAGGTAGTAAAGGTAGTGACTGTCAAATTATTTGGGAAGAGAAATGAGTAACATTCACATTGTGTACCTGAAACACTCAGTACTCTGAATTGTCCTTTGCAAATGACCTTTCTGTACTCATTGAGCAGGGAAGTTAGGTTCCTAACTTCTACCATTTTACATTGTCCTTCATTTAGGCTTCATTTCCACACAGACTCCTTCCTTCTTGGTTCTCAAACTTGTCACAGGTTTATTTCAGCATACTAAGATAAGGGCAATTAGCCTGGAAGCTGAAGGGTTTGCCAGTTTACTGTGTGTGATTATTGCTCAAAGGAGGATCTTGATCATGGGAGGCTGTAGCAGGAAGTGTCTGCAACATGCAGACAGTAGTGGGGAGAGGGGTTGATTGATGACAGTCATTCACTGGATTATGTTAAACAGCTGTGTAAATCCCTTCTGAGATCTCTTACTTAGCTGGTGTGGCTAACCACTACTAATTTTACTTAAGAAACACATGACCACCTATGCAAATCTGAACAAATGAGAGCAAACCTTCCAAAGAGAAAATCTCCTACTCTACTGGAGTGGTTGGTGATGGACATTTCTAATAAACTGTTCTAATGCATGTTTAAGATTGGAAAGTTTTTGCAAGACAGCAAAACCTTAGAATACAGTAGAATCTCTCTGTGTTTTCTATTATATAAAGCCTTTGTAGGTGTCTTTGACTGTTAAAATGTACAAGCAATAGAACTCATGAGTAATAGTTGAGTGGCTTGTATGTAAGCTAACTGACTTTTTTTCCTTTTCTTCCCCTTTTTTTTTGCAGTGGTTTGCCTCTTATGATTATCATCCACAAATCTTGGTGTGGAGCTTGCAAAGGTGAGTGAATTTAACACTAGAGCCTGATGAAATTCCCTGTGAGCTTTTGCATACAATTTGTGTAACATGAGAAGTGTGAACTTTGCATTCAAAATGTGCTTAGCTGTATTTACATTTTGTTTAGAGCGGTGTAGTATCGCACCACTTCAGCCATTAGCGCTGCCAAAAGCCAGCCTTGAGTAAATGCCAGTAAAGTAAGAACTGCATGTCTGCAGTGGCTGCAGTTTTTCCTGCACTTTGCTAGAAAATAATTGTAGAAAATGAATGATTTGAGAGTTAAGAGCAAATGGTTCTCAGTAGGCTGGGCTTTGTCTCTTTGCAAAGGAACATGCTGATCATAATGGCGAGGCTTAAGATGAACAGGCTGAGTGAGAAATGGTGGTTTACAGCAAGCTTTTGCTTCTGTTCTGTTGGTTCAAAACTGACCACATACGTCTGATGGTTAAGCTTCACTGCATGGCTGCTCAGCAGGGATCACTTACCTGCTGTTCTGAGCCTGGCTTGAGCAACTTGATGCATACATTCCATTTACCTACTGCTCACTGAAAAGTACCTGCTCTCTGCAGGGAGGAATAGAGATTTTTCTGCTGACCCAAAAACCTGAAATATTTTCCATTGCCTTTCCATATCTTTATTATTATTATTTTTTTCTTTCTTAATTAGCTTTGAAGCCGAAGTTTGCTGAGTCTAAGGAAATCTCTGAACTTGCTCATAATTTTGTAATGGTCAACCTTGAGGTAGGACACACTCTTATTTGTACCTGTATTACTGCTTAGTAATTAAGCATTTTGAATCCTACTTAACTGGTTGCATCTGTTTCCTTTCTGTATCCAAAGTCTTGCACTCCTGAGTAGATATGCAAGATTGATTGATACAGCCAGTTGTTTCGAAAATAATTTTCTTCACCGTAGTTATTTTAATTGCATTTGTAAACCTGACTTTCCACTGCTGTCTCTTTAACAGTTTAACCTCGTGTTTGTCTGTTGCAAACAGGACGGGGATTTATATTCATTCTCTCATGATGTATCAGATGCTCCTACACCAAAGCAGAGCGTTTAACGCACATTGATATTTCACAAATTCTCCTTCTTTAGGGGAAATTACCTTATTTCATTTGAAAACGGAAATAGTGCAATACCTGCTGTCTGTTCAAGATGTAAATTATTCAGGGTAACCACAATCTGAAGGCTTGTTTCTTTAAAATGAGTGCTATGTTTTATTACATCTTGCTAATACATTCCCTCTTTCTTGCTTTTGTAGGATGATGAAGAGCCAAAGGATGAAGCCTTCAGTCCTGATGGAGGTTACATTCCCAGAATCCTTTTCATGGGTAAGACATCCTGCAGCTGTTGAACCCACTGACAGGACTGTGTTCTTACTGCTACCACCTGTATTTCTTGTTTGATTTCTTTTTTTCATAGATCCCAGTGGAAAAGTCCACCCAGAAATCATAAATGAGAAAGGAAACCCCAGCTACAAGTATTTCTATACCAATGCTGATCAAGGTAGGTGAGAAATAACTTGACGTACATTTTTAGTGAGATGGATCTGCAGGTATGTCCTGAGTGAAGGATAGCACCTTCATTTTTAAGGGGAGAGAAATTATACTTCACAGCATAACGGAGCTGTGAATTACAACATGAGTGAGTGGCTCTTTGAGTATGTAGAGTCATAATTCACTTTAAAACCTACAATAATGTTTGTAGAACCTAGGCATTCTCCATTTGTCACATGGAAAACCATGCAACTCACCAAGAGTTGGGACAAGAGCACAGGGCTTTCGTTTTGGTGTTATTTTTCCCCTTAGGATGCTTTGTAGATGTGCATTCTGTAACTGTGTTGGTTTAAAATATTTTCATTAGCGTGACACCTTGATGTTTTCGTTTTGAGATTAATAGTTGATCTCTCTCTGATCTTTCAGTTATCCAAGGGATGAAGGAGGCCCAGGAGAAGCTAACAGGTGATGCTTTCAAACAAAAGCACCTGGGAGATGAACTATAATGAAAACACTCAGTTATGCTTTTCCATCATTTCAGTACTCTCAAAGGAAACAGTTAAACAGACCAAGAACGTAGATGCACTGGAGGGACCTAATTCTCCTGTCAATAATGTTAGGTTAAATCCTGTTTGGAGTTCACACACATGCATCAGTTACAGTGTTATCTCCTCCTCTGCCTGGCAGTGTGTACTGTAATGGTTATTTGCCACTAGGTAATGGCAAACACATCAATTAGTGTGTTTGAGCAACCGCTGATTTTTGATGTTAAAAGGGAGGCTTGTAGGGCAAAACATTTGTCTGGAGACAAACAGCATAATTGGAATAATTGGAAGTAGCCAGCATTTTGACACTTAATCGGGGGTGGATGTCTCTTTTCTCACTGGTATTATGCGATCCCATTGTTTTTACTGGGGGTTCCTATGAATGGGGCATGTTCCTGAGCCAGGTGCTTTCTAGACCTCCCGAACCATGAATTCTGCCACTAAGCCAAGTAGAGTAAATTTCATCAATGTTCAAGTAGCATGTGAAGTCATGAGCTCTGCAAACATATTTTTATGTAAAATTCTGTGTGATTCATCTTTATTTGCCTCTGGGCAGAAATTGAACTTCTTTCTTGTGCACTCACCTTTTGATTGTTTCATCAAGTGAAGGTGGGTTATGTTGAAGCATTATGGGGAATTCCATTTTATTCTTTGAATGTTTTCTGGTGAATGCCTTGCCATCACATTGTACTGTATTTTTGTACCAGGGTGAAGAATTAAAACTTTTTAAACATAAGCATGCAGAAAGTGTTTTTTTTTGGTGCGGGACATAGCTTTCTGTTCTTAGGGACCGGCAAATATATTTTTGTTTATGTTGCAGTGGTTATTGGTGTTGAGTGTCACAGGTGAAGGTTTCTTCCTTGTGTAATTAAAAGACAACAGATGCTTTTCGTGTAATAATAATTCAGCCATTCCTATACTACATATGCTGTTGAGGTTAAGGTAATATCATAGAATCATAGACTGGCCTGGGTTGAAAAGGATGACAGTGACCATCTAGTTTCAATCCCCTGCTGTGTGCAGGGTCGCCAACCACCAGACCAGGCTGCCCAGAGCCACATCCAGCCTGGCTTTGAATGCCTTCAGGGATGGGGCATCCACAACCTCCTTGGGCAACCTGTTCCAGTGCGTCACCACCCTCTGTGGGAAAAACTTCCTCCTAACATCTAACCTAAACCTCTCCTGTCTCAGTTTAAAGCCATTCCCCCTTGTCCTATCACCATCCACCCAAGTAAACAGTCATTTCACTATCCACCCATGTAAACAGTTGTTAATATCCCGCCGTTGTCTACTGGATTTGAAAAGAAAAATAGAGGGGAAAAAGTAATCTAGCTTGACTTTCTGGTATGGGTGCATTGCTGGATCTTGTTCAACTTGTTCTTTTCATGTGGACCCTGACGTCTTCTGCAAAGCTGCTTTCCAACCTGTTGTACCCATGGGTTCTTTTTTCCCCAGGTGAAGAACTTTGCATTTCTCTTTGCTGAACTTCCTGATAGCTCTCTGCCCATGTCTCTAGCCTGTTGAGATCCTTCTGAACGGCAGTACAAGTGTCTGGTTATCATCTGCCCTCCCCATTTGTGTATCATCGGCCAGTTTCCCAAAGGTGTCCACACCCGGGTTACTCCACAACTGACTACCCTCTTTGAGCCTAGCAGTTCTGCCAGTTTTCAGTTCACTACCCATTTATTTAGCCTGTACTAAATCCGTATGTCTGAAAATGCTATGGGAGACAGCTGAAAGCCTTAATAAAGCCAATACAAACCACACGTCCCCTCATCCACAGAAACCCTTCATCTAAAAGCAAAAAACTCCCGTCCGAAAGGCACTTGCACTGACTTCCAACAACAAACGGAGAGTTTTCTACAGATAATTTTTGAAAATCTACCTGAGGACATTTATGGGGCAAGACTGTTGGATACAGTGAACCCACTTGCCTACTGAGTCCATTTTTACTGTTAGTAGTGTTAGGAATTTTACCTTCCAGAACATTCTGCCTTAAAGGGATTTTAGACACTAAATCTCAGTTGAGCACTAAAAGACAAGGACTCGGTGGAGATAATGGGACTGTTGCACACTGCAATTACTCTATTCAGCTACTAAAAGTTACTCCTCGGGTTTTATACTCTGCTTCTTTTGGAAACTATCTAATAAATAACCAACAAATTGAACTCAGCAACTGTTCTCCAGTTTTATCAGCTTTCAAAGTAAATAATTATCTGTAAGTCCAGAAAAAGGATCTGTGTTCTGCATAGTTGCATTTTTTCCCTAGCTGGGTCAGTTGACCTAATAAAAAATAGGTCCTGTCTGATGCTCCTTATTTCATTTATAGCTTTAGTAACGCAGCTTTAGAAACTCATTGCTACATTTTTGTTTCTGCTTGCCACCAGGGGGAGGACTCAGCTTGCTCATCTGGGATTTGATTCAACAAATCATAATTAAAAAAAAAACCAACAACTCTGATTCAGAACAGCAGGGGACAACTTTGTGACTTTTCTAGGCATACTTTCACAGCAGCTCTGCCCTTGTCTTATCTCTGCTGTGAAATCATAGCCTGCAATACATACATCGTTTGTCCCAAAGCCTTGCTTTGCAACATGTTCTGATGTCAGAAGCAATATTGCCTCAAAGAAATTTCTAGAAAGTACTCTGTCTGTGGAGATCTCCCACTGATGACAGATGTGCATCCTTTACCTTTAAGACCATTTTAATTCAAAACTCATCTCCTTTGCTTCTTCTCTGATGCGTTCCCTCTCCTGTAGCATTTTCTGCATTCCGCCCCTAGCTACTTCTGACAGAGAAAATAATCAATAATCCTTTTTTCTTTGCTATTTGGCTGCCTCCTTTCTCTTTAATCCTTCCTGCCCTTTGTATGCTCAGACATGGTGAGCTGGTACAGCTTCCCCACCCTCCTTTGTATTTGCTCTTTTCTAGGCCATGCATTTCCCCTCCTCCTCTAACAATGAGCTTGGCACCTGCTGGCTGCCTTGGTGTTTATTTGGGGTCCTGACAGAATATGACATGAGCGCTGCCACTTGATGTGAGGGGCAGCTAGTTAAAAAAAATAAAAGCTGTTTATGTATCTGGATTGAAGGCTAAACTTACTTTTGGTCTGTTACTTAAATATTTTTCTCTTGCTACCTGCTAGTGTTATACCTGGGTATTTTAGTTGCTAGTTCCTAATGCAGATTCTTGACACCTTTCTGATGTTTGATTTAGGTGAAGTGACAAATCCCGGCTGACATTTTCTGCCATGCAGAGGCATACGTCTTTATCCTTTCATCTGAGAGCTGCTGTATGTATGTTGTGTAACTTTATGCACATGAGCAACTCACACAGGGTTTAGAGGAGCTTCCTACACATCAGTGTTTGTTGTAGCTTGGTAAAAAGTTCATTATACATTGCAGCAGCTCAACAGTGTGCAGTAACCAAGACCTCAGATTAGTTTGCCCTCATCAGCTTCATTTTGTGTGCATATCCATTTGCCTATAACTTGCAGTAAATCCATATTTACATAACTTCTTTAGATACATCCCAGAAATCCCCTCCGATTCTCCATTTGTGGGGATAAAAAACCACAAAGACACTTCAAAATTCTTAGTACAGACCCAAAGAAGTGCCAGGCCAAATCAATCTCGTGTAAACAAACATGCTGTCAGCTCCCTTCTTCCCAGAAACAACCCACAGAGGAAAAAATGCAAAGTTAATTAAAGAGTGACTAGATTGCAGCTAGCCATCTGGCTGCCTGGAAACAGAGGTAGCTTTGCACACCTGGGGCTGAACAGGCTTTAAGGAGGTGTCAGCCAGAGGCTCAGGAAACCTTTCCTTGGCCGTGTTTCACAGCAGGGAACAGAAGTGCAATGGGCAAAAGCACCAGCGCTGCCAGAGTACTCTGTACATCGCTCTGGCATGCTGAGTTTACCTAGTCAAATGCACTTTCATCCCCATGTCAGTCTGCCATCATATCTGCCTTGTATCAAACTGCTAATGAGCTTCATTCACTGTCCTCACATCCAGCCTGTGTATGAATAGCTCTGAAGAGATATTATTAAACCTGTATGAATGGAAGGTCCAATCCATGTGTTTTTCAAGGAAAGGATAAGGATAATCTAAGAGGCTGCATCCTACTTCCAGAGAGCTGTGTAAATTGTCATAGGGGCTATCTAAGCAGGGGAGCTTGCAGCCTGCAGCAGGAACCAAGGACCCACCATAAAGGTCTTTCAAACTGGTGAAAATCACTTTGTTTCAGAACTAGCTGGCATATTATTAATGCATTTCCCTTTTCTTTCTCCAAGAAAAAGGTGCTGATTTGCTAAGCAGTTTAGTCAAATAAGCCCAGTTTGCTTTTCCTTTCAAAGTTTGCCTAGCGTAAGGAGTGGCTGCATACAGTTCCCGGGCCTGCCGCTGCCCACAGCACCACTCCTGACAGAGGTAGTGATTCATCCTGCAGCACCAGCCTGCCACCAACCTGTCAGCGTGCCAAGGAGGCATCCCCAATGACATCTGCCAGCCAGTTCCTGTGGGCTGTCACCTCTCCCAGGCAGTGGGGAAAGGATCTGAGAGTTGTGTGACCCTCTCCAGGTTGTGACAAACATGGCATAATTTTGTAATGGCTAACTCTGCTAGATTCCTTTGATTAGGGACAAAAGAGAGAGAGAGAGAGAGCCCAAGGTTTTCCATAACTACTCTGGAAGCAGAAACTCACTGACCTGTGCTTCAAGGCTTCCAGGCTGTGACTCAGAATAGCATGAAACGTGACACACTACTGCTGCTGACACTTGTCCCCGGATAGGAGTAGAGCAGCCTGTCAAACAAAGTGTGGGGAGCAGGCTGTAGAAACAATGGAGCGTTTCTGAGCTGCTCCCATGTTCTTCCTTCTACCAACCAACACATGTCCCTGTGATGATGTGGGGATGAAGAGGAGACAGCTGAGTTTCACCCTTCCCAAAAGTATGTGAAGGGATTGCAGGGGAGCTGCAGGAGGAGCTGGAAAGGGCTGCAGGGCAGTACAGGATGGCTGAGTCTGGTAAGGCTGTAGGTAACTGGTTGCTAGTTAGAAACCCTCTGTTGCCATGTACTCATGTTTGAACCGTTCTGCACAGTATGGGGCAGGTGGAAGTGCTGCAGAAATATTAATTGGCAAGAACTGTAGATGTTCTTGCTGCTTTCTGAGCATTTCAGGACAGCACACAAAATGCTGTGTGTAAGAGAAGCTCTTCTGACAGCACAGTCCAATTTGGATGCCACTTTATTGTTTAGTTTCTGATCGTATGATCAGTTTGCAAACTGTATTTTTAAGAGTGTTGGTGCATTTAGCACTGATAAAGAGAATGAAATTTGTGCATTGCTTGGAGAGACATCATGGGGCATGTTTTTATTCCTCATTGAGCGAAGAAGAACCTGGCTATGTGCTACCTATTCACATAAAGATGGTTCTGTTTTCTTCCTGCAGTTGACATGTTTTCTTCTAGCTTCAACACAACAGCTGGTAAGGAGCTGAAGCAACTGCAACCTGTGCTTCTAAGGGATACACTTTGTTTCTACATGCTCAGAGCTTGTCATGACCTCAGACATTGAGGCTGTTAAACACAGGATCATAGGTATTATTGCTGCTTACGGCATCACACATCGCAGCCACATTCCTTCATGTATGTGCTTTGGTGCTGCTCTTGCAGGAGAAATACAAGAATTACTGTCTTCAGGAAAGAGAGAAGAGAAAGGTGGCAGCACCACATGTTTTGGGGCCTTGCCCTTCACTGGCTGGTCCCAGCCACAGGAAAGGAATGGGTGTCTTCCCGGTCCTCCCCAGCACACCAGTAGCTCCGTGGAGCAGAGAAACATCCCAGGGTAGTCATTGCAGCTGTGCTTTGGGCCACAGTTGTGCCTGGGGCTCGAAGTTCTGCAGTGCTTAGTGAACCATTCAGCTTCTGGCTTGCCTTCCAAGTGGGGTTTCCACACTGCCCCCAAAGGCTTTTGAGCCTTTGTGTCGTGTCACAGTTTCCCTAACGGAGACAGTGCTGAAAGGTGCCTGGATGTGGCTCTGGCCACAGCTCCTTGCTGGCAAGTTCACGGCACAACCCAAAACATGAGGGGTTTGGGCCCGCTACCCTGCTGGGCAGACCATCCTGTGGTAGGGACAGCAGTAGTGGCAGCAGGCTTCCAAGTCGACGTGACCTCGTCCTCCCCAGCTCTGCTGCAGTCTCCTTTGTGACATCACAGAGCTGGGCATGACATCAGTCTTTGTACAGTCACCTTGGCAGCCTCCCCCAGCACAGATACGCAGGGCAGCCGCTCTGTACTGGTGGTTACCTCTGGAGCTCTGCTCAAGGTGACAGCCAATTTGTGTGGTGTGATTGCTCTTTGGGAGAGAACAACATGAAGCTCAGCTTGGCTCTCTCCCTGACTATGGCTCTGTCCATAGCTTCATTTCTCAGAGATGGCCTTGGCCGTTCCAGCTTTCACGGCCAGGTCTCTGACAGCGAGAAAAAGCCGGCCCTCCCTGAAAAGCAGCTGCCTGTTGACACCCAGCTCCAGGCCTCCAACTGGCCCTGTCAGCCTGGCCTTTCTCCCTGCTCCAAACGGGTCCGGTATAGGGTCAGCAGAGTCGTCATTGGAGAGGTCCCAAAGCAGCAGGCCAAGGGCATGGAACAGGAGGCCTTCAAGGGGCCATACTGGCCTGGCCTTTCAGTGTACCCTGTCAGGACCTGGAAGAGTGTCTGCAAGATGGTCCTTCCTCAGGAGCAGCAGCCTGTCCACACTGAGCACCAGGCTTCAAACTGCACCTGTAGGCTGGGCCTTTTCTGCTGCCTGAAATGGGTCCAGTACAGGATCAGCAGGGCTGTTGTTACAGAAGGTCCAAAGCAGCAGCCCCTGGAGACGAGTCAGAAGACGTCTAAGGGGCCCTGGTGGCCTGGCCTTTCAGTGTACTCCATCAGGATCTGGAAATGGGTCAGCAAGATGGGCTTCCCTGAGAAGCAACTGCCTGTTGATGCTGAGCACCAGGCGTCCAACTGGCCCTGTCGGCTTGGCCTTTCCCGTTGCCCCAGATGGGTCCGGTACAGGGGCAGCAGAGTCATCATTACAGAGGGCCTGAAGCAGGAGCCCCTGGGCATGGAGCAGAAGTCCTTCAGCTTGTCCTACCTTCTGGACCAACTCAGGGACTACATTGCCCAGGGGGCATTGGCCCGGCTCTTTTTAGAGGGTTTGTTTTTCATTTTTGTTCAGCGCCTGCTGAGGGTTGCTCATAGCCTCTGGAGATAAGCAGAAAGATGTTGGGAACAGGTGAGTGATTGAGATGCATCACTGAGGAAGGGGGCTGCTGGTGGGGAGCAGGGAACCACGAAGACCTTGTCCGTGAAAGCTTCCAAGGAGAGCAGGCTCCCAGAGGTCCATTACCTCTCCCAAAGGACTCGCTCATTCACAGGGTGACACCCACTGAGAGCCCCCTGTGCAACACGGGGCCTACAGGGGGTGGTGCGAGCCCCATGTGCTGCCCCAAACAGTCCTGTGAGGCTGGACTACCTCCAGAGGAAGCCCAGCCCTGAAAGATAATTCTCTGCAAAACGAGCCTGCTTCCCTTTCACTGTGCTCGTGTTCTGTCACTTCCATGGAACGGGAGAAATGGTGCCAGCTTCCATGGGAGACCGCAGAAGAAAGGACACTGCTAATGGTTATGACCCGCTCTGAGATGAATAAAAGGCATCCTTGCTGGAGCATGTGTCATTTTGGTGCCATGGGGCCTGGGATAGTGGCAGCACAGAAAATGGTGCTGCAAGAGAGAGCTGCTGTGTGTGGGTTTGGGGGCATGCACCTGGAGTGAAGGAAGCTAGCCTGGGAGAAAATAGGCATCTTTGGCAGTAAGTAACCTACAGACACCATGACCGAAAAGAAGAGCGCACATCCTGACATGATGCCCATATCCCAGTGAGATAATTCACTGTGACCTTGTGTACACTGGGAAGTCCTGGCCACGTAGGCTTTGAATTTCCCCTTGCCCCTGATGGGTCTAGTACAGGATCAGCAGAGTTGCTGTTACAGAGGTCTTGTAGCAGCAGCCCCTGGGCACAGTGCAGAAAGCCTTCATGGGGCCCTGCTGGCCATCAGGATCCGGAAAAGAGTCAGCAGGATGGCCCTCCCTGAGGAGGATCATTGTTGGACACTTTGTTCCAAAGCTCCGCTTTAGAGGCTGTTTGGTTTCCCCGCCACAGAGAGGGCAGAGCACAAATCAAGGCTCTAACTTCAAACGTGGGGTCTCTCTGTAGGATTTTAAGGACGAGAGGTCTTTTGTAGTCTTTCCGCCACACCTCCAGAGAAACGATGCAGGGATCACACCCGCTATTTCATCGGTTTTCCTTCCCAACAGTGCAGAAGAAGCAGCAGCAGCTCACGCCGCACAGCAGCCGGGCTCCAGAGTTAACGGTGCCACTGCACACGCGGGCACGGTGCGGTCCCGCCCGTCCGGAGCCGCTCGCGCCCGCAGCCTCCCGAGGCGATCCCCGCCCCCGGTGCACAGCGCGGGCTGAGCGGCACCTGACGGGATCCCCGCGGGGCTCCCATCCCGCCCTCAGCCCCAGAGCAGCGGGCCGGGACTGCGCCGCGGCTCCGTTCCCGCTCGGGCGTTGACAGCGGCTCCGCCTCCGTGGCCGCCTCAGGTGCCGGCGGGGGGGCGGCTCCTGCCACGCGAGCACCGACCTCGGGACCCGAGCACGGCTCAGCGCAGCGCGTCCGCTCCGCTCCTGTCCGCCGGCCCAGGTAGGAGCTCCGTCGGGGCGCCATCCCCTCAGCGCCGCGTGCGAGCGGGAAGGCACCTCGGCTCGCCTCGCCTCGCCCCGCCCCTGCTCACAGGCCCTCGGGGCGACTCGGGGGGCCGGCAGCTGCTCGGTGCCGTGGGGGTGGTCCGTGGGATGGCTGCGCGCGAGCTCCGTGCCCGCGGGGTGTGGAGGGCAGAGCTGTGTCTGTGCTGACGGATCTCTGCGGGGGGGATTCACAGCAGCGGGATTAGTTTTGGGCTCACAGAGCCGTCCTGTTCCCATGCTCTTTTCTACTTCCTTCCCGAGTTGAAAACGTCAGCGCTCCTACAGACGTGCCGTGTGTGTACCGCGATGCGATGGGGCTGTGGTGGTGTTTTGGCTCTGAGGCTGCGGTGGCATTTGCAGAGTTGCATCTGCGTAACCGCCGTGTGCGAACGCGCAGCTCAAAGCTGTTCTTTCCTGTAATTTGCACCTGGAGGTGGTGGTGCGCGTGTTCCCTGAGCCCTGGGTGCGAGCGCTGCCTCCAGGGCTGTGCTGTCGGGAGGGTTCGTAACACGGGTCAGGAGGCAGGCGCACACGCTGGCCTCTGAACCAGACTTCCTTGCAATTTTGACAGAATTGTGCTGCTCTCTTTTCAGATGGCACGCATTGTCAAGTCACAAATTGAGGGTATAGTGGCTTCTAGGTTTTACTAGCTTTGTTTTACTACATCTCAGGTGTAGCAAAGCAACAAACGCAGTGTTTGTGAGCACGCTGGTTGTCATTATCCCATAATGTTGGTGTTTCAAGGAGTTTTTCCTGCGATCTGATAGATGACAGAGCTGCGTGGCAGCACCACATGTTTTGGGGCCTTGCCCTGCGCTGGCTGGTCCCAGCCACAGGAAAGGAACGGGTGTCCTCCCAGTCCTCCCCAGCATGCCAGTGCCTGGGAGCAGTTCTGTAGGAGCTCCGTGGAGCAGAGAAACATCCCAGGGCAGTCATTGCAGCTGTGCTTTGGGCCACAGTTGTGCCTGGGGCTCGAAGTTCTGCAGTGCTTAGTGAACCATTCAGCTTCTGGCTTGCCTTCCAAGTGGGGTTTCCACACTGCCCCCAAAGGCTTTTGAGCCTTTGAGTCGTGTCACAGTTTCCCTAACGGAGACAGTGCTGAAAGGTGCCTGGATGTGGCTCTGGCCACAGCTCCTTGCTGGCAAGTTCACGGCACAACCCAAAACATGAGGGGTTTGGGCCCGCTACCCTGCTGGGCAGACCATCCTGTGGTAGGGACAGCAGTAGTGGCAGCAGGCTTCCAAGTCGACGTGACCTCGTCCTCCCCAGCTCTGCTGCAGTCTCCTTTGTGACATCACAGAGCTGGGCATGACATCAGTCTTTGTACAGTCACCTTGGCAGCCTCCCCCAGCACAGATACGCAGGGCAGCCGCTCTGTACTGGTGGTTACCTCTGGAGCTCTGCTCAAGGTGACAGCCAATTTGTGTGGTGTGATTGCTCTTTGGGAGAGAACAACATGAAGCTCAGCTTGACTCTCTCCCTGACTATGGCACTGTCCATAGCTTCATTTCTCAGAGATGGCCTTGGCCGTTCCAGCTTTCACGGCCAGGTCTCTGACAGCGAGAAAAAGCCGGCCCTCCCTGAAAAGCAGCTGCCTGTTGACACCCAGCTCCAGGCCTCCAACTGGCCCTGTCAGCCTGGCCTTTCTCCCTGCTCCAAACGGGTCCGGTATAGGGTCAGCAGAGTCGTCATTGGAGAGGTCCCAAAGCAGCAGGCCAAGGGCATGGAACAGGAGGCCTTCAAGGGGCCATACTGGCCTGGCCTTTCAGTGTACCCTGTCAGGACCTGGAAGAGTGTCTGCAAGATGGTCCTTCCTCAGGAGCAGCAGCCTGTCCACACTGAGCACCAGGCTTCAAACTGCACCTGTAGGCTGGGCCTTTTCTGCTGCCTGAAATGGGTCCAGTACAGGATCAGCAGGGCTGTTGTTACAGAAGGTCCAAAGCAGCAGCCCCTGGAGACGAGTCAGAAGACGTCTAAGGGGCCCTGGTGGCCTGGCCTTTCAGTGTACTCCATCAGGATCTGGAAATGGGTCAGCAAGATGGGCTTCCCTGAGAAGCAACTGCCTGTTGATGCTGAGCACCAGGCGTCCAACTGGCCCTGTCGGCTTGGCCTTTCCCGTTGCCCCAGATGGGTCCGGTACAGGGGCAGCAGAGTCATCATTACAGAGGGCCTGAAGCAGGAGCCCCTGGGCATGGAGCAGAAGTCCTTCAGCTTGTCCTACCTTCTGGACCAACTCAGGGACTACATTGCCCAGGGGGCATTGGCCCGGCTCTTTTTAGAGGGTTTGTTTTTCATTTTTGTTCAGCGCCTGCTGAGGGTTGCTCATAGCCTCTGGAGATAAGCAGAAAGATGTTGGGAACAGGTGAGTGATTGAGATGCATCACTGAGGAAGGGGGCTGCTGGTGGGGAGCAGGGAACCACGAAGACCTTGTCCGTGAAAGCTTCCAAGGAGAGCAGGCTCCCAGAGGTCCATTACCTCTCCCAAAGGACTCGCTCATTCACAGGGTGACACCCACTGAGAGCCCCCTGTGCAACACGGGGCCTACAGGGGGTGGTGCGAGCCCCATGTGCTGCCCCAAACAGTCCTGTGAGGCTGGACTACCTCCAGAGGAAGCCCAGCCCTGAAAGATAATTCTCTGCAAAACGAGCCTGCTTCCCTTTCACTGTGCTCGTGTTCTGTCACTTCCATGGAACGGGAGAAATGGTGCCAGCTTCCATGGGAGACCGCAGAAGAAAGGACACTGCTAATGGTTATGACCCGCTCTGAGATGAATAAAAGGCATCCTTGCTGGAGCATGTGTCATTTTGGTGCCATGGGGCCTGGGATAGTGGCAGCACAGAAAATGGTGCTGCAAGAGAGAGCTGCTGTGTGTGGGTTTGGGGGCATGCACCTGGAGTGAAGGAAGCTAGCCTGGGAGAAAATAGGCATCTTTGGCAGTAAGTAACCTACAGACACCATGACCGAAAAGAAGAGCGCACATCCTGACATGATGCCCATATCCCAGTGAGATAATTCACTGTGACCTTGTGTACACTGGGAAGTCCTGGCCACGTAGGCTTTGAATTTCCCCTTGCCCCTGATGGGTCTAGTACAGGATCAGCAGAGTTGCTGTTACAGAGGTCTTGTAGCAGCAGCCCCTGGGCACAGTGCAGAAAGCCTTCATGGGGCCCTGCTGGCCATCAGGATCCGGAAAAGAGTCAGCAGGATGGCCCTCCCTGAGGAGGATCGTTGTTGGACACTTTGTTCCAAAGCTCCGCTTTAGAGGCTGTTTGGTTTCCCCGCCACAGAGAGGGCAGAGCACAAATCAAGGCTCTAACTTCAAACGTGGGGTCTCTCTGTAGGATTTTAAGGACGAGAGGTCTTTTGTAGTCTTTCCGCCACACCTCCAGAGAAACGATGCAGGGATCACACCCGCTATTTCATCGGTTTTCCTTCCCAACAGTGCAGAAGAAGCAGCAGCAGCTCACGCCGCACAGCAGCCGGGCTCCAGAGTTAACGGTGCCACTGCACACGCGGGCACGGTGCGGTCCCGCCCGTCCGGAGCCGCTCGCGCCCGCAGCCTCCCGAGGCGATCCCCGCCCCCGGTGCACAGCGCGGGTTGAGCGGCACCTGACGGGATCCCCGCGGGGCTCCCATCCCGCCCTCAGCCCCAGAGCAGCGGGCCGGGACTGCGCCGCGGCTCCGTTCCCGCTCGGGCGTTGACAGCGGCTCCGCCTCCGTGGCCGCCTCAGGTGCCGGCGGGGGGGCGGCTCCTGCCACGCGAGCACCGACCTCGGGACCCGAGCACGGCTCAGCGCAGCGCGTCCGCTCCGCTCCTGTCCGCCGGCCCAGGTAGGAGCTCCGTCGGGGCGCCATCCCCTCAGCGCCGCGTGCGAGCGGGAAGGCACCTCGGCTCGCCTCGCCTCGCCCCGCCCCTGCTCACAGGCCCTCGGGGCGACTCGGGGGGCCGGCAGCTGCTCGGTGCCGTGGGGGTGGTCCGTGGGATGGCTGCGCGCGAGCTCCGTGCCCGCGGGGTGTGGAGGGCAGAGCTGTGTCTGTGCTGACGGATCTCTGCGGGGGGGATTCACAGCAGCGGGATTAGTTTTGGGCTCACAGAGCCGTCCTGTTCCCATGCTCTTTTCTACTTCCTTCCCGAGTTGAAAACGTCAGCGCTCCTACAGACGTGCCGTGTGTGTACCGCGATGCGATGGGGCTGTGGTGGTGTTTTGGCTCTGAGGCTGCGGTGGCATTTGCAGAGTTGCATCTGCGTAACCGCCGTGTGCGAACGCGCAGCTCAAAGCTGTTCTTTCCTGTAATTTGCACCTGGAGGTGGTGGTGCGCGTGTTCCCTGAGCCCTGGGTGCGAGCGCTGCCTCCAGGGCTGTGCTGTCGGGAGGGTTCGTAACACGGGTCAGGAGGCAGGCGCACACGCTGGCCTCTGAACCAGACTTCCTTGCAATTTTGACAGAATTGTGCTGCTCTCTTTTCAGATGGCACGCATTGTCAAGTCACAAATTGAGGGTATAGTGGCTTCTAGGTTTTACTAGCTTTGTTTTACTACATCTCAGGTGTAGCAAAGCAGCAAACGCAGTGTTTGTGAGCACGCTGGTTGTCATTATCCCATAATGTTGGTGTTTCAAGGAGTTTTTCCTGCGATCTGATAGATGACAGAGCTGCGTGGCAGCACCACATGTTTTGGGGCCTTGCCCTGCGCTGGCTGGTCCCAGCCACAGGAAAGGAACGGGTGTCCTCCCAGTCCTCCCCAGCATGCCAGTGCCTGGGAGCAGTTCTGTAGGAGCTCCGTGGAGCAGAGAAACATCCCAGGGCAGTCATTGCAGCTGTGCTTTGGGCCACAGTTGTGCCTGGGGCTCGAAGTTCTGCAGTGCTTAGTGAACCATTCAGCTTCTGGCTTGCCTTCCAAGTGGGGTTTCCACACTGCCCCCAAAGGCTTTTGAGCCTTTGAGTCGTGTCACAGTTTCCCTAACGGAGACAGTGCTGAAAGGTGCCTGGATGTGGCTCTGGCCACAGCTCCTTGCTGGCAAGTTCACGGCACAACCCAAAACATGAGGGGTTTGGGCCCGCTACCCTGCTGGGCAGACCATCCTGTGGTAGGGACAGCAGTAGTGGCAGCAGGCTTCCAAGTCGACGTGACCTCGTCCTCCCCAGCTCTGCTGCAGTCTCCTTTGTGACATCACAGAGCTGGGCATGACATCAGTCTTTGTACAGTCACCTTGGCAGCCTCCCCCAGCACAGATACGCAGGGCAGCCGCTCTGTACTGGTGGTTACCTCTGGAGCTCTGCTCAAGGTGACAGCCAATTTGTGTGGTGTGATTGCTCTTTGGGAGAGAACAACATGAAGCTCAGCTTGACTCTCTCCCTGACTATGGCACTGTCCATAGCTTCATTTCTCAGAGATGGCCTTGGCCGTTCCAGCTTTCACGGCCAGGTCTCTGACAGCGAGAAAAAGCCGGCCCTCCCTGAAAAGCAGCTGCCTGTTGACACCCAGCTCCAGGCCTCCAACTGGCCCTGTCAGCCTGGCCTTTCTCCCTGCTCCAAACGGGTCCGGTATAGGGTCAGCAGAGTCGTCATTGGAGAGGTCCCAAAGCAGCAGGCCAAGGGCATGGAACAGGAGGCCTTCAAGGGGCCATACTGGCCTGGCCTTTCAGTGTACCCTGTCAGGACCTGGAAGAGTGTCTGCAAGATGGTCCTTCCTCAGGAGCAGCAGCCTGTCCACACTGAGCACCAGGCTTCAAACTGCACCTGTAGGCTGGGCCTTTTCTGCTGCCTGAAATGGGTCCAGTACAGGATCAGCAGGGCTGTTGTTACAGAAGGTCCAAAGCAGCAGCCCCTGGAGACGAGTCAGAAGACGTCTAAGGGGCCCTGGTGGCCTGGCCTTTCAGTGTACTCCATCAGGATCTGGAAATGGGTCAGCAAGATGGGCTTCCCTGAGAAGCAACTGCCTGTTGATGCTGAGCACCAGGCGTCCAACTGGCCCTGTCGGCTTGGCCTTTCCCGTTGCCCCAGATGGGTCCGGTACAGGGGCAGCAGAGTCATCATTACAGAGGGCCTGAAGCAGGAGCCCCTGGGCATGGAGCAGAAGTCCTTCAGCTTGTCCTACCTTCTGGACCAACTCAGGGACTACATTGCCCAGGGGGCATTGGCCCGGCTCTTTTTAGAGGGTTTGTTTTTCATTTTTGTTCAGCGCCTGCTGAGGGTTGCTCATAGCCTCTGGAGATAAGCAGAAAGACGTTGGGAACAGGTGAGTGATTGAGATGCATCACTGAGGAAGGGGGCTGCTGGTGGGGAGCAGGGAACCACGAAGACCTTGTCCGTGAAAGCTTCCAAGGAGAGCAGGCTCCCAGAGGTCCATTACCTCTCCCAAAGGACTCGCTCATTCACAGGGTGACACCCACTGAGAGCCCCCTGTGCAACACGGGGCCTACAGGGGGTGGTGCGAGCCCCATGTGCTGCCCAAACAGTCCTGTGAGGCTAGACTACCTCCAGAGGAAGCCCAGCCCTGAAAGATAATTCTCTGCAAAACGAGCCTGCTTCCCTTTCACTGTGCTCGTGTTCTGTCACTTCCATGGAACGGGAGAAATGGTGCCAGCTTCCATGGGAGACTGCATGAGTACTGCAAGAGAGAGAGCTGCTGTGTGTGGGTTTGGGGGCCTGGGGTGCTTGGGGTGAAGGGAGGGAGCTGGGCTAGGAGGAAAGAGGCGTCTGTGGCTGTGAGGAGCCTTCAGATGCCATGACCCAGATGAAGAATACACATCCTGACATGATGCCTGTGTTTCAGTGAAAAAATCTAGCATGACCTTGTGTACACTGGGAGGTCATGTGTCCTACTAGGCTCACTGGCTAGCCTTTAGAGCGCATGGAGAAGCTCTGGGAACACTTTGGCATGCTGCAGGGTATACTGGGCTGTTCTGAGAGGCCTCTAGAGCACACTGGGATGACTCTATGGCACTGTTGAACACACTGAGGAGCTCTGGGAGCACTCAGGTTTGCCTTAGGGTATACTCAGTATCTCTTGAAGTCCTCCAGGACACCCTGGATACTCTGTAGGTGATGTGTGTCCTCCCCAGCACACTGGTCCCTGGGGGCAGATCTGCAGGGGGAACCCCTCCATGGAGCAGAGAAACATCCCATGCCATTTTTTCAGGCTGTGCTTTCGTCCACAAAACTGTCTGGGGTTTCAAGTTCTGCACTGTTGAGTGAGCTTTGATGAATGTGTGTTTGGATTGCTGTGGCCTTGGTACTGTTCGGTCCTTGACAGTGACTGTCAGACTTATATGTTTGGGAGTGTTAGCTAGTTAAAACCTAGGAATTATAGAGGCACGTGCAATTCCTCTTAGCAGCTCACTTATAACACAGCATAGTGGGCATCAGAGCACAAAAAGCAAAGTAACTCATGGCAAATGCTGTGCTGCAAGTGTGAAGACAGAAGGCAGCAGAACAAACTTCACCTGCACTGCAGAGTGCTGGCCCTGTCTCCTCGTGATTCTGGTTTGCAGGTGGTTCCTGCAAGACAAAACCAGTGTCCAGTCACCTGGTTTACTCAGGACAGCAGCTTGCTTTTACACAAAGGTGAAAGGTTTTAGACCTGGTGATGTACAAAGATGGGTAAATATTTCTTGCATGCTGAGCCTGGTTATGGTCAGAGAGTCGCTTCAAGTTCTATGAATCCCAAGTAGCCAAGCTTGCTTTATTAACAGCACAGTTGGAAGCCAGGTCAGGCTTCCTGCAGGGAGCTGTGTTCCCATGCAGCACTACCCTACTCCCAGCCCTCCTGCTGCAGAAAGATCAGCAGTCCTGTAGGGTCCTGGAAGGACCACATGTCCTGGAACACAGTTGCTGTGCATCTGCTTCGTGCATTGCTGTGAGTTGTTTTAGTTCATTGTGTAGCCTTGGTATATTCAGTAGTGAAATTCTCAAAGTTATTTCATGATTAGTAGTTTATCCCAGGTGAAACCAAGGGAGAACTGTTAATCTGGAAAATAAACAATGTGGGAGCTTCTATTGCCTTACATTTTTTGCTCTTGTGAAACTAGAGTAACGGATTTCTTCTTCCTGAGAGTTTTGTCATGGCCCTGAAATTGAGGATGTTGAGCAGGAAATAGGAGAGGCATGGTTCCAGACATGGAGAAAAACATGCCTTGAGGAAATCCATCTAACAACAGCCTCTGCCTGCTGCCTTGCACATTGTAATTGTGAATGCAGAGAGCTGATGGGACAGGGACAACAGCCACAGGCTCTTGAGTTTTGTTCCACATCCAGCAAATTCTTAGCAGACTTTTTAAAGCTTTTGTTCTCAAATCTAAACAGGTAGTAATAAACAGACCACATTGCTTAAAGGTATATTATATATAGGTATATTATACATCTATATATATGCAACTTAATCGTGTGCATATTCCAGACTAAATCCACTACAAAAATCTAATTGTGAAGATTACTAGACTCAGTAGTAAATCAGTTTTTGCTATAAGTAAAAAATATATATATATTTCTGTTTACACTTTTGACTTATTTTTGTTCTAGATGTAGCAAGTAAATTGTTTGGATGGCGCTTCAAAAATAAAAGGTTCCTTGCAACCATTGACACAGTGAGAGACAGGGGCAGCTACAGAGAGCAACTGCTACAGAGGACAGGGCTGTGAGAACACAGGGAACCAGAAACAAGCAAAATGTGGAGTAGTCTGGGTGAGTGCAAGGTGCCCCTTTGTGTGCCAGGCAGGGCAATTATCAGCTGTGTGGGTCATGAGAAAGGATTTGTCCTCACTGGTTCCAAACTGCTACCTAGAATAGGTGGCTGCACCTTATTTCCAGAAAGTCTGAGTTTGCCCGGGTATTCCAGCACACTCTGCAAGGCAGTGCAGTGTAAATCAAGGTAGCACAGGGAGGTTCACCCTTGTTTTATGGAGAGGAAGTGCATCAGAGATGAAACTGGCCTTTAGGTCATAGTGAGCATGAGGAAAGAGGACTGAATTCTGTAACACTTTTCTGGTCTAAATCTGGAATAACTTTTGCTTTAAGGCAGGTATTGTTATATAGATGTGCTGTAAGGGGGTTGCATATACATGTCCAGTTGTAATTGCCATGCAGTAGACTTTGACCCAGGCTGTGTGCAGAACAGAAGTACATGCAGGTGCATTTCAGGTGCTCCATGGCTCTATTTCCTTCAAACAGGGAAGTAGGGTGTAACGATTCCTGTCTGAGATTTTGCATGCACTTCTAGAGCATCTCCGGAAATTAAACTTTAGATTAACCTAGATGACTTCTTTTTAATAAATTTTGTTTAAAACTTATAGATAGCTTCAATTATCTACTGTTATCTCAGTATCTATTACTAACTCAAACACCGTTTCTCTTTGCTTTGTGTGCTGCAGGGCTTTCCCCTCTACTTCCAGTGAAGGAAGTTCAGACCTTTATACAGCAGTGTGTTTGCAGTCTAATCTATCTACTCATTAGTGTCTTACGTAATATTCTTGTTATCCATCTTTATCATAAACATAGTAATCCTTTTGCTTCTACATCGCAGGTTCAACAGTGACCACTCTTGATTCATATAACTCACAGCAAAGCCTCCATCTGTCTCATGGATTATAGATCTAAATTGGTAACTATCGCTTCCTTGCCATACTTATTAGAAGTTACGTTAATTGCTCATACTGTGTTTTCTGCTTCTGATAAATCTCTCTTGTAGTCCTAGCATATAAGACCTTAAGGGCACGGCCTTATTTCCTTTATGAGCTTTCGTCTTAGAACAGCATGTATTGGCTGTAAAATTCCATTAGTAGATAGAGATCTAATTCAGAATTTAGTTTTAGTCCTGAAATGGAAAAAAACCCAAACAACGCTTTATTTTTTCAGACGATAGAGCACATAAAGGAACAGGTTCTTAGACTAGAGAATTGACTTACACGTGTAGCTTGTGATCAGGAATATTTTTAATGTAGACATAGTTCTTAATACTTTCTTGGGAAAAAAACCCAAACAAATTATTGTCTATTGAAAAGAGTTTATGCTGCACGTGAGTAATGTCTTTTGTGGATTACTGCTCAGTTCTGAACAGAAGGGGTGAAGGAGTCCTCTGGTTTAGCTGCTTTTTTGTTTCTTCCCTACCATGTACCTTACAGCATGGTTTCTGTCATGGTTTGTATCATTCTCAGAGCTGCCTCAGGTGCTCCCGACCGCGTTCCTATGAGCCTTGGCACACTGCTGATCTATTTGTCTGTAGCACTATGTGTTGACTTCAGTACTATGTAATTCTTTTTTTCTGCCTCTGCCTTTATTTAGCCTCGCTATTTCTGCTTTTAAGTGAGTGTATCTGGTGATCTTTTTCTCTTCCTTCCACATTTGTCAGTGACTGTGGATAGCCAGGAGTCAAATAGGTACAGCTGTGCTTGTGACTGTGCCTCTTCTCTCGTTCTGTGCTGTTACTGCTTAGTCCTTTTAAATGATAGACTGCCTTTTTTTCTGTTATTTGTTGGCTGATCCTGAGTGCAGCAGCAGTAAGATGGAAGTAAGAAAAAGGAGGTTATGACTTTGAAATAGGGTGATTTGATGATGACAAAACAGTTAAGCAATTTTCTTAAATTGCCACTGGTATATAACACAAAGCATTTGTGGTAAATGTCAGTTTGGGCTTTAGACATAAAGCAGTGACAAATATTAAAAGACGTTGCAACTGTCAGAATTGCACAGCATGTGTAATATACAGAGTGCATAGATTGATCATGTTAATATTGCAGATATTTCTTTCTCTGCAGTTTTAAGTATAACTGCCATCCATGTGAGCCTGCTTTGTTGTTAAGTGAGGTGGCTGAGGGCAGGCAAGGAGACCCTCCCAAAGGCTGGTGTTGTGAGAGAGTGGGACATGGAAACAGCCCTGTCTGTGATCAAGTATGCATGGTGGCTGATACACAGGCTTCCAAAGTAGTGATTGGGTGTATTGTTTCTGGTCTGTAAGCAGATACAGAAGAAGAGCTCTCAATGAGTTTGAAGCCAAAGTGATACAGACTGGAAACACCCAAGGTCAACTTTTTTTTCCCCCCACTGTAAATAAATTCATGGTGAGATACATCAGTTGATTTCTGGGCAACACCATCAACTTTGGACTGGTCACGTACTGCTTTTCACTGTAATTGTCGATAGGCTGTTAATATTGCAGAACCAAGGCAGCAGTAATCACTGTTACGGATTTGTCAGAGCAGCATCATTTTGATGGCTTGTGTTCTACAAAACCTTTAGGTTTTCACCACAGTGTTAGTCACAAATTAAAGAGCAGAGCTGTGTGGAGCCACCTCTCTGACCTGTGTCAGACAGAAAGCCATGAGGGCAACTTTTCTTTCCCATGGAGGCATCTCAGGGCCATAGGCTTCTTTTTCTAAACTGTATTAGAACAAAGGGGGAAATAAAGGCAGGAGAGACACCTTGACTGAGAAGGGCGTTCTTTGGTGGCTAATAAGCTCTTCTTAAGATTTCGTTGCATGAGTTTGAGGCTGAGATGACTTAAGTTGCACTAGGAGAGGTTCGGGTTGGATATTAGGAAAAATTCCTTCTCAGCAAGAGTGGTGATGCAGTGGCACAGGCTGCCCGGGGAGGTGGTGGGGTCACCGTCCCTGGAGGTGTTCCGAAACTGTGTCGATGTGGCACTGAGGGACACAGCCAGTGGGCTTGGGGGCTGGGTTGGGATTGGACTGGGTGATCTTAGAGGTCTTCTAGCACCGTAATGATTCGATGACCTTCCTCTCAGTGGCTTAGTGACTGCCATCCCACTGCTCAGTGCCCTCTGCTTGGCTCCCCCAGTTGTGCTGCATCAGGAGCTGAACCAATTTAAGAAGCAGCCCAGCAGAACAGGAGAAGTTCAAGGAGGAATTATTTTCAGCTGGGATCTGCCTGTTCTCTGAACCAGCTCATTGTGGAGTCCTGACAAGGAAAAGCCTGGAGCAACAAGAGAGTGAGAGGAAGGTGGGGATTGGTAAAAGGAATTGGGAGTCTTGGCTTGTGGATTTGAGCACAAGTTCTGGGGCAGCCCTCTGAAGGCTTTCAGCCCAAATGCTTGTTCAGTGCAGCTTCAGTAACGATGTGCCATCAGGAATTAGTGCTGCCGTCCTTCCAGTTTCACTTCAGTGATCAGAGGAGGAGGAGGAAGGAAAAGTCAAATTCAAGCAAGGAGGTGGAATTCTCTTTGAAATGTTTGTGTTCCAGCACTGCCTGTGATGTTACAGAACCTGCAGCATCTCACGCACAGCCCAGCTCCCAGTGCCAGGCAGCAAGAGGTGTGCTTCTATGACAACATACTCTGCAAGTATCCTCTGATCTTATTTTCTGCATTGTGCCTTTAACAAAGCTGCTCCAGCTGGTTGCGTTCTGTAATTGCTTTTTAACTGGGATTGGAGAGTGGCATTTGTAGCCAGGTACGCTTTTGATTAGAGCAATCTAGGGGGGTAATGGAAGCAGCAGTGTGTCATTTAAAAGAACGGCCTGGAGTTTGCAGGTGGTTTCCATAAAGGTGGTGATAGGAAGAAGACACTGATGAGTGGAGAAAACTGTCTGCCTCTAAATCTTTAAATTGCCCATGCTTTTAGTAATGAAGGCATCTCACTTTTCCACTCACGGAGACTTGAAATGGAGAAGTGGAGATTTTTTTTTTTTTTCTTGTTATCAAGTACAGGTGCACTGTCAGTGGCACTTGTGGAATTACATCTCTGTATGAGGAAGTTATTCGGAGAACTTTGCACTGTCCTCCAGCTCAGTGATGGCATAAATCAATTAATCTGGATTCCTAATTTCTGCAGCTGAGATTTCTGAGATTTGAGCTGAGGGAGTGAATGTGCGCGCCTGAGTGTGTGTGTGGAAGTCAACTGGATGCTGAGATGTGTTAAGAGCTATAGGAGATGAACAGAAGAGCACTTTTCTGATGCGCTGGTGAGAAGAAAATTTGTACTTGAGTTGTTTTGGAGTGCTTGCAAGCACTGACCAGCAGCTGAAGTTAAGAACTGTGTGTATCAGGGCTGGATTGTATCCTGCAGAGAACTGCTTGTGGGAAGATGTGACTGCATGCAGTGCAGCTGTTAGGTATCAAGCTGCTGCTGGAGCTCTTCAGAGCTGTCCTCATGAACACAACCTGTGAAAGGTCCGTGTGGCCCTTTCTGTGTGGGAATGTTGCAGGTGTGTAATCAGATAAAGCAAAACCAACTCAGTTTAAACTTAAATAAAACATGCACAACGATTTGTTTCCCCTCCACTGGGGACTTAATTTAAATTGGGATATCAGCTTAACCTGGCTTTGGACAGTGTTTTGGGTTTATAGCTTTTTAAATACAGTGGATATTAAACACTTTTTTCAGCAAGTGAAATTGAATGTGCGAGCGAGATTTGATAAGAAAGTGGACAAGCAGCTGCTTATCAGATCTGAGCTGCTGCCGCCCCTGTTTGCAGAAAGCCCTGGCTGCTTATAAGGAGCCAAACCTTCATCTGCCTGACAGTGGATTTTGAAACAGCATCGGTGATCAAAACTGTGGCACATTGCAGGGTGAAACTTCCTTTCTCTCCTCTCTGTAATTCAGTCTGCGTCGTCGTCTTCTGCTACGGTACAAATAGAGGTGAAAAGGCAGGGGCTTGTCTTCTCCTGCTGAGTGTTAGAGCTGTGAAGCTATAGAGAAACCCAGGGTTGCTTGGTGAGTTGCAGCTGTGTTGAGGTTTCAGACACTGTAATTACTTTTTGGTTTCTGAATCCAGTTTAGGATCACAAGAGGAGGAGAAATCTGAGGCTGTATCTTTCCCCTGCATTCACCCATGTCCCCCAACTCCCTGCTCCCTTTAGCTGATCTAAAGGGATCATCTACCTTTAGGAATACTGCCTGCAGCATTTTATACATGTTCTGCTGAATTGCTGTCTTGAGAGTAGGTAGCTGTTGGATGGATTTGAAGCTGTTAACTAAAATTTATTTTGGCAACTGATGTTTCATCTTCTCCTGTTGCTAAGTTTTGATATATTTTTTTTTAATCTGTAAATATGGAGGGTAGAACTTTCAGAAGTATAAAAATGATGGTGGTGCATGAGCTAAAAATGCAGATTTTCCCTAGCAGTCTTAAAAAGAATTATTTAGTTTCACCTGCCTCAGTGGCTGCTCCATGAACAGCGAAGCTGGATGCAATGTCAGAGATTTTAGTTCAGAAATGGCAACCTGCCACTGGAGTAAAGAGTGCTGTTTCCCCGGTACTATCAGAACAGACTGCAGTAGCCATCTGCTAGGCTCCTACACACAAAGCAGCGCAACAGGTGTATTTCTTGGGTCTGGAAATACTAGAACTACAAGTGGATAGCAGAAATTTATAGATATTATTTAAAAGAAGTTTTCAAGGTATGTTGATCTTTTTTTCAGTAGATGTAGTGCTTATGTCATTAGCAAAAAGAGAGATAAGCTAAACATATGGTACGCAATTAGAGAAAACAAGTACTGAACTGTCCTTTTACGATGTTTGTCCTTTTTTTTTTTCAGATGGCTTCAGTAACAGATGCCAGATACAGGCAGAAAGATACTTCGGATCAGAATTTTGATTACATGTTCAAACTCCTGATCATTGGCAACAGCAGTGTGGGTAAAACATCCTTCCTCTTCAGATACGCCGATGACACTTTTACGCCGGCCTTTGTCAGCACAGTAGGAATCGACTTCAAAGTGAAAACAGTTTATAGGAATGACAAGCGGGTAAAACTGCAGATTTGGGTAAGTGCCAGCATTTTCCAAAATATTTTATATTAAACCCAGCAAAGATATGACAGTAAGAAATAGTTTGCTTGGAGATTAGGTGTTGTTGTTGTTATTAATATAGATTTTATTGTTCATATGTTTTGTATGGTTATTTTTTAATTTTTTTTATTCCTGCAGCATAGCTTAGTAAGTTCTCTTTGTATTGCTGCTTCAGTTGACTGATGGGACTCTCGATTTGGTCTTAAGCTGATGCCCTTCAGTGTCAGGTGTCATTGCATTATTAAACTGAAGCAAAACCCAAAGCAAATCGTTAGCCTTTTTGTAGAACCTTTCCAGTGAGCACTTGTAGGTTAAAAAAGTTCAGTGAGCACTGAGTGAGTGATCTATAGACACAGCTTCTGCTGTCGCTGAACACCCTTTGAATAAGGCACTGGGACCTTTCCTGCCTGCAGAGGTGTGTTTCAAACCGCCTTGACAGAAATAGCTTCTTGGTGAATCAAATGGGAAGAGAGTTTGGGCAGGTGAGCCAGACGGCCCCTCTGCTCGTGGCTCCTTGTCTGACTTGAATGTCAGCCTTCTGGCCCAGTTTAAAAAACTCAGTTCCTGAGCTTCAGAGTGGAGGATCAAGGCTGAGCAATTGTGTCAATAGCTCACTGCTTTGACACAGTGGATTTCCTTCATGGAAATCCGGTGTGTTCTTTCATTCTACATAGTGGCAAATGACTTCAGTTGCGTTTGTACCATAGTGTTTGTCCTGACAGTCCTCAACTCTCTGTGTCCCAATGAATTACAGTGTGTGTTTAAAAAACCCAAGCTTGCACTGATGTATTTCAGAGTACCATGGGGCTCCAGCTGCAGTTCCAGTTAGCAAGATTTTTCTGTTTTGCGTAAAAAGAAAATACCTGCAATAAGAGATCAGGCTACCATTCTTTTAAGTGAGCTAGCTCACCAACATCAAACAGCTGTTTCGTGGTTTCTCCCACAAGTTTAAGCTTAAAGGTCAGAATTGAAGATTAGTTGAAACTGTATAGCATTTCTATCAAAACCCTATCGCAGGCAGCTAAGGTCAGTCTTCTGATTCATCTGTGAAGCTTGATTTATATTTGATCTCTTATTACTGCATCTAAATCACCCTTTTCATTGTGACTATTTTGAATCCAGAGTGAGAATCTAAACTGCAGAACTCTGTTATTGTTTACTGCAATGGTATGATTCATTTTATGTGTTCATTTTATGTGCTGGGTATAAGATACAGCAAATTATATATTGAAAGACCCTGACTATGTTGCTAAATTCTGGTTCTGAAACGAAAGTAGATAACCTAGCATGGATCTGCTTGATTTTGTCTAGGGTCTGGGTAAGGAGAATATTTGGAGCTGAGGCCCATCGAGCAACTGAAGAAATCTATCCTGTGTTTTTTTTCCTGATCTCAGATCATGAAATTCTCTAATAAATTGTTTAAAAGCAAGACAGCACTGCGAAAGATTTATGTTTGGTTTTGTTTTTGTTTTTTGTTTTTTGCAAAGATACCGTGATTAAAGTGATTTAAGCACTAATTTTAAGTAAATGTTTGAAGATTTCAGGAAAACAAGACTTCAGTAAACGTAAACTTAAGATATGTCAGGCTGATTCCTTGGTGGGCGCAAGCTATAGGACCTGTAATGCTGGAGTTAACCAGCAACACTGCTGATTTAAAATTTATTTTCAGTAAAAGGTTCCTGTCAGTGCTTGACAGTTTCCAGACTGACTTGTGCTCTTCTCTAATTCTGTGTTCCTTGTGTGGATCCCTGATGTGAGTTATGGTTTAAGGACCTGAAACAAAAACTTTGTGTTTACTACTCAAGGAAAAAAAAAACAACAGAAAACAACCCTACAAAAAAACCATTATTGGAATTTGTTTATTTTCTTCCTGTCCTAATTGTAATTTCAGTGCATTCTTCTGGTTGCATGTAGTAGTGTGGAGCCAGTAGCATACCAAAACTGTTCCTATGTGTAGGAATGAGGAATTTTTCTACCAACCTGTCTACTGATTTACTTTTTAAAATGATTTACAGTTGCTATTGATTTTCTGTGTGTAGTTCCCTTTAATGCTTTATTTTATTTGTAACTTTCCAGTTATGTTGGCTTCTTAATATTGCTAAGTCTGAACTGAATCAGATTTAATCTGTAACTAAGGCAGGTCTTTAAAGGAACCATTTCAAATTTCTGCATAAAACCAAGAGAGGAGCACTTCTAGAATCACTGCTCTGAGGAGCCACCTCCCAGTCCGTGGATGCAGCTGCAGATCTGTGGGAAGTGGATGCAGCTGCAGCAGGCTTGAGGGGCTTTGCACAAGTAGCCTGGTTTTATGTCATGTAAATCTCAAGGTGGGGGAAAGTTCCCATGCCTGTCCTGTGCCGCAATCCAGAATGATCAGTGATCTTTGGAACTTCCAGCATTGACTTTTGCCTGTGTTGGTCAGAAAAGCAAGATATTTGGGTGCAGGGCCCAGCTACCTGGAGATCAACCTTGTACTGCTTGAAGTGCCAAGCTGTCAGGTATAATGATCAAAGATGAGGGCTGCTCTGTTTAATTTTAACATGACTGGGCCTTTCACTTTGTTGACATTAACTTCTCAATTACTCAAACTGATATTTTAATAAGGCTTCTTACCATTTGTGCTACTGACTGAGTGCTTTGGGAAATTACCCATTCGTTTGAACAGACTTGAAAGGAAACTCTTGTGAGTTGGGGACTGGGAGGGAAGGGACCCATCTAAGGTATTTATGGTGTGATTGCTCTGCTGCTAGAGAACAAAACAGTAAAATGCTCCTGAGAGGGATTATACAGGATAGTTTTGGGTTTTTTTTCTTTAAAAGGGAACTGTAAGATCTTTTGATTGTGTTTTAATTTCAAATCTTTCCTGTCTTGCTTTGGAGTGGCGATTTGATGTAAATTGCATAAATGACCTTTACTGAGGAAGTTCTTATTGTAGCTGTATGAGGTTCATTAATTATCCTTTCTAATTTAAAATATTATTCATGTAAATATATTAATATTATGTAGATATTCTACATTTATGCAGATATTAGAATTAGACACTTTTTTTAGCACTGCCAGCTGTAATAATGGTTCCACATAAAACATTTCCCTAACGATATATTTGGGAGTTGCTTTATTATCCCTCTCTGTGTGTGTGCTGTACAAGTGGCTGCTTTTGTTCTTGACCACCAGTTTTGTTTTCCCAGAGCTGCTAGTTAGTGATCAGAAAGGAAAGCTGTTATAATTTCAGATATTCATCTTTTTATTATGAATAAATCTCAAAGGCAGCATTATTACATCCTTAGCAAACGCGTGTAGTTCCCCCTAAATGCAGTGCTCAGGTTGCCTAGCAGCTAGACAAGGCCACTCCGGCCAGATCCAGGTGGAAGCAAGGTGAATGAGTAAAAGGTTTTGGCTTCAGGTGAGAGCAGTGAGAGATTTTTTTTCTTTTTCTTCTGCACATTTTGATGTCTATTGCTTGTAAGTAATAACAGCAGAACTTTAGAGCAACATAGTGCTGAGGGGACAAAGTCTGGTCCTTCACGCTGGCTCAATCTAGGTTAATTCCATGAGCTCCTTGGGTAGCAGTGCAGATTTACTAATGGAGAATCAGTGTCAGTGTTGAGCCCCAAACACCTGCACACCATGCCAGTTTGGGCACAGCACAGTGTATGATTTGTGTGAGGAATGTCATTGCACTTTGTTGTACTTCTGTACAGCACCCTACACAAGTCTCATTTTTGTTGCATGTGCTATAAATATATATGTGATTATTAATAAACAAAACTAAATACAGACGTCAGCAGCTGATATCACAGCTGAAATTACTTGCAGCCCCCTTAAGCAATTGGAGGCTAAATTTAACTTCAGATTGAAAAAGGGATGTGCTGTTCAGAGTTAATGTTGGTCCCTTCCAAACCAGTCTATGACTCTATGATAGAGACTACAGTATGATTTCTCTTTTAAGATGCTGCTCATCAGATTTAAACTACTAGAATGACTACAACTTTTTCTTTCCTGTTAAGAAAACTGTTTCTGTGGCTTAATTGATGAAACCTGTAGGGGTCTGAGATGCTTGGGTGAATGTCTGGGACACGTGTGCCACAGCTCTCGGGCACAGCTAGGAGAAGGGTGCAAAGCATCATTGCTCTGTTTTTGTGGGAAGGATCTTTACCCACAGAAATACGACAACTGCTAATTATGCTGCTTGGCAGTTACCATTACAACACAGGAAAGTGTAAGCCAAAATAAACGCCAAGCTGTGTAGCCATCTCCAAGGCAAATATGCAGTGTTTTAAAGAATTTTTTTGTGTCAGTTGTTGCCTGGATGACAGGATGTTGCTGTGCAGTTCTACTCACAGGGTAGAGATTCTAAAAAGTAATGCTGGTAACTCGGTTCATTTTTTCATTTAAAGGAGGTAAATTTAGAACGCCATCATACTTGATTGTAAATTTTAATGTTAATTGCACACTTAAGCAAAAGCTAATTATGCATTTCAGATGAGAGAGTATCTATTCCCCTGGCATCCTATTTCCATTGCATTTTTGATAAGTTCCTTATTAGCACTGACTTTAAACTCAAATGCTTGCACAAAGCTTGTTTCTAAAAAAAGATGAGTTCTGTAATTTTAATGTATAGACGGAATAGTGAAGGATGTCTCTAGAGATTTAATGAGCCTGATTCTGCTCAGTGGGTTCACAGCTGTTGTGAGACTCTCTGATTTTACTCATAAAGGCAAAGAACTAAAACAGATGAAGTTATGTTAATGAAAAAACAATGTTCCTCCTTGTAAGGGAGGTGAGGGTTGTATCTTGTCTGCAGCACTGGGGTGCTGCACTTAATGGGTCCCAAGAAGAAAAATCATCATGGCTGAGTGAACATGGAGCACTACTTCTGATGTTAAAACATAGTGTAGAAGATCTGACCAGAGAAGAGGTACTGAAACTGTAATTCAAACCAAGGGCTTGGTTATATCTCAGTGGTGATGCTCCTGCTTTGGGAAGGACTTGATGCTCATGCCATACTGAATGTTCTTTAGGATTAGATTTAAAACAGTGCTAAAAGGAAGAGATGGAAAAATGTAGCAATAAAAACCTTCATGGTTCATTTTTCTACTTGCTTAAAAAATAATGAAGTCTTTCTGCTATTGTTTTCGAGGCTATTGAATTTGTTTAACAGCCTAAGCTTGCTGAGCGGGGCATTCCCATGTTGGCATTTAAACAGTTAGCTCTTCAGGTTTATTTCTGTTTATAGTTAATCACCTCAATCCCATTGTTATCTCATTATAATAAGTCTGCGTTACAGCGAAGGCCAAATTCATCTTCAGTTGAGCTCTGATACACTGGAATCATTCCAGTTTACAGTGTTGGATTTGATCTCATTACAGGGCGTAGTATCTTTGTGTGCTACACCTTTGCAGAGTTATCAGGAATATGGAGTATTTGACCCTGTTTGGTGCCTTTCAGGAAGATGAAAGTTACCATAGTACATTCAGAGGTATCATGCTGTATCGAATGTTTAGCCCTTTCCTAGAGAAAAGGGGCTGACGTCAACTTCTTGCCCAGTAGGGGAAAGGCTTTGTTTGGGTTATCTCAGGTGGAGTTCTTCAGCTGACACTGTGAGGCATGTACATGTTACAAGGGCAGAGGTGTTGCTGGCCCCCTGACCTTCTGCATGTAAGGCTTTTTACAGCAGGAACCAGAACAGATACTTTGGTGCCTTCCAGTAGAATGAGCTGCCATCTTACAAGGGATTTAGACTTGTGTGACGGAAAATATTTTCCCGTGGTCCCTGTCTGGTCAGAATCACTGTTGTTAGAATGTTATGTAAAAGATAAAACTGTGAAATAATGACTAGACATATTCTGTGTGTAAATATGCCTGGTTACACTGTGATCAGTTACAAGACAGCACTGTGGGTGGAAGTTATGACTTCTCATAGTGCTTGCATCAAGTGAGCACGTACTTAACCTGTATCGTAAGTATTTGGTCAATAAAGAAAATGCAACTACTTACTGAGCTTAGTCGCATTTGTACCTTGCATACACTGTGTTGTCTATAGTACTGTACATGCAAACTTCTGAGTAGGCTGAAAGGCTGAATTTAGAGGCAAAAACAGTGAACTTGAGCACAGGATCTGGTTTTGAGATGGGAGCAGTTGCACTCTGTAGTGGAGTACCTGGCGTTTAACAGTGGGAACTTTTTCAGTTATTTTCTGCTGTCTAGCTACTTAACATCATTCTGACTCATTAAACAGCATGAATTAAGTTTCCAGATATTGACCACTGTTTTTCTGTACTTCTATCAACAAGGGCTATGCTTAGTCATGGGGAGGGAGGGTCATATGCATAACCCTGAAGCATCTGTTGAATTACTGGAAAAAAATGGTAATATTATTCCTTATCCACAACATAAAATCATCTGCTTTTGTATTTTCTTAAACAAACAGGTCCCCAGAACACTCTTGCCTGATAACTGTAGTTAAGTTGTGCTGAAGCTGCAGTGTAGCCGGAGGTCCTCAGGACTGCTGTATGTGGTGGTGTCAGAGGGCAGCAGTGTCATGCTCTGACATGTATGGTGCTGACTTTGCTACTGATATGCTTGAAACAGGGGAGGTCAGGAGAGTTTGAAACTTGGGATGAGCAGCTGTGAGTGGAGCATGTAGAGCACAGTAGCTTCTAACGTGCATTTATGAAATAGCCTAATGTGATGTAAAGCTCAAACGATTGAACCGCACGTGTTATTTTCAGGAGTATCGGTGGCGGTGTTGTCTCAGCTGGCTGGCTGCTTGCTCTGTGCCAATGATGGAGGGTAAAGTCATGGAGGGAAAGCAGTGTGTGTAGGTGCATGCATGCACATGTGTTACTGGTGTCTACCAAGTGATCCTGTCTGTCTGCTTCTAGCCAGAGTGCTAAAATAAGAGAAAACATAAAGGAGATCTGCACAGGATGCTTACCAGGCAGGTTATTCACCCTAATGCTGCTTTTGCGTGGCTTGTTCAAAGATGCAGCTGCTGCTTCCTCTCTGTTGCTCTGCAGATGGGTGATAACACCGTTCTGAAGGTACCAGGTGTTTGAGTGCCATGGTAACAGCACGGTGCTCTGAGCTCTGCTGAGTGCCCACAGTGCAGAGCCTGCTCAGCTCCCAGCACTGGATGGTGGTGGGTTGCTTGGAGGCAGCTTTGCAAGTCCCTGGGAATTCCTTTGCCCAGTTGTCTGCAGGTCCATTTTTAATTTTTTTTTCTTATTTTTCTTTGAAAGAGAGAAGAAAGAGAAATAGCTCCCATTAAGTGTATTTGGGATTGTTTTTATCACTATTTTAATTCTAGAGATGTTCTACGTTATTGGAAGGCAAAAAAAAAAAAAAAAGATTTCCCGTTGGAGTTATCACCAAAAGCTAAACTGCTTCCTTGCTGTGCATTTTACCTTCATGTTGTATGTTTTTCTGTAAGGCTGCGTTGCTCGTCCTGTAGTTTTCACTTGGCTCTCTGTTATGCAGAAGTCAGATAGCACCTTTGTAAACACCTTTATGTTAATTGTAAGGATAGATCTGTCAGAATACAGCTATAACAGAATTTGACATAGTTGAGTTGTGCAGAGGAGTGAGTAAGAAGAGGTGAGGAAAGGACAGAACGTTGATTTATGTTTTCTATTTAGAAAAGAAGCATTCTGGCTGTGAGATAGCATGCAGTCAGTTCACAGAACCATAGTATCATAGAATGCTTTGCATTGGAAGGGACGTTTAAGCTCATATAGTTCCAACCCCCTGCTGCATGCAGGGACACCTCCCTGTAGACCAGGCTGCCCAGAGCCCCATCCAGCCTGGCCTTGAATGCTTCTAGGGAGGGGGAATCCACAGCCTCACAGGGCAACCTGTGCCAGTGTCTCAATACTCTCATACTCAGTTGATGCGCTGAGTATGGAATAACAGTGGTGGAAATTTATAGCCAGGCAGGACTGATCAAAGATTGCATTTGAGACTCTCCTGCATAAAAGGGCATGATGGACCTTAACCTGTGTACTTGTCTGTATCGCTCCCAGTCCTTGCTGGCTTGTAAAGCTGCTGTGATTGTTTTCTTCTGCCTGAACCACTGCAGACTGTCCCTTCAGCACAGCCATGGGGCTGGTTCCAGTTGGCAACGGGACAAATGCTGAGTGGCAGACTCAGTGCTGCTATGTATCTAGCTTATTTCCGTGTTATTTGAAGTTGTCCAAGACTGAAGGTTTGTGCTACATGTTGGAAATGTGTTCCTTCCGAAAGCACTTATTTCAAGAAGTGTGGGAACTTGTTTGGTAGATTGCAGGCAGTGCAGAAAACTCAGTAAGGCTGGGCTCTGCGGGCAGAAAGCTGCAGACCAACCCTTCTGTGACAGCCTGAAAGCCAAATGGGCTGCAGCCTTGCAGGGCTGTTTGTGTCAGGGCATTGTGCTTCCTGGGAAGAGGAACACGCATTTGGCAGAGCTCTTCATCCTGTTTGTATACACCCTTCCTGACCCAGTGCTGTCTTGGGTTGTTTACCTAATGGTGAAATTTTGTGTAAAGCACAGAAAAGGGACTCTTGGGTTGGCTGATAACAGGAACTCAGTGCCACCAAATGAATGGTATTTCTATACTGGTGCTCATATTCAACTGCTGTGCTGTAATTGTGTCACAGCTAAAAATGCATGCTTGTTTAAGGCTTGTAATCCTCAGCTAAAATGTGTGTCTTCTTTTTAAGAATACCCTTCATCTTGAAAACAGTATGCAGGAAAAGTCACTGCTGCAAAGATACTGAATGAAGTAAATTTGTGGCGAGTGCTTAGTCCTCCCTGAGGCTTCAGGATTTGGAAGTGCAAAATGAATCATTTCTTGTGCTGGTTAACCATTTATCTCAGGGAAAAGGAAGAATCAATGTGACATCCTGCCTCTGTGAAATGCTTGCTGCTCTTCTGATTTGTGTATATCATGTTCTCCACTGTAGCACATTCAAAGCTGTGGCTGTCATTTAGAGATTCATGAAGTTATTTCAGGTTTTCTACTAAAATTCTAATCTAAATAATAATGCATGAGAACGATGTCATTATTCTGTTGAGAAGCTACAAGATATCTAAGGGGAACAAACCCCAAAAAAGTCATCCACACCACTGTGGATGGCAAAACTGCAATTTGAATGATCTTTCACCGAAATGCAAAAATGACACCAATTTTTGTAGCAATTTGCTTTTCAATGGCTCTGAGTTAAACCCAGTAACATCCACACCACACATGAGCTCAGCCACCTGTAGCTCCCATCATAGCTTTATTTTCCGCTGACAAGATATTTATACGTTCTAGTAGTGAAAGTATTAAACACACGTATCTCTTTTGCTCCCACTGAGATTTTCAGAGCTTTAAAGATCCTGGAATGTCAGCCATTCCTCATGACTGAGAATGTGTCCTCCAAACAGAAGATATTATGTTATCCTGTAACTGCAAGAAGATCGGTGCAGTTGCTTTGGTGATTAAAATAACCAGTGTTTGCTTTTTCCTCTTTAAAAGAACAACTCTTTATGCAAGTCAAAGAGGTAGTACCTGTTTTGTTGGTTATAACGTCAGAAACCCTCTTGGTGGTTGTTGGTGTTTTTTTTTTAGCTCTTGTCTGCATGTCCAAGAAGCACTGCAGCATTGTTGATTTTTTTTTTTTTTTTAAATATTTTTTTATGAAGGAAAGTGCGAATAAATCCAGGATATCATATTTGCTAAATACTGTCACTGGGAAATATGAGAAGCGAGGGATTTTCACTGCTAATTTATCCACTTTTTTATGGATAGAAGAAATTTGATATGAATTTAATTGCCTTCATACTGCAGGTGAGTCATGTGTGGTCCATGAAAATCAGATTGCTCGATGAAGTATTTGTTCAAAATAGTCCCTCAAAGGGAGATGCTGAGTGACTTTTTCAGAGTCATGACTCACTGGATCTCCCATTTTTAAATGAATAGATTCCCATGACATGTTAATTTTAAGATCTGATTTATTAAATTCTTGATTAATAACAATAAAAATGTTAATTTGAGTGTGTGTCAAGGCCTGAGGGATTTGTGTAACTGATATTCTCTTTATGGGAAAGGAAGTATAGTTCAGTTTTCACCAAAGATGGCCTTGCATGGATCTGGCTTTGGAACTCAGGACACCATGTCAGAGAATGGAAGTATTGCAGCACATTGTCTCCCTGTGAGGTGCAATCAAGAATGCATCTCCCTGTCAGCATGGTTTTTCCTGTCATCCAGAGAATACAGAGCACCTATCTATCTGCAGAGGAAAGGGCTGGTGTTTACTAGAATGGAATCTATGTTTGCATCTTTATCTCCTACCTCTTAGTTCTCAAAAATGAGCTCAAGGTTTGTTCTTCTGCACAGCACAGATTGCTCTTCGGATTCATGCTTGCAGTTTGGAGCTGTTTCCAGCAGTGAATTCTGACTGCAGAAAGTGCTTTCCCCTGGAGGCAGAGGTGTGCTCTCTGCTGAGAGGCTTGATTCTCTGGTTCTCTCGTGGTCCCAAAGTATCACCCAGCTATCATTGCTGCAGAAATCCTGTGTGTCTAACATTGCTTTTATGATTGACATCTTAATTCACTGAGTACTGAACGGAAATGAAAATTATTTCTTTGTTTCATTGACTATTGATAGAGAAAATTGCAGTTCTTAGTTGTACAGTACTGCTCTTGCTAAATATAGCACCCGACTATATTTTCTTTGGCTTTTTCTCTTTACTATTATTTTACTATATTAAATGCAATCTTTTTTCCCTTTGGGTTTCTTTCCAGTTTTTGTGCCCTGAAGCTTTAAACACCAAGTTTTGTGAGTCATAAATGTTCTGAGACATCAAATTAAGTAGAAACTGGAGAATGAGTTCTCAAAAGGTTGTGAATGTTGCTGACGTCAATCTCAGACTGGAATAAGAAAGAAGATATAGCTGATGGATCTTTTGAGCAAGACTGCAAGGGCACTTATGCTAATTCTGTTGTTGGAACAGAAATTGTGTTTTTATAAATGAAGGCGGTAGTCCCAACTGAAGCTCTAACAGGCATTCATCGTAGTAACTAGATGATCTTGAGCTTTCATACTTTACAATGAAATTTGCCTTCAGCAGTTTCAAACGGAATTGCTTCCAAATGACTAAAATGAATGGCAGCATGCTTTCTACTTTCTCAACTTGTGATACAATTGAGTTTTCCAGCTTTAATTTTGCAGGATTCCTTACAGGATATCCTTTAAAGGAAAGTATGATTTTATTTAATGAACAGGAAACTCTGAATGTGCTTGGAAATTTTACTTGTTTGTGTATAGGAGAGCACTTCGAAAGTAAGGAGGAGTCATAAACATCAATATGTCTTGGAAATTCTCTTGATAACGTGAAAGATTTAACTTGCAGAAAGTGGGTAGATGATATCAGTTTGATATTATTGAAGCTTTCCAAAGGTGTAATGAGAAGAGAGCAAAAGGTGACAAGGAAAAGGATATTTTCCTTGTGGTAACCTTGAGTCATTTGCTATTAGGTATCATTGCAGAATTTGTGTATGCATTTTTGGGTATTAATGAATATGGCAGTTTAGAGTTGACAGGTAGCTTGCATACTCATTGAATACTGTATCCTAAGAAGTTAACTTGGGGCAAAATGGACTTTTACGTTGAAGCTGAGAAGGGTGCAGGGGAAGGTCTGGCTCTTGAAGCTTGTGCACAGCATCCTATGAACAGAAATGCCAAGAGCATCAGCTTCAGCTCCTGAGAAACTGTAGGGAGGGGTGGGTCTGTTCCACAAAGCTGGATGTTCCCCATCTCCAGCCAAAGGCTCCTGCAGGGAGGGGATCCTCATCAATTTACAGTCCTCTTCCTTCCATAATTCTGTAGTTACCACTGGGAGATGTTATTTTTTGTGATGATAGATTGACTGAAAAGCAAGTGGGGTATGAGAGCTTGCTTGATGCACCTAGTGATGGTGGTTCTCCAAGGCTCTGACGTGGAATAATCAGAGAACATCTTATAGTCACAGCATGAAGACTTATCAACAAGGCAGGGACCTGTGAAGGTGCAGACCCTTTACATTATACAGTATACATTAACCCTGTAAGGGTTAAGAAAAAGTTCTAAATTAAAAGTATCTTGTCATAAAAAGAGTCTGCAGTACATTTCCATGGCATAAATGATTACACATGTTTGGCTGTACGGGCAAGGGAGGAGGAGGATTTTCAGCATTTCAGTTATACGTGAAAACAAACTGTACTGAAAAGAAGGTTTACCATCAGCTGATTTTTTTGAGGATGGGCTGCCAAGCTAGGAGGTTGTTTCCCTTGCTGGTATGGGGAATTGTACACAACTGTGCCTTGCTTTCATTTTGTATCTGTTCTCAAAACATCTGGCCACCATTTTGATTGCAAGCTTGTATTGCTTGGGACCAGGTGCTGTACTTCAGCTGCTGCTTTGAGATGGTGTGGCAACTTCACCAGCCCGTGGTGACTGAGTACAAAGGCAGATAAAGGCTTTCTCTTTCCTGAAGCTGCTGGTTTCTGGTTAACCAGCATAAAAATGCACCTGAATTTATGTCAGTCAGAATTCCTGAAGAACTCTTCTGCCTCAGGCAGTGACACTTGGTTATGCTTCTCCTTCCTAAGCTTCTTAAAGGTTTAGCATTTATGAGTCTCTTATAATACTGTTTGCTTGACACATTGAGTAAGGCATATGACAGTGACCAGTTGAGAGCAAAACAAGTCATCTAATCGAGTACAAATTGAGGCTTCTCATAAAGAGAATGGAGAGGCAAGAAAGGTTTCCTGCTGTCTGAAATCAGCGTAGAGCATTAAAATTAGCCATTAAAATAACGGTAGTGAATTTAATATAAAAATGGGTTGTGTCCTCCTCCCAGCCAGCTTCAAGCCAGCAAGGCAGGTAGGTGGTGAAGTGGGTGGCTGTAGTGCTTATGGGATGCCTGTTCCTGCGGCCCTGCAGCTGATGATGCTAAACACCACAATGCATGTCCTGCAAGTACTGCAGAAGCTGAGACTCCAGGTCTGCCTTGTGAATTCCAATTCTGGGAGGTGTTATTTGGCTGAAAAGGAAACTTGGTTCTGACCCCTGACTGGGCCCAAGGGAAATAGCAGGTACTCAGATGGATCAATGCTGATCACTTTCAGCAAGTCAGATAATTAACCTGTAACAGCTATATAGCGCTGGTTGAAAATAGTTGCATAAAAGATTTCATTTTTCTTATGCCTCTACATGCAATTGACTCAGTGTTGCTGTTGGATGTAGCTGTAGAAAGAGCCTTTCTACAGCAGCTCAGTTTTGTTTGCTGTAAGTTTCAGCCAGCATATGGAACACATTTTAACTGAATGCACAGAGAATTAATTTGGTGTAAGTTGATTGATGTTCATTACTGACATGAGGATATGCTAATGAGAAACAATCCATCATTGCTAAATGACTGTTTCAATTTCTAGCACAGTTGAGACAGAGCGTATGACATGCATGAAAAATACAGTAAAAAAAAATGGGTTGGATTCTTTTGGAACTTTTCTCAGTGGTTACTCCTTGATGAGCAGAGACGATTTTTTTTCTGATGGCAGCACATTCTTCTGTCAGTACAAATGAAAATGTTTCAAATGCCTGTGCTTATCTTCTCTATGTGAAAGAAAAGAAAAACAATACAAAAAAAAAAAAACACAAAAAAACACGGGAGTTTTATGGAAGGGAAAATTGTGTACTGAGTGTTTGTATTTCTAATGCCAAGTCAAAGAACTCTGCACCCTTTGCTCGCATTTGGTTTTTTTTCCTGCTACTTTCTTTCCTCACAGCAGCTTGCAAGCAATTTCCATCGCATGCAGCTCTCTCCCCAGTGATGTGAAGTTTATTCCAGTAGTTTCCCTGCCTTCAATGCCTGATAAGCTTTGGGAAAGCTCTGGGAGCAAAGCTGTTTGTTGTTTGTCTTTTTTGTTGAGCCTCTGTATTAACTTTTCAGCTTCCTGTGGCTCGCAGCATCTGGTCTGCAAGCCTCTCTGTAGGGACTGTTGCTGTGTTTAACATCACCTGCATGTTCCATGCCTGGAATTTGTCCTTTTCCCTTTGAAACAGCTGTTTTGCTGAAGCAGGGTGACCTGGCTGGCTCTGCAGTAATACAGAGTATGGGGGCTCACAGCTCCCCACCCCATGCAGAGGTGTGAAAGCCTGCAGCTGCCAGGTACTAACAGCCGTCTGCTGCCACACTTTCTTTGGAAAAAAATGCTGGTTTTCAGCGAATCTTTTCCCTCCAGGCCAGGAGGTTGCATCGCAAAGTGCCTGAATATTCTCCTTTTTAAAAAGTTTCAGAGAGAGGTTTGGTTCAAATGCAATACTGAATTCCCACTAAAAGTGCATGAAGTATAGGACCCTGCCCAGATGAATCTTTGAAATCATTCCTTGAGTTTTTAATTAACTGGAACCAATTCCTTCTAGATGTTTTTTTCTGAAGGAGGAAAAAGTGTAATAGCATCACGGAGGATTGTAGGAGAAGGCAGGTTGTTGGATTCAGCAACTCAGACCTGGGGCTGAAAACTTTTTCTTGCGAACATTCAGTTTGTAGGTTGGAAGGCTTTCTGATGTTTTGCATGGCTGGAAATCAACCTAGGTATGATATGTTGTTCTTCATGTGTAACTGAGAGTGGTAATGCCTTCCTTGGTGTTGCTATTCTTCATATGCTCCTAGTCACCTCAGCTTAGCTGTGATCCTCTAAATGCTTAATGTACACACACTGCTTTAAGTATCCGAGTTAGAACAACAGGCTCTGCTGCTCTTACCTGATCATTCAGTAATAATCCATCCTGTAGTCACTGCTAGGATGTGACATGCAAATCATCACTACAGATGCAGCTGCTGCAGGAGGAGAAAAAAACTGGGGCGTTCGACAGCTGTCTCTGCACCAAATTTTGGCTGCAGCATTTGAGTGATCACACTGCCTGTTCTATCAGGGTAATACAAATGACATTTGTGGACTACAATCTGAAAGACATTCCATTATACATGTATGATTTTCTGTCTTCTGCAAAAGCTTCTCTATAGATATGATATTTAAATGTATATATCAGTGCAGGTATTATTTTTTTCTCCCTTTTGTTCTCTGCCTAAGGGACCAGGCTATTGGGATCAAGCACCTACATGGCTAAAAGCAAGAAACTATAAATTTGATCAGATAAATATAAGATAAAGGATTGTATACTGGCTTCCACTCACACATCTCACCATCTGATACTTGGGTAACTTTCTATTTCAGCACTGGATTAAACAAGCATAGTTTTAAGAAGTCAGAAATATTGAGCCTGATCAGGAAGAGAGGAGCTCTGCTTCTCTTTCCCCAGATTCCTCCACAGGGTCAAGTTGTGTACTGGCAGCAGTGCCAGTGAGGTTGTTTTGTGCACTGCCCTGGACTAGAAGTGTGAATTTCTGCAGCTTTGAAGGCAGAAAGTGCAGTCTTTTACGGGAGAGGAGCAGGGAGGGAGGATTCTGGTTGTGAACAGGGAAAAAACATGAAGACTCGGGATTTGAAACTGTGATATATAGGGAGGAGAAGATTAAATATCTGTGGTGAAAAAAGGTGTGCTGACGTGTGAGGGTGGCTTTATAACTTAGCCTGGCATTCTCCTTGGGCACAGGATGAAGCAAGTCTGTGATTCTGTGATTTTTCTGCTTTCACTGTATGCTTTGCAGGATTTGTTCATGTGACATGAGCACAGTTGCTAAGATAGGAAGAGGCCTGCTGATATTTAATTTGCTCCTGTCAAGTGGCAGGGTGGCATCTCTATTGGGAAATGGCAGATGACAGCCTAGATATGTCTGTGAGGCAGTTTGTATTTGATATTTAGGGAGTAAATCTAGTCAGTTAACACCTGGGTTCATTCAGGGGGTAAACAAACAGTAACAGCAAATGGAGTATACTCATAGTGTGAGTCTATGAAACCCAATGTTTCTCTGTGGCAAAAACAATCTGTATTTCCATATAAATGAGTATCTACCTGTAGGCTGGTGTGGTGTTTGTTTTTTCTTCTTTTCAATGACTGAGAAGTTGTAATATTAAGAATTTGTATTTTGCTTTAGGAAGTACACAAAATAGTCCTGGATACCAGTGTCTAGGTACACATCTAGATATGTGTCTGACATACATACCAAATTCATGTTATCTCTGCACCACCAGGGCATAAAAGCAGGGCTGGGGCACTGGAGGTGGTCAGAGGCTGGAGGCAATCTGTGGAGGCAGGAAGCCAGTTGTACAGCTAGGAGAAAAGCACTTGCTGGTAAAATGTCAGTGAGGAGAGGTGATCCTTGCAAAGGCTCAGCAGGAGTCCTGAAAGGCCCTGGAGGTGTTCACCTATCTCCCTTGCTTTAATACCATATGAATGCTTTCTTCTCTCCTTTTCTGAGCTGCTCCTCTAATGCTGTCCATCTAGAATGACTGGAACATGCTTCATAATTGACAGCTTTTTGTTGCTGTTGAGAAAGTGAATAAGGTAATCTCAGCTGAAATCAGACAAATCCAGAAAACTCCCTAAAACAGCATACCTGAGAGCAAAACCTGGTTTGGATCACAGAATCACCAAATGGTTTGGGTTGGAAGGAACCTTAAAGCCCATCCAGTCCCAACCCCTGCCGTGGGCTGGCTGTCACCCAGCAGATCAGGCTGCCTGGGGCCCCCTCCAGCCTGGCCTTGAAGGTCTCCAAGGATGGGGCATCCACAGCTTCTCTGGGCAGCCTGTGCCAGTGCCTCACCACTTTCTCAGTGAAGAATTTCTCCTCTCAATCTCCCCTCTTTTAACTTAAAGCCATTACCCCTTGTGCTATCGCTATTGGACCATGTAAAGTAATCTTCCATCTTGTTTATAAGCACTCTTTAAATACCGAAATGCCACAATGAGATCTCCCTGGAGCCTTATCTTCTACAGGTTGAATAAGCCCAACTCCCTCAGCCTTTTGTTGTAGGAGAGCTGCTCCAGCCCTCTCATAATGTTTGTGGTCTCCTCTGGACCCGTTCCAACAGCTCCACATCTTTCTGAGCTGTGGGCTCAGTCCTGGACACTGTTCTCCAGATGGGGGCTCACAAAGGCATAGAGGAGGGGGACAATCCCCTCCTGCTGTAATGAGCAAAAAAAAAAATGGGCCATGTGTCAGCCATGTGATGTTTTGTCCAAAGTTACCTTGGAAAACTGTGTCTGGGTACTACAGAAACCATTTTTCAGTTGTGGAAACTGTAATGAGTTTTGAATAACAAGCCGGTGGCTTCTGTAAGCAAAGAAATTCTGAAAAAAAAAAAATCCTATGCTGGTTATTGCAGTTTCCCACAGAAAAAGATGAATGAGTTTGCAGCGCAGAAAGTACAGCTCCACATTACCTTTAATATATTCACTTTGTGTTGAAAACATGAAGCTGGGAGGAACAATGGTACCATGGTAACTCATGTTCTTTATAATCTTTCTTACAAAATTGCAAAACTATTTACCGTAGCACTATCAAGTTAATACAACACAATACTTTTGAATTTCTTCTTTCCTTTTATTATAATGTGTGTTTGAAAATTCTGATGCTCAACTGCATTGCTATTGAAGCTTTCCAATACTTTCAGTAAGACAAAGATGCTACTTATGAACATTACTGTGCCTGGTTGATTTTTTTTCTTTTCTATTTGTTCATTTTCTTTAACAATCCTCTTAACACTGAAGAATTATGATTTAAGCTCAATCTAATTGAGACACAGTGTGAAGCCTGTAATTGAGATTCTGTTTTCTTTAGATAATTTCATTAATTATATTTCCATAATTTGCTCCTGAATTCTGAGAATGACACCTGAACAAATGGCTTTTCAACAGCTGCGTAGATGTAGAGGTGGTGACAGTGTGGTTGTAATTCTCAGTCTGTGCACTATTTTACATTACTACGGAATTGTTCAAAATTCAGATTGTGTCACAAATTGACAAAATGGAAAAGCTCAGGAGGATGATACAACAACATACTACTAAAGCACTCGTCATGGGGCATCAAACCTTCATCTGAGTCTCTTGGATGCAAATAGAGTGTGAACAAAATGTATCTTTGACTTCAGCAAATTTCTTCATGCTCTGAGTTTGGCCAAAACCCCCAGAAGAAGCAGACCAACAGCAGTTACTGCATCTTAATAAGTATAATAAGGCTAGCATCACTTGATTGACCCTAATTTCTTATGTTCCTTAGGAGCTGCAGAAACACAGTTATCCAGGAGGGCAGGGCGTTTGCCTGAAGACCCAGTTCCTGCTCATCAGTGGCACAGCTGAAAAAGCCAATTTTTTTCCTTTTTTCTATCTCAGTAAATTAGTTTTATCTCAACCTGTGGGTTCTGCTTTGTTGGTTTTTTTTATTTTATTTTCTCCCCAAGGAGAGGTGAGAAGTGAGTAAACAGCTATGCAAGAAGAACCAGCACCTGAGGAAGCCCCCTGCTCTGCCTTTGCCTAAACAAGCCCTGTAAGGTCTGAGTTTGTCCCCTTTTTTTCTTAGCTCATCCAAACACATCTCAACTTTCCGAAGTATTTTAGTAAGCCAGCCCTCCCATCATCATTTATTTTTTTTTCTGCTGTTCTTTTGGCTCATTTCAGTTCCTCTTTCTTCTCTTATGTTTCCTTCCCAGAGGTGCAATCTCTGCAGCAGATCCCGTTCCCTATAGAGAGTCCTAGTGTAGTGCTTCTAGTATGATCCCTTCCATTTTCTTTCACTGGCACAGTGATGAGCTGCTCTGTCTGTCAAATGCTCCTATGATATTTGCAGTTTTTCTTCTTTCACACAAAAATGTGGCCTCTTCCATTTTCAGAGTGGCAAAGCAGTGAACATATTGCTGAAGCAACATGTGCCAGAACATTGCCTGATCTTATTTGAGAAATTTTATATAACACTATCGGTTGATACAACTATCCTAATGAATGCAGCGCTGTTTGGTATGATTTCATTAGTGAGGTGGAAGGACACTTTGAGATTAGAACTGAGGTGTTTGTTCTTTATCATCTAATGTTTATCATCTGACTATTTGAATCCAGGAACTGTACCTACTGTGGTTGAAATTTTGCAGCATGTTTATTTGTGTCCTGCTTGCTGAAGATAACTAGGATCTAGGACACTTCTAGTTCTCTGGGCTCTCTTTGGGAATGGTGTTTGGGGTTCGCACCCCAGTACCAGTGAAATGGAAACTAATTCTGGTCCCTGTGTAAGCCAGTAAAGAAGACTGGATCCTGTCACTGCCTGAATCGTGGTATAAAGCATCAGGGTAAAGTCGAGAGAGCTAAAACCAAAGCTTCTACTGCTGCTCTGAAGCCTCCAAAACTGAGATGTGTTTTAATTCTTTGACATCAAAGTGAGGCAAAAGAAAGTGGAGGGGAAGATGTGCTTTTCATTTACATGTAGTTTCATCATGCTTTGAGGCAGTTAGATTGTTGAAGTCATGTCCCCTTGGTGCTGAAATGTCTTTAGCTCATTGGCCTATCTAAATCTGCTCACTTCAAAGTCTTGCTTCGCCCAAAGTTTGCTTCTGCACTCTTTAAATCAAGGAGAGTGACTGTGGACTCAAGTGGGACCAGGGACAGGCCCTAAGGATCTACTTTTCTTCTCTGTCATGGTAAATAACTTGTATTCTTCAGGGAAAATCAGCTTGTTGCACTTCTAGACAAATCAGTTGGCTACACGTATGAGCAGAGGGGCCCTTACTGCTCAGAGGTTAGTTGTCACTAAGGAAGTTGATTTCTTCTGATAAGTACATATATTTTTTTTCCTCAGTGCAACAGAACAAATTCATTCCTGTGCTGAGAGGTGTTTAAAAGCTGTGATGGTAATGGAGTGTAGAATTGCCCTGTGTTGAACCGAGCCACTGGTCCGTAGAGCCTGTTGTCAATTTTCTACTGGCAGACAGCCTGGATAATTTAGGAAATGGTACTGTGCTTAGGCATGTGTGTGTGCTTGTATTGTGCCTGATGCTTCAGTTACAGATTTGTTGATAGACCTTTGCTTGTTTGGGGGTGGTGCTGTGCAGTTTTCCTATTTTAGGAAGTTATATTAAGAAAAAAGTGGTAAATATAATGGGGAATGATGCAGGCAGCAGCTGGCAATTCAGGGTTTATTTTACATGAAAGTTCAGTCACCATATACGTCTCCCCCCATCTGTACTGAGCAGAGCAGGCTGTGCTCAAGAGCCTCACCAAAATCCTGCTGCAGGGCTTGGCTGGGACAGGGGGACCTACAGGCGCACAGCCCCGTAGCTCTCTGCAAAGAAGAGCAGGTAAGCACAGTGTGCTAAAGCAGCAGTCCGTGGAGCTTTTCTCTTTCCAGTGGGTTTGCCCCTGATAAAAGTAATTCTGTTGACTTCAGGAGAGGCTAGCTCAAATCCTGTAAAAAGCATAAACAATACTGCTAGAGCGAATCCAAATTCTCTCCTGCAGCTGGTATTTTTCTTGCTAGGATGACAAGTCTTTGACCTTTTCCACTTGTGTACATGTAAAGATATTAGCCTAGCAGCAATCTGGGTTTGAAATAGTCGGTAGCATTTAAACCTTGTATTGCTTAATAAATCATTAGAAATGTGATGAAGTTCTCCACCAGTATTTTTCTTACCAATGTCTGTTCAGTATTTGTTGGCTTCAGATGTGTGAGATTCACACTGGTGCGAACATCTGTCAGTGCTTATTTTCCAGATGTTAATACTCAAAAGCAATGTAAGGTGTGCCCAGCAGCATCTGTCCAACTTCAGTTTTACTGGGAAGCAGGAAGTAGCCTGGAGAGGATGGGGAGGCATTGTGGAGATGAGCAGTAGAGGTGATTGGTATGCTATAGAAATGTCAAATAGAGGAGGTCAAGGTGTCACGAAGCATCTGCTTGTGATCCTCTTTCCAACTGGAACGGAGGAGACAGCGTCAAGCACAAAGGTGGATGAACATAAAATATCCCGCAGAAACATGATACAGAGAAACTCATAGGTACTGTAAGCACATGGCAGCCTCACAGGGAGCTCTCAGCCGCTTACCGAGCTACCTCAGGAGTGCAACAGAGCCACATCTGGGCTGTGTAGTTAAAATAGAAAATGTTATGGTAAACGGTAGCAGATCTTCTTTGTCTTGTGCTATTACTGAGCATCATCATGTGCATACTGTTGTGGTTCATAAAGCACTTGAATTCTAAGCCTCTATTTTAACATGCTTGCAACTACTCCAAAATAGCAGCTCTTCAAATGAAATTATTTCTTTCTGTTCTCAGCAGAGATGTGAGCTTGCTTGGAAAGTTTCAAATTCCATTTGATTGGTTTTCATGAGGTTTTTGTGAATTTAAGCAAAAACTTCATTTCACCAGTAAGAACTGCATCAGATTTATTGCATTGCTTTTTGAAATACGTGCCCATCTTCATCGAATATAAACAAATGAGCTAGAAGGATTCATATAATTGTTAAATTCTAACGTTAGGTATTCTAAGCTCCACTGAAATGAGATGCATACTTTTTGTTCCTTCTGATTTACTTTCTGGTTTATGAGCTTCAGATTGCTTTTGAGTTTTGTTGTCTTTAAGCTTTTATTATACCTTCCTAAAACTTTAAATGTTTTTATAGTTTAATGCTCACCTGAATTGAGGCTTCAGAAAGATCATAACCTGGACAAAATCATAAGCATTGGCAGTATTGCTCTATTTTTGGTACAAATGGAAATGATTCCCCCAAGTGCTTGGGTGGGCAGTGTGCTGTTTCTGGGCACGTTATCCATGGCACATTCCCAAAGAAGGGAGTGAAACGTGGCTCTCTGCTTGTGGACAGTTTACCTCAGGTCCGGTCGCATCGAAGACCCCAACAACAGGAAGAATGGGAAACACTGAGCATTAAATACCACTGAGATTTCCTCAAATCACAGAATGGCTGAGGCTGGAAGGGACCTCTGGACATCACCCAAACCAATCTCACTGCTTAAGCACAACAGCCTACAGCAAGTTGCCCAAAATTTCTAAGTATTTGTCTTACAATTGACCCTCGTAACAGAATATGCACAGGGGAGGGTTGTGAAGTATGAGGCCCAGATTTAGCCCCAGTCCACTACTAAATATGCTGAAATCTTCTGTTGACAGGAACGTTTCCATGGAGCGATGCTTGCAGCAGAATAGTAAACTAAGTTTCTTTGCAATTAGGAATACAATCTGGTCTCCAGGCATATAGTCTTGAAGCTTCATAAACACCTTTGGACATACATATTTGCTTTGTAAATGAGTTAACTGAAGGACTTGCCTGGAGTCGAGCAGCAGAGGATGCAGCCGGGCAGTGCTGAGTGCTGCAGGAGCTGCTGCCCAGATGCACAGACCTGAGCAGTTGCTGCTTCTCTTGCTGGTTACCATGACATTTGATCACCTAGAAATAGGCTCCAGGAAGTCTGGGTCTCGTTCTGCTGCTCTCCTAGCTGGGATTTGCTGTTTTGCTTGCCTGTGTTTGAGGGGGAGGGCAACTGATAGCTCTATAACGCAAATTCCCTTCACCTGCTTTTGTTAGTTTCCAGATCAAAGAACCAGATTACTGAATTCAGCCAGGTCTGTACCACACATCACTTAACTTGCTCTTCATGAATTTTGCATTTGTTCTTTTGGCAGTTGATTTATAATGTATTGAGATCTTCCTTTGTTTTGTTTATCTCCACGGGTCAGGAGACCACCATTATGACCCACACAGTGATAGCACACATCCATCCAGTGCACTGCAGCACTGAACATCTAGAATATTCAGGCTTGCTTATTGACAGTAGCATAGTGCTGCTTCTGAGCTACTCTATTTGTGATTAATTTATATGTTTCTCAACAACTTCAGCAAATTAATGCTGTTTATAGTGGCTGACATTGCTCAGACATCTCTGTGTTGTATAGCTGTACTTGCAATGGTTGGCTAAAATAATTCAAGAGTATATGTGGAAGAACTGAAAAGGTCTTGCAAAACTGGCAAACTTTTTATATAAAACTGCATTCAATCAGACTCTTTTATTTCTATTGTTATTCTGTCTTTGCAGTGATGGTTTTATTACTTACCCTGAGTAGATGGTCTATCAAGGGATGCAATGTATTTGGACTTTGATGCAATCTCAAATGGTTTATTTGCAGTTAGAGAAGTTGAGCAAAGATAGGAAAATGGTTAAAAAACACTTAGTAAGGGTAGAACCTCTTACATGAAGGACAAGAATGGTTTTATTGTGTGTATTTTTCTTCTTTTTTTCCCAACAGAAATGTTTTGCTGCCTGTTACTAATACTGTTCACATGGAGCTGGCTCTCAAGGTATCTGGGTGCACCTGAGTAGGTTCCAGTGACTCTTCTGCAACAGGAGCACTCAATAATAAGAAAGGAAAAACGCTCAATACAATCTGTTGAAATGGAGCATTTTAATCAGTGCTGAGCTCTGAAGGAACCAGGTGTTATTTTGCTCCTGGCAGCATTTGAAACTTGACAGGCTTTTCATGACATTGCATCTTTTCCATGTCTTAACCAGTGACTC